>OX063288.1:1045000-2260625 GCA_944039245.1 Nebria salina | reverse complement strand
AATTGTATTGGGATGGTCCTAATTCTGGAATTACAAATTTCGATAATTTTGGCTTATCCATGTTAACTGTCTTTCAGTGTGTTACACTTGAAGGCTGGACGGACGTTCTTTACAGTGTAAATAATTATAAAATTACTACCTTAGAACTATAATAGAGAGAGAGAGAATTAATTCCCTCTGGACATGTAATATAATATAATGGCGAATAAGGAACAAAACGCACCACGTCCACTGACAAGTAGTTCTCTCTTTGAATTAGTTCTGAGGTAGTGATGCAATAATATAAAAAAAAACTTTTTGCTATAAATGTTTGCCGTTTCCCAGATTGAAGATTCAATGGGAAATTCATGGCAATGGATCTATTTTATATCAATGGTTATCCTTGGAGCGTTTTTCGTTATGAACCTAATTCTTGGTGTCCTCAGCGGGTACTATAACATACTCTAAAAATAAAACCAAGTCTTAATATGATTCTTAAATTTCAGAGAGTTTTCTAAAGAAAGAGAAAAAGCAAAAGCTAGAGGTGATTTCCATAAGCTTCGAGAGAAACAGCAGATAGAAGAAGATCTACGCGGTTACCTGGACTGGATCACGCAAGCTGAAGACATTGAACCGGAAGGTGACGATCAGATTACCCAGGACGGTAAGGGTAAAGTGAATAATGAAATGGAATCCATCGATCAGTTGGGCGAAGAAGGTGAAATACAACAAGAATCATGGTTTAAAAAGAAGAAGAAATCAATGGATCGAGTGAATCGGCGATTACGACGAGCGTGCCGTAAAGCTGTGAAATCCCAAGCGTTCTATTGGTTGATTATCGTATTAGTATTTTTGAACACTGGAGTTTTAGCCACGGAGCATTATCAACAACCTGTTTGGTTAGACGATTTTCAAGGTGATTCAAAATGAAATTCTAATTATATTTTATTCAAATTGATTTTGTTCTTGCAGAGTTTACAAATATGTTTTTCGTGGCCTTGTTTACAATGGAGATGTTTTTAAAAATGTACAGTTTAGGTTTTCAAGTAAGTTGCATTTTTTGTGTGTTTATGAATTGGAATATTGATGTTGTTTATGTTTTTTATAGGGTTATTTTGTGTCTTTATTCAATCGTTTCGATTGTTTCGTTGTTATTGGGAGTATCGGTGAGATGATTTTAACGCACACGGAAGTGATGCCACCATTGGGAGTTTCCGTATTACGTTGTGTTCGATTACTTCGTGTATTCAAAGTCACTAAGTTAATATCGCATTTATTTGTTATTTAATACAAATCATTTATTATTTATTGTTGTTATTAGATACTGGCGTTCGTTATCAAATCTTGTTGCTTCCCTGTTAAATTCCATACAATCGATTGCTTCCCTTTTGTTATTGTTGTTTCTGTTTATCGTCATCTTTGCATTGCTGGGCATGCAAGTGTTTGGTGGGAAGTTTAATTTCAATGGAACTGAAGACAAACCCAGATCCAATTTTGATAGTTTCTGGCAGAGTTTATTGACTGTTTTCCAGGTGAGCACTAACACACTGACATGTAAGTACTCTCGATATATTGAGATTATTATAGATTCTAACTGGTGAAGATTGGAACGCTGTTATGTATGATGGTATTAGGGCATATGGCGGTGTTAAATCTTTTGGTGTACTAGCATGCATATATTTCATCATATTGTTCATCTGTGGTAATTGTATCCTTTACACATTTAATAAAAACATACTAAGAATCGAATAGGTTTATTAAATTTTCCTCAACAGCAATACTCTAGATATTCTGCTAAACGTTTTCTTGGCCATCGCCGTCGACAACTTGGCCGATGCGGAATCATTAACCGCTATCGAGAAAGAAGCAGAAGAAGATGTATGATTGTAAACCTTATGATTATTTCGCTTTTGTGATTATTTTGTTTCTAGGCTGAAAAACAGGGTAAATCGCACAGTCCAACACCTGTGCAAGATAATATGGACGACCAAGAAATGGATGATCGTAGTATGAATGAAGAAGATATGGAGGATGGGGAAATGTATGATTCAGAGAGGTAATTAGCTTTTATCGATATGGATTCAAGTTTTCAATTGTATATAATGATTTTGATGTGTAGATCGGAGCGTGATGATGAAACAGAATCTCAACTGAAGATGCAATTGGAGAATGATGTGGGATACGACGAACAAATGGAAAATCAGGGTAAGTACTGCGACACAGCGTGCTCAGTTACCACCAAGTATTTAACTATTAATTTATCCATCCAGTTAAGAAAAACACAAACATTTCTTTGTTCATTCATTCGTTACCGAGTTTTCTTTAGAATACCTTATTTTACATTAAATTACATCAGAAATAGAGAAGCAAATTAATTTAGACCAACAAGTCGGTTTTAAAACTGAATTAAAAATGCTAAAAAAAAAAAAATATATATATATATAACACACCACTACCACAATCCCCGTACAGGCGTGTTAGTTAGAACAATTCAGTTGGCACTAATTTTCAGACGAAGAAGTTGAAGTGTCGGCACGTCCGCGTCGATTGTCAGAGATTAGTATCAAAACTACTGTTCGCCCGATCCCACTAGGGAGTGCGTTCTTTATCTTTTCCCATACCAACAGGTAGGTCCCTGAAAAAGGACATAGCTGCAGTAGCAGTAGCCGGCCTTGGTCCATTCGCGCGCGTCGATCAATCGTACGGATGCTAGTGCAGATATTCACAGGTTACGCGGACGAGCATTAAACTCTCGTCCACAAAGAACCACTTGTTTCATCTCCCTCCCAATTTACTTGATTAATAATCGTTATGAACGTGGATGCAACATCTAGAACCATTACTCATCTTGCTAGAGAATACCGTGAATATCGCCGAGAAAATATCGTGCTGCCACAATCGACGTCTTCAACCTTCTAGAATCCTAACTGTCTTACTGTCCATATTTACTATTCTTTTTTTTTTTACTTCATATTATAACTGTGCACGTTACCTATTGCAGCTATGTCATTGCGTGTAACATTGTGTAACAGAGTGTGGTGTGTGCGACACTTTCAGATATCGACGGGGTTGAAATGGGAGGTGTTTCGGCTAGACCTCGCCGTCTCTCCGAATTCAATATGGCGACAAAGAAGCAGCCGATACCGCTAGCCATGTCATTCTTCGTTTTCTCTCCTACGAACAGGTGAACCATCCAACCGTCATTGAGATTGGTGTCGTAGGATTGTTATAATAATCTGTCATTCATTCATTCATTGGTACATTTTCTTTATTTAGTTGTTGATAATAACGTTCACATATAGTTACCATACTTTTAGCTCGTTTTTTATTAAATCTGTATAGGTATATAATATGTATGGCAATCTGAAATAATTCATCAT
Source organism: Nebria salina (assembly GCA_944039245.1). Classification (NCBI taxonomy): domain Eukaryota; kingdom Metazoa; phylum Arthropoda; class Insecta; order Coleoptera; family Carabidae; genus Nebria; species Nebria salina. Next base: position 2,257,266 of record OX063288.1, on the reverse strand, counting down.
ATGCTGCGTAGATATTTTGGAAACTGCTGTTATTTATAGAGCCTTTGATTCCATTCGGAAAAATATGAGGAAATGTTTAGATATTTTGGGCCCGCTTGCGTAGACAGGATGACTCGTAGATGTGTTTTTGTAATTCTCATATTTCAGCATTACTCTGGTCTGCTGCTTGTTTGGGGTATGCGCAAACGCATTATATTTATTATTATTCGTATTATTATTAATGTTACATTTATCATTATATGTATGTATATTTTCTCTAGACTCTGGTTACGTATTATGTGCGTGTGTGTGTGTGTGTGTGTGTGTGGGAATGGATGTTGTTTCTTTTTGTTACTTTTTGTTCTTGCCTGCTGAGTTACGGCTTTGCAACATTGCGCCTCGCTGTTACGCGTCATGTATGTCAACAGGTTCCGTGTGTTCTGCCACTGGTTATGCAATCACAGTTATTTTGGCAACATTATTCTCGTTTGCATCATGATATCATCGGCACTGCTCACTGCCGAAGATCCCATCAATTCCAAATCGTACCGAAATCAAGTATGACCACAATATTTGCCACGCATATGTTCCAGCATCCAAAATATAAAACGTGTTTTCCTTCAGGTTCTACTCATTTTCGACTACTTTTTCACAACAATATTCACGGTAGAACTGTTCTTAAAAATGGTCACGTATGGCTTCATCTTTCACGATGGTGCATTCTTGCGGTCAGCTTTCAATCTTCTAGATTTGGTGGTCGTCTGTGTATCACTCATTTCTATCTTCTTCAGGTAAACTAATCTTAAGGTTGAACGTTCTCAACACATTTCATGATACATGTATATTTTTTGTTTTTAGTTCTGGTGCAATTTCTGTGGTCAAAATTCTTCGAGTCTTGAGAGTGCTGCGTCCGTTGAGGGCTATTAATCGTGCCAAAGGACTCAAGGTAAGTGGAGCCGTAACGCTGCTCTGAGCGCATTCTAGATCGAATGATGATCGATGTGATCCATCAGTTTAACACACAGATCGAATGTGGTCGAGCAGTGGTATACGTGCATTGAGTGGGGGATATGAACAAGTTGCTATCAGCCGTTCAAGCGAATTAGAAAATGTATAGGAATTTAGAGAATTTAGACCCAGTGCGATGCGCTGGAGGCAGGGGACGGGAATGTGAGGGGATATAGAGTGAGGGGGCGGGTTAGTGATTGTGAGAAAGGGGTTCAATTAGGGGTAGCGTGTTTTGTTGACGTTGTGTCTGTCCCGTAGCATGTAGTCCAGTGTGTGATAGTCGCGATAAAGACTATTGGAAACATAGTGCTGGTCACCTGCCTCCTTCAGTTCATGTTTGCAGTTATCGGAGTACAGTTGTTTAAGGTAGGCACCACCAGTTAGTCCGTTGTATGTTTAATAAGAAAATGCACCTTTGGGTACTTGTCGCAATGTAATATAATTAATAACCCCCTTGAGTTGTTGATCTTCCCAGTTTTTTTTTTTACAAGCCACACCTTACCAACAATTAACAAATTTGATCATCTTTGACCCTATTTTTGTGTGTTTCTGAAACCGTCCATTTTGAGATTTTTCTCTCTTGCTGTCTTCCGATGCAACATACAATACGTATATACCAAATGCAATGCCAAATGACATAGGTTTGTTGGGACGGGAGTCCAGCCCGCTGTCCACTGTATGACGTCCACAGTGCTGTGTGTGTGTGTGTTCTGTGCTTCTGCGGTCACCACTAACCTGCATGACCCCCGAAACCTCAACAAAAATATTTTGTTTCCCATGTGTGATTTCCTGTGTGCTCGGAGTGTAACATATACACTTGTAGTCATATCTAGGTGTCTTCTTGATGCGATCGTGGGCGAGGTGATGCCCAATGCCAGATGGTGCGTCAAACACTGACACATTCCTTTCCACATAAACGCATCCTGTTCCTATTTCTTTCGTAGATGCGCGATATGAAGATGGATCTCGTGTTGTCTAGTCTACGTGGCAGGATATGCGCACATTGTCGAAAGAGTCATAATGAAATTGAGACCCTTGGGTGCATTGCGGCTGGCTGACTGGTAGGCCGATGAGGGACTTTTGAGCACCAACTTCATTCACTACTACTCTATCACATATATACCTATATTCCTGTACAGTACTTTTTGTCTTAATTATGAACAATACATAATCAAATAATACGAGTACGTATTCAAAATTAAAAATTGGATAAATTTGCAATTGATATCAATTTAGTTAAACTGTGCATGTCTTAAAATCCTTCTATGGACTTATTAGTACTGTACGGATTATAACAACTATAAATATATGAATGTGTTACGGACACATTTGTTTTGGAACTTTTGATATACCCTTTTTTATATATATCTATATGTACGGTAAATATATATATATCTGTGTGTTCTCGTTTGTTCCATCATCCTCTATGCTATCTCCATGCTACATCTCCTCACGGCTAGTATGTAGTGAAATGCGTGATAGTAGCCATTAAGACCATCGGCAATATCATGCTGGTAACCTACCTCCTGCAGTTCATGTTCGCTGTCATTGGAGTACAGTTGTTCAAGGTAACTACCGTAGCTGCTTCCCGTAATACTGTAACTTTAGCGAGATAGAAAGTCTGCAGGATCCGCTGCATGCTTGATAAAAAATTTAAATCAAAACAACATTATTATTATTATTACAAAAATGTATCCAATTACACAAACACGATTGAGTAGAACGCTAGCACGTGCACTCAATTGAGCAAATGAGCCAGCGTTTTTTTGTATGTACATTATTTTGTTCGCACGTAAATAAATACGCACGTGCGCCATCACTCGCCAGCTACGCACGGTAGACACTGAAATCACCGCACAGCTCGTCCCAAAAAGAACACCAATTGTTTATTCCTAGTACTCCTTCGCCCAAATCTCCTGGCCTGATATTTTTGAGTCCTCTATTGATAGTGCTTAGTATGCTCGCTGCTAGTAGGTACATCACTTCCTTACGGGGAAAACACATCTTCTCTTTGTTCTTCCTAAATAATTATTACCACACAAACACACATTCATTGACACAACATGCTAATTCACGAATGATGTACTATATCTTAGAAGTCTCATCGGTGTTGCATCTAGAGGGAGTCAACAGATTACTGCTTCGTTGTCTCTTTTGTCTTTATATATTTATTTATATTTTATTCTGTAGGCATTGACGATATAACAACAGTTCTAACATTACAGAACTCTATCTATGAGCGTGATGCCATTGTAGTAGATTAATATTTCAGTTTCATTGTATGTCTATTGTTATTTTTTTTAAAGGTACATGTTTTATTACTAGTTATGACTACAAGTGATTATTTACTTATGTATATAGTTGTTTTATGCATGTGCACACTGTGTATAAGCGGTTGAATTATTCTCACATGCTTTCCAGTCTGAAATATGTACTATTTGCTTTTGGATTTTGTATAAGCACGTATATTACGAATTATGTACCAAAAATACTAATGCACGAACGAAATATACCTACTTGTGAATAACCAGTTGCTTCCACGAATATTTGAACGCTTAAAGTACATACATACCTAGGTGAAATTCAACCGTATATATATTCATAAATATGTTATTGGCTTTTTATTTGACAATTGTTTCTGTTTGATTAACGCTACGTTTTTTCTCATTGAGTTGCGTATGATATTGCACGTGCACGCATGCTCACTGAGATGAACGTGACGATCTCAATGATAAATACGTTACGTGCGTAGGGTAAATTCTCCAAATGCAATGACGAATCGAAGATGACGGAATCGGATTGCAAGTAAGCATCAAATACAATACAAATTTCGTATATATATATAATACTCAACGAGTATTCGCTATAAAACCCTGTTTTTGTGTTTCTTTTCTTTTCATATCCTTTCAGCGGCACGTTTCTCGTCTTCGAGAATGGAGACACTACAAATCCGTTGCTCAAAAATCGCGCCTGGTCTACAAATAAGTTCCACTTCGATAACGTAGCGAAAGCAATGTTAACACTATTTACTGTTTCTACGTTTGAGGGTTGGCCCGGTTTACTATACGTTTCTATCGATTCCAACAGGGAAAACTTTGGACCAATACACAATTTCCGTCCCATCGTTGCCGCTTACTACATCATCTATATTATCATTATCGCCTTTTTCATGGTTAATATTTTCGTTGGTTTCGTTATCGTTACATTCCAAAACGAAGGTGAACAGGAGTACAAAAATTGCGAATTAGATAAAAACCAACGTAACTGCATAGAATTCGCGTTAAAAGCCAAACCAGTCAGAAGATACATTCCCAAACATCGCATACAGTATAAAGTATGGTGGTTTGTGACGTCACAGCCATTTGAATACACTATATTTATACTAATCATGATAAATACGATCACGCTTGCTATGAAATTTTATCGACAACCGGAATTATACACCGAAGCGCTGGATTATCTCAACATGATATTCACTGCTGTATTCGCCATTGAGTTTGTCTTTAAATTAGCTGCTTTTCGATTTAAAGTACGTACATTTGAGCAATGAACTTCTGGAATGGAATTCTAATTCAAATTTCTTTTCAATAGAACTACTTTGGAGATGCGTGGAACGTTTTTGATTTTATTATCGTACTTGGCAGTTTTATAGATATCGTCTACTCGGAAGTTAATGTATGTTTTACTTTAATGGTTGTTTTAAAGAGTTGTTATAAAATTGGTTGTTTATCATTTTAGCCAGGATCAAATGTCATCTCTATTAATTTCTTTCGATTGTTCCGTGTTATGCGTTTAGTGAAACTGTTGAGTAGAGGTGAAGGTATTCGAACGTTACTTTGGACATTTATAAAATCATTTCAAGCTCTACCTTACGTTGCATTACTTATTGTAATGTTGTTCTTCATTTATGCTGTGATAGGCATGCAGGTATTTCTTATCACACACAACACATACAAACATTTTTAGCTAATTTTTCTCTTTAAGGTCTTTGGTAAAATAACGATGGATCCGGACACAGCGATTCATAGAAATAATAATTTCCAGACTTTTCCACAAGCTGTTCTTGTTCTATTTAGATCTGCAACTGGTAATTATCATCTAAGTGCTTTTTGTTTTGGTATTAATGCTTGAGTTTTTAGGTGAGGCCTGGCAAGATGTCATGATGGATTGCTCGGGTAGATTAGGAGTCAAATGCGATGTACTTGCAACTGACAAACCAGAAGGCTCATGCGGTTCAGACATTGCATATCCGTATTTTATTTCTTTCTACGTTTTATGCTCCTTCCTTGTGAGTATTACTACCATTTATATATGTTACATCAACTATTTGATACTCGTTACAGATCATTAATTTGTTTGTCGCTGTCATTATGGACAACTTTGACTATCTGACCAGAGATTGGTCTATCTTGGGTCCACATCATTTAGATGAATTTATTAGACTTTGGAGCGAATATGATCCGGATGCAAAGGGTCGCATCAAACATTTAGATGTCGTGACACTACTGCGGAAAATCTCGCCACCTCTTGGTTTCGGCAAGTTGTGCCCGCACAGAGTGGCATGCAAACGATTGGTGTCGATGAACATGCCTCTAAACAGTGACGGTACAGTGCTATTTAACGCTACACTGTTCGCTGTTGTTCGTACATCACTAAAGATAAAAACAGAAGGGAATATCGATGATTGCAATTCAGAACTGAGAGCAGTCATCAAAAAGATTTGGAAACGTACTAATCCGAAATTACTGGATCAAGTTGTTCCACCACCTGGAGTTGATGATGAGGTAACAGTTGGTAAATTCTACGCAACGTTCTTGATTCAAGATTATTTCCGACGGTTTAAAAAACGCAAAGAACAAGAACTGAAAGATGGCAACCTCAATCACAACACCGTTACTTTACAAGCTGGCTTACGTACTTTACACGAAGCTGGACCAGAACTTAAGAGAGCAATCTCAGGAAATCTAGAAGAATTAGCTGATGATAACCCAGAACCAATGCATAGGGTTAGTTATTTGTGTTATTTTACAAGTTTTTTTTAAATTAATAATTACATTTGATTGTTTTAGCGCAATCATTCGCTATTTGGTAGTGTATGGTCGTCGATGAAACGAGGTCATGGTGGATTTAATAGGGCTCGTTCCCTTAAGATGAATTCCACCCAAATAAAAATCTCACCTGCCTCTAGTATAGATTATTTACCATATAACTCATTGCAAAAAGCTGTCACAGAAGGCATGAATCATATAACAACCATGACAAAGAATGTGATTGTGCAAAACCGTACCGGGCAGCAGGCAATGCACAATGCAGATGGTATCCATGACGAGGAAGCCATTCCATTGCGTTCTCTGAATATGTTCAACGGAGATCCTGACAGAAATTATCAAGTCATTGAGTAAGTATTCATCTGATGAATATATTTTACATGATTTGTTTATATGAGATTCAGATGATATTTGTGGATAAAGTGTCGCTGAAACGAGAAGCAAGCACACACGTCACCTATATATATATTTAACAATTTTTGTTGACTTTCAGCAAATCTGGTTCATTTCTGCACCCTCACTACAATGGTAAGCGGCTGGACGACGTGTGACTTGTTTGTTGCTTTACATCTTTTTATTTCAATTTATATATATAAATATATTTTATTTATATATATAAATATATTTACAAAATAAAAATATCGAAATTATTACTACCACTCTTAATACGTAACACGGTGTTTGATGTTTGTTTCGATGATGGATTTTTGTTTTTTTTTTGTTTTAATTTTGGTTGATTTTTGATACTAGCGTGACCAGCACCACAGACGAGTTTATTGTTATAATGTGATGACTTCTTTGTTTGAAATTATTGTCTCTATAGTATATATCAACATACCCCTAATAGCTACTGCTACTACTACTACTACTACTACTACTTATATGTACATGTACTGAATTGAATTGAATTGAATGGAAGCAGTGTTCTGTTTTATTGTGATCTTTTTATTTAATTGTTTTGTTACGTGTTTGTTGAATTAACCAATGTTAACTGGTATAGTCTGCAGGGCGAGTACTGTTCAGAGTTGATGCCACCGACCCCACCTCCACGCCGCATTCGTCTTGGTTTGGGGGGCGGGTGCATGACGGCAGCACCGGTGCAACCTGTACGACTTACACAACCCAGCTTTAATCGTATCGCGAGCGGTCTGAAACTTGCACAAGCACAAGCCATGGCCGTCGCGGGCTTTCTGCCTGAACCACAGCACTGGCCGTCGTTGATCATTGACTGCGACGCCGATGCGAATGGAGACACCGGTCGGCATGCGCGTTGCTCTCTACTAAATCACAGGGCTTCTTTCCATGGCAGAGGTCAGCCCTACTAACACCTTCCATCTTACCCCGAATTTACCAGACCAGCCAATCTTTTTCACATCCACTTTTCAATATCTGGCATGTTGTAATTAACTCAACACAACACTAAAGATCTTTTCGATTTACCAACATTGAAATGAATGCACCACTCCAGCGAATTGAATTAATATTTTTGCCACAAAATTCATTATGAAATTAAAACTTCTTATCGAGTTATACGTAAATTCATAAATAAATTTAGTATACTTCACTTAGAAATTTCTAATCTAGAGCTGATGCTAGTATATAAATATTCGCCTGCTCAAATCGAAAATACCTTTTAGTCGTGACTCTAACATATATGTACATTTAATTGGGCTCCGCATGTATATAATACACAATGTTTATCATATCAAAAAACACATTCGCTATTTTGGCAGACCACTCGTTTTACACAATTTACAAATACACGACTAATTTCAGCAATTTTATTCAAAGCACATTGGCTAATGTTGACTGTATGGTCGTGGTTTAGTTTCAGTGGTGAGCGGCGAACCGAACGGCCACGCGGGCTCCATGAGATTGGCACACTCATTGCCGGGCAGTCCCGCTGATCGGCGTCCCAACTCGTTTGAGGTGATAGGTTCCGCTGAAAGTCTCGTGGGCAGGGTGAGTAAAACACGCTATTTAGTTTTTAATAATCAAGTCACTTCGTACGCGAACTTCAAGCCGCTGTTCTATTTTTATAATTATTTTTATTTTATTGAAGACAAAGTAAATCCAACTGTAGGGCTTATGATTATGTGTATTTAGGTGTTAGCGGAACAGGGTCTAGGCAAATATTGCGATCGTGACTTTGTACGATACACGTCCAAGGAGATGCAGGAGGCTCTTGACATGACTCAGGAGGAGATGGATCGGGCGGCACACCAGCTGCTGTTGCAGGAACGTGTGCGGCTCCAGGCGGCAAAACATTCTGTTACGGATACCCTGGAGAACATGGATCCGCAATTATAGCAACCGGTAGAGGGCGTAATCCCCGTACGACCGGCCCTCGCCCTAGCCCTAACAGCCACCTGAACCACACTCGGTGCACCCCGCTGCACATTTATCGACGCGGTGTATCGAGATGTTATTCTACCAAGTGCCTAATTCATTTCTTCTGGTCCAATGGAGACTAATTGTAATATTAATGTGTAATTTTTAACCTGAATTTTAAATAAAAAGGATTGTTTCTCCGGTTAAAAAATCCCAGTATACAGGGTGTGAGAACAAATATTACTTAATACTTCAAAAGCAAATTTTGTAACATGAGATGTGTCAAACTATTATAATAAACAAATCTACTACAAAACTCTATATTACGGTCATATTCATTTATGTACGGTACAAATTGGGGCGACACCGTTAGCTGTACTTGATATAAATTATCAGGTAAATAAAATAATTATAAACACCGTTTCATATTATCGCGCAAAAAATCTGCGTAGATAATCTAATAATATTTTATTCTCAAAAGATAGCAAATATATATTGTATATTGTCCTTATAAACACGCTATTACTTCCAATATGCAATTTGATTTTTACCAGAATCAATTATCTTATCAATACGTTAATTGAATTGAATTGAATTAAATTTCGCAATTACTATCATGCATTAAATGTTTTATAGCTTTACTTTTCAACTGCTTTACATGATATAACGTTGCAATGTTTATTAATTCATGTATGCAATTCTGGTTGCATCAAATTACTGAATCGTTTTATTACGAGACAATAATTTATTTACATTTCTGACAATATTCAAATAAAATTCTTCGAGACGTTCAATCATTTATTTATTTTTCTATACAATATCATTTTGCTGTTTACTCTTTGATAACAAAACATCTATAGAATATTTGAATCATTCTCTTCGAAAGAAAAATGTTAAAAGCTAGAATAAATTTCTGATAGGGGCCAAGGTTGCTTTTCGAGATAACCCTTTTACATATTATTGAAAATAAATAAATATATATATATATATATATATTTCTTTATAGAACAGTTACAGTGAGATTGTATTATGTATTTATAGTATTGGTTTTATCGGTTGGCGGTAATGTCAAAGACTACCCCCTCCTAAATGGGGTAGTCGACGAAGAAGCTGTGAAATATCAACCACGACCAGCGGTCTACGTCCGATTTTCACGGGCTTGCCCCTCCAGTTGGGAAGTCGGCTTATGGTAGCATTCACATTATATTCGACATTCGGTGTTCGGTGTTGTGTATGATCGTATGTTACATGTATATGACTAGTGCGCAACTCGGATTAATAGTTTTGAAATTCTCTCTTAGCGGTATTAAATTCATTTAAAATAAAAAAATCGCGCAATTTTTATAATAACAGTAGTGTTGTCATGTGTGTTGGTGAAGTTTGTTCGTTACCATTTCGAATTATTAGTGCAAAATAATGAGTAACTTCTATCCAGAAGGTGCGACAATATTCGCGTCCGTCTGTGCGATTTTATTCTGTGTTGTAGGCGTTATTGGTAAATTCAGTTTCTATATTACTTATAATTGGATGAAATTGTTCATCTATTTCATTAATAATTGTGATGATGTTTTATTGGATATATAAAGTGTGTGTGTGTGTGGGGATACAATTTAAGTTTTATTGTCCGTAGGTAATTTGATTACGGTTCTTGCATTGATACGATGTCCGAAACTTCGAAAACATGCAACGACGGCCTTCGTCTTATCACTCTGCGTCTCCGATTTGCTGTTTTGTTCTGTAAACATGCCCCTGACAGCGTCCCGATACATACATAAAGAGTGGCGGTTTAGCGATGCGTTGTGCCGGGCATTTCCCGTCATCTTTTACGGAAACGTCGCTGTTTCATTGCTGAACATGGTCGCTATCACGGTGAACAGGTAAAACCGAAATATTCTCAATTTTTATTTCACCAATTAAAAACAAGACACTCAATATGAGTTGTGCATTACATATATTCAGAAGTGCACTGATAGACGTCTTCAACGCGTTATCTTTAATCATTTTTATAGTCACTCTTGATATTAAACGCAAATAAGGACGATTTTATTTGCATTTAAAATGATCATAAGAATTCAATAATAATTACAATTTACATTTTATCAATTTCTTTTAATTATTGAAATACTAATAGTACATTAGAATATATTTAATCTCCTCTATGTATAAGAGAATATAAATTCTGTGTTTTGCGCTTGCATTCCCAAAGGCACCATATATTTTATAGTTGAAATCCAACACTTATTAATCTTTGTCAGTGACACTATTAACCTTATTACCTTAGACTCTGAGTCTCTGACACTTGGTAATGAATTCATTAAATGCATTAACCTCGTTGCTGACCTTTTCATTGTTCGTAAGAACGAGTTCGGACCATATGCAATAATATTTCAGATAAATGCATGAATCATCCATTATTAAATTTAATTATTTCGTTTAGAATTTTATTATATAACTTTATCAATTTGATAAATACACAAAAAAGTACGCAAAGAAAAATATATAATTATAATTAATGAATACCTTTGATCTTCGGCTATAAGGTTACTTTTTTCATACATTTGTTAATTTCCATTCGGTGTGTTGTGGTTTGTAATTAAAACTAGTTTTCAAATTTACCGTGTTGTAAAATTTATATAGATTCGTCATTGATTGGTAATCGATTCTGAGTCAAACATTTGTTTTATGTAAACACCGTCATAATTTCGTAAGATAAAATATAGATATGCCATTTGACAATATATTAAAGCAACCAAAGGTCGGGAGAGGACGTAAAAATTCTTAAATATAAATTAATACGAATTTAAAAAAAAAATGTTTTTTTATTAATAAATAATGCATTTTCAAAAGGAGTGAGGGGAGGGTAATGAGTAAAATGTGGTAGCTAGTTGTGTGAACGTATGGCGCCTAAGATGAACACTTATGTTTGATCTTTGAATGCTTTTAACTAGAATAAAATTCGTTTTTTTTTCTGTAACTTCTACTTGAAGTTATTATCAGTTGTACTGTGGTTGTGGGGCATGCATCCTTTTTGAGTACAGTGCGTGTTTTATGTTTTCACTAAGCTAGTGTATCTTATTATGAATGAATCGTCTGTCTCATTTATCTGCTTTCTCATTGGCCTCTGTGCACTTGCGTTACTTTACAAAACGACAAATCTCATTATTGCCAGGAAAAATAATGTCATTATATTAAACAAAACGAGTTACAATTAAATGTATCATGTTTATTTCTAAACATATTTTAAAATTAATCCTTGGTCTTCGTAACACTCTTAATTATACCATGTATGATCGCCACTCCGTCCACACCCACTACGTAATTTATTCTTTAGAGATTGTGTATTATTTTAAATATTTGATATGATTGAAGTTACCTGTACATTGTAGAGCTGTTGAGCCGTACCCGATTACGATTGTGTTATCGTTGGAAAAATATGAAATCTAAGATAATGTTTATTCACACTCCTCACAACACTTTCATAAACAAGAATTTATGTATTTGAAATACGATAATAATTAACATGTTTATTTGTAATAACATATGACCACTATTATTTTATAAATAGTGGATGTTTAAAATATTATTTCCTGTTCTGTTTAATTGCATAAATGTCAATTGGTATTAAATTAAAAATTGTTTATCAATGGTGATAATTAAAATTTAAAGTACATATTCCAACTTGGATGAATTAATTTATAATGAAATAAAGATTCAAAAATATATATTTCTAATATATACGCATTTGTTTGTATTACAAACAAATATTTTTCTCACAGTGTACATTAGATAAACGTGTAGACGTCTGGATTTAGGGACTATATAAACGAAGTAATCCCTAATCCGTACGGTATCGGCAAACCTTTTCAACCCTAGGTATAGATCATAATATATCCTTCCCATATTGTTAAAATTAACAGTTTCACAAATCCTTTTCCCAAATACTACGAATGTAATTATGAATCCTGAAGGAGTGTTAAAAATAAATTTAAATAGGTGACAATTTTCTAAGAAATATCGATTATAGACCTGGGAAATTGTATTTTTAATTAGACGTATTTTCATTACTGTATATTTGCACAAATATTGCAAAATCTAGGAGTTGGGTAATCTGACAACTTAAAGACCACCAAATTTAAGCAGAAATAATATTATTATATTATTGCACGAAGATACATATTTAATAATTTACTTATCCAAAATAAACTTATATTTTATTATTATATTATTAACATATTTATACGTATATTAAAGCTACTGAAAAATTTGAGAATTATATACTAAATTGATCAAATGCAAATATAACAACAATATCTTAATTTGTTGTTATAATCATTAACATTTTAATTGGCACCATTAAGCCACGGTTTAAATGTTTCCGAGATCACTCCATTCCGAGTTTATCTCTTGCTGTTTGGCTTTTTCAGCCTCTTCATGTTCAGCGTTCTTGGGGCTTTTGTCTATGGGACTGACATCCATAAGATTATCCTCCTTGGTCTTGTCTCCCATGAAGTTGTCCTCGACGTTGCTAACTTCCATGTGGTCTTTCATGACTTTACCCTCCTTGAGCTTGATGTCTGCAACATCCTTGAGTTTGGTCTCATTTTCGGTATTGGCCGCTTCAGTGTCGCTCAGCGGCAAATATTCAAAATCGTGCAAAAGTTTTGCCCTAAAAAAATAAGCACTAAATAGTATTTTTCTGTATAATTTTATAAATATGGACTCTTAAAATTTTAAGAACCCGCAAAGGAACAATACATACTCAAAAATGAATAGTGTATTTAGCAATAACACAATAAAAATGTATACTTTTTGCACGATGCTTGAAATTCTTCTTCCGAATAAGTTAGCTTCCGTGCAGCCTTCGACTCAAATCGGATTACAGAGACATTGGAAGCATCAACTTTGCGCGCTCCACCAGGATAGCTACGATATGCTGGTTTTGTTGGTCTCTTGTTTCTTAAAAATACAAAAAATTTATTATCACCAACATATTTTATATACATATATAACGAACATTAAATAAAATTTTACACCCTTGAAAATTGGCACATATCTAGGAATGTAAGAACATTTAAATTTGGTAGACAATGGGTTAATGCTATAATAAATTTCAAGATAATTAAATGCATTTTCAAGGAATAGTTTCCACGGCTTATCTTTGAAATGATTAAATTGCACGTATAAATAACAATAAAAGTAATGTTTCTCGTTTTAGATATGTAATTATATCCTATTATCATCTTTATAACCAAATCTATACGGTGACAGCAATATGTATACAGCTGTTCCTTATATGGGGTTGTTCGTTTGCAATAATGGTAAGTGTGGGTAAAATCGGCAAGCGAGCCCAAAAACCGTTGGTTGCCTCACTACACGGATTTCATCTCTCTATTTATTAGCTTGGTTTCTATTGTGTTTATATTGCAGTTACCGCCGCTGCTCGAAGTTTGGGGCCAGCTGGGCCTAGAAAAATCAACATTCTCCTGCACCATAAAGGAAAAAGATGGTCATTCGCCAAAGAAAGCTATTTTTCTAGTCGGATTCGTTCTACCGTGCATTGCAATAATCGTTTGTTACTCATGTATTTATTGGCGGGTGAAGCAATCACGGAAAAAACTTCAAGCCCATGAGTAAGTTTTACTTATACAATACGGCGTTTTATTTCTTTCCGTTATTATATATATATATTTTTTTTAAATTATAAAAATAAACTTTCAAAACTAACAGTCTCCCAATATCGACCAATCAAATATTTAAACATGGATGTCATATTTCTATAAATATTTCGTTTTTATGAATAGATTTTTCAATTCTATATTTTAATCTCAGCACGATACGTAACTTCGCCAATATAAATATTTAAACGTGTATATCTTATCATTTTCCTTATTAAATATTTCATAAATATACAAAAATATTTCTCAATACACAAATTCGAAATTGTTTTTAAATACAAATGGTTTTATTTTTTTTCAAATACATTGCGTCATATTAATAGTAAAACATTTCATTTATTACATTTTTTTCGTTCCTAACAGTCAAAACATTAAATTTCGTTTAGTGTACAATGTATTATTTTCCCTAACTTTTTTCAACATAAATTTTAATTAACTGCGCATATTAACTAATAACTTCACTTGCGCCTCTAAGATTTTTTAAATTTTAAATAGGTGTATAATAATGAATACAAAATCTGGTTATTAAAATATACCCGCAGACCAAACCAACTCTTTTATGGTTGATTAAATAATTAAAAAGCTTTCGATTGATAAATGATCCTAATTACTCACAATTTGGTAAATTATCTGGGAAGCTGAATAATTTAAAATAGAATAAAATATGTTTATTTATTTATTTTTTTTTTAGAGAAGAAGCATCAGTAACATCGCAATCCCGGATAAATCGAGATAAAGATGATAGACGATTAACAAAATTAATGTTACTGATATTTATATTTTTTGTGTGCTGTTTCTTGCCATTGATGCTAGTCAACGTGTTTGATGATGGCGCTACATATCCAGTACTACATGTGGTAGCCTCTGTACTGGCATGGTTATCCAGCGTGATAAACCCATTTATTTATGCAGCTAGTAATCGCCAGTACCGCACAGCATTCCGTGATTTTTTCACAAACATTAAGTCAAGTATGACACCTGGCCATACAGTATCTTATTCGAGTTATTCCATGAAAACATGCGTTACAGATGTGAAATCAGTCCAGATGAATTCCACATCAGCTAATCGGCATGCAGCAGCCGCGACTGATCCACAGATCATGACACTTTATAAGGAACCGTCCCCGTGAGACGAGCGATATTTTTTTTTTAAATGTGATATTTCATGATTAATAAAAGAAGAAAGACTGATAACCAAGGCGCGGATAACTATACTAGATTCATTTCTTTTGTATGTCTATTATATAAGCGTTCTTTGTTTGTTCTACCAAAGTTTTCTGTACATACATTTATAAGTAGCTATAAAATATGTTTTGTATTCCAAAAATGTTGTCCAATTTAAATATAAGGTGACAAATTAGGATAAAGCGTCATTAAATGCCATAAAATGCACTTTATTTGCAAAATAATCAGAAACCGCTCAACAAATTATTCAAAATATTCGATATTAAATGTTAAATAATACGAAAACACAGTAAAAGTATATATAACTTGCCATATTTATATATTTAGTAACTAATCTCGACGAATATATCTACTAATTTAAGTCCATTCCATAATATGTTGGCGTTAACTTATAAATAATAAGTACAATAAAAACCAAATAAATATATTAAATTATTTTACTTATATTCAAATAAACAAATGAAATTACTAATGTCTTTATTGTCGTACCGAGTTTTACAATGCACAAAAAAAATTAGCAGGTAAGCAGTATATGGTATTAATGAGTACTAAAAAAAGCAATAGATATTTGCTTTTATTGATCATCGATGCGACGACATACCAGTTTTATTAATGTAAATAAATAAATATTTAACTCAAGGTAAAATTCGGCAGAATGCGCCATTGTTAAGTTAATCACCACCATACGCAAAAAAAAACACTTGCGCACGACTCTGTACACCGACGTACGACATAGGCGGTCTTTTAGATGTACGAGGTAAAATGATCCGATTCTAAATATTTTCATATTTATTATCTACATGTAGTACTTTCATTACATTATTGCTTTATGTACTATTATTCAATTTTAGTCAAATTTACATGATTTTTGATAAAATTATTTTTAGTAATTTACTGCAATTTCAAGCATTTAGTAAAAAAAAATATTATAAAATAAATTATCGAGCCTTTAATGTGCTATTAGTTAAATTATTGGGCTAAATGTGTAAAAAATGGACAGGAATTGTTATTAGGGGGATTAATATATAATTATGAGAAATGTTCAAATTCAAATTTTTGAAGTATATTATATAAATATTGGAATAGCTTCTAAAAAGACTGCCGCCGCCTATGATGTGGAATGGTGAGTATTTAAAGTAGCGCCATATAATAGACGCTATTCACTAGGAAAATAAGGTCGAGATTCGTGAAATAGCTGGGGTTACATTTGGAACTATAGCGATCAAGGCAGTCGGACCATGGCCAACTTGTACGCCATTAGTTTTTCCCGTTGCTACAAGCATCTACGTACTTTCGTTAAAATTGCTAATCAATCATTTGTATGCTATGAGAAACCGTGTACAAAAAGTTTAGTTTATGTGTTTTAGAACTTTAAATAATTAATATAGACAATGAATAGTGATAGACATTCACCAAGGCGAAGGAATATGTCCAGGTCACCACATTACAGTAGAAACACATCGGAATACAATGAAAGAAGTTTATCTCCGCAACATAGAAGATATTCATCGGGCCGACGAAGCTCATCCACATCGCCTCATAATCAAGTATCATATAAGACACGTAAGTTACATTTCGATAAAATATTTATTCACGTGTTTAGTCTTCCATCAAATGTTTATTACCGCGAGACTTAATCACTAGAATATTTTATACTTTTTAATCCCACTAATAAGCGCAATTGAAACCCGTATATATAAATAACGTTTGAGATATCTCTAATTTTTATCTCCAAGTATTTTAAGATACTCTTGTCATATTGAACAAGGTTCTACAAACATGTTAGTAAAAATACATTTACGTACTGGGTTTTTACATATTAACATTTATTACATGTAGTGATTTCTAAATAAAAATATTTTATGCTACAATTTGAAATTTCATAATTTTTATTACAGAATATTTTTTTGGTGTGAATCCAAACGAATTTTCATAAATTTCGAAAACATTTTATTTATTCAATTATAACACTCCAAATGCCGGATTTGAAACGCAACATTTTAGTCGCCTAGGATTCAGCCCACACATCTTAAATGTGAATTTGGTAGCCTAAAAAAAAAAAAAAATATGTGTGTTCCCAAACAAGCAAACCCTGTGTGTTGCTAATGTTTCGTATATGTCAGGTTGACACAGATCTTTTTATAATTCTATAAAATATTATATAAACTTGCCCTTACGTATAGGTCATTTATTTTAATGACTATTGTGTTATTCATCTAAATGTAATTTGTAAATATTTTCTATACATCACTTTCGAAACAAGGAAACAAAAGGAAAAAAAAAAAAAACGCGCTGGCCTACTTATTTCTTTTATCCTAATAAAATATCTTTAAAAATCAATATAAATGAATAACAATAGAAAATATATTTAATTTATATCATAATTGCATAGATACTTCAAAATTTATATTTGAATCATATGTTATAAATGGAATATTTTATTATTTATTAAACAAAGCATACCATTATTTGTTGACACCAGGTGGCAATTTTTTTTTATATATGACCAATTTGTATTCACTAATTAATCAATTACATGAGGAGTCTAAACATATTTCTTTATATTAGACAAATATATTATTTTTATAAATTAAATTCCTGGGTGATTTGTTTATAAATTATAAACATCTATGGTTTACATATGGCAGTACCCTTCCCTCCTACTCCTACCTATTAGTTTACGCGACACTTCATTGTGACACAATATTTCAAAATAATGTTTACCAAACCCTAACAATAACAGTCGTTATTTACGACCAACTCGGTGGTCATAAAAAGAACCACACATAAGAAGACTTTGCATGATATTGCATTGCAATCCATGGGATAAACATGCAAATGATTGACAAAGTACTTACAAACTTCCCAAAGCAAAGTTGCGGTCTGGCGAACTCATTTTTGATTCAAGATTCTCTAAAAAATAACAAAAATCATGTTAGGTATAAGAATTTGAATGACATATAGTTTTGAACAATCATACTGTTGTTTATTGTATCTAAGAGTCCATCTTAAATTTGAGCATAACAACAAACAGTCGATCTATCATAAATAGCCTTGTTAAAACAATGGATTTTATAATTCAATATGATCTATGATATTTTATAAATATAATAAACATTACCTAATATGAAACGCAAAGACTTACATTTGATAAACGTTAAAAGTCGTGGATGACACTCGCTAACCTGGGGTAACCTGAAGTATGTTGCGAAAGGGCTAATACCGCAAAAAACTCTAAATCGCTATTTTAGTAATTTAAAATTTTTTGGATCTTGTCATGCGCAGTAAACTCATAATTTTTCAAATTGAATTATTTGCTAAATAAATTTTTTGTTTGTATAAAATAATTGATTTTTTTTAAACAAGGAATTTAAAATGTATAGTTTTAAACAAATCGTTACTTTTTATTAAAAGTTATAAAATATATATTTTTCAAAATACTGTTACAATTTATGTTGTTTTTCACTTTAAAATTAATTTAATATTATATTTTGTTTATATTAAATGTTATATTTTAATAAATAAAGCTCTTTTTTAAATAAATTTTTTGTTGGCAATTGTATGAAGTGCAAAGCGATTTCCACTGCACCAGTGGAAATCGCTTTGCACTTCATACAATTGCCAAGCGATTTCCACTGCACCAGTGGAAATCGCTTTGCACTTCATACAATTGCCAACAAAAAATTTATTTAAAAAAAGAGCTTTATTTAATAAAATATAACATATAATATAAACAAAATATAAAATTGCGGTGCGCAAGTGCAATTTATCAAAATAATGTTGGTAAATATGCGCACTTGACGTTCGAATTTTTTTAACGAAGAAACAATATTACCGCCATTTAAATCCAAAAAATTTTTAAGTGCGATCTAGTTTACTAGGTTTTGGTCATAGCAAAATGCAATATCGAAAGTTTGTTGAAATTTATTATTAATTTTTATGACATTATGTAACAATGTTTTTTTTCAAAATAGCATTTTGAGACGTTATCAAGAGTTTCGAGCGTACAAATTTCGCTATGGCCCCAATCTTAGTAAAAATTTTCGGAAACGTATGAAAGCATATGAAACGTACATTGATAATTTCTATCATTGGTACAAAGGTACTTTAATTGGCGAATCGTAAAACGTACGCGTTCAATTCGTGAAATATTTTCTATTGCAGCATATCGAAGTGGCCATGATTCGGACTACTCTGATGGACGACATTCGAGAACCAGCCGGAGCAGTGGTAGCGATTACGACTACATGCTAGCGCGGGCTAAGGATCGCGAATACCGGAGCCGAGACCGTGAACGAGAATGGGATCGCGACAAGGAGAGATCTCGAAGCCGCGAGTACCGCGAACGCGATCGGCATCACCACAAAGACAGAGACTACGAATCACACCGTGATAGATTTCGGCGAGACAAGGAACGGGATCGGCGACGATCGACAAAAGAACCGCGCAGAAGTCGCGATCGGGATCGCTCATATCGAGATGATAACAACGATAGTAATGATGCTCGTGATCGTAGTCCTATTCCATTAGGAAATAATCCTAGTTTTGATTCTGGTTTCTATAAAAATCAGCCTCCAAATAATACAATTATGATTCGTGGATTAGCGCAACATATTACCGAAAATGATGTAAGTATAATACCATACACTCCTAACGCAGATCTTCCACCGTTTTGTTATAGGAAAAAGTACGAAGTTATTTATTTATTGTTTTCATTATCAACATACATGAAACATTAGACGTTTGTTTTGAGTATAAGATAATCAGAATGAAGCGTCTATTATTAAAGTGGTGATAAGAGTAATTACGGCTTTGATTGTTATATTATTTTTAGATTTAATGACTGAAGCGGCCAATTTTTAGATAATTTGGTGTAAATACATTAGTCCCACACATAAAAACTTGACCGTCATTTATATCTAAAATTAGTATTTCGCTATTACTAATTAGCATGAACGAAGAATTAAAGATGATACTAGCTACTACTTTTCAAAATTGCTACAATTTTGTGGTAATACGAGTTGCTACAGTTATCATATTTGTTTTATTTAACTGTTATCGTCTGTCAATACTAACTTAAGAGTCAATTAATATATTTTCTGGTTAGGTCCGACAAGATATAATAAACTGTGGATTGATGCCGAAGGATATCCGGCTGATTCGCAAGAAAGACACAGGTAAATCAATAATTTTATTTGATATTGTTTACGTTATTTTTGATTTTTAATTAATTAATTTGATTTGACGAAATAAATGAATAAAAATAGTAAAAAATCGGGTGGCCCCGCAATATCAAATTTG
The DNA here is from genome assembly GCA_944039245.1 of Nebria salina. NCBI lineage: Eukaryota > Metazoa > Arthropoda > Insecta > Coleoptera > Carabidae > Nebria > Nebria salina. The sequence goes on along the minus strand of OX063288.1, from coordinate 2,236,739 downwards.
AAACAGAATCTATAGAAATTGATTAATAAATATAATAACAAACACCCCAAAGAACAAAAAAAAATATATATATATAAAAAAATTGTGCTCAAAAAAAGATCACTTCTCTCTCCTGCATATAATCTACATAAATAGTTTTTTTCGGAGCGTGTGGGTCGATTTTTGGCGGTTACCGAACACTATTGGTTATTTGTCTGGTTATTTACTGTGTAGGTGCATCGCGTGGATTTGCGTTTGTCGAGTTTACGACTCTTCAAGAAGCCATGCGTTGGATGGAGATGAAACAGGTATCTTATGCCGCTAAAAGGAAGAGAAAATACGGCCAGTTTGTACACTATAAGTAACCGAATATAATACTTTAAAATAAAACTATTTTTACCTATATCCATGCATATTCATCAAAATTAAAAATGAAAAACAAACAAGTATTTAACTTTTGGACAACTTTATAAGAATAGCAAACATTCATCATTTTTAGTTTATTTCTTACCGTAATTGTAATCAAAATACCGGGACCAATTTAGGAAATTTGCGGCAAAGCTTTTTTTGCGATCTTGCATGTATTGTTAGTGAAGTTGACTATTCATTTTTTTAAGTATTATTATTACATATTGAAAACTTTTATAGCAAAACGTCACAGTTCCTGTAATGTCGTTTATTTTCTTTTGGTTGTTGAACTTTTTCATTTGTATTTATATATATACAGAGTCTGAAAAAATGGATTCATTATTATTTATTTTGCTGTTCCGCGACAGCAAGGTATAACAGACAGTTACAAACTATGCTTTGGCCCACGGACTTTAATAGTTTTTGTTTTTCTGTTGTTGACAGGGCGTGCTAATGCTTCAAGACCAATATCGGGCAATTATGCAGTACAGTATTCCCAAAGATGCTTCGCAGCAATCGGAGAAACCACCATCGTCCAAAGCTACAGCTGATTGGTTTTGCATAAAAGTAAAAATACATTTCCCCCCCCCCCCCTCTACTAACAAAAAACTAGTTCTGGTAAAGGATTAAAAATCAGGGACTTCTTTTATCTAGAACATTTTGGATTATTAATTCTTTACCTAAAATAACAAAGTTGAGGTGAAATTTTAGAATATCTTTAGATGAATAAAAATGTCCTTTTTTCTTAGTGCGGAGCCCAAAATTTCAAACGTCGTGATAATTGTTTTAAATGCCACGCGTCCAGAATGGAAAGTGAAGAGGGTGGGAGTGGCAGTGATGAGGTTTGCACATATGCGACAAAAACAATCATGCTACGAAACTTAGATGCACTAACAACAGAGGACTCAGTAATGGGCGTGCTGAAGAATGTTGTGTCAGATCTAATTGTGACGATATCGGGTGTGTGTATTGGTCGTGATCCGCTCACATCTACATCTAGGGGAATTTGCTATTTAGCCTTGGACAACACAGTGGATGCATTAGCATTGTACGGAGCCCTAACCTCGCTTGAAACACCACTTGCCATCGATGGCAAAACCGGTAAGCTTTTGTGGTTATGTATATTGCAAGATACAAAGTGAACTTAAAACAAATACTATACTTGTTGCAATTTTCAAATTGTACAAATAAAAAAACATACACAGAATGATTAACAATAAATTTGGTTGTCTTAGCAATAATTTCATATTGTAAATACCATATGGGAGATGTAAAGAAAGCGTTTTCGCAAATGCAATTTCCAACCGCATCACAACCTAATGTATACAGTATGAACGATCTAAATTCCCTGGCTGATTATAGCGCAAGTCGCTACGCTAAAACCGCGGCGGAATACCAACAATATTTCCAATATTATAAGTTATACTTTGCACAGCAAATTACCGAAGGTGCGTCTATTACATTAAACTCTGAGAATCAAATGGATTCTGCGAACGCAGCGGCTGCACTAGCACAAAACGCCATTCAGCAACGGAACAGCAACAAAGCTGCGCTATACGAAAGTCACAATGGCATTACTGCAAACACCGTTCCGCTACACATCCCCAATGGCCTCGATGGAAAGAAATATCAAGTCCCGGATATCACAAAGTATCATTACGATAAAAATACTGGCTACTATTATGATTCGACAACAGGTTTATACTACGATAGAAACTCGCAGTATTATTACAATAGCGTTATACAGAAATATCTGTATTGGGACAATGATAAATGTACGTACCTGTTAGCGCCAACGTCAAGCGAAACGGTGGTGGCTGGACCAACTACGGCAGCAGTTGCAGTCGAAGCGGCTCCAAGCTCTGATGCCAAGAAACCGAAGATTGAGAAAGCGGATAGAGTCAAAGTAGCGAAAAAGATTGCTAAGGTTAGATATAATTTATAGAATTTATTTTTTAATATAGATGCTTAAATAATTTGTTTTTTTTTATAGGATATGGAACGTTGGGCCAAAAACTTAAATCAGAAAAAAGAATCCACAAGAATGCCGATGCCGAATGAAACCCAGACGAGTTACCACGCCAACGGCAACACAACTGCCGCTTCAGCAGACATTGGTTTTGCGGTATTGGAAAAAAAGAGTACAGTTACTGCTGCTCAAACTTTAGCCGTATTTACACCTGTAAAATCTGAACCGGTGTTCCAACCAAAGTCTCAGGTATCACTATTATTTTCTTCTAAAATCTAATAGGTTGCTAATGATTCAATTTTGAACAGGCTGAAGGTTTGGTGGCGGCTTATGGAAGCGACACATCTGGGGATGAAGGAGAAGTCGACGACAGCGCTGACTACTTAGACTGGGAGAAAATGGTTTGTAATCTGTGCCAACGTCAATTCCGCTCCAAAGAAGATCTTTCGCGACACAAAGACATGTCCCCATTGCACAAAAAGAACATTGAGTTACGTATGGCACAGAAGAGTCTAGAGAGCGGTAAGAAGTTGAAATATCGCGATCGCGCAAAAGAACGACGCTTGAAATACGGCGAGTCCGATGATCCCCAACCTAGTAGATTGAAAGAGAAATACTTGAAAGCTCGTGAAGTTCCTGAACCACCAGTTATAGCTGCTTCCGCTAGTGATCCAATTGGTTCTGAAAATGTTGGAAATCGACTTTTACAAAAAATGGGCTGGACCGAAGGACAAGGATTGGGAAAAAGTAACCAAGGACGGACAACCATCATACAGGTTAGTTGATTTATTTAATATCCAATATTTCAAACAGCAATTCATTTTATAAAATGTACGACGAACACTTGCGTTAATATATTTTTAAAAATGTGCTTTTGCATCGGTTAATGTAATTTCAGGCGGAACAAAGAATGAGCTCAGTTGGTTTAGGTTCTAAGACCGCTGCCTACACAGCGCTACCTGGAGAAACATACAAAGACTGTGTGAAGAAAATGATGTTTGCTAGGTATCAGGAATTATCCGAACAAGGGTAGTTCATTGTAATTTATTTACGCGATTTAATATTTCTTATTTGTTTCTGCTGCAAAATCTAAATATTTCTAAATGATTTACATAATTTTATATATTTTTTTCTTACAAGTTTTGTTTGGTTCTATGTGCTAATTAATTAGCACGGAATTTATTCAATAGATTTTATATGTAATCAAGATCATTGCAACTTCGTACGCATCTCCGTGCAGCGGAGGTTCGAATGGTAACTCTTTGAAAATGATTAAACTATTTTATGATATAATCTAACGAACGATTTCTGATTTTGATGCATATTTAAATTTTACAAACAGAACAAACTCAGTTATGCAAATATATTTGTGTTGCAAACGTCACGGAGCTTTGATATATAAAGTTTCATTTATATTAATTCCATTTTTTATAAAAGCAATAAAAATACTGTATTACGAGCGAATTTGACCCTAAAGTGTTCGTTTTATATTTGGAATATGCTTCTATTTAGGCGTTTCGCGGATGGATAATTTTTATTAAATACTTGGACCCGCGTCGCGGGTACTCAAATCCACTCGTAATACTACAGTTGAATCAAAATACGTAAATAAGTATTATACGTATATGAATACATGTTCCTATAAATAAATAAGTTTTTATTAGTTTATTAATAAACATAATAATAAACTTTTTTGCTAGAGTGTGCCGCAAAGTTAACAACACAACTATGTTTGCTGATCTTTAGTTTACAATAATTTTTATTTCCTTTTTTTGTTTTTTGAAATGAATTATTTTTAATTTATCATGTTATGTAACAACCCAGTTGCATACAAAATGTGATTCAGTAATTATACATTTATATAGATCCAAAACTCAATGCTTTTCTTCTTTTGTTTAAGCCTTTTTCCCCCACAGCCTCAAACATTTAGGTATATAAGTTAAATTCGTTTAAATTTTATTTCAAAAACTACAATATATTTCGTTCAACAAATATAGGCTACACATTCAAACAGTTCTAATATAAATTATTTGAGCTAGTGTCGTAACAAGTAATAACGCCTACGTAAAATCGTATGTTAGGTATGGTCTTGTTCGGTAATAATCACAGGCCGGTCGTACTAGCATCCGTCAGTATATTAAACCAATGTGTCAGCTATAGATGATTATTTTTGTTCTAGTACTCATAGATTGAAATAGTTTATTAGCCATTTACAATAATAAATCATTTTGGTTTTTTGGTGCAAATACAACTAGTGATTGACTAGCGTAAACTAGATGCTTCGCGAGGTTGGTGTACTTTTGAACATTAAAATTGTTTTTAAATTAATTACCATAATGTAAAAATATAATGCACTATTATTGTGTTACTGTAAACGTTGATTATTTTGTGACAGTTTTGGTAAAGATATTCATATAATGTTTATTCAAAGTTTATAGTGTTGTGTAAAGTGTGTGAGGTTTGTTGGATTTACAGTTTTGCGACAAGACTTGATAGAATTGGTAAGTTTCTGCTTATATTTAGTTTTACTCGAAAAGTTTCCATCACATAGATTGAACTGAAACATATTCGTATTCAATATATTTCGGCTTTACTTTAAACTTATTTATTAGAGGCATACAAAACTTTTGAAAATGTTTTTTATGTAAAAAATAAAATATATGAAATAAATAGTAATAAACGAAATGCCATTAACTATGGTAGGAGTTAGTTTTAAATTCAGAATAATATGAATAAACAACAATAATAATTGTAGTGCTTCAAAGTTAGTATAGAATAATTTTAATAAAATTAACAAATTGGTGAAGAATAAAAATAGCTTATTTATGTTTTTTAATTTTCCGCGCTGCTTTTTCGAGACTCCCTCGCGTTATTTGGTTAAAATCTATGATAGATAAACTTGGTGGTTGAGGAAAATCAAAAGTTAGAGGTCGTGGTGAACCAATTTTCTGCACTCCCTTCGACATGAAACCACCGCCGACTTTTTTAAACGGTGTCAAAACTTCGTGCTGTTGTCGCGTCGGACTCAATTGATTCCGCGACGAATATGGTAATTCATCGCAAGACGTTGAACTGTCGTAATTTATGTTCAAATCGGTAAAATGTAAAGTGGCATTGTATCGCGTTGTTTTTGGGCGAACGCGTACTGTATTCCGCGCCGAAGAGTTCGAATGGTGTGTGCGCGGACGTCGTTTTTTCTTTGGCATCATTTCTTCCATTATATTCATTGGAATCACTTCCATTACTTGATAATATTCCAGAAATGCACGGAGTACATTGCGACCACATCTCATATCTAATTATCAATAGGAATAAATATATATTTAAATCTGACTGGCGTTGGTTTTCATTGGCATATGTTAGAAGTCTGGACAAATTTATCTTTTTTGGCACTTAAATAAATATATTTAGTTTGAATATACAATTATTAATAAATTCGTATTTGCTTCATTAAAATATAAAAATTATGCGACGATCAATAAATCTACTATTGGTAATGTTGAAAATTAATTAATTAGAATTAGTATCAGATTGGGTTATTTATTAATTATAATTTAATAGCGAACAATTGTTAGTACTCGCGCATTTATCGGAGAATTTTTAGTCGTCATGCGCAATATATATAACTTCCAGTTTCTGCGCAAATAGGTTTTATTTTATTTTTTTGGGGGATCCTCTAATGTATTTTATCGAAGGATACAAGACTCTTCTGTATACGGGATAAAAATATTTGCACCCGGAAGCTCATACCCGGATATAGATACTTCCAAGCTATACGAATTAACTTTGTCACTCAACGTGGTACAGAAAAAACGACGAGATGTCCCACGTTTATTTAGATCGGAATTAAACATCATATTTGTTGGGAAACAATCGTCTGCATTTGTTGCAAGTAATTTCGGAAAAACTGTATGTCTTTCATATCTAAAAAAAAAACATGAATAATTCATTTTTCATTGTGAACACAAATATATACGTTTTGTTCTGATAAATCATAAATTCATTGTCGTAGTTTACCAACAACGACAATACTTTACCTACCTGTAAACATCTTCATATGTATTACCATACACAAAACAGCCTTTTAAGCTTGCATGAGCGTGGACGTCTATAATAAAATCCAATTGGAATTCCTGTTAGAATATTGTGTATTATAAGAGTAAATCTAGCAAAAAGAATAACATTTTGTAACTGTATTATTAATGAAAGCCTTCATTTTTCGCTTTCGAATAAGTTCTGAATAAGTAAATTTGAATTGTGGCTTATTCATTAATTTCGAACGTGAAAAGATTGGCTCGGAATTTATTAAAATATTTCGCGCCAATTAAATCATGCAATTAGTGGCGCATGCGTAAAGTAAGCCACTGAGACCTTTTATATAATTTTGAAATACACTACATATAAAATTAATGACGTTATTATTTAAACTGTTTTCAAATCATATGGTTTTTGTTGTCTAGTGCAATCAAGGGTAGAAAATAAATAAATAATTTTGATTTCCTAGTGTTTATTAATAAATTTACTAAAAGGAAACCAGGATCTATAAGAGGTATATTGTTGAAAAAAAACTTTACTTATGTGTTATGTAAGTTGCTTTTAATAAGTTAACTGATGAAAAATTATGTAAAAAAGTTATTGTTTGATAAAGTTTGGTGTATTTATAAATTATTGATCGCAGAGCATTGACCTATGAATATAAACCGTAACATTGGCTTGCATTACGTTGCATTATTAAATAACCTTATTTTTATCTATTGCATTTAACATATTTATGACTGCTGTCAAAGTGGGGTGACCGAAACTGGTAGCAATATGCCAAGAACGATTCAAATCAAATCCTAAGAGGGAACTTCGATAGTTTCCCAAAAATACACCATCTGGGTTTAGCATTGGTACTATTTTGAATATAATATGTTCCCGCAGGACTCTCGCAATAGGATGCGAACTTATTATCATTTCTAGTAGACCTGCATTAAAATAAAACAATTTATAAATCTGTTTATTTATTTAAATGTTCGCTTTCACCTTGGCAAACAAATGAAGCTGGAGATTCTCCTGGGTGCACCCGTGCCATGATAACAACGACCCGCTTTTTAGTTTGAGTCTGAGTAAGGTCTAATTTACCTATGTTTATTATGTCCAAACGCCTTTTTTGCTAGGATTTATTGTGGAAATGTAATAGTTGTTTTTGTGCAGTGAGGAATAATGAAAAAACTTACGATACTCGTCCCGATGGAGTCCCTGTTGAAAACATCGTTAAGGTAAGCAGCTTTTTTCTCTAGTACTGTAAGATATGTTTGTAATCTTGAGTAACTGTAAGGTGGAGATAGAGCAAACTGAAATACTTCATCTTCCTTGTCGAAGCCAAAAGCGAAACTAAACACATGATGGCCCTGGTGAACTTGTGATCGGTGATAGAAGCAATGTCGTTTTGGTATACGTTGCCTGATTTTCAAACATATTTTATTATTCTTTTAAGTATATATATAAACAAAATATAATAATTTACCATTTTGGTCTACTTGACGATTTCACCAATGGCGTTAGTTGTTCAGAAAATAAATTTTTACTTTTACTTAAGTTTACTATATTAAAAATTACTCTCTGAAAGAAATTTTTTTTTATATATGTATATACATGCAAAACTTGCACATTCTATCAATGGGTAATTAATAATTTTGAATAATGGCTATAGAATTCTGAATGCGAAAATTTGAAAACACCAAAATGTGTTTAATGTGCGACAAATAATGTTCGAATATTTAACTTTTTGCGGTTAAAAATAAAATTAATTATTTTCGCGAGTGACAACCCCACGCGCGCTGCTTTTATAATGGAATTACAACGACCGTCAGCTGAAAGATCACAAAATGCGAATGCATAATTAAAAATCCATATTTCCATAAATTTGACGTGTTTAATTGGACATACCATGCTCATGAACTAAAGACTCACTTAAAAACTACATTCATTTCATTAAACAATTGACAGACTTCATTGATGCAATTTATGTCATTTCCTATATATTATATAATATTTTGATGGCAATTTTTTTGTAACCGGTACACTTTTTGAAATACATTCGCATAAGGTAGTAAAAATGAGTACAGCTTCATATACCTGATCCTGTTTGACGTTATCGACGGTGAAATTGAACCATAGTCGGAACCGAGGACTGCACGTGTCAGGCCTGATAAAAAGGTCGTATTCAAACTCGGAAACAAGATCAACGCGGCCGAGGTTTCCCGTTTCGAAAGATGCATCAAAGCACAAATGTCCCCGTTTTGCTTTTCCACTATGGCCCGGTGGTCGCATGATCACCCGGCTCACATTGCCCATTCCACCCTCACCATCACTATCATCACTATCTGCAACATTTTATACAAATAACGCCGTATATTCCAAAACACCAATAAATATCTTATTATATACTTAAAATAACCTACTTGCAGGGTACATTAATCGGTTTACAGATAATTTAAAAAGAAATTGCACAAGTGCGTACTTTTATAAATGGTTATTTAGATTCATATTTAATATGATATTTTATAATGAAATGGAAAAAATGATGCGCAGTTTAATTACGTTTATAAATTATTTAGAGCAGCGGCTAATGCAAATCGTTTAATATGCGCAATTTGCAGTAGTGCACTTTTTTTCAATTTTGCATAAAATTAAAATATAACCAAGGTACGCTCCTATCTGAAGCAGACCAATCCGCATATCTAATTTAAAGCATTTTTTACATTTTCTTGATTCATTATATTATAAAAATAAATTGAAAATGTAACATCTATATTGCGCGCAAATCTAGTTTTTTTTAAAAAAAAAAAAGTATCATTTCACTTAAATTTAAAAATACCTTCGTCGTTTCGTTGATAAATACTCGTATGTTCTAATGGGTCATATGCCATTAATAACGACATGATTTATAAAGCTCTATTTGAGTTACGCACTTTTTTATTTTCTTTTTAAATCGCATTTAATATGAATACACATTTCATATTTGAATTTATACGATACACAAATTTTAAAAATTATAATGGGATCAGAGATAAAATGACATAATTAATTGGAAAATAATTAAGAACAAACTGACAAAACCGCTTAATAAGCACTTTCCGTGTTAATTTTAGAATAAACAAATCACTCTTGTTTGAAATGAAAACAATTTAGAAAACTTCTCAATTGCATTGGTGGTGTTCACTATTATGAGTTTGTAGTGTTTCTCGGGACTGATATGGCAGTTAAACGCTTTATATAGGGTAAAATGTTATCAAACATGGTAAACTAGACACTGGTACTGCGTGTCTCATCTACTGTATCACAGCATACCCCCCTCTTCAAACTACCCCTGTCCCTAACACCTACTGATCCAAAATTCAGAGGTGAATTAAAGTCGATTTTATCACATCCCAATTACATTACACTCACTTTTACCGTGACTTTATATTCAAAATTTAAACATAATTTTCACTCATTTAACTACGCAACTTACAATAATTTCTAGTCATTAAAAACAGATCACACACAGATATGAAAAGCTAAAGATAATGTATTATAGGAAAAATTCTTTTTTTCTTTACTCGTAAACCTGTCTGGAAAATGTATATTAAAGTCATAATGCTTTTCTTTTCATTTAAAAAAAAATGAAAGTTACGAATTGTAAATATCATACAAGTTTATTTGCCTTGTGTATTTTTCTTTAGAAAGAATGTAAATAAATCTCATTGAATCATCTGTCACTTCCAGATTCTTATTTCTTGTATCGATGAAAGAAATAAGTTTAAATATCAAACCATTTTCCGATATATATGTATATGAATTTCATTTGTATTTAAAATAAAAAATGTATTATGAATCGTCTGGATTTGTTGAACCAGTGACCATATTCAATTTGTTTGCACGTTCTATAATTATTAATGGAAGTTTTGTCTGTAGTCTGCATAGATAATTGGCAGGTTGTGATTGTCAGATTGTCTTTTTGTTCAGTAAATTGTAGCCCGTTTCAGTCAGTGTCCGATAATAATTTAGGTTGGGCAATTCATCACACCATAAATTGGCAAATCTCACGGTTGAGTTTGGTTGAATTTAGCAAACTTTCAACAATCCCTAAAGGTCTATTATGCCTCGTTTAACCTAAATGCAAATTAATTTTAGTTATAACGACATTTAGAACTAAACTATAACTGCGTTTAGAGAACAATGGTGACATCATCAAGTGTTAAATCTTCTACTACGACGCCATAAAATAATTTTCGTGCGTCACTCTCCTAATACTTAATTTTAAGTTAAGTTTATATTTTTTTGTATGTAATAAAAATATACATTCCAATGATCTCATGTTTAAATATATCAGTTACTTAAAGTACTATATGTTAATGGTAACAATATTATCATTTTTCTGATGTCGGCTCTGTTTTCTGTTATCATGCTATGATAGAATCGTTATACTACTTAAATTCTATTTTCGTGATTAGATTCACGCAACACCTACTCTCCACCTGATACCCCGATTCTATAATCAATTCGCGGGGTTATTAAATTCCAGCTAAAGCTCCCTTCTCTACTTTCAAAACTAACTACACTATATAAATCATAGGTTCCGGTTGTTTCTTTACATACAAACTTTCCTTTACGAGGGAAATATGATAAACTTTTAGATAAATCAGAAAAAAATTTGAATCTAATCTTGATTTATAAACCGGTGATTCTTAAACTTTCTTGTACCAGCCAACACAAAAGTAATTGGTACCCGATTCATTCATTTTTATGCGCATATGACTTATACAATTAGCTATAGATCAATTTTTATACTTAGTTATTTATCATTCATATGTTACCCAAGTGCTAGATTAACTATATACAGTGAAAAAGGCCTATAAAGTACACTGATCCTAGCCCAACGTACTCATATTTTCTGTAGCATATATCGTTACTACGTGGCTCTGTACTCTACACTGTTTCATTGATGACATACGTGCTCAATAGCTATTACGTCAAAGACCAGAAATACTATACGCCTTCGGCGTATATCTGCGACGCGAACAGGACAATTCTATGATGCGTGGCTGGGCTCTGGAAATATTGTCGAAATGCGACGATATTTTCAATGCCAGGCACACATCAAAGAATAACGTACATCAAATACATTTTTTTTTCTATTGACGAAAATATACTAAAATTGAATAATATTTGTCAACTCAACGATTACACATATATTTGAATTTGTAATAGAATTTTCATATATATGGTAGTATTTTTGAAACCTATGTGATTTTTTTTTAAATAATATACATTTTGCTATCAAGAAACATGTTTGGACATATTCATAAAATATATATAAAAGCACGTGTTCTCATATTTATATCATACCTGTTCCGAAATCTCCCATTTAATGTTTTGACGTAAGGTCGACGTGCCAGTCAAACAAAACCACCCCACCCGTCCAGGAACGAATTCTCAATAAACACGAACCCTCTCACACCACACAGCATCAAATACACACATAAACATTTCAAAAACACAATCTAATCATATGAGCCCAAATTACACCTCAAAAAAACTGACATATTCAATAGTTTCTATACTTCAAATTAGACATACTTGTCGGTTACGGTTTTCGTAAGGGTCTATTCTAGAAACGGAAATGAATGAAACAGCAACCACCTTAACCGGTGCCGCTTTGGAAACAAAATGATAACGTTGTCAAAAACATTTCCAGATATTTGTCTCAGTCTTTCAGTGGTAGTAGTATATTTTTGTTTGATCGATAATATACTAATGCCGCCTTTCTACTGTTACTTGTATTAAATTCGTATAACGAAAATTTTATTATTTCCACTAGTAATCACTGCACATAGCGTGACAAATAATCAACGCGAACTTATGTTGCTACAGTTCTCAACGTTACTGGTTTAACTATATATATATGTATGTATATAAATATCGTTTGACATTCGCACCTAGTGTGAAAACTGAGTTTTCCTTACATCTGTTTATAATGACATTCTCTACGTCGAATTGCGTTTCCGGGAAAACTATTTATCATTGTGCAGAACGTTCCATTTATAAAAAGAAATACACAAAAACATAAATAGACATTATAGCAAATATAGATTTTTATTAAATATTTTTATTCTTAATACAAAAAATATAATTTCAATTCGTTTATAAGTTTGCTATTTTAAAACGTATATATGAAGTAAAATTCTATGTAATTCTAAACTTTATGTAAACATAATAAGTTCATGATGATTCTAAAATTATATTGCTGAAAGAAGATGAATAGAAACCATATAACTGGGAGTTACGTCAGAAAATGAAGGGAAATAATTTATTTTTGTAAGAAAGCAAAAAATAATTGGTTGTATGCACATATTTATGAATGAACGTTGGTGAAAACATAATTGTATAATTCGCCATGGTAAGTGACGTGAATGGTGCGTTTTTTGTGATGTTACAGAAGGTTTGAAGAGATTACGGATTACAGTATTTATGTTTGTGCCCGTTCTATTTAACTTTTAGTTTTAACCGCTGCGTATGTATTGTCATTGAAATTCTACAAGAGAAAACAATGCATTTGGTATGCAAGGATACTATGCGAGCAATGTTGGGTTAATGCTTCGTGCCTATTTTTTATTTTTTTCTAATACCGATGGATGACACGATGTACCCGCGGGTCAGATTCTTGTCGGCACTGAGATGTTCCACGGTTTCTAATCAAATCTGGCACATTGTGACGCATGCCGTCGGTGCGACTGGCGTCGATCCAGAACCTCATGAATTGTTCAACGTATAGTGCAAAAAATATGTTTTCTTTCATAGAGTTTATATTTCAATGTTTATTAGCCTGTTCCACGCAATTTTTCTGTCAGTTGATTATTTTATCAATATATCGAATACGTTCTTTCTGTAGAATTTTATCATTTCTTTTCAGAGTTCATCCAAGTTCAGTTACGTAGCGATTTAAGGACAAAGAAAACAGAAAAGACATTTTTTAAAGAATATTTTATTTTCAGTGTTTATTCTTTTATATCCACCCCAGTCCCTTGTTTGCTGAGTTGAAAATATATGATAGAATTATCTTTATCTTATGTTGCGTTCATTATTTGTAATATGTCATAAACAGTTGCAAGTAATTCTGCAACTGCATATAGTATTTATAATTACGTTATTGGAGCGGTATTAATCAGATTTTAAAATTATTATCTATATAATCAAATTTGATTGGATAATTTATGTCGATGTTTACAACGAATACGTACTGAAAATCGATACTATGTGTTATTTTGAAAGATTTCTACTTTTAGATAATGTTTTAATTTTAGCTTGAATTAAATTAGATTTTTGCTTTTAATTAGTACAAAGAAAAAAGCATTTGGATTTGTGTATAAATAATTATTCCGTGATTGACGCTTCCAATTGTTTTCTAGTAAAAAGGAATGTTTCCATATGTGAGCAATTTTGTAAATGGTTAATTTGGTTTTGAAGAAAAGAAAGTTGAAACACAATGAGAAGATGTTCTTTCATGAAATAAATAAGGTGTGTGGTCGTGGTCGGTGTGCTCTGTGTTGACGAGAGAAAGAGCATTAATCTCGTTGATTTTCCTCAATGCTGCATGTATGTGTTCTGGTTTGGTCCACGCGCTCACGAGTCGTATACCGACGGGGTCGAATAACCGTAGAATTCGCGTGCGTCGCCGGCGTCTATCTGCTATCTCGGCGTTTGTTGGTTGGATAGCGTGGCGTGGTGTGGCGTGGCGCGGCGCAGCGTGGTGGCGTGGGTGAGCTCACGGTACCAGCTAGCGTATACATACATACATACATACATACATACATATACACAGGTCCTTCTCTATATATATATATGATGCGGGGGTGGTTAGTTGCTTGCTGAAAATGTACCACCACCTCGGCTGCAGCCGCCGTCGCCTTCGCCGCCATCAAGCTCAAGCGTGTTATATAGCGGTTCTAGCGCTAGTATCGACCGTAGTGTAGGGTGCGGGTCGCCGGTTGCGCGCGAAAACGACGCGTTCGGAGATCGCGGCGCGGCGCGGCGTGGCTCCGGACGATTCCGGGCGATGGTAGAGCGCCGGCCCAGCAACCCCCAGCCGAACCGAGCCGAGCCGAGGCCGGCTTTGAGGACCGAGCTAGAGCCGACACCCTCCACGCCACACCATTTATTTATTGCACTCTCTGAATAACACTTGTGTTACGTTTGGTAGTGTACGTTATGTAATAATATATATTCCTTACATAATTACTTATTACTAATAATTCGTACATCTATTACTATTGTCCATATTTAATATCAATAGTATTAAAAAAAGTATCCAAATATTAAGCATATAATAATTTAAAATATAAACCTTTTCATTGACAGTTCTTTAATAACTAAGTTTTAACTGTTATAATAGGTTGGTTAATGTATCTGCTTCAATATAGATTTTAAATTTATATAATTAAACAAACAACAAGCACACAATACATACATTCACACACATACACACACACATACACATACACACACCTACACTAATACACACAAACACTTTTACAAAACACATACATACCTACAAACATTCATCCATATATTGATATTTCGTAAAGACAACAAGACTAAATAAAAATTAAACAAACATCGCGAGTTCTAAAACGTAAAAGAAAAAAGTTTAAACGAAAAGTGTACAGTACAGTATCGCGAACAGCGAATACGTTACGATTAAACAAAGTGCAAACAATTCAACTATATTCAACACGCCGGCCAAACGACTACTACTCATAATACGTACGTAAACCTATTCTAACATATATTATGTATCTCTAATAAATACCTATTTTAATCTAAATTCATATAACATATATGGTAGTTTAAAAAAATAGTACTGTGTAAATCGTAATATATCTTCATCAGCGTGTGCTCCCCTTTTTGGACACCTGTGAGACGAAGACGACTTTTTCGCCGCACCCCCAAAACCGTCGCATTTCGTCGTTTGTGAGAAAAATCGCACGAAGTATCCACTACAAGTCATCCATTCCTATAATATTTTATTATACTACCTACCTACCTACCTACATACATAAGTAACATACGATACTGATGGGCCCGGTTGGTTAAACTGTGAAAAGAAATCAGTGGACAAGAAACGCACACTATATTTTACATGTTACATACACGTACACGTTCCAAAGAAGCCGACAAAAATTAAATCATCAGTGCGTCCGCGCCCACTTTAAAAAGATTCTCATACACCACTTGATGATCACTACGCGAACTTAATAAATAAAAACAATTCTGTTCTCATTATATTATATTGCACCGTGTTACTGGTTAACACACACTTGATAGTTAAATAATAATTGTTTTTGAATCATTATTCTAACAAAGATTTATATGTAAATAATTATTGAAAAAGAAGACGAAAACAAATACTATAACTTAGAAGCTAATCAAAGAAGTACAAGACAAACAGAAGGAAGTGTTTCAAGACAGCTAAGAAGACAACCAAGAAAATTAATAAAAGGGTGAGTCCTCTTTACGTTTTCTATAAGAATAACAAACACAAAAAACAAAAAGAAAAGGGTTTGATTCATAACGATAACGTTACAAATCACATGAAATCCATTTAGGATTAAGTAAGGTGAATTTGATATTCAATGATAGTTTTCAATGGCCTAAGAGAGTGTATGTTCGGTTTAATTTCGTTCGTACCGGTGTCGTTGCCCTCGCTCTGTAATTCGCGCTTCGTGTATTGGCGCGCTTCGTAGCGCCGTATCTGCTCTGCTCTATTCTCTTTTGCTCTGTTCTCCTTTGCTCTGCTCTGCTCTGCTCCGGTTGCCGGTGCTTGTGATTGGTTTGGTGGTTGCGGAGGGCCGCGCAACCGGGCCCGGGAAGCCGGTTTTTTGGATATACGCGAAGCACGAGGCATAAACGCGGGCTTTCAAACAGACGTGACGATGGATGGTCGAATGTTGGCGGCGCGGCACGGCGCAAGGGGATGATGGGGTGAGCGCGCGCTACACGTATATACGAGGGAACTTCAGGGTGTATGAGTGCATATATGTGTGAGTGACGGTAAGGGACGACGATCAATACTGAGCCAAGCCTGGCTTTTGCCTTTGCGATTAGCATTATACCCCACATCTCCGGGCTCCTCTTGTGTTCGCTCTGTTCTATTCGGCGTTCGCCGCCCCTTGCCGTTTATAAACACCATAGCCCTAGACACTGTCTGGTTCATGGCTTTTGCAATACGCTCGACACTTGTTATTTTTTTTCATAACTTCTTTACACCACGTAAAACAACCATAGCACAAAAGATTCCAAATACCCTAATAAGAAACAATATTATCTATCAGTATCACAAATCAGGCTAGTAAGATTTTTTTTTTTGCAAAAATGCACTTTTAATACAGTTACACACCACATTAAACTGAGTTTAGTATTTTTTTAAATTTTGCTATAAAATAAATACATTGATTTAAAAATATTAATTTAGAATTGGTAGTTTGATGAACCGCATAAGCGATCTTTAAAACCTATTCACAAAACTGCATTAATTTAGAATAAACTACTTTAAATTACTAATCAATCTAATTCTTATTAAACAACATGTGTAACACCATTCATAACATGCAACATCAAGTGCATGAGCAAGGTCAAATTTGTAGTTCAGACAACTAATTACGAAATTGCTAAAATTACAACACAAATCTGAGTTTTACTCCAAATACTATACTACTGTGCATATTATAAATGCCAAACAATACAAAAGAACAACTTTGTTTTTCCATTGAACTAGAAACTATTATTATAATTTTAGCGCAAAACATGTAATAATAACTGCATTTTAAGTGAATTGAGAATGCACTTTTTTCTGCTTCGATGTATTCCGCACGTGTATAGTTTTACGTATCCAAAATTCACCCCTCATATTAATAATATAACGCCTAAGCGTATACTCGTGGTGATTGTCAGTTGATTTGGTTTCTATAGTTCGCGCAAGTAATAACAATTCGAATTATTTGTCTAAAATTTTTTTTTTAATAAATACATCACAAATCACAATATTTAATCTATACCATTCTTAATAAGTAAATGTAAAATAAATCTGTGCATGCGCTGCCACCATACAGCGTTTAATTTAGCAGATTATTCAACGCCTTCGTTAGCCTAGCGCTCGATAGCGCTAGGGCGATTGTACGCCGCCATTTTTTACTACCATAAACATCAGCTAGTTTCTGTGACCACTGGATATTATTAGAACCATATATTTATGATACATGTATATAAAAGTTTCAAAACTGTATTCAACAATTTTTTTAAATCAATAAAAACATTTCTAATGTAACAATAATATTCAACCTATTTTGTTTTGGTATACATAGATATTAATTTCGAAAAAAGAATACGTGCATATGGTTGGAGCTTATGTTCCAACACTAGTAATAGTTTCTTTTTGGTTTGGGTTGGTTGGTAATGACGGTAACAAAGTACACTGAAACCGTGAGTGGAAAATGCATTTAATGATAGTCGACCCTTTTAATTTAGTTGGAATTTGCAATCTTACAAACTCTGTACTCGAAGCGAGTTGATGAGATTGTTTTAATTAGTTTCAGATATACTAGCTTTTGAGAACTTTAAACTACGGGTATGTTTTGGAAATGTTTTAAAGTCTAGCTATATTTGTTGAGAAACAATAGTCAGTACAGTTATTGCTAAAATTCAATAGTTTATTTTGGTATCGAAATTAATTAGTTTTTAGTTTAATATTTGTTATTTCCATCACGGTGTTGTAAAATGTACAAAATGTAGAACAAATCAGCAAACGTCTGTAAATGGTGATAAATATTTTTTAGATAGATCTCTAAATGTGTCGTTAACTAATACAAGATAGCAGCATCCGCCCATATTTTTAAACATCCTCAACGTTACAAATATATTTCAAGCTACTTTATTAGTTTAGAATTATATTCATGTACATCTTGACTCCATAAATGGGGGTAGTATTGATGAATAAAATCTAAGGTATTTTAGAGCATAAGCTCCAGTAAGCAATGTTGATTGGTGTAATAATCGCATATTGTGAATATGTATAAGAAAAGTCGACGAAGTTTTGAATAGATTCTACTTAGATTATGGTTAGGTTTGTCTTGAAGCTTTGGCGGGTTTTTTCCATAAAATACCAACAAAGTTGTGTTAAGTTTCTAGTAGGTTTATAGTAGATTATAGTTAAAGTTTGTTTAGCTTTAGCTATATTTAGATAGAGCTTAGACTTCAAAAGTTACCTATAGGTAGATAGCGAAATACCTCTTATTTTTTTCATGAAACCGTGTACCATTATATATTAAAATACCTTAAATGATTAAAAAAACTACTTTTATTTCACGAATTCAATGAATAAATATGTTTTGTTTTATAAATTTTGACTATGCCTTGATCTAAATTGTAGACGTATAACTACATAACGGTGCAATTATGAGTATATTTTTAATTGTGTTAATTATTAATTGGAGTATTAATTGTAATTTATATATTTTTCTTATGTTCGATACATTTATTAAATTCATTCATTCATGTGGGTTTTTTTAATTTTATTTATTTAAAATATTACAATTGCATTTTATAGTGTAATAGATTTGATTTGTTAATAAGAAATTTTTAAGAATTTCGTATATTGTCATTGTATGGTATTGCGCTTTATGAATGAAGTACGCAAATATATACATAGTTAGTTATAAAATGATGGAAAGTTATGGAACTATAATTAAGTTTGTATACGGTATCCAGTAAATGAATTTATCGTCCCTTGATATCAGGAAATTAGTGACGTCGCCGAAGAGATAATTCGCATGGGGTTATGACGTGTGTAGTACGTGCTACATAGACGTGTGTGTGTGTAGTGAGTTTAATAGGGTGGTGTACTCTTGTATGTATGTATGTATGTATGTATATATATATATATATATATATATATATATACAAGTAGTTCATAGTTGCTCGATGGTATGGTGTCCGGCTTGGTAGCGGCAACGGCAGCGGTAGCGGCAATCGACAGTGTGGGCTCCCCCTTGCTTTTACCCTATAACGAACGAAGGGAGCTGTGACGTAGCATTAGAAGTATTGTATTGATCGTTGTTGAGCTTTGCATCTGCTCACTGCCGCACGATATTCTATGCGTCACGTATATATGTGTGTATACAAAGTCCCGGCTCGCTCTTTCCTCCTTCATTTTCTGATTTCATTCTGAAACGCGTGCACTAATAATGAAATATGATATGACCCTACGGGATTTTTTTAAGTTTAAATACGTGTGTACTACGTTGCTCGTTAGGTACTCTTCAAATCGTAAACTCAACACATTTACAACTACAACATGAATGAAAGCGCTGTGATTTTATTCGTATCCGCATTGCAAACTGAATTTCCGGTGTTGGTATCGAAAGCAGATGCAAACTTTCCTGTTCGATATCTTACAATTTCAATATTTATTTCATTATATTTGTATCTTCGTATCTACTTCCAAGGTCATATCCAGTTTCACTAATGCTACATACATATTTGATGGTTTGTTAAAACGATTATATATAGATGTATGGGCATTTTCGATATTTAAATATCTTCTCCATACCAACCAACATACCGTTTTTGGATACGCAACTTTACATGTTTACGACATTTCATAATTAAACTTGCGGTTTCGCTTATTTAAAATGATTCATCATCGCAATTGTTTTAAAGTCAATTTAAGCAGCCATAATTCATTACGAATTGTAAATAATATATATGAATTTACGACGTAAAATGTTTTATTTAATAAAATAAAAATTTAGTATAAAAATGCATTTAGATGTTTTTACTTAAAATATGGGTCATATTAAACAATATGGCCCGAATTCACTTTTGATTTTTGTGAATTGTTTGAGTCGAAATGGAAGTTAATAATGCGACAGTAATTCGTAATTTTATTAATAATTTTGAGATGCATCTTGCATAGATGAATTTTTTTTGGGGGGAACCTTGACATTTTGTAGCCTCTTATTTATGGAGTGTTTATAATTTTGTTTGTGTTTAAAATTACCATATTCTGCTATTTTACGGCGGCCCTTTCGAAAAGGGTAACATTTCGAATGAGTGCCACTGTAGTTCAATGCCCTGTTGGGGAAAAAAATTCAAAGAGACAAAAAACAGACACACTGTTAGGGTTGGGGTACGCGACAGACTTTGCTTAAAACCAAACTTTTACACATCAGCTGTTCATTGCTTTCGAGCAGAACACATTACATATATTTGAAACGGTTCCTCTAACAACCCCTGTACCCCCGCAGCATTCGCAACTCTGCTACACAATCCAAAACGTGTACTACACATTCAAAATTAATTTTTGCTTGTTTATGTCCATCATATATTATTAATAATAAATATTGAAATAATAACACTTTTATTCTTATTTCTTATTGATCAAAACCCAAACCAAATTTACTCTCAAGCTTTATTTGTATTGTATTTTATACTCGTTTTGACCAAAAATTTCTATAAGTTATTTATTTTAATATATTTCATGTATGCTTATCTAAATTATCCTCAGATCTTTAAAATTATCATATTATTGATTTATTAGCGATGTTTTTATACAAAAATATACGATTTTTATCGTGATCTTATTAAATAAAAAAGTAGCCAAAATGTTGTGGCACAGCTGATTGTTTAACCCTTGACAAAATACATATTTTCGTAAGTGCATAAAATGACCATATGCTAGACGGACAACGCGTGCCTTATACAAAATACATATAATTAAAAAACACGAGCACATATGCATATAAACAGCCGTGTGTACCGGTTTCGATTTAAAAATTATCTTTTGTGTATATCTGTTTTAGTTGTTACACATAGTCGTGGTTGCGTGCACGAGGTACGCGCATGCGTCATACACACGCACGTGTACTTTTTTTTTTACACTGCGAATGGTTCACGCATAATCTGCATTGTATTTAACATATTAATAATGATTGAATATGCAAATGCAATTCTATAAGCCGCACAGATGGAACGACCAACTTGCACATGTTGTTTACAAATGTTTTTTTTTTTTTTTTTGATATATATATTTATTAAACTTTTATTGTTACAATAATAGTTAATTAAAATTATAGAGTGTGTAAAATGTAGTTTGGTTAATGTGTGTGATTGTTGAGATGGAGTTGTTGTAGTAGGCGACGCCGGACGCCGGTAGCGCATTTAGTGCAAAATCGGTTTTTTTTTTTTGCATGTTTGATGAGTAATTTCGATCGGAACACCATGTATATGAATGCGGACTAGTTCATTTTGGGTGAAATGTATGACGGTGGTAGCGTCGCCGTGGATGTCGATCGCATTTCTAAGGTAGCGTTAATTAATGAATCGAGTGAGTTAAGTGGAGTGAGTTTCGTTGCATTTTCTGTAGTGTATGTTGAGGATTAGTGGTCATTGGGTATGCAATCCAGTTCAGTGTTCAGACTTGTCTAGCCATTGTACAGCATATGAGCAGGCAGTACGCATGTGCAGTGGGAGAGGAAAAAAGTTTTTATACATGTTACATGGGCGTCGCGTGGAAGGGAGTCCGCTCTAAACCCGTTACTCGTTTTAGTCGTCAGTGTGAGTTTAGTGAGTGAGTGTGGGAGTTGTGTATTTTAGTTATATTTTTCTTTTAGTTCGCTTTCATTTTAGTTTACATCTACAGTATCCTTATGATTTATCGGACAGTGTTTTGAATTCCATGCATCCGCAACAAGAAATACCTAGGTACGCATACACACCATTTCCATCCCTCTTCTATTTGTTGTTTGTGTCTTCTGTTTTATCTGTGCGTGCACACTTCTAAGTTATTTTCGAAATATTTGTTACATTTCCATGTACCAAATAACTAGCTGCAAATGCGACGCCAAAAGGGCTTGTCCACGCCATTTTGGATCATTTCAAAATTCACCTAATTCAATCAATAAAAATAAATAAATCACCACATATTCACATAGGTGTAGCGCAGATCTATTTTCAGTATGATTCGCTACTACTGCCACATTTTCAGGTCACACACACTTAAGAAATGAGTTTTTCTTTCGAAAACGAGCAATTTCCGTTTAATGTAATTAAAATTTATTGATTATATGTATATGCGTTATCGCTTCTAACCGAGCAAACTGTATTATACGAAAGCCTACCTATGTATATATATATATATATATATATATATATATAAATATATACATATATATATACCTACTTGTTGTTTCTACAATATACATATATATATTTTATCAGTTTTTCCCATTAATTACACGTTATATACAATTAAACTTTCGGTTGCACACAATTTTGTTTTTGACAGAAAACACTTTTGGAACTAATTCTCAATAACAACAATAATAAAAAAAAGTGTAATTTAATTGAAATTGCTGCTTGTGTAGAAGTGTAGACGCACAGACGTTGTATTAATAAAATTGTTTGTTCTAAAATAAATTGTCAAGAAACTCCAAGCAAACAGGAACTTGATTCATCCTAATCTAAACATTCTATATTAACACTGCTCCTAAAATAGTGATTATGCAGTATACTATCGTGTTTTTTCGTCAGTTTTAAATCGTTTGTACGAACAGTTCAAGCGAAAGCCGTCTGTCTACTGCATACAGCTAAATATGTTTATACAGAATGCATACCTGTACGACCTTGAAATATAGCACACAACCAAAACCAGTTCTTCACTTACATAATTTTTCTACTGATGCGAAATGCACCCAAATCGAAACTAATCCCATCTTTATTATTCTACTACTAACTAATATACTCGTTAAACAACTCAATGTATTCATGTCATTTTAAATAAACGCTTTGATTATTGTATGTTATTTCGTTTTACCTTAATTTATACTTGCAACATGCACAAATTGTGCTCGTACTACGAATTCGCGCATCTCACTCGGAGCGTAGTTTTGTTTTTGTAGTAAATTTGATTTACTGTTTTTTGTTTTATACATTTTCGGTTTCATAGAATAATGTCTTTAAATACTATACTAGTTGGAGTTTTTAAATAAACGTACGCGTATAATTTGGACAGCTATTAGGGTATATATATCAAACAACCCTCAATTTGGGGGATGTATTAATTAATTATTTATAATCGTTGTATTCGTCATTTAAAATAACAAATCATATAATACACACGCATTACTCATAAAGAACAATTGATTAATCGATAATAAATCGAATATGTTTAAATAAATTGAGTTAATTAAAAAAAATCATTAAATTTAATATTCTTAAAAATTGTGAAATCGTTTAATTTGTAAACATATAAATACACCATTGCCCAAATTCCACAATATTTACTTAAGTCATTTATTCCCAACCTTATTGTATAAACTACTCACTAGATGGCAGTGGTTGTATTTTATTTCCAAATACGCTCCATGCATCAATTTCACTCGACTAAAATATGCTTTATGAAAACTATTAATCTTCCAGTTAACTATAATCTATAGATTATAGAATAAAATATTCTAAATTTGTATGAAAATTCATTCGACATCTGGTTGGAAAATGATTTAAATGTGAAAACGAATATAAACGCGCCGCGTTCCGAACGATAATCTAGGTACTCAAAATGATAAAATCACAAGCAAAATAATATTTTGGTTCTAGTAACCACACAAGTACGTCGTAAAATAAACAATATATAGAAGTCAATTTTGTAAATGGCCCTATTCAAAATATTTT
The DNA here is from genome assembly GCA_944039245.1 of Nebria salina. Lineage (NCBI taxonomy): Eukaryota > Metazoa > Arthropoda > Insecta > Coleoptera > Carabidae > Nebria > Nebria salina. Next base: position 2,212,633 of record OX063288.1, on the reverse strand, counting down.
TATCTCTATCGTAAATGATCAAAAATACTAAATTCTGAGATGCACGAAATTGCAATTTAAGAAAATCAATTCTTTTTATTGTGTATAAGAAAGTAAAAACTCATTTCCTTGTTAAGTAAATCGTAATATTAATTTAAAAATTGTAGATTTAATAAAGATATTTGCTTTTTAATCATGCACTGTTAGATATATGTTGTGACAAATATGCCACAACAGTAACAGATGCACAAAATACTTCAGGTACTACCATAAATGTTAATACTTGAAAGCATATTTGTCCCAAATATTTCTATCAGTGCACTGAAACCTTCACGCATGCGTGAAGGATTCATTTTCCAAAATATCCTCCTTCAATGCTTACCTAGTAAGTTTTTGAAAGACTTTCCAATATTTAAAAGCTTCCTCCAAAATACTGTTATTGATAGCACTTCAAACCATCAGGAAAAAGAAATTGCATTTGCACCCATTTCGCAACTATTATGCAGGAGAATCGGCATGTTCCCTCCTCCTTATCGATTTTAGATTAGAATGATCTTGACCTTGTATTCCTCGTTTTTTTTTCTCATATTTCTTCCGATACTCCCACTTCGTAATATACAGCATCCCTCTGAATCTAACGCGATCGTTGTAAACAGAATAAAATTATTACGATCTCTTTGATACTCAACATTCAATTGTTATAACCTCACCAAATATAAACACAAATACGTCCACATGGTTAAGATTGTCATGACTGTATCAAATACAATTAAGACAAATATGAAATATAAAATTAAAAATATATACATACATTTTCATAGAACAAAACTACATATAACACTTAATATACAACACCCAAACAACAATTTGAGACAGTGCTCTTTATTACTTATCAACATTTACAATGCGCATGCGTATACAACTCAAAATAGTTGTGCGTATATAAAAAATGAACATTTATTTCGCGATGCAATGTTTGAGGATGACAATGAATTTATATTTTAGAACTAGTCTAATTTGGTTAACAAATTTAATTTAGAATATTCTAAATGTTTTGAATTTTGTTTATAAACAGGGGCGTGTCAATAAAAATTGCAAATATTGTAATATTTGCGGCGCTTAAATTTATAAATCAACTCGGCCGCCACTGTATATTTTATAAACAATTTCTGTCGGCGTCAACATTATCAATTGTATTGTCTATGAGGTTTTTAGTCCAGTTTGTTTGGTCTAAATAAAATGTAGCTTTCATTTCCGAAAATTAGGTTGACGTGTAAGCACTCAATATTAGTTTAAGTTGTGGCATTTGCCATTTATGATTCATTAGTTTTCATATATATTTAGTGCAATGATGACGTATTTGTGGAAAACTGGCTCTAATAAATACAGGGGTAAGTGAATTAAAAATCGTTTTAAAACATAAAAGCAGTCAAATTTTATATGGTTTAAATCTGGACTTTAGTACTTCTTTTACTGTCATTATTTACTGGTTGAATTGGTAAAATGCTACCGGAATTTGTTGACCATTTATCTATTAGATAGTGACCGTCGTATATCATAAAATCAATTTTGGATAAAAATATCTGAGTTGATTTATGAACAGATATTTTATGTTATCACGGTTATACACTATAAATCAATAGGTGCAAGTTTACATAAATGTTTATGCGAAATTCACATAAAATTGATCAAACTTGTATAATTCTATATATTTAGTTGTGCTTATTCGAAATAATAAGTAAACATTTGTTTATAGAATTTTCAAATTTTTTTAACTATTTTCGTCTCACAAATAGTACATATACGAATTTTATTTATATTTTTGAAAACAATAATGTGAAACCACTTGAAATGTTTATCTTTAAAAGCAATCTATACATCGAACTATTTGCTAATGTCCAATAAGAGTATAACGAAATTTTCTATCACGAAATATGTTCGTTCGAGGACCGGAACCGAAAATGACAGAACACTCGTATTCGTTTTCGAAATCGTATTTTTCCAAAGAAGATCAACATACTATTGTAAAATAAATCAAATAGTATTTCCGATTTTTTATTTCCTAATTTAAATAATTATTACAAAGCTATTAAATCACATTTAATCAAAAATACATCGTTTATTACAATAAGCGCGAAATATTCGTAACGAGCGTCATTAAAATTAAAAAAAACTACTCAGATAATTACGGCGATAATATTTTTATAATTATATCATTCTTATAGTTTCATAGTGATACTTGCGTAGAATGTGTTTTTTTTTTTTTTTAGAAAAAGATTCATTAATTAAAGCAAATAATGTTTTATTTCTGTAATATACCTCAAGATATATATCTATTAAGCACTCATTGAAAGACTTACATAAAACACAATTACAATATGGATTTAAATAACGCTAAGCAAATTACGTCTGAAAACCCACCCTTGCAAATCGATATTTATGTAATTTTTTATGCGTCACCGTGCATCATAATAGGCTATAAAATTCATTACATGCTCAGATTTCTAGAAGAGCATTTTAATCAATAAATATACAAACTTAACTATCATTTTCTATTTCTTTCAACATATGCGTATTTTTCTCTTTATATATATATATATACGTATATGCTTAATTTATATTTTTATTGGTTTTCAAAATTGAATATTTAAATCTTAGATGTGTGCGTCCTGTGTGGTCCAATTTCTGCAGTGATTTTAATAATGGTAGAATTGTATTTATTGTGAAACGTTTGGTGGATCTTTTATGTTTAAATTCGTAATTGCTAATGTTGCCGCACTTGTCTTCTTGCAGTTTTATTTCATGTATTCGTTACAGTTCAAACATGATTTATAAGTTAGTTGTATGTCTAGTCTGTGTTGTGAATGTGTTTCTATATATTTTTAATCTGAGTCACGAAATGGATTCGTATTTTTCGTATAATCAATCATCAAGTGAGACCAATAATTTTTTATAATAGTTTATAGACTTTTCGTGGTGAATAATGGGGGTTTTTTTGTGTATTTTTTATAGACAGTTAAAAAAGTTTACTAAATATTAAAATGGCTTCCGTTTATAAGGAAGGTTTTTAAAGATTTATTGGTGAAATAAAAAACATTTTGTGTGGCTGCTTTTTGAATAAAATAAGAATTAACACGTGCGGAAAATATTATTTATTGAATTGCTCATAATATACGACGGCGTTTGAGTATGGACTAGTACTAAATTTTACAAATGATACAATTTACTGAAATACATATTATATACGTTAATGAAGTACTTTTTGAGAAGTATTTTATTAATCTGATTGAGAGCATTTTGCTAATATATAAATTGTCGTATGAATGTAAATATGTGCGTATGTATTAAAATAATAAATGTGTTTGTTTTTTTTTGTGATTGCAGGCAGTAAGCCTGTAGAAAAATTTCCAGTATTCGAAGTACATCGGAAGAAAAAGTTTGCGCATATCGCCCATAAAAATATAAATAAAATGATGGCAAACGGTTTGGATTCAAGTGTTGTCGGACAACAAAATGGCGGCAGCGGTGGTCAAGTTGGTGGTGGACAAGAAGAAAGTAAAACGAATCTAATTGTAAATTACTTACCGCAAACAATGACGCAAGAAGAAATTCGATCACTCTTCTCGAGCATCGGTGAAGTCGAAAGCTGCAAACTGATCCGGGACAAAGTGACAGGTTAGTTTCAACAACATTTTATTTAACGTTTCTATATCATGTCAGAAAAAGAAATTCTATTCAAACAATGATTTGCCTTTTAAATATCAAACTGACATTGCATGATTTTAAGTTTATTTTATTTTTCTGTAACGCAATTTTTCAATATACTGTTTATTCTTTCGTTTATTCTTTTGATTCGTTTATCGTTCTATGCATTAAATCCAAAATATGAGCGAACCTGAGTCGCGCTCGACATGTGAATTTTGAATTTAATGTGATTTTGATTACCTGTGTTTTTTTTTTCTTTTCTTTTTATCTTTCGTATTTCACTAAATAGTATACGTCTCATCGAACAGTATATTCAAAAAGATGCCTTACGATTATCTCTTACAAGATATGATTTTTACTTTCTTTTGGAATGCACATTTTTTATTTTAAAAATTTAAAAGAAAATTAATACTTCTTATTTTTATTTAGACGGAGTGGAAAGCGGTAAAAATATACTTTAATTTATTTATTTCTATCATTTTTATTTTGTAGTCATATTTATAATTAAACTTAGTACAATGCTTTTTTGTTACAAAAAGTAGGTAACTTTAATTAAGAAAACAATTAGCAATCTTGTACAAAATATTTAACACTATCAGTTTGTAGTTGTCAAGGATATATTTTTGTTTGCAAAAAAATATATTTTAATATATATATATTTACAAATATATATATATATACATGTTACGCCACTGTTTAACATTGATTTCGAATTATTTTGCTACAGAAATTTATTATTTATTAAACAAGAAATTTTATTTGGAATTTTGTATAATTTCATTTTATTTCAAGTAGAATCATATCTTGTAAGATACGTATGATTTCCAAAGATTTTTTATCATTTAAAGTTTCCAGGCTGCAATGAATTGCGCTCTTATTCAATTCAAACTAAACCTCAACACAAACAGTTCATTTCTTTTTACGTTTCGATGGCAAATACGACAAGGAAACGCAACGATTTTGTTCACAGAATCTGATAAGACATTCTTTATCATTTAAATAAACATTTTTCTGTCATACAAAAAAAAAAAAAATTAAAAAAAAAACCACCTACTACTCACTAATATATACATACATACATACATACATACATGAAGGTTTACTTATCATTTTTGTACAAGCATTATTACATATTATTATATTGTTCAACAATCTTTTCAGTTATTATCGTAGTTTGTACAGTGTTGTCGTTCGTTTTTTTTTTTATGCATGTTTACCATTTACAATTGTGAGAAACCTATTCGGAATTTGAATATCTCACCTATTCATTAAATCAAAACGAAACATACTACGTTCAAAAACCACTTTACGTATTTTTTTTTTACTGACATAAATACAAATATAAAACAATACAAGATTTTCTTAAAATACATTTAACCCAATTCGCAACAACTCGCAGGTGCAAATTGTTTCTAATACAAACATTTATACGAATTAGAGTACATATATTTTTTTGGTGATTTTTTACTGCAAAATTCTATTCTATAATATTTTGGCCTATATGCCTGTTGTAAACTAGTAGCGGACGATTCTTATAGAATGGAATGTGTTCCTATAAATATATTACGTACAATTTCTTGTCGGCTGGTGCTTTAAAAATAATCTTTTTAGTATATTTGTTTTTTCTTTCTATCATATACGGAAATTGACCTGGGCAGATTAACGAAAATTCTTGGGCTGCCCGCGTCAAAAATATTACAATATATAAACCGAAAATTAATACAAAAAAAAAATGGTAATTTCGTTTATTACATTTATTTGTTCCTAATATTATCTATATATATATTATAAATATATTTGGGTAAATATAAGAAACAATTGAAATGTGAGTCAAGGTAACAGTGCATTGAAATCCCTTTCGAACGACTTCCTGATTGCCGGAACCCTATTTTTATCTCGTGAATAACCGCTTCTAGTTCACGCATTCGTCACCACGTTTCCCGCGCGGTAATTTACAAATACTCTAAATCAGCGAAAATATCGTGTTGCGAATTAAAACCCGCTTACAGAATTCTTATTGTCATTTAACGGTAACACATTTATTTTTGCGTATTAAAACGAACGACCTTCACGAGCATTGAATACAAAATGAGAAATCAATAAAATTGTGACGTTATATATAATAGTTATACTTTTTTATCAGCGCAATACATTCAACGTGATAATTTAAGACCTATATCACTAACGATAGAAAACAAACATATCTATTCTATACATTTTACTCCAAAAAAAAAAATGAATGCGCATGTGCCAGTACTTTTACACAAAAAATCATTTATTCATCAAAATAAGTGCATTAAGTCTATAATGTTTGATTTATTTTACATAAAAGGATAAAGGATAAAAAATTGTTGAATTGGGAGACATATAAGGTGTTTTTGTTTTGTTTTTTAATGTGCTACTAAGTATTAAATTGAGTTTGAAAGTTGTAGTAATTGTAAATATTTGTGTAAATGCGATATTTGTATTTTGGAATTGGATATGGTAGTGAGGAGACCGCCTGTCTGTTAGGCAAAAGGTTGGTCTATCTCAAATGCATATATGTATATATAGTGTACGTCGCGGCTAGAGAATCGATGTGTGCGCTGTGTGTGTGTGTTGACATATTTCCGTATAGTATAATGGATCATAGGAAACGCACTAAAAATTGGCAACGCTGTTCGAACAAGCGCACACATTCACACGAACACCATGGCCACCACATGCGTTGCGTATGTGTATGCGTAATGGCTTTCCTTTTGTTACTCGTCTCCGTCTAACAAACGCCAGTTGTCGTCACGCATGCGCACTTCAAAACCCTCGCAATATCCATTCATTATGTAGCGAGTGGGTGGCAATGTCGTGAACCCATATCCTTACTCTGTTCTTCTATTATATATATAACTGTGTTCTAAAACAATGCTTACTACAATATAGTAAGCAATAGTACATTATCCTCTTGCCTGTCACTAACAGCAAATTGTTCTGTTTCTGGACAGATTACGCAAACTTAAAATACACTGAACTTTTCGCTAATCTGGATTTGAATGAAATATTCCACAGTTTCAAACTATTTGACATTCAGACTCTTTAAAGCTGATAGTATCTTATATTTTATTCGTTTTCATCTCATCTTAATCAAAACTGACCCGCAATTGCAACACTGCTTTATTAACTTTTTTTTTACTACTAACAACCAAAAATCGTATACCAAACCATTTCACGGCAACTGATTTATTACTACTTTTTACAACCAACCAAAAACCGTATACAAAACAATTTCACTCTTATTTGATCAATTAGTAATTTTATTCTTTTTAACAATTTAAACTCATATTCTTTTTCTATCTACACCACGTTTAGGCAGAAAACGAACATGAGTTTTTGTATAAAAATAATCTTATACAAATCCATATAGAATAATCGGTCATTATGATGACATATATAGCATAGAAATCGAATGCTCTATGTATGTAGTGAAAGCTAAAGATTACCTTTTAACGAGTTGTAAACTGTAAAGGATGTTTCTAGTTGGAAACATACGTATTTCCTTTATTTTCGAAAACAAAAACGTGTATAATACAGTGTGTAAACGTGATATGTCCGCTGGTGTTCCCTGTGCCCCTCGTCTGTCTGTGTCGGGCGTTTTGCCCTCCAGGGTCTTTGGCCCCTTTTCGCTCCCTGTTCACCCGCAGACATCAAACATACTATAGAAAAGACCCCTTGCCAGACCAACCAGTATATATTTGATACGAACGCATTTATTCTATATTTTACCTGTAATTTTCAACTTCTACCATTGAAATATTTGTTTCTGTTCGTATTTATAAACTAATTTCGCATTAGTGGTTTTAGTAATTTAATGCGAGCAATTTTATATGGAATTGCTACACTTTTGTCAAATAAATGATGCAACATTTAATAGTTTTACCTATTTTTAGTGCGTTATGCAATTACCTATATCGTCAAAATATACAATCAACAAAACAGTACAAAACTATTAAAATTATTATAGCGCCTTGAGTCTAGTGTTTAAATTAAGACTGATGAATCAAAAATGCCTTTTGTCTAATGCCATTTCCTTAATTAGCAATGCGAAATATTCTAGCACAATTGAAACAAATTTTTTGTTTAGTTATCATCAATCTACATACACGGAAATAAATTTCGTGAAAGATTACCAACAATAATATTTATGTTTACTGTTGTATTTAATTACTTTCATATGCAAATTATTATTTAACAAACGACGCTTTCGACTTATAAACAAATAGCAGCAACTAGTATTGTCGATTGCAGCAACCTAGTTGCTATAAATTTAACTTCGAGTTGTAACTCCAAATCACTAATGTCGACCACATACACAACAATTAGTCCGGCTTATATTAGATATATTGCTATTTATATATATTAGTGTGACACAACACTAAATCAATATCTAAATAGTTCAAAGTTCACAACTATATTTATAAAATAATTTCCAACTAAAATCCTTGTTTTATTTCTGAGTTCTAAATTCTTTATTGTTAGTTTCTCGTTGTATTCGTATAATGAATTGCTTTTTATATTTGAATGTGCGTAATTGACATTTTCCATTGCGATAAAAATTCTAATTCACGTTTTTAATTAGTATTATTAATAATAGCATTTTTGTTACATTACAAAGATGATATAAATAGCATTGAGAGAATGAAAAGGCCATTTAAAATTAATGGAATTTATATGTTTGGTCAGATTTTTTTGTACATTTTTTTTTTGTTTATGATCAGGGGTGTACATCTGTCGATTCTTATGCAGTATTATTACTCTATGCGTGGTCCCCTCTGTATAGCGAAAATGGAACATGGGGAGACTTTACAACTAACACTTTTTTCGTGGGTTCTGCCAATGGTGCTCGCAGGGGGGCTGCGGTGGTGGGGGGCTCTAGTTCGGCCTTATAGCGAGTGGTTGATTGATGAGTCATACGTGTCTCGCACGTGTATATTGGGGGCTAGAAATTGAAAGGGTCGCTTTTGATATCAGTGGCGTGCCATCAGAAATTCAGTCACACGATCAGACTTTTCGATAAGATGATATATGCTTTTTTAGGGGACATTTCATTATATTATTCAACAAACCCTTAAAATACAAAAATGTGTTTCCATTTATTAATTTAGTAATAATAAACCAAGCAGTTCTAATTACATTCGGTTTATTTATATATTTCATTTTACAATTTATTAAACAATAAATACATTTAGGAACAACGATATATCAGGATAAACATTCGAAATTATTAATATGTATAATGTCTTGCTTTATTTGAATTATCTGTCGTAGACACTTTCATTATTTATTAATAAGCACAACGAATGAATTGTACGCCACTGGTCTTGTTAAAAGAGGGGAATCACGACGTTCCCCTACTATAGTTGCATTGTTTGTAGCTCATGCATGTTACATTTGCCATCCCCGTGTGCCCCCCCTCGGTACTTCATTAGTTATATCACTAGTTCAATATGTAGATCTCTTTCTCACTTTGATATGTAGTCAAATTAAATTTCGACTTCTTCAAAAGTGTTACGTAAATATTCAAAACACCAAGATGATTTAATATCCTATACAATATTTCATTGTGTTATAAAATAACAAAATCACTAAATAGTATATAAATTGTGCGAAGCACAAATAGAATAATTTACCGATTGTTTCCGAAACGAAACGTGACGTCTGTGCGTTCAGTATTATTAAGTAGTAAATCCGGAGTGATTACTAAATACTATTTGTATTGGCTATAAAATCAACCAAACGTGCGATTTGAGGGATTTTAAGTATTTACAACTAACATACCAAATAACAAAATTGCGCAAATGCGCCTTAGGTCACGTGACTAATCTAGGAATTGTTTAAAAATGATTAAATTTCTAACGAATTAAATGATATGAATAGTGGGAAAAAAATTGGATGTAATGCAAAATTTAACGCGACCATATGCGATGTTTAAAACAGCAAAATAACGAATTCGAACTTAAGATGGAAATAATTGGCGGAAATAAACTGTGAATTATAAAGAATAGGAAGCGCTACAGACCGAGTAGCGAGTACAATTGCCATCTATAATTGGAATGATCAATGCCATCTAGGTTAAATGAAATGAATCTATACAAGATACGAATATAAATTTCTGTTTACTAAATTACATATAAATAATAAATTTGAACCATATATAGAACAATCATTTTCGATTCGTTGATGTGACACTTGAATGTTAATTACGATATTATCTTTGATAATCGATGCATATTTGGGGATGAAGACTTCTGCAATAGTGTTATAATATTTTTTTATTTTTTTTTAAATAACGAATATAGGATGCATTAATTTTCTGACTTGTGTAATGAGAAAAAAATGCATCGATATTATTAGTTATATATATATATATATATATACATATATAATTGTTATAACAGTTATACTTGTTTTAATTTTAGTTCTAGTAAAGTTAAGTAAGCAATTCACTGCCGTTCTATTTACTTAAATGTTTCATACTTAATTATATTTTATGAGTAATGTGTTTAAAATTGCCGTAAGTTTAGACAACTGTTAAAAATTAATCTGTTACACAATTTTGTGGATATTTTTAGAGGCGAAATTCTTGAACGTTTATTAAACAACTAGTAATAATAGTTATTAATTATTTTTAATAGTTTCGATATTTTAATAAATAAATAAAGTTAGTTAGGCCTAGGTTTAAGATAATATTATTTTATCATTTTGTTTTTTCACGTCAAGTACTTCATTTAAAACATTACCAATTTGAAGTATACAATTTTAAAATTACTAATATTTCGATGTACCTAAACAAAACATGCTAATTTTGAATATTCTTTTCGTTTGTACTTCATGAATAACATTTCGAGTTGAATTAGCATCTTTTTTTTTCTGGCGCACATCGATTTGTATATAGTAGTAGCTGTTTAGAAAATAGTGATACTAATTTCATATCGATCCCTGAAAGTACAACAGTGACTTATTACATTGTGATTTATATCAAATTTTCCATTTAAATGAGCGATGTACATGTTTCATTAATAATTTTTAAAAAAATGCAATTGATATGTCACTTGTGTACTGAAAATGATTTTCTAAATTTCGGTTGAGTTTTTATACTATGTATGTTTAAAATGAAAGTCCTTGTTAAGTATAAAAGCACATTTTCATTCGGTAGTTTATTATATTATAATAAAATATATTTTAAAATTATAACGTATGAAGCATCTTAGAGAAGCTACCGGTTGAAAATATGTGTTATACTCGGTTTGTTACAATAACTGGTAATGTAAATGAAGTAATTGACAAGTTTCGGCGTTACCGACTAACCTGGTATATGAGAGCTGAGTTGGTAAACGTTACTTTAAAAGAAAAGAAAAGATATTTTTGGTTAGCACATGGCTGTATGTGCGACGGTAAACGCCACGCTAGTGTTGTACCGAAGTCGGTAACAAAGGAACACCTTTGCTTCAGCATGCTTACAGAATGATAACGATCGGTGTTCATCCGCAGGGCAGAGCCTAGGATACGGGTTCGTCAACTACCATCGACCCGAAGATGCCGAGAAGGCCATCAACACACTCAACGGTTTGAGACTGCAAAATAAGACTATTAAAGTAAGTATTTCCCTATTTGACAAGTAACGGATTTATAGGTGCCCGCAGACGTACAGTTCAGGTCCCTCTCCCTACATTTATCTCCCGCGCAGCACACTTCACTAGATCCGATCTAGAATTAAAACTTCTTACTGTTTGTATAAAATAATATTTGTGCTGGGCGGTGTAATGTAAAACGGCGTGACTGTGATTTAAAACACTTTTGTAATACCCATACTAGATAAATCAGAACGGTTCGTATAAAGAGCGTTGCACGTAAAATTAAAAGATGGCAGAAATGAGTAGGAAATATGATGGTGATCGGGTAAATAGAAATTAGACGTTTAATGAGGAGGACCGGTTAAGTTAAGTATAGTTGAGCCGTCGTAAATGGAGCTAGTGTGAAGGCGCACATGAAAGGTGCATGATGATTGATTGATTTGTTGTTTGGGAATAGGTATCGTATGCGAGACCAAGTTCAGAAGCAATCAAAGGAGCCAACCTGTACGTATCTGGATTGCCGAAGAATATGACTCAACAAGACTTGGAGACGCTGTTTAGTCCGTATGGCCGTATCATCACGTCACGTATTTTGTGTGATAATATTACAGGTGAGCAGGTTGCATTTGGCATTTAAACCGATGTTGGTACCATGCTCCAGGTGTATTTATATATCGTATATGATGTAACAAGACAAGAGTATGTTACGTATGTACATACATATATATATAAAAATGGATCTGATCAGATTTGATTCGATTTGATTTGATTTGACCAGATTGAGATAACTCGGATCATGGTACTGATTTGTTGTCTATGCCAATTAACCATATTGATTGCCATCTGGCCGCTGGTCCGATGTGTTACTCCTCCTCATACATATGCCAACATACAAGAACCACAGAACTACTATATTACATACCTGGCTACCATGTTAGTGTTATTTTTACAACCATAATAATGGTGTGTTGTGAAAGCTCCAGCATTGATATTGATTGCTGCGTATATATATATCTAATACAAATATATATCTATATAATTTAGTTACATTTATGATTTTATTGAATGTTGTAGCTTTGATTTTTAATTAAATTTTTTGCAATTATTATTATTATTATTCTCATATTGGCCTAACTGCTATCCAGGGTGTGCATTGTAGAAATGACCTCTGTGGATACGTTTATTAATACTAAGATATGAATATCTGATGAATTAATAAAAGACAAAAAAAATAAAAAATGACAACAAGTATCACTTTTTGATCTCAGTAATGATGAATTATTGAATTATTATTTATTATATAATTATGAATTATATAACTCTCCCACCCACCGCCATTTATCTTTATTACTGTACCTATATTTTGCGTTTTTTCTCTTTCTCTTCCCTAGTACGTCAATATGTCACGGGGGCCGGAGAGAACTTGCCTGGTACGTACCAACTACCACCCTTTTATTTACCTATACACCCTTACTTTGAACACCAGGTCACCAAGTCACAGAGTTCAATCAGACAAGTCCGCCACTATCGTCTCTATCAAGTCTCTGATCCGGATCGGTTTCGTTCTTAAAATGAATTTCTTTTACTTACGTCTCTCCGTCGGTGCGGTCTGTCCAAAAAAATAAATAAATAAAAAAATTGCTGATTACTTATTGAAATTTAAATAAATAATACCGTTTTGTTAGTCAGTCTTGTTATTATAATATAGAGTTTAGATATTTGGAAAAAACGTAACGTAATATAGTAAATTCATGTAACTTAACAACGTGCCCCTTGTAAGTTTTTCAGAATTTTTGTTTTATGTTTTCTGTTGTCAAACTCTCTAAAAGTTAAGTTACTACAAAAAAGTAATTGTACACAGTGTCTGTTTCTGCTTTATACCATAAAGCTAGAATGCTGCACTATGATTACGTCATTGCTAACGATGCACCCCTTAATTAAAAGTAATTTGAAAATAAAATGTTTAACCATTTTATTCAAAATTATTTTTACGTTTCATTTGTTATTTATCCTAATTTTTGTTTATTTTTAGTTATTTTATGTTCTATAAAACAATTCCCAAATAATAATTGTTTTAAACGAAAAGATGATTGTCTTTTTTATGCATCGTGGCATGAATTTTGCTTTTATTATTATTATATTACAAAAGTTGTTTTGCGTTTATATTATTTCTGTTTTTCATGATTAAAAATTACGTTATGTTTTATTCGTAAGAGCAGAACTCGCACATTATTTATTCAAATTCACTTGCACACCACACACATATACATTCAAAAAAAAACACACACACACACACACACATACATATAAATATACATAAATTCTTATACATACATACCATTACACACATATGAAACTTAACACCCGCATATACAAGTGACAACCGCACTTGCGGATACAAGTAATAATATTAATGAAATATTAAATAAAAGTTACAATAAAGCAAGATAGAGATGGAGAGACTGCCGTATGCCTGTATATGAGTGAATGCGCATATAGAAACGATATGAAAGATATAGTATGAATGTGAATCTTGAGGATGCCTTCACAACTCCACGACCAGGAATCAGTTTAGTTTTAACATCTTTGGTGCTAGGTTGTATATATATATTTCCGGAGTAAGTGCGATATTTGATTTCTATACTTGTTCATACATTTAAAATAAAAACACGTGGAGAACCTTGATACATCTCAACAAATAGTGGAAGCTTTCCATAATTTAGTCACACTGGTCGTGGTTCTTGATAAGCCATTACCTCCCCCCCCCTGCCCCGCCCGCAAAAGAGATGCATCGCTCTTAGGAGACGAGCTCTCTAGAGCAAGCCTTGTTGTTGACCTGTAGGCCTCTCGAAAGGCGTCGGATTCATCCGCTTCGACCAGCGTTTGGAGGCGGAACGAGCAATCCAGGAACTGAACGGCACCATACCAAAGGGTTCCACGGAGCCGATCACTGTTAAATTCGCCAACAATCCCAGCAACAACAACAAGACTATACCACCCTTGGCTGCCTATTTGACACCGCAGGCAACCCGCCGTTTTGCTGGACCGATTCATCATCCTACCGGCCGTTTCAGGTAACATTTTCATTGGTTTGTATTTTTAACTAGTACCCAGTAGACTATTTCGGTATTTACGTATCTACGTCATATATCTGTATTTAATTATATGGCTAGTCAAATATCTAACATAGGATACATTCTAGTCTAACTGCAATGGAGACAGAATTTAGATAGAAATTCTGTAGATATTTGAATTACCCTATAGTTATATCATTCATCCTTAGGTATGCGCATTTAACACTAGATGATATGATGAGAAATGGTATTTGTAGTTCTCAGATTAATTGATATTGGGAAAGTAAATAATGAAGAGATGTGCTATATCTTTTTATTTATTTATCATATAGTCTTATGGTTATTTTGCATGATACACATTAAGCACATACTAACTTGATCTCTGTGGTCTTTGACAATGGTCAAAGGTCAATATAATTTGTGACATCATAACCATAGAACTCAAGTTAAAATTAAGGTATGCTCATTTATATTGTAAGTACTTTCTCCAATTATTGGATATTGCACATATAACATCTATAGAAATTACGCATTTGAGCAAACTTTAACCATGTATGTGCGTACGCTGTTTGTGATATTTGATCATGAGAGCGGCGTTTTTTTGTTTGTTTGTACTTCTCCCAATAGATCACATTGGAATTGCAGTATTAGTACTTATTAGTTGTTAATTGAATAGTTATTAATGTGTGTGAATTGGAATGTATGTGTATGTGAGTTGTGTTGTCTTATAGGTATTCGCCGCTGGCCGGTGACCTGCTCGCCAATTCGATGTTACCCGGAAACGCAATGAACGGTTCGGGCTGGTGTATATTTGTATACAACCTGGCGCCGGAAACTGAAGAGAACGTACTTTGGCAACTGTTTGGACCATTCGGCGCTGTGCAGAGCGTGAAAGTCATACGCGATCTGCAGACGAACAAGTGTAAAGGTTTCGGCTTTGTTACTATGACGAATTATGATGAGGCAGTTGTTGCCATCCAGTCATTGAACGGTTATACGCTCGGTAACCGTGTATTACAAGTTAGTTTTAAAACTAATAAGAGCAAGACATCGTAGATGATCATAAAGACGATGATAATGCGAGCGGGGTACGCGTTAAGCGACCGCAAATTGCAGAGGCCGGAATCGGTACAGAGACTTACTAGGCTAATAACTTTATTAAATATATTATCATGCAACAAATCAGCAACAACAACAACAACATTACCCATGTACGGGAACGGTAACAACAATAAGAACGGTGAGTAAACAAAATGGATGATTACGATGTACAAGGCGCGTAAGAACACATATGCCGTGCGTATACGTTTTTACGTCGTCCCCGCATATGATGCGTCGTTTTCATCCAATTAGTTCTCAAAGCGCCAGACATTTTTTGTCTCTGTGCATGGACAACGTGTAGTATTAATTCTAATTAATTAAAATTGATAAAATTCACTTATTTATTTATTTATATTACTACTATAAGCAAGTAATTTATTCAAATCGTATTTATTATATACCCCTGTCACTATATGTTAATATGGCATATTTTATATATATATATATATATATATATATATATATATATATATATATATAAAATAATTTATTTAGATACATATATATATTTATTATAAATAATTATTATTATGATCCTTTGTCTACGTTCTCTTTTTGTGTGAAACCGTTCCTGGGCAATACACTCCGTGCCGATCCGGACTCTGGCATTATATAAAAAACCAACTCGTGTATTATAAATATGATTAATACCTAATATAAAATTTAAATGTTATGTACTTAACTTAAAATTAATTTTAAAAATCGAAACTAGTCAACATGTGCAGTCGAGTTCCACTTGCAAAAGAAGTGTGAACCAATAGCGCCGTGCATTGTACGGGCAGGTAGTTTGATATATATACATACATACATATAAATAATTTAAATTATTCTGATTAATTTACGTGCCATTACTTTGGTTGATTAATATTTTCTTCTCTTTTAATTTAACGTTAGTTTTTTTTTTCTTCTGTGCTGTGGGGGGCAGTTGGTGGTTAATCAGTTGAACTAACTAGAAATCAGAGACCCCTTATAGAACCCCCCCACCCCACGTGTATTTGAATTTTGATTCTTAGGTGTAACGTTGTTAGTTTACCATTAACTGTAATTTATATGTCTCGTCTGTGTTCTATATGTGTTTTTCATCATTATTATGTACGATCTAGTCCGCATTATTATGTATAAACAAACATACAAAAAAATGAAAAAAAAATAACAAATAACGCCGACCAGGCAAATTATGGCAACCAGAGGCTCTATGATAGCGTCTTAGATTCGTATGTACCTATTAATATATAAAATATTTGTTCGTACATTCTCTATTTCTCTCTTAATTTGTTCGTGTTTCTTAGATTGTGGCGTGGCGTTGCCCGTTGTGTCGTGTCGTGCTTTGCGGTTCCTCCGTCACACGCGATTTCAGACTAAACTCTTATTTCATTATTTTTCAACTAAGTCCAATTACTACACACTACACACATATTAGCTAACTGAATGATGAAGATCAAACCTCGCGCATACACACAGATAAATAGATCATATTGTATGGGTCCTAATGTTCCGCTACCTGGTTAATTGTGTTCATGTCGAATGTTCACTATCGCGACTGTGATGGAGGATCCAACTCCGGTCCGTAAAATATCTTTGTATATTTAAAAAATTACAAAAAAAAAAAGATAATATAGATGATATATTTATATAAAAATACTTATATAAAAAAAAAATACATAACATATAATAACATTACATATATATGAAATATATAAATTATATATATATATATACTGATATTTAGTATATAATGTAATGTATGTAAGAAATATTCTTAATGTCTACACCGGTCTTGCCGAACAATCAACGAGCACCCAACGACCTCTCTTTAATCCTCCTATTTTTTGTCGAAACGGTTTGTAATATTAATAATTCACTTTATTTTCTTATTTTCTTTCTTTCTCTATTATTATTATTTTTTGTTTTGTTTCCTTACTCACACACTTTACTCATTATGGTTTGGTTTAGTTATGATTATGTTCTTATTTGTCTTAATTATTATATGATTTTATTATTTGAACATTAAAAATTTCATTTATTCTTTGACGTATATTATTGTTTATTTTAATTTCTATTTCCTCTATGATTTATATTACACACACACACCATACATGGATCAATATGTGCGTGTTATGTATGAAAGAATATACTAACACATATTTACATATATATATATATTTATATACAAAGCCCACGCGCGCGCACCAATTGTAAACAAAACCACTCTTATTAACCAAAACAACCATCAGACACAACACATACCTGATTCCTTGTCCGTCCCGTCTTTTCGATTCCCTTTCGTAATGTTCCTAAAAGAAATAGCAAAGTATTCTCTCCTATCTCGAGGTCTTTTGATATCATGACGGGTCACTGTGTTGTTTGTTGTCCCGTCTACGATGGACCGCAGTTAAAAATTTAACATTGTATCTTCCAGAAACGAAAATAAACCAAAATACCCGGATACGTTCCGTAACTTAACAATTTTTTAATAATACGGAGCAAGATTGCAATGCAAGTAACTATAGAGTATTTGAAATATTTGTACTTGGTAAATGAAGCTTCAAACAATCATATTCTGAATAATAAATTATCTCAGAATATCGATTGTGGTATATGATTTTATTTCATTGACATTTTTCTGGTATTTGTACTGAGTTTCTAACTGTTTGGTACCAGACGGCATAAAAAAACCGTCCCGGTACAGTTAGATGTGTTCTATTTGTATACCAGTTGTGATCTTTACCAAATATCAATGAAATACTGTCAACAAAACACTTGCATGCAAGTGTTTTGTACTTTTCTAGAAAGTAAATTTGGATAAGAAAATGCCAGTTATGGTGGTTTATTTTTGTTTGTTGTGGAATATACTTTGGAAAATCACCACCACCTAAATATAAATGTATCTAAAATCCTAATGAGCCTTTTGAACCGATCAAAAATCTCGCTCTTCGGAAAGAAGCACACGACGTAACAGCACAAGGTGACGTCGCCGGTCACCGGATTGACGGGACGGCGGCCGGCAATGTCACGTACCCGGGACACCACCAAACAGACTAACCAACCACTTCCATTGACAGAGATTCACTTTATTTTTATAAATGAGTACCTTTCAGATCGGATAATAAGTAATAAGTATACACGAAAAAATAATTAATTAAAAAAAAATAATAAAAAATCATAATATTATAAATAGTATTATCGAGTATGGCAAAATATGTAAAAAAAAAAAAAAACTATTAAGTCTAGTCGTTAACGATGCGCGATGACCCACCCACAAAAAAGTCGATTTCGGTTCGACGTGATACGCACATACTGGCCGCATAATGCACCGCTGCGTTGCGTGCAATATTTATACATAAATAAATAGTATTTACTATGTTTGTTTGGTTCACTTTGTAATAATATTAATCATGTGCTACGGTTAAAATATACATATTAGTATGAAAAACAGTACCTCGCTGTCGCAAGCGAAATCGTGTCGAATTAACGCGCACGCGGTGGTGTCGTTGCGATGCCAAACTAGTTGCGAGATATGTTGTACATAGAGATTATTCGTTTCGATCGAATTAGGTAGGAAGTAAAGCAACTTTTTTGATAAAAAAAAAACTTATGTAACAAAAATAATAATTAATAAAACGACCTCTCTTGATACGGAGGATCGGCGATATCGAACCAAAAACCAAAAAAAAAAGATATCTGATGCACTTATTGTATTTTAATGAAATCAGACTTCTTAAACAGCGTCAGTGCGTTGATCGCGCTGAATTCAAGTTGTTGGTCCCGAGATGCAACGAACGACCTCCTTTTGTTATTCTCTAAATATATTTATTACAATATATAATCTCTTGGCCCGGTCCTATTCTCCATCCTCCATCCTCGAAACGTTTCCTTCCATCCTTCTCGTCGTTGTTGAAACTTATTACTGTTCATTTTCTCTTCGCTTCTCTTCTCTACTGAGTTGATGATGCCTGATTCCTTTGCCCGTTTCCCTACCCACTTTCAATGACTACTTATCCTTCCTGACGTAGACACGTGCCAATCTCGGTACGCACGTGGATTGACACACGAACCAGCCACCGACCTTTGCAAAACGGCCCACCGCACCACCGGGCACCGGTAGCTTCCCGAGTTACAGTCTGACGAAGCACAAACACTTAGCGGCCCCTCACAGGCGATTGGTTCAAGTTTTTTATTAAACTCTGGCCTAAATTGAAACTGTAGACTTAATTTCCAAATACAGAACAACGATCTAATTGCTAAAAGATTTTAAATAGTAAAAAGAAAAAAAAACAAATAAATAATAATAAAAAATTTACATTGATAATGTTAAATGTCTGTCGGCAATGCTTATTGTTTACCGTACTTATTATAGCTTCTATGATACATTACATAAATACATACATATATATATTATATATGAACTAGCCATTTGCTATATACTGCTTTAATATTTTAAATTGTAAAGTATAATTATCTATTTATTAATTATTACGTATTACCTATATACATACATCCATGATGTATAATTCGATGACTCTTTGTGTGTTGTGTAGATCTCTCTAGCGTAAGTGATTTATGAATTACTAAATATTGGTTAATTTTTCTCTTATATAAAATTGTGCGTACTTAATTAATTAATTATTATATCCGTCGTCAGTGTATTAAGCCGAGTTCGCACCTCTACACCTATCACTATTTGCATTATCTCATCATGTGTACGTAGGAGCGTTTTGGTTTCAGCCATCCATGTCATTTTTGTGAATCCCCCACCCACCCCCCAAAACTTAGAAACCCAAGAGTGTACAGTTCCAGTGTGTACACTTGGTTTTGATATTATTTCTAATCTAGTCAATGCAACGTATCACCTCGCCCTAGTCAAGGGAATTTTCGACATGGACCGAAACTCAATGCACCTCCGTACAACTGATGAATGTGTATGTATTTGTCTGTAATTAATTATACATACTTACTCTATCCCTATATATATATATATATACACATACCTATATATATATATAAAAAAAAATATATATATATGTTTACGATATTATTATTATTATGATTAGTGAATAATGGAGAAGTGATGGTTAAGTAGTATGTAGTAGGATGCGATGCTCTGCTTAAAAATTGCACTGACGTCAACGCAAAACCAACACCGTTACGTCCGGTTTGGTTTTCCGAAAATAAACAAAAAAGAAAATGTCCCCTCTCCGATAAACCCCCGCCCGCCTCCCGCGCACGGCGCCGGGCCCTCATAGCTCAATCATTGTTGTGACGAGAAGCATTCCATTATTTAAAGAAAAAATCATTGATAATTAATATTATTATACTCGTATATCTACCTGTTTTGATAAAAATGGTGGTTATTATTAAATAAAAAGAGTGCAAAAGTTATATGTACAGAGGTTATTAATTAGGATGTGCAGTACCTCATAAAACTGTAATTCATGCAATAACTAACTTATTATATATAAGAAAGTTCTTATTACATTGTAACTAACGTTTAGCTTTAGGTATTTTAAGGTATGAAGTTTGTGAGATCTCTAAAGAATACGGTAGCGACCGATAACTCGACCACCTCGCCGTTCCATTCGCGGGGCCGTCGAGTCTCGGTCGCACCGCCCCGTTGAACCTGAAAACACCACGATTCCCTCAGCCAGTTGTACAACCTCATTCCTCCTCATCATACTCACTATTTTATCTCTTTTTTGTTCATTCATTCATTCATTCTATCATTCATGCATACTCATATAATCATCATTCATTATTTCATCTTGCTTAAAATCATCATTCACATTTTCTACCTATTCCTACCTATCTATCTATCTATAATGCAAACTATTCGCTATTCATTGCACCACTTTCTTCTTCTTCGTCTTCTTCTTCTTCTTCATCATACATGCATTAAATTCTTTCAAAATCGTGTTCACTTCAGCAACACGTGTGCACATATCACGGCTCCGAAATGAGCTACCGGAACACATGTTGCTATCTCTTTCTATCTCACTTATAAACTATTTCATGTTACACTCATACTCATTGCTTGCACGCATGCACCTTCCTGCCTGGTCTACCCTTGCTTTAGACATATCATTCTCATCATACTTCTGCAATCATCAAAAAAAAAAAATGCAACTGCAAATATCAAATTTCCTCCCTTTTCTTACTTTTGCATTTTTCCTCATATCATCCATTATTATCCATCTAAAAACAGTCCATGTCCGTACTTTTACCGTAATTCACATCATATAATGTTATAAAATAAATTGAAATAATAATTTAAAAAAATATGACATCAAGCACGTTCCAAGTATTTTAAAAGAAAATGACCGTTGAAAATATTATATACGAATACCAAAAAAAAAAAAAGAAGATATGAAATAACTCAAACAAAAAAAAAACCGACGATCGATATTTATAATATAAATATATTTATTATGTAGATAACAACAAATTACATCTCATCAAGCAACCAAACCTTGAATGGATTAACTGATGATCTCTGTGTTTCCGTTTTACTATACATACATACATACATACATACATATATATACAATTCATCATACTTTTAGTTAATTGGTAATTTATTTATTATCATTGATTTATTCGTGATATTGATAAGGATATTATGGAGAAAAAAAAAACTGTTGGTTGTAAATTTTCTTGCTTATTGTCCAGTGTCACTTGCAGCATTTGTGTGTAATTATTGTCATTTATTGATGGTTTAATTGTATATCTCTACCTATTTATTGTATCTATTATAATTGGTAATTGATAATAGAAGTATTAGTTGAATATACCAGTAGTATATACCGAGTATTTAGGTAAAAAACAACAAAATTTTAAAAAAATAGTGTACAGTACACCAAATCCTGGTCTCAGTGCAGTGTTTAGTTCGATTGACTGATTGAGTTGTATAATATTTAATTATATAAACACACGACAGGTTTAGATTCGGTTTCGTTGTTTTAAAAATGTTTGAAGAGCTGCTGCATAGTCACTGGCAGCCCGCGCGGAGCCCGTACCGAGAGATTCAGCATACTCTACTCAGCATCCCAATTAATAAAACGATGTGTGTGATTTGTGATGCGGTGATCGTTAAACATGATGACATTTTAATATAATAATCATAACGATCACAGATGGGTTTATATCTACACTGGCACTGGACACTGGCAAATACAGTGTGTTTTTTATTATTCTGGTTATTATGAATGTACATAAGGTCACTTGGTATCTCTCTCTGTAGGTGACGGTTGCATTATTCATAAAGAATTCAATAATACTATACACAATGTAATTGTGTATCCAGGCTAGAAGTCGGTGTATTGCAATATTTGTACTTTTCCATGTTGACAAAACTCAATACAATAAATTATGAAAATCTAAATTGATCACAGCATTTTTACAATTCGTCCTATTTTTTTTTATTTTTTTTCCTATTTATTTTAACATATTTTATTATGGGGTTAAATACTATACACACATTCAAATTAATAAGTCAAAACCTAAATGATAAGTTTTATTTAATTATAAGTTGTGTTACAAAAAAGACTTATGGATGGAATATTTCAATAAAAGTATTTTTGTACTAAGGTAAGTGTTTGTAAATAATCAATGAACTACTATGTTATAGTTAATAGGTAAGACGAAAATGTGAATTAATTACAAGCTCCGATAAAATATTGTGATAATATGAAATAATATATTAGGAGTGCGTGCGAGGTATGCCGTCGTTTGGTATGCGATTTGAATTCGGTGCGTTTTTGTGCGTGATTTTATGATGTAGTGCGTGTCGCCATCTATGCCGCGACCATCGAACTAGGTTTATGTTACGTAGGTAAATGAAGAAGAAAAGGATTGTTAACTGTAGTGGAGTTTGCCTCCCATCAACTGTTTGGAACGTCGCCATTGGATTGCAGTTTATGTATATAAAATATTCTGTGTTAATAAAAAGTGTAATATCTAGTATAATAATACAATCGTTTGGCTTACGATTGTATTTAGATAACATTAGATGCTCGTAACAACCTGCTTACAACCCATAAATACTCTTGGAAACTTCGTGATGTTTCGAAAACAAATCCATTTACCTCGAAAATGCATTGGCCAGGTAAAGGTATTTGAGGCAATATAAAGTATAAAACCGAATAATACAGTGAAGTGGCTTATGCATCCATCGTTGTACGTTTCAGTTGCCCGAGAATTTCGTCATTTGAAGAATGTCCAACAATTAAGTTCGCCGTTGTTGTCATATTTGCGTTGACAGTTGTACATTTCCAATACCTATTTTAAAGGTCGTTGTCGTTTCATTTGCATCAAACATTACCACTATGTGACGAGTGTTTTAGTGAGTGATTTCAAAAACTTGTGTGCTGAGATGTAGCGGTGTTAGTATTTATCAATAGGTTAGGACTCTTGGAACTAGACTCTGTTTTTTTATTTGTTCAAAAATAAAAGTCATGGAGTGCTTAGAAATGAAATGATCTACCGCGCTGGACTAACATACGATAGTTATATTTATGGGAAAATGCTTTGCAAATTCTATAACTGACATTGACAACGATGGATAGGGACCGAGATAGGGACATACCGAGTGTCCTTACCACATTGGCAGGAGTGACCAGTCTCACAGACCGTAAGTACTCCTCGGTTCTAGCAACCGAAATCATTCGTTCGAATGTAACCAGCATGACAACAGTTAGTAATAAACAAACGATTATGCAACACAGTGCTCGCAGAGATGCCACTGCCCACACCGCTTCCCCAAGTGCTTAGCAATAAGTCTCTGTTATTTCATCCGCGGGTCGCCGAGGAGGCTTTGAAATTATTAGGTGTCAGGGATGACAAGCTCGTGCCACAATTGGTTCACTCTCTCGTTCAAACATCTGCTGATCACATGTAAGTGTTTCCCACTTAACTCTTCCTGTATGTATGTATGTATGTATGTACATGTGTGTGTTTGTTTGTTTACAAATTTCGTTATTACAGAGAACTGAAAGATAATTATGAACTTGCTGATATTAATCTGCACGCATCAGAAACATTACCTGAACTACTAAACGCAATATTAGAGAAAAATCCAGATGTTTTTCGAGGTGTTGACGGTACGTATCTCTATCTCTTTGTTGTTGTAAATATTTGTTTCTACTCTCAATTGTAATATTTAGTTAACTCGCCGCGCGCGATGAACTGGAATCAAAATCATACGGGTCATGGGGTTTATAGCGGGAGTACTGGTCAAGTATCTCCTGGTACTAGACACACGCCGCAGGGCAGTCCTGCATCACCGGCTTCTGCAAGATTTCCTCCTCCAATGACAAATTTATTATCATCACGGCCCTCTGTGATTACCGAGCAGCACAAAAATATCGCTGTCGTACAGCCTATACAATTGCTGCAGCAGCAACCACCGGCTTTGGTACCAGTGCACAATATGCCTCAGCAACCGCCACCTTTAATACCGGTGCACAATATGCCGATGCCTCAGCAACCGCATTTTCAGCAACCAATCCAATTGGTTCATCCGATGTCTGAACCATCATTACAAGATTCAGTTCATCATCTTCAACCACCGATGCAGCTACCACTACAACAACAACAACTACAACAATCTCCACATCTACAACAACCCCAACATCAGCACTTGCAACAACCACAAACGCTGCAGTTGCAACAACAACAACAACAGCAGCAACAACAACAACAACAAGGTAGTTCGCTGCACAATTGTAGTAGTGATGTGAACTTATATTTTTCGGAGTGTGCCCGACAAACTGTAAACAGTGTTACAACCAATGATTTAAACTTTAATCCAACTTACTCGACGAGCAGTAGTACTGATAGCGGTGTGGATGTTTGCTACGCTCAATGTAATAATAATGCTGTGAGTGTGAACACTGACCACACGGTTAATTTGCAAGACCAAGTTGTTACGTCGACAAACATTCGAGGTACTGTGACTCGCGACGCTCATTCTAGTGATCGTCGACAATCATTTGATTCCATGTACAATTTGGTTTGTCGTTATAGGTCCTTCGCCCGCTCAAGCGTGTGTTGCGCCGGTTCCTGTTCCGTACATCACCGAAGCATCTCCCACAGAACCGAATTCGAGCTTAGATACAACCAACACTTGTAGGATGATCAGAAATCAACCGGTTGTCCGTTTGGAACGGCTTTTTCCACAGGTATTATACACGTTCAATATTTTACTGTTTGTATATAATTGGCATCGTAATCATGGATACATTTTAATATTTTATTAGTATTGGAGTGCGGTTAAAGACTTTCTATTACATTTCAAATATATGTATTTTTTTATAAACATTTTGTGGATCATTCACTGATTATTATTACATATTTTATATCAACATTGATATTGTGACGTCATATGTACATGCGAACATGTCTACTTTTACATTACATTTGTTCATCGTAATAATATACATTTCTACGGCATATAACTAATTAATAAAAATAAAAGATATATTTTCAGTGGCGGCAGGGAAATATGAAGCATTCAAAATCCTTATTTTACCTTCCCTAGAATCATCACTATTTAAAATTCCTTAAAATTATTACAAATACCTTACTTATAGATTTGTTTACAACTACAGTTTAAGTTTTTAAACAAATCATATAAGTGTCGCGAAACCTCCAAATTCAAATCAAAACATTAATTATCAAATATTTTAAGGATATTATTTAATGTGTATTAAATAATATCTTTAAAATACTTAACATAAAAAATATAGATCTGATTACTTAACGTTCAAATGATGATTTAATCATTTAAAAAAAAAAACTGCATGATATTTCCTTGTAATTTTGCTTCATAGCGAAAACTGCATTGTAGTAATCAAAAAAATTGATGACAACAATGGTTTAGGTTTGAGACGAATGTTTTTAGGTCTGCCAGAAAATTCCTGCTGGCCTTCAATAACTAGTGTGTTTTTTAAATGATTTTATTTAGTTAGTTCTTTCTATTTGTGTTGTGGTACTCTTGAATTTTGTTTGAGTGTAATTTTTAAAAGTGATTAGTTTTCATTGAATATTCTTCATATAATCGTAAAATAATATGTTTTACTTGATTCATATTATTAAAATGTGTTGTTGCAGCTGACAAAGCTTCATTAAAACTTACGGGTAGTAATTAAAATATACATTTAATATTGAATAAGAAGCGCTCATAGTAATTAATTTTTATTAATTTAAGATGTTATTATAGAAAATAATGGATAGATGAAATTGTCTGTATATATTCATCAAATTAGTATTTATGATTATTAGATAAATCGTATAGGAGTGATTATTTATACAATATATGTTTTTTTTTTCTGCTCACAATATTTGCGCCCAAACAAGAATAAATCTCAATTTGTTTGTCTTTGTGTAGGACTGCAAAGTTTTGCAACAAGGTTTGCGGAAAAATACGCGCGCGACGAATAAGAATGTCCAACGACGCTCAACCATACCTGCAAACCGAGACCAAGCGAGACAACTAGGAATCATAAACGAGGAACAGGGCGCTGAGTCGGACTCATCTGATTCCGACTATACGCCCGACGCCGAAGAAACTTCACAATCATTACGGAAAACGCCTGAAACAAAAACTAAACCTGACCAAACACCACTTCATACACCTGAAGATGATGTTCCGCTTGATACATTTACCGCACTAGCTGGTACGCGGAAACGGAAAACAACGACGTATAAAGATACCGATAAACCAGTCGAGATTTTATGTAGGTTTCCCAAACAGTACCATTTATACATATCAACCGCTTTTTTATGCACTCAATTTTTATTTACTTTTAATAAAAAAAATTTTAAAGATATCCCTTTTGCTATTTTATTTATAAATTAATATGATTATTGTTGAATTCGATATTGTAATATATATAAATATTGCTTATAAAATAGTTCATTTTAATGTTATAGCCATTGCAAAACCGAAGTTACGGCGTGTAGAACGAAAATTTGTACCGGTTTTGGAAAAGTTATCTGTAGAAGAACTGATGGAAACAAATACTTACCACCGATTCAATCGATCTATTGAGGGTGTCTTAGAAAATATAAACGAAGCTACCATGACGGATTTGGGTACGTTATACTCTTAAATTATTATTTATTTCGTAACTAAAATGTCTATGACTGTTGTAAATTTGTATTTATCGTTTAATACTTTTTTAAGGATTCCGTTTGTAAAATAAAAATTAACAAATATAACTAGGAAAGATTTTCGAATTATTGTTTATTATTTATCTATAGGTGATGTTAGATTTTGTAGTTGCGCTTTTCCTTACATTTTTAGCCAACGACGAGCATATGGTCGTTCAACCTGACCAGTTACTGAATCGGTGTCAACTCTACGATCTGTGCACGGAAGCAGCAAAACTGAAGGTCCTCGGCGCCATGGAAATGGTACCCACAGACCGACTAGTTCGTTTGCTGAACGTTCTTGAAATCAATGTCCGTGGCGCTTATCGCGTCTCTCTGATTGCTGATCCGGAAGAGAATGAAAACATCACACAGATGTGGATGGAAACGGTGGTGGACCGGGTGATGGGGGCCACAGACGCAGCTCTCAGTTGTCTCTACATCATGACCTCGCCGAACATGCCGAAACGTGTTTACCTGGAAGACGTAATCGATCGAGTCATACTGTTTATTAAATTCCAATTGTATAACACCATCTTTCCGCACCATGATTCTGTTTACCGAATTGATACCAAGAAAAAAGGTTCGTTAACATATTTGTTTTATATTTATTGTACGATAAGTGCGCTCGTGCCGTGAATCTAAAACCCTTCTTACAAACATTATTCTTGATCAGATTCACGTAAAAAGAAACCACATTTAATGCAATCTTCATCAAAGAACATCCCAATTTTATACAATAAAATTCGCGAGTTAGTCAGTTTGATTGCCGAGTTACTAAATATTCAAGTAATGACGGACACAACAGTTCTTCACGCTTCATCAATGGGCGTGCCTCCATTCTTCGCTGAAAATGTTAGCGAATTGCAACTATCATGTCTCAAACTTGTAACAACGGTGAGTTTTAGTTTTATTAAAAACCAATCAGATTCCTTGAACTATATTGTTTCGTCATTAGATCTTTACGCGGTATGAAAAACATCGCCGTCTATTATTAGACGATATTCTTGCATCCATCGCGCGATTACCAAGTAGCAAACGCAGTCTTCGGACATATCGGTTAAATAGCGAAGTACAGATTCAAATGCTTACTGCGTTGGTTCTGCAATTGATTCAGTGTGTTGTTGCGCTGCCGGAGAATCTGGCAAATGACCAAAAACAAGCACAGGCATCAGAAAATTCACCGAAACAGGTCCGTGTAATTCTACAGTGTTTAATTATTATTTCTTCTACACATTTCTAACTTATGCGTTCATTTGTTGTTGCAGATGGATAAAGACATTTTAATCTGTAATAAGTATGAGATCGCCACCAAAACAGCCGGAACATTTTTAACTGTATTTCTGAATAAATGCGGTAGCAAAAATGAAGAAATTGACTACAGACCATTGTTTGAGAATTTCGTGCAGGATTTATTGACGACAGTCAACAAACCAGAATGGCCAGCGACGGAATTGCTACTTAGTTTATTAGGAACGATGCTGGTAAGTTTTTCAATTTAAAATTTTGTAACTATCGCCATATTTGCTGTTATAACTTATCTAGTAATACATATTTTTCATTTTGTGTTTAGGTAAAAAATTTCTCTAACAAAGGCACTGATATGTCGCTACGCGTAGCATCACTGGATTACTTGGGTGTAGTTGCAGCGCGTCTTCGCCGTGACACTGTTTTGTCACGATGCAAGACAAACACAATCGACCAAATGATCAAGGATATAAAATCTGAAGAGATGAAAGATAACGAAGGTGACCCCAAGCATAAGAGCAAAGAAGAGGACAATGATGAGGAACGTACAAAGTTTTTGCAACGCGTCCTCTTAGATTACCTCGCTGTCAATGGTCACAAAGACGAAGCACACCGCTACGCACGAAACTTCTACATTTCGCAATGGTACAAAGATGCAACTCTGGAGAAGACGCGGATAGCTTCTGGTGAGAAGAACAATAAAAAGCATAGTCCTAAAGAAAATCATCGAGGCTCCGGGCGAAAATCGAACAGTAAGAACAAGGTGGGCAGCGATGACGATGCTGAGGAGTCTGAGGATGAGGAGTCATTGAATAGACTCCGTGGTAACCCGGAACAGAATCATGCCGAGTTGTTTCGGATTATTGATGCTAGGAAGAAGTTTTATATTAGCAAGATTCGACCGTTTCAAGAGACGATCTCGTCAGGGAATCGCATCCAAGTACTCCAAACCTACATTGATTATGGAAGTGCTGAGTTGATCTCACAGTATCTCGCATCGAAGAGGTCGTTCTCTCAAAGTTTCGATGGATATCTGAGAACGGTGAGTCTTATTTTATTCGAAATTGTGTATTTTTGATTTGCAAATGTCAGGTTCTACTTCTACAGTACATAACAATGTTTTACATTTTCTAGCTATTTGTTTTATTTTGTGTTGCATTAGATCTTGTTGGTGTTGCGTGAAAACTCAATCGCCATCCGAACGAAAGCTATGAAGTGTTTGACCATGATCGTCGAAGCTGATCCAGGGGTACTGGGCAAAAGTGACATGCAAATCGGTGTCAATCATTCGTTTCTCGACCATTCAACGTCAGTCCGCGAAGCGGCTGTTGATTTGGTTGGCAAATTCGTTCTGAGTCGACCCGAACTGATTGACAAATATTATGACATGCTTTCTGCTAGAATATTGGTAAGTTAAACAAATATACAAAATTGTGTCTTTCCTATGAAATGCAGCTCTTCTAGAAATGCTTATCTTTACATACGTTATGTAATTATTCTAATTTTCGTTTTAATTCCTTTTTGTAAAGGATACTGGTGTAAGTGTTCGTAAGCGTGTGATCAAAATCTTGAAAGATATCTGTATCGAATGTCCGGAATTCCCAAAGATCCCGGAAATCTGTGTGAAGATGATCCGACGGGTGAACGACGAAGAAGGTATCCGTAAACTTGTGATGGAAGTGTTCCAGAATATGTGGTTCACTCCAACCCCAGAACGACCAACTTTAGACAAAGCAGCTCTACTTAGGAAAGTCATGAATATCACAGATGTTGTTGCATCATCACGTGACATCGGGTTGGAGTGGTTCGAACAACTGCTAGTCAGCGTAAGTAATTTATTTTTTCAATTAAATTTTAAGTTTTTATATAGTGTTATGCTACTCTTTTCGAAGCTGTGTTGACAATGTTTCCTTTTCTATAGCCTTGTAAAAATATTCGTTTATTGTACCCCATTGTTCTTTAGTTATTCAAACCAAAAGAGGATAAAGATGATTCAACAAAAGTCCAAGTAGAACCACCGCGCGCGTTACTGCTTGCGTGTAGACAAATCGTCGATTGCCTCATTGAAAATGTACTGCGTTTAGAGGAATCTGGTATGGGTGTCGAGGAACAAGGCGGTTGTTCTGAACGTCTCGTCGCTTGTCTAACCACCTTGAATCTATTTGCAAAAATTCGACCTCAATTACTAGTGAAACATGCGAGCACACTACAACCATATCTCAGCTTGAAATGCCAGACCAAAGGAGACTTTATAATCATAAGTAGTGTTGCCCGTACTCTTGAACTAGTTGTACCGTTGATGGAACACCCCAGCGAAACTTTCTTGGCGCAACTCGAAGAAGACTCAATCAAACTTATCATCCAGCATGACCGTATAGTGATATCAAGTTGCCTTTCCTGTTTGGGTTCTATTGTCAATAATGTTACCCAAAATTTTAAGCTGATCCGTGATTGCTTCAAACAGTACTACGGTAGTGTTATGACGTATAAAGATTGGCTAGAAAATGGCAAAAGTAAAGATATTCTGGTAAGATGTCGGCCACAGTTCCGACGAGCCTTGTTTATTGTTGGACTTCTGTTACGGCACTTTAACTTCACTGATAAAGACGTAATCGGTGACTTACCACCGGATATCAAGGACCAAGTGTTCCAAACGTTGCTATTCTTCCTGCGCCAAGAAGATGAAGATTGTCAAAACAATACGCTCAAAGCAATTGGGTTTATCTGCATTCGACATTACGAGTTCATGCTTGAGACTGAACTGAAGACGTTCTACCATCGAATGTTGATGCATGCAGATTCACCGTTGAAGATGAAATCAGAGGTGTTGGTCAATATTGAGATGTACCTTATGGAGGAGGATAGCAGGATGATCAAATTTGATCAAGAATGTAAGTTTTTAAGGATTTTTTTCGTCAGGGATTTGGTTTGACTTCGGTTGTTATAGGGGCTAAACGTTCTAAAGAGGAGAATCTCAAAGAGATGGGTGATGTATCTTCGGGTATGGCCAGTACAATAATCCAGTTGTACTTGAAAGAAATCCTCACCTCCTACTTGCATCCAGATATATTAGTTCGACATGCATCTCTCAAAGTTATCCAGTTGATTCTTCAGCAAGGACTTGTACATCCTGTGCAGGTATATATATTATTCTGATGATCAATTTCTCTAAATTATTATATCTTATAAATAATTGTTTACCGATTTCGTATTCCTTTCTAGATTGTTCCTTATCTTATTTGTATGAGTACCGATTCGGAGAAAATGGTGTCTCACAGTGCAGACAAACAGTTGATGGAGATTGAGAAGAAATATCCCGGATTTATCCATACCAAATCTCAATTGGGCGTTCGACTGTCGTACCAGCTGCAGACGATTCTCCAAGGAGGTACGAGTATTGTCCGGGGGTCTCGCACACGCGAACAGGGCGAGTATCCGATGGCACTAAATGGGTACTTGTATTCGTTGTTACGTGGCTCACGACAACAACGCCGGGCTCTTGCTCTAAATATGCTCAAACAATTCGACGAACAAGTGGTAAGTCTATATAATATATTGTAAATTGAACTTCTGTGAGTTGTCGAAATGATAATTATAAATATATCATTATGATTCTTTTTAAACTAACGATTCTGGTTTGTTTTCTAGCGGACAAGTCTATCGTACATGTTGTATTTGGCCGATAATTTAGCATATTTCCCATACATCGTCCAAGATGAACCGTTGTTCATCGTTCATCATATCGATATCATGATCTCAGTTTCTGGAACAAATCTTTTGCAATCTTTCAGAGAGGTACATACATTTTATCTGCGCAAATAATTCAAACATTGCTTATTATTTTTGTCTACATTTTATTGTATTTGCTAGGGTTTGATCGTGCACGAATCTGAACAACGACAACTGATGATATTCGATCCGAAACTTCAGCAACCTCAACAAATGCAGCAACCCGTGTTGGTATCTGCATTGGACGAAGATGATGAGGATGAGGACGCCCTGGTAGCTAGGTTGCCGAAGAACACCACTTCGCTCCAGTCATGCATCACAGCAGCACAGGGTTGTTTACTATTGCTAGTACTAAAACAACACCTGAAAGATATCTATGGCCTTAGCGATGGGTACGAATTTTTTTTCTCATACTCGATTTAATAAATCTAAATATTTTGTATTCGCAGGAAAATATCCCAATATTCGCCATCAGAAGTAGCGAAAGTCTACGAGAAAACTGCAACTAGACGCAGCAATGCACATTTTAATCCAAAAGGCACTTTAAATCGACTCAAACAAAGCATTCCGGCTGATGAGTTGGACATCGTCGGGCGAAAAGATCTTATTGCCCAATACCTAGACGTAAGTACATTTTTTCAGTAGATGGTGATTTGTTTTATTTATGAAATAACAAAATTCAGTTGTTTCGATTGATATGAATATGTTCTATTCTTGTGTCTAGTTCAAGCAGTTGATGTTGAAATTGGATCCGGACGATCCAGACGATGAAGAAAATGCTGCTGCTTCGGCAAAAAATGCGTTGGCCAACACCGGCATGGCGCATGGGGTTGTGAGTGGGTCAATGAATTCGTCCACGGTTGCATTGCCAGGCTCGGGCTCTGGCCAAGTCGCCCTCAATTCACCTACCGCCACCGGATCTGTCCTCAACGTAACGGACCAGATTATGATGACCAATTTGAAGGTAACATATTTGAAATCCCTTACAGTTACAAGTTAAGACCTATTCTTTAATGTATTTTTAAAGGATGCCAGCCAAAAAGTGCCGAAACTTGTGATCTCTAATCGAAGAACGGAGTCAAGCGAAAACCGACGTTCGGCGACGCGAACTCATAAGACGCCCGATAAAGCGAAGAAACACCGCCATAAAAAGAAGCGAAAACGTTTCGTCAGCTCGTCGGGCGAAGAGAGTGATTTTAGTGATCCGGATTATTTGGCCTAAGCGTAAACAGTGGTTGTGCGTGTCTGTGTCGTGTGCGTTCTAAGTTTTCTAATCATTTTTAAGGGACCTTTTGGAATTGCATATTGTACAGAGATAATACTTGTGTAATAAAAACTTTTTAGAGACAGTGTGAAAGAATTAAACAAACAAACAAACAAACAAAAAAAAAACAAATTTAAAAATGAAGTTTTTATAAAAGCACAAATGAAAAGGACAATTTATAAATATATATATATTATATATATATTAAAAAATATAACAATTAATTATTTAAGTAATCATTTAAATAAATAATAAAAAAAAATCTAAAATAGTTCAAATACATACATGAATAAAAATTTAATAATATTATTAATCAATTGAAATTTGAAAACAGATATCCGTTGTACAAAATGATTCGGCTGGCACATAAGTTTCAAAGGTTAATAGATCATTCGGTTATGATCTTCCACGCTCTGCATTATTGTTCATCACATGTGACAGCAATTAACAACGCGTATAAAATATATTTATTAAATTCATGGCATAATTATGTTCTCTGATATTTATTGTTTCATTTGCCACGAGTTATGAATATTTTCTGTTCAGATATATTATTCAATTAAATGTGTTATAAAATGGAAATTGCCCCGATACATTATTGATGAATTTAATTTAGTTTTAAGTTTTATATATATCTATATATAAATAATTTGTGTATTTTAAAAAAAAACTGGGTAAGCGGATTAAATGAAATGATTGTTTTTAGTATTTTTTTTTTTTTTTAATAAGAATTTTTTATTTCGTTTTGAAATTAATTTATTATAATAATTAATAAAATATGAATGTGAAGTGGTATCAAGTAATGTTATTTAGTTAATTGAAAAATCTGTTGGGTCATTTTACGGATCGATTTGTATTTTCTATAATATGAGTTAGGCAAATTGTTATTTTTATACGGCAGTACTGTATAAGCAATGTATATGTTTATTGAGCAATCGTAATTATTAAATTTCAAACTTATGTGATCGTCCCCAACGAGTGCATCGAAATATGTCCTCCTAAAACACAATTTCATTTCATAAATCATACATTATTCGTAAACATACCTATAGAACACATTAATGTTATATTCGAGAAAAATTAAAACTGCAATAGAATTTTCTTATGTAACAACCTTTTATTTAGTTGCAATTATTATGAATCCTATTTGATTTGTATGTGAATGTCATGCTAGTGAACAATAACATTTTAATTTTAAAAAATAAATTTTAAACTTGACTATTGCTGTCTTCTATTTTCTTATTCTTCAAATTACTCGATTCAAAATTCAAAAAACTTCTCAATGAAGCCAAAATTCCTTTATCCAGTTTTTTTTATTATTGTATCATACGAGTACATTAATAGATTTATATATTATGTTTTTATTTTTCTTACATATAAATATGTTCAGTACATAGAAAATCAGATTAACATTATACATTTAAGGCTCCAACCTCATTTTTTATTAATAAATTTAATTTATGTATAAACCTATTTTATATTTATTGGACCTCTCATTGTTTCTATCCCACATATCTATGCAATATCTTACAGAACAACAGTAACAACAAATTCAAATTAAACATCACATATGAACAAATACACTCATATGCAATAATACTCCTAAAATGTTGTAAATATTTTATATTGATAATACGTAGGTAAGGTATAACATAAATACCAAAAATCTTGTTTATTTATTAATAAAAGTGGGAATAAATTGTATTTTAGTTGTTTTCTTACTCCCAATTTCCCCAAAATTATATTAATAAATAACCGCTCTGCAAATAATGCTCTTAAAAGCACATTTTCAAAAAAAAAATTTTTTTTCGTTTATCTAAATATTTTGTAAGACAAACCCCCTTGCCTTTTTTTCATTTTTCTGAATATTTCGTAAGCCTAACCCCTTGGGATTAACATTTATTTAAAAGGAGTGTACTCTAGTGGCGAGTAGCATGAACTATTATAGCAAACAGCGGCGCCACTAATTTTATTTTAAAGGGGCACATATATAAATCATCGACTCTTCTCATTCCTGTGATCCGGATACAAACATCAAATTTTTCATCACAGTTTTTGGTGTTTGTAGCAACTGTTACATAACCACCAAATTTATTTAACGGTTTTTAGGGATATTATAAATTTTTCTATTGTTTATGATTCATATATATATTTTTAAGTGGAATGTGTTGTTACTGCACTTATAAACAATTCTAAAAGGTTTTTTTTTTATAAATAAGAAAACCAATATATAATTTATCGACAATTTAATTAAACTTTTATTACCAAAAGTCAATGTATATTATTGTATAAAATTGTATGTATAAAATTATTGTTACAAGCACAATTATTTATAAATGTAATTCAAATATATAATAAATTCAGTTTAAAAATAACGTATAATAAATAAATAAAATAAAAAAGGGGGATGGACACTGATCGCCGAACTGTCGATGGAATGCAACACTCTTCAATCGACTATATCTTCTGAAATAACTAAATAAAATTAATTTGTTTAAATTAAAAATTAAGTCATATGTGATAAATGAAATAATTTAAATAGTACATACGATTTATTTGTCTACATTCATGCCTTCTACCTACTAGACTCTAGTGTAGATTCCTCCAGAAGTTGATGAAGGAGTCTTCTGATTGGGGGATGGGGCTCGTCATTGAACGCTGTTTTTGTACATGTATTCTAAAACACAGCGTTGTCCAAATCTTCTACTACAAAACAAAAGTATTCCAAAATTCTCCAACAAAGAAATAATTACTTAAATAAATTATAAATCACCTAAATAAATAACAAGTCATAACTAAATAACAATTCACTTTAAAAATAAGAATAAATTTATATATTTAACGTTGGAACACGTTTAACAAACACTTTCTTAATTACACTTACATTAACCTAAAATGTTGAAAATATTTAATATGACACTGAAATGAATGAGGAATAGAAACGAAGCCAAAATTCCTTTATCCAGTTTTTTTTATTATTGTATACTAGTACATTAATAGATTTATATATTATGTTTTTATTTTTCTTACATATAAATATGTTCAGTACATAGAAAATCAGATTAACATTATACATTTAAGAGAAATAGAGAAAAGTGAACACGTCACTCAGCACATAACTCTAATTTGCAAAAAATCTGAATGGCTCTTTTTGAAAATGAAATTATTTTCGTAATCTAAACAGTGCGTGGATTGCGAAAATAATATCTTTTTCAAAATGAGCCATTCAGATTTTTTATAAATTGGGAAAATGTACCAAGTGACGCATACTCTTATTTTTGTTCCAATGAATTTTACAAAAAATACGTTATCAATTGCTGAGTATTATATAATTTAGGAAACCCTGAAGTTTTTTGATTATAGAAACATATCTTTCTTGTAAATCAACAGTCAGGTTTATAGGAAAATAATAGAAATCGCCAAGATATAAATGTTGGTTACGCCCTCCTCGCCATCTGACATTTGTGGAATTCGGTGATTGCGTTAGAACATAACCCCAGTATTTTATTCTCAGAAATATGCTCAATTATACCACTAATAACGCATTTAAACAATACCCAAAATACATAAAACATAGTCTTTTATTGTTTCTTAAGTAATTTTCATAATATTCTACAGAATTATTATAGTTTTCATCATGCAAATGTGTAGACAAATTATAACCTCAGCCGTCTGTCATGTGGTACACCTCATTTCGAATGAGATTTTTAGAGGATCTGCCAAACGAAAGTGCATGTTTTATATCTTGAATTAAAGCTTAGAGTATGTAGATTACGAATATAGTAAATATATAAAAAAGAGCCATTCCCATTTTTTGCAAATTAGAGAAACGTCGGACAGCGCACTGTTTGCACCTATGAACATGGTATTTTTAATGAAATTTCCTTATTCCAGTGAATATTCTTGTAGTTTTTGGTTTTATAACGCTAATTATTAACATTTTACACAAAATGAAACACAATTGGAGCTTTAAAACCTCGTATTAAGCGAAATAAAAATCTGGGGAATTTTTGTTTTTAGGTTGGCAACACTGACTTTTCGTGGCTGGGTTTTTCATGGATAACTTTACCGACATTTTTAGGAGTATTATTGCATATGAGTGTATTTGTTCATATGTGATGTTTAATTTGAATTTGTTGTTACTGTTGTTCTGTAAGATATTGCATAGATATGTGGGATAGAAACAATGAGAGGTCCAATAAATATAAAATTTTATTTCAAAGAGGCACATATATAAATCATCGACTCTTCTCATTCCTGTGATCCGGATACAAACATCAAATTTTTCATCACAAATTTTGGTGTTTGTAGCAACTGTTACCTAACCACCAAATTTATTTAACGGTTTTTAGGGATATTATAAAATTTTTCTATTGTTTATGATTCATATATATATTTTTAAGTGGAATGTGTTGTTACTGCACTTATAAACAATTCTAAAAGGTTTTTTTTTTATAAATAAGAAAACCAATATATAATTTATCGACAATTTAATTAAACTTTTATTACCAAAAGTCCATGTATATTATTGTATAAAATTGTATGTATAAAATTATTGTTACAAGCACAATTATTTATAAATATAATTCAAATATATAATAAATTCAGTTTAAAAATAACGTATAATAAATAAATAAAATAAAAAAGGGGGATGGACACTGATCGCCGAACTGTCGATGGAATGCAACACTCTTCAATCGACTATATCTTCTGAAATAACTAAATAAAATTAATTTGTTTAAATTAAAAATTAAGTCATATGTGATAAATGAAATAATTTAAATAGTACATACGATTTATTTGTCTACATTCATGCCTTCTACCTACTAGACTCTAGTGTAGATTCCTCCAGATGTTGATGAAGGAGTCTTCTGATTGGGGGATGGGGCTCGTCATTGAACGCTGTTTTTGTACATGTATTCTAAAACACAGCGTTGTCCAAATCTTCTACTACAAAACAAAAGTATTCCAAAATTCTCCAACAAAGATATAATTACTTAAATAAATTATAAATCACCTAAATAAATAACAAGTCATAACTAAATAACAATTCACTTTAAAAATAAGAATAAATTTATATATTTAACGTTGGAACACGTTTAACAAACACTTACATTAACATAAAATGTTGAAAATATTTAATATGACACTGAAATGAATGAGGAATAGAAAAGAAGCCAAAACCCCTTTATCCAGTTTTTTTATTATTGTATCATACGAGTACATTAATAGATTTATATATTATGTTTTTATTTTTCTTACATATAAATATGTTCAGTGCATAGAAAATCAGATTAACATTATACATTTAAGGCTCCAACCTCATTTTTTATTAATAAATTTAATTTATGTATAAACCTATTTTATATTTATTGGACCTCTCATTGTTTCTATCCCACATATCTATGCAATATCTTACAGAACAACAGTAACAACAAATTCAAATTAAACATAACATATGAACAAATACACTCATATGCAATAATACTCCTAAAATGTTGTAAATATTTTATATTGATAATACGTAGGTAAGGTATAACATAAATACCAAAAATCTTGTTTATTTATTAATAAAAGTGGGAATAAATTGTATTTTAGTTGTTTTCTTACTCCCAATTTCCCCAAAATTATATTAATAAATATCCGCTCTGCAAATAATGCTCTTCAAAGCACATTTAAAAAAAAAAAATTTTTTCATTTATCTAAATATTTCGTAAGACAAACCCCCTTGCCATATTTACATTTTTCTGAATATTTCGTAAGACTAACCCCTAGGGATTAATATTTATTTAAAAGGTGTGCACTCTAGTGGCGAGTAGCATGAACTATTATAGCAAACAGCGGCGCCACTAATTTTATTTTAAAGGGGCACATATATAAATTATCGACTCTTCTCATTCCTGTGATCCGGATACAAACATTAAATTTTTCATCACAATTTTTGGTGTTTGTAGCAACTGTTACATAACCACCAAATTTATTTAACGGTTTTTAGGGATATTATAAAATTTTTCTATTGTTTATGATTCATATATATATTTTTAAGTGGAATGTGTTGTTACTGCACTTATAAACAATTCTAAAAGGTTTTTTTTTATAAATAAGAAAACCAATATATAATTTATCGACAATTTAATTAAACTTTTATTACCAAAAGTCAATGTATATTATTGTGTAAAATTGTATGTATAAAATTATTGTTACAAGCACAATTATTTATAAATGTAATTCAAATATATAATAAATTCAGTTTAAAAATAACGTATAATAAATAAATAAAATAAAAAAGGGGGATGGACACTGATCGCCGAACTGTCGATGGAATGCAACACTCTTCAATCGACTATATCTTCTGAAATAACTAAATAAAATTAATTTGTTTAAATTAAAAATTAAGTCATATGTGATAAATGAAATAATTTAAATAGTACATACGATTTATTTGTCTACATTCATGCATTCTACCTACTAGACTCTAGTGTAGATTCCTCCAGAAGTTGATGGAGTCTTCTGATTAGGGGATGGGGTGCATATCTTGGAACTGCCGATACAAGCGGCTCGTCATCGAAAGCTGTTTTTGTATTTGCATTCTAAAACACAGCGTTGTCCAAAT
This sequence comes from Nebria salina, assembly GCA_944039245.1. NCBI lineage: Eukaryota > Metazoa > Arthropoda > Insecta > Coleoptera > Carabidae > Nebria > Nebria salina. Next base: position 2,172,172 of record OX063288.1, on the reverse strand, counting down.
CTTCTACTACAAAACAAAAGTATTCCAAAATTCTCCAACAAAGATATAATTACTTAAATAAATTATAAATCACCTAAATAAATAACAATTCACTTTAAAAATAAGAATAAATTTATATATTTAACGTTGGAACACGTTTAACAAAGACTTTCTTAATTACACTTACATTAACCTAAAATGTTGAAAATATTTAATATGACACTGAAATGAATGAGGAATATTTATTTAAAATTACTCTTTTAGGAGTATAGAATAGAGAAAACAAATGTAAAACTGTAATTTAACACCAACGCCACAAAAAAATATAAAATTTTATTGCAAAATACAGATTTGATGGTTAATGTCGCGAATAATTCGCAAGAAATATATTTAAGAACAAATAAATTTGTGATGATAGGAAAGTACTTTAACTACAGGTCAACCGTACTCTAAAGGGCATTAAATAAAAGTGAAAATAGACAATATTTAAATCATTTACAAATATTTTATTCACGATAGGTCAAAAACAATATTTTATTTGGATATAAAGTGTAGCAATTCAATGAATGGTTAATATGAATAATATTTAGAAAAAATATACATTAGTTAGAACAAGAACACAAATTTGAATTATCATTTAATGCGCAACAAAAGAAAATCTGAATTACAACTTGCGTATAAATAAGTTTACGTTAAATGTTAATAACTCTAGATAATTTTTGTACTCGGTTGAGCAAGAGATCTCCTTGTTTTAAAACGGCGTGAAACTGGCCATTTTTATGATCAGGACGATTCGTTTCGACAATGCCACCGACGCGATCGATTTTGCAGTGCAGCCGACCAGCAGAAATAAATCTAGACAACTCTCTTTAATAAAACATATTAATACCAATCAATCAACGATGATATCTAAAAACACTTACTGATCGATGTAATCAACAGTGACGCCGAACTGATCCGACATGTATTGAAGTGTCAACGATCGATACGATTCCAACAATTGAGAATAAGCTAGAATTCTCATCTCACGGACATAATAACGGTAATGTGGATGCACCAAATAATCACGGCGCAACAAACCTTCCACATTCGCTATCAACACATTAACAATATGTTCACTTTCTTATTATAACATTGTTTTGAAACTAAAGATATTTATATAAAAATATAACTTACCAAGATTTACGAAGAACTCTGAGTAGTGACAATTGTATAAAGAAAATAGATAGTTTTTTACGTCTGGATTGGAATGCAACACTTCCAAAATTTCAGAACCTTTGATTATCTAGAATAAACGAGCACTTAAAAAAAGTCCTGTCGCAAGATCAAGTTGATGACTAATTCTGAAACCATAACTTACCTTATCACGAAGTTGATTTCTTGGCAAACTAATCATAGATACATAAACAGTATATCGCACAAACGTAATATAATCCATGAGCTCATATGAAGTAAATGTGCTTATTGTGTCTAAAAATAGGGTAGCTGCAGTTTTGAAATCTCGTACAGCAATACTGTAAACACCTTGGTAGACTTTCAACCGATTTCTCCTGTCCCAATCACCCCCTTCTTCGATGAGACTAACAAAAGAATTATAAACAAAATTTATTTTCAATCGTCTATTAAATATAACGTGACTTACGTTTTCGCTTTTTCGATGTTTCGGGTGATGAGATCATGGTCCATGAAGAACAAACCGATTCGGATATTATGGAAAACAATGTCCAGTCTATGTCCGAGTGAAACAGTTTTATCATAGGTCTGACGAAAGACGCTGATTGCGTTATCTTGATCACCAATACGACTAAAATACTCAGCTTTCTTCAAGTAGGCTTCACGAACCTGCAATAAACAAACATATATTTAATTATCTATCGAACATAAAAAAAAAACACTATATACCTCCATTTCTCCTAGATTTTGTTCGGCATCAACTATCGCCACATCCAATTTCTTAATTTGCTCTGTATTCCTCGCTTTCATTGCACCCATTAAAGTTTCATCCACTTTCCAATCTAGATCACTGCACACTATTTGGTACCACGGAGCCATATCTTCAACAAATTAATTTTAATTTACACCATATTTTCTCGTTCATAATATGATATATAATTAAGTGTAAATTTATGTTGAAAAATACAAGTCATTATTTTAGGTTGTTTGACTTACCATCTTTTCTGACGGCCTCCATGAGTTTTGTACGGACCTCGACATCATCCCGATATTCGGGTAAACTTAAAAGGAATTTTAGTTGGGCTAACTCCAAATTGGGGTTCTTTTCCAACCCTTCTTCCTCTAAATTTTCTAGCGGCATTTCTACAGAAAATATATACTTTTCAACAACGCACTGTGATGACAAGCACAGAACACCAAACGAATGAGCTGCCTCTACCGGACGACTTTGCGCACTAAAAAACTTTTTGCCAAAAATCCCAAAAATAATGACTTTCAAAATAGAGCACCTATTATAAAAGTAAATTTTAATGTATAAACTTTATTATTTAGTTATAATATATCTAAAAATAAAATTATCATATCTAAAAATACTTGCTTTATATTTTATCCGCAATGCGCATAGTTCGGGGAAACGATAATTATTAATATCAATAAAAAAAATTCTTTCTAAACATATTTTTTATTTAAATACATTTCATCAGACTAATTTTTTTGAACTACACATCAATTCAATGTAGTTACAGTTACATTTTAAATATATTTCATCAATCAACATAAAATATTTATAATTTAAACATGTTTAAAATATGAAAAAAAAAAAATGGTAATTGCCAGATATTTGTTTTGAAAATGATATTAAATTAGAAATGAGTTAGGCCTCAATCGATACCTAATTGATAAAATAAATAATTTATTTAACGCTAAATAAAATTGCCTTAACGAAATTTATATTATTTTATACATGTATTTTACCCTATTTGACACGTTATTTCTAAAAAAAAAAAAAGGAATTCATAATTGTAGATATTTATATTGTTTACTAAATGCATTATTTTATATGGAACAAATCATTACTGGTAATGGTAGAAAAATTACATATAAGGATGGGTTATTACGTTTTCGTTATTTATAAAACAAATCAAATTATTTTTGCAGTTTCAGTATACGTAATTAATTTCAATTTCAGGTTACATATGTCGCAAAACAATCATATATGTTTTTCTTGGCAATTTATCGAATTTTTTTGTTTAGTAAAATTGAGAAGCATAAAATTGTATGTTTTTTTATTATAAATTATTTTATAAATATGAAATCAGGACATATATAACCCGTTTAACAAATAAAAAATTCATAAGACCTCGAAGTATTATACTAAATAATAAAACTATACAATTATTTATATAAGACAGTGTTTGCTGTAAATAAGTGTTACTAAATTAATTAATTCAAATCAATATAGTTTAAACAAGCAATCATCGCTTATGTTTGCCATTTTCGACAAAATATCACAATTACTATTTCAAATATTTTACCCATATTAAATGTAGATTGTCATATTTTAAATAGTAAACAAGTTAAAAAAGAAATTAAGAGTTGCGACATACTTCAAAATAAACGATCAACTCTGTTAAATTAAATTTGAAAAAAATGAATGTTAAATATCGTGACATATAATAAATGACATTAATTTGTATTATTGACTAATGTTTATTTAGGAAAAATTACTAAAGTCTGTTTTCAGTTTTATAGAGGGTTGTTGCATAGGTACTGGTTTGCTAATACTAGATTCAATTTTTATACGTTGCTGGTTTTGTTGATTGATTCGTACGGCGTTCTCTAGTCGTGTGCGCAGATCGATTGATTGGCTCATCAATGTTTTAAATTCCTTTAAAAACAATTATAAACATAGATGAAAATCGTCACCATCAGGAGCACGTGCACATTTATTTTGGGAAGTCAATGTGCGCCTGTTCCTAATACCATACATTCTTCTAAGTACTAACCTGAGGATATTTCGGTCCAATTTTCATCAACCATTGTAAACTAACATCGTGTAATGCCAATGCATTCTTATTGGCGGAACGCAAGGCTTGACCTTCTAATAAGTAGCTAATAAGTATCGGGACTAGAAGAGTCAACATTTGTATACCTGTAAGACGAAATTTGTGTCAAAATTTGAACGAATTCTTTGAGCAGTTATTTACGCAATACATGTTTTAATTTTAATACATACTAAGCAATATAAATATAAAGAAGCTGTGAGTATAAACAATGAAATAAAATGTGCGATATGATGTTCCTACATAGGGAAATAATTAATACCTGTCATTATATCTTCTGGATTGCAAATACACATAAATAAAATTTAGTACTTCAATATAAAATTTTCATTTCAATTCACGGTGAAAAAATATTTTTATAGATTAAAAGATTTTTTCTCTCAATTTTATATCCGTGATCAAAAATCAAAAACGTCTTCTAAACTTACGGTATTTGGGATCGGCTAAAGCTATCAATGATTCAACAGTCATGATAGTTTCGATAGTGGCAGATAGCTCAGCTTCGCTGAGCACTTGCTTTGCTGTATCCGTGTACAAGGACTCAACAAGTCTTGGAGCAAGGGAATGGATATATGGGGTAGCGACGCTTCGGTCACTATGTGCAAATATGGAGCGCAGAGTTTGAATACATTTCATCCGAACCTGAGCATAAAACAAGTTATGATCAATCACTTTTATAAATAAATAAGATTCATTGGTGTTTGCGGGAACTTACAGTGGTATTAACACTTTGTAGACACTGTCGAAAATGATTAATGCACGGGTATTGTAAATTCGGTGCCGATACTACTTCGGTAGGGGCATGCAAAACGAACACTCCTATAGCTAACATCATTGTTACTTCATCCAATTTATTTTCTTCACAACCTAAATGAATCAAATTTGTATAAATTCAACCAATAAGCATTCAGTACTCAACTAAATGTAGCCAATCATATAGCACTATCTTGTATAATATGTAGTTACTACACTGTCATATGGATATTAATAAATAAACACTTAATAAAAATAATTTAAAAAGATGAATTACCGGTTTTGGTGAGATCAATAACTTTGGCTAGAGCACTTTGTAATAGCTTTCGCCAAGCTTCACCACAACGATCGTCACGACTAAACTTATCAGTAGCGAGCATTTTCAAACAATGTAATGCGGATTGAACGGAAACATTATTCGCCAATACTGTAGTGTCATTGATGTTTTTCGTCGCCATTTCTTTTATGACACCAGTTGTTAAATATAAAATAGTCGGCAAGATTGAGATGGCACCTTTAGGTGAGCATAGCTTGTGCAGCGATTCCATACTAGACAAGGCAGACGCGATCAGTCTGCCAGATTCCTCAAATGATTGCGAGAGTCGTAACGCTGTGATAATGGTAGCATTTGGCGAAGGACTCAGTGCAGGCAATTGTCGAACAAGCAGACATAAACACACTTCCAAAACAGCGAACACTAATGATTTCCCTGGAGTTATAGCACCATTTTCACCACCCTCACCCATTAGATCATCCATATCACATTTCCCAGTTGATTGTTTGGCTGATTCTAATTTCTCTTGTGCACCTTTTATAACTTGTTTCAACAGTTCCATGCAGAGTAAATGTACAGTTTGGTTGTCTCTTGTTAGAAGTAGACGATGCAACACGTTGCAGAGTTCGATTGATAATGATTTATCCATCATAAGCTTTTCTCGTGCCCATTCTGAGTCAATTAATGTGTACAATGCTTGTAAGCATGTTATGATACTTTCCAGAGGTTCTGAAGATCGAGTACTGCAAAGAGCTTCCATGCAGATACCTAAAATGGAACATTTAAAATTATAGAAATAGTAATTTCACTTTGAGAACAAGTAACTTACCAAATAGTAAATGGAACCTATCTGTACTTGTATCACCAACGGCTATATTATTATTTGAGTTATCATTATCGTTTTTCGTTGTCACATTTCTATCATTATCGGTTTTTGCAATGTCAAAGCCGCCTGCGTTTAACCAAAGTACTGCTGCATGCAAAATTGGTGGCCACGATGCAGAATAATGAGGGCGAGATGATTCCATTGTATCTGTCGTATAGAATGCTCCACCATCATGAGGTAACTGGCTTGCGAATTCTAAACGTATCAAACTTAGATCTGATCCTAATTTAAGATAAAGAATAAGTTACCTGGTGGTAAGGATAGTAATGCATGATCCCTGAGTGCAGCTAACCAATGTTTGGATAAGCTTACCAATTCTGGCTGGACTAGGTTCAGTAAGCTCTCACCACGATATTCGAAGTCGCCGAAGTCATCGTCGGTGTTTTTATTGGTGTTTGTCGTCAGTTTGGTTACTGTGCTTGGTGCTGAACCATTACCAATCATGGCAACGACATAAACTTCAGCCCACGCTTTAAGAATTGCCAGTTTTTCTAAAGTGGCTAAACTTTCATTGTATAACTGAGTAGTGTTTGTCTTGATTTGTAGTTTTCCTAGAGACGAGACTAGAAGTTGATGGACACGACGTAAATCATTTAAGTCACGGGCGACGTTTGAGCCTATCCATGTTGAACAGACTTCACAAGCCGCCGCAGTTACTAAAGACGATGTTTCCGGTGTGAACGCTGGTCGAAGTGCAGCTCCCACCTACAACGAAGTAATACCTTCTACATCTTTGACTATTCAGTATAAAATGAAAAAAATTACCTGCGCCTGGAACTGCTCTAGAAGTAAATGACCAGGAAACTCTGGTTCAGGAACTCGTGCAAACTTTTCAATAACTTCTTGCAGAGTTTTTAATCCTTCTAAGCGTAACGGATCTGAGTCGCTTGTTGCCGCCATAAACGCCATCCGCACCAAATCCGACAAATGCAGCACTAGGAAGTCTCCACGATTTTTTAACATTTGCAGTTCTTTCGCTTGCACCAAATCGAAATGAGCACCACGATTCAGTTCACAGGCGGCGATGATTTTTCGAACACACTCAGCTGCAAACACACGAGTGGGCCAACGTGGTTGGACGGCTGGATGAGTTGATGTGTCTTCAGCCGCATGAAATTCAGTCTGATCATCATCGGGTTCACCATCTTCGTTATCATCAGTGTCCGCTATTGAGAGACTGATAACATCTTCAGTCCCGGTGCTACTATCTAAAAACACATATTTAATAAGTCTATATTTTAAAGAAGATTTACATTGTTAATAAAATCACGTACCGGTTGCAACAGTGAGAACATCTTTACACAATCCCAACCACAGTGATAGATTTTCTGACGCTAACATCTGTAGCATACTAAATAACGTATCATGAATATCTTTGATTAATTTGGCATCAGTTTCAGTGTCGAGCATACTAAACAGTACACCTGGAAGACCCGTTTCAGTAATTAGCAAACCTTCAACGGTGTTGGCATCGCGACTCTCGCTCGCCAACGTCATTGCGTGTTCACAGACTTCTTTCGCTTCACGCTGAGCGAGTTGGCGCAAACATGAAATGGCAGCTTTACGTAGCAATAAATGATTACTGGATAAAGTTCTCTGTGAAACAAATAAACAATGTTGCAAACGAATATAATACTTCTTTTCGCGAAACTTACACATAGTGTAGGTACTAAAGATGATAAATTCACGTGCCTAGGTGCGAATAAATGTAATTGTTGCAAGCAACCAGTGGCTTCCGCTTGAACCAATGGATCTTGATGATCCTGCATGATGGCGCATGCGCACAAGAACGATGACCGTGCCATGCATATAGAAGTGGTGTTGCCTTGAAGTTCGGGACCTATAGTTGTAATAAGGGCAGATAGCACTTTACCAATGCATTGGTGAACATCAACGTATGATTGTGGAACGTTTAGAAGAAGTTTTAAAGCTAGAGATAACGTCGGTTCCACATAGCCCCGGAACATTGGACCACCAGAATCTGATATTAAAGCTAGTGCGTGTAGACTCCAAACCTAATAAAAGAACTCGTTATACCTTACAAAAAAACATAAAAGTACATTTATTATTACCTGTACGACAGGCGAAGTAGTATCTTGTGCTAAAGCTAACAAAATAGAAACACTTGTATTTAAATGCTGACTGGACCCCATACCACCCACATATCTATGCAAACACCCTAAAGCTAACGAATGCCCAGTACGACTCGCAACATCCCTAGCAGATTTCAACTTGTCGAAACTGGTCTGAGCAAGCTCAGCAGTAAATCGTGAATCAGCAACAACTTGAGCCATTCGGCCTACCGATTCCCCGGCAGCGCATCTTAATATTGGATTACCAGATGTTAGAGCACCCTGTTTAAAAAAGTATACTTTAGATTTTAATAATTTGTCCCCGATTAGAAATACTGACGATTATTAATGCTGTAGCGGATTTTTTAACGTCTTCTTGACCGAAACTAGTCTTAGCTTCCGTTAGTCCTTTAAGACCGCTGAGCAATGCAGTGAAAACGTTCATTTGAACCGCTTCTTGGCGTGAACTTTTAGCGTGTTTAATGCATTCGGCGAAATGATCTAGCATTTGTAGGCGATGCTTGTTTGCAACGCGCGGGAAAATTTGGCCGAATAGCGAAACGGACATGTCAATAACGGCTACGCCTAATGGTAGAGGACCCGGAAGTAACTCTCCCTGGGGAATTAGGTTGGAATTAGAACGGCGTACGTCGTTCTTAAATTGAGATAGATGAGATAGGATATTAAAAAAACATAAAAATGCATCAAACAAAGAAAGTTTTAAAAGTAAATGTTACTTACAAGTGTAACTGGCCGATAGAGGCAACACGGGTCATGTTCTAGAGCACCCGAGCCGGCAGCGCTATTTGGCTGTAGCTGAAAAAACATGACAGTTGCAGAAACCAAAACATTCACAGAGAAAACAAAAAATAAAATACTATTAGAAAAACAGCCAGTCAAAACGAAAACAACGCCAGTAGCACTCTACGTTGTAACTGAAAACTTAGGTATGTATCTATAAAAAAATAATTAACGAAAAAAAGTCCATGCACTTTTCACTCCACGAAAAATGTTTAATAATAAAACTCAAGGGAAAAATCCATTTTCATTGCTGGCAAAGTTACTTACATGTTCACCGTCAGGTCTGCGATTTGGCTCCATCTGGGATAGGGAATTTATAATACATGTTAATATACCAAACACACTACCATTTTTTTTTGGATTAGTTAGAACAAATATGCTAACTCACTTCAAATCACTTTTATACTTAATCACGAAAAAAGATTCTATTCATTGATTAAACCATAAGAACAAAAAAATAATATATAAATAATTTAAATTAGCATCCTCGGTCATTACATATTTTAAATTAGTGTTTTTAGTGGATGGAATAAGACAATTTTGTAGATCAAATTGCACATAATAAATTTGTTTAAAGAGATTTTGAACCTAATTGTTGTATATTGTTAGTTTCATAACCGAGTAGTTTATTTTTATTAAATTAAATTGAAAACAACAAACCTGATCTTCGATGGTGCGATGATCGGTTTCTTGCAGCCATGTGCCAAGTATGACCGAATCATCTGCATGGCATACGGCTCTCAGCTGAGAGGTAGTCGTGTTCGCTGAATTCTCAGTTAGCGTAAATTCGGCAACCAACATGCGCAGCAAGTGAGTGTAAGAAGTTTCAAATGACTGCGGTGGAAGAAGCAGTAACGTTTCATAGAGACGAAGACGGACCATTGCGGCAGGCGCCTTCAATTGTTGACCATAACTTTTCAAGACATTTGAGATACTGAAAAAAATACATTTTTACATGTTAAGGATTACATTTAAAATTTCAAAATAAAAAAAAAACTTACTTTGTAAGCATTGCAAGTGCAGACTCAACCGGTGTTAACAATCTTCGGATGATATCATCATTGACTAATTCGGGACAGTTTTGCAAGAAGCTATGCATTGCTGATAACGCTCCAGCTCTTCCTTCAAGTGTTACTTGCCAAGTAAACGCATCTCCTCTAGCCTTTTCAGAATCCAACTCTTTAGTAGAACGCGGGAAAGAATTACGCCAAAGTAGCAACATACGCGGTAACAATCCACGGACTACTGGGACTCCTTTAAAAAAAATAATAAAAAATTACATAAACTAATTTATTTAATTTTAAAAATTTAAATACCTAAAGTCATTATAGCACCAATCAGCAACCATCCCGCTTGAGTTCGATTCAAAGACAAGCGACTATTTTGACTTGCGCTTCTCAACAACTCCTCAGCGGTATTAAATATGATTTTACCCTTCGTATGGGGGACGCCTAAAGGCGATAGTTTCACACCACCCAAAACAGCTGCCAAAGCGCAACTATACCCTGAAAATTTACACAAATACACAAATCAAACCACATAAATCAATATAACCATATATTGAAGATAAATTACCGGAGATAGCTTCAGGTGAGGTACGTAAATCTTCGATGCCATTAATGCAGCGGTCAATTAATGGTGTGATTTGGCTAGGAACGGCAACGCAAATACACCGCAAACACCATGCTGCTGCTAAGCGAGCCGCATGACAAGGGTGAACCAAAACACTAATAGTAGCTTCAATCAAATCTAAAACGATCAAAATAAATAACTAAACGTAGTCGATGAATGAAGTACGACGCTTACTCAAAGATTGATCTGTGATTAGGTCATGTGCCGTCGTGCCTAAACTAAGAATTAAACTACCAATTTCTTGGAGTGCGCACACGAGTAAATGCTGACTGAACAAAGTTTCTTGGTTGCTGTCTTTCGCGTTTTCTGGATTAAAATCTAGAAACGTAGTACGCGAATTAAATAAACAATGTTTACAATACAATATGTTTGAAATGAGTACAACTACCTATGGAGTTCATTTCTTTGATGACGATCTGTGCGATTTCTTTACACGCTGAAACTTGCGCTTTTTCACTAAGCATTTTCCCTAAAACACTCCGAAGTATAAAGTTAATACACTTCCTCGAATAGACTGCATCCACGTGAGAGGACGCCGCTTTTGGATTCGCCACCAAATATAAAACATGAGATAAAAATGTGCGGATGTTCCTCTCCAACCAAACTCCACCAAGAATTTGAACAAATATCACATACGCCTAAAAAGCGTCTACATGTTATTAAAACAATTTATACATTTATGTTCGATTACATACATGAGTTACACCGACACGAACTTCTCGATTCACCCCAGAACTACCTTTAATTATTTCCCCAGTTCCTTTTAAAAACCCAACTCCACCCCGAAGAAAACCTGACATTAAAACGCTAAGAGCTTCATCTAACGAAACAAGCTTGACTCCTTTTGGTAATTGAACTAAAAAAAATATATATATAAATTGAATCGCACTGCGACATACTCAAATCCGCAAACGATTTAATACCTGACTGATTGGTTTTTTGGTTTTGTTGTGTGACCGCAATAAGAGCACCTAATAATTTAGCAACAGAACACCTAACTTCGTAATTGGATGCATCGAATGCACGGAAACATAACGTGGCTAAGCTTTCCAGTTCGGTCGTGTATAGGAACGGTGCATGATTTAACATTTCTTGCAAACATCGGGATGCAGCGCAACGTACGGCCATCACGCGATCAATTAAACAGTGACGCGTTGCTTTGTAGATGTCCTTATGGACGTTTGTTATTGCTGAACCCATTCCAGCGCAGACCTATAAAACATAGGTACTCTAGTTCACTCAGATCACTCCGTTGAGTTTCACGATTACTAAATGATTTATTTACTACAAATATATAGATGTATGTCGTTTTTATATATTTTCTCGACTTTTATTACATGTTTACATTTAAAAGTGAAGCAATACTACCTTTTCTAGTGTAAGCATAATTTCAATTCGCGTTTGGGATTCAGCACTTCTAAGTGAACGTATTAAGATCTGCACTGTTTCTTCGTAGGAGCGACCCATCATTCGTCCTAATTTCTCATACATACAACCAACGCAACATATTGCAGCACTACAATACCAAAAGAAAATCGTCAATTTTTCATTTCACGCAAGTGTCAAGAGTGATATAACTCACAGCCGCGTTGGAAGAAAGCTGGGCGAATCGTCTTTATTTTTCAAAATGTCATTGCATTTATTGACGGTGTCAAACAGTAAAAACGTATCACCAACTGAAAATAGCGTTGCTAAGCTTCTTGCTATTAATTTCCTAGTAGGAGGACCCGGTGATTCTTGAATATGATTCGTAAGTTGTTCGACCAATTTCTTCTGACATCCTTTTATATCCGACTTGTAAAAAATATATATATAAATCAATAGATGCTATCTTTTTTAATATATATTATATAATATTTATTGAAATGTTGCGTTACGTGTCGACTGGATAAAGGAAATTTACTTCACCCAGATGCAAATGTCAAATATGACGTAGAACCTTTTGTACAGCGAACTCAGTGTTAATGGTGTTTACAAACGCGATTTTATTACGATTCGACAATCTGTCGCGAGCCACAATCGCGAAGACGTTGCAAATAAATCAAAATAACTTACCTTCTGTGCAGCAACAAGTACTTTATCAAGAAATCGAAGCCACTCAAACACGAACACGGGCCTTTTAGCGTCGGGTATTTGTTTGAGGGCTTCCTCATTTAACGTCAGGCTATGCGACAGTTCCATCATTATCAATGGACCAGCACTTTTGTACGGATCCGTCCTACATAATAAAATACAAACAAACCTAATCAAAAAAAAATATAATAACAAATATTAAAACAGTTTATTTCCAAATTCATTCAGTAATATGATTTGAGACACTTGTACAAGTTTCTAGGTGGTAAAGCTAGATAAATCATAATTGATAATTAACGAGACCACCGCAAGTTATCCAATTTCTTTTACTATGGAAGTGATTAATATGTTTATGTGAGTGGGATGATCGTGCAACCGGAAACCCGGTGCAGTAGCAGCAACATCTACCAGATAGGATAAAAAAAAAACACGAGATACCCTGCATCAAGGGTTAACATCATATATTATACGATCTTACGCTTATGTCAGCGAACTGGTATAACAATATAGGAAAGTATCACGCAACAAGAAAATATAACACTGTCCGTATTTTAGAAATTGTGGATAAAAATACAAAAAAAAAATGAGCCATATTTAGGAGTAACGCAAAGTGCAAACCAAAAAGGTGAATAAATCTAAAAACCTTCTAGATGTTTCTTTAAATAAATAAATATGTTTTTAAAAACATATATATATTTTAATCTGTGGTAATTGTAGATTGAAAATTAGTTGCGTATGTGAGCGATTGAGTTGCGTAAATTTATGGGTATTGGGGAATTCGAGAGAGGAAAAACAAACAAAATGCACAGGAGTGAACTATTATTTTAAATTGAAACATAGGCTAGTGAAGATCGGGGCGAACACGAAGTCAAGACGTATCCTCTGGGGAACTGGGAATTGCCGTAACTGTGGTATATACAGACAAACATCGTATGGTGTTGCTATGCAACTTTAACAAACCTTTCTATAGATATACTACCACGTTATTATTATTTTTTTTTTTCGCACGCGCAGTCTACCTAGACACAACGTGATCTTGTACACGGTTTATTAAATAACAATGTTGCGAGAAAAACACGCGAGAAACGAACGAGTTACTGTATTGGCGGAATGTTTTAGTCTATTGCGTCGGCGAATTTATGGAGATGGAGCGTTTTCCGAACTGGGGTGCACAGCTTTAAAAGGAAAGCGAACATTTCATGTCCAACAAGGAAACCGAATCTCTTAAATACATTAATGAATTATAGCCTAATATTTGTGAGAGCACAGAGAATAATTTATCAATTTTATAGTATTCAGGTTTAAGAAAATACTAACTAAAATTTATGAAACACAAGAGATTGTAATATTATTTTGATGATAATTATATATGAACTTTTAATTTGTACACAATTTTTTTTTACTGATATAAAACGTATAATTTGAAATATAATTAAATATAATTTTGTGTAAAAATATATATATACAACATTTAATCTAAAATGAATTACAGGAAATTATAAATGAGAAACTTGGCGTGATGCCAAAATAATTCCGAAAAATTCATAACGTAAATTACACCGCATATATAGATTATATTTTGTATATAATGAAAACTTTTGTTCGTTAATTTTCGTTGCAAATCTGTTATAGAAACACTTTTAACTACTTTAGAAATTAAAAGTGCTTTTTTTTCAAAAAAAGTGAAAAATAACGAGCAATAATATAAAATAGATATTGATGTGTCTCTAGTAATTGACTAATTAGTGCGTTTCTGTCTATTGTACCGGTACAAATCGACGTTTTATTGCGAGTAAAATTTTTACGCGTCGCAATTGTAAACTAAATAATTTTTTAAATTGCCACTAATATTGTAAATATTTTCTATGTAAGTAAGGGTGAAAAATAAATCTCATTTTTTATAAAATATTGTGGAACTAATTTCTAATACTAATTATTATAATTAAAACTCGAATAGTCTCTGTTTGATGACTTAATGACTCAAGAGATAAAAATGTAGTTTATTTTGTTTAGAATATTAGTAATATAATAGCATAAAAATATATATTTATTCTATAAACGACGAACTTATAAGGGTAATTTTAAGAGAAATATAGACTAACCTTTTGATCCGCTGTAACAAATCCATTTTAGCGTAATTCATATATCAATTTGTAAAAGTAGAGCAAGTGATTTGTCAATTTCTGTACGTTTACCGAAAGGTTTCACTAGCACATGACATTTAAACAGTACAGAAAGCGCAACCCTTATTTTATCAAATACCAAAATGCAACTGAAATACTCGCGCGCCGTCCTTGTTGAAAAACACACCAGAATTATCTATTCGCGCATGCGCACATCACCATCACATCAAGAGAACGATAACACAAAGTTTTCAGAAACTAATTTTTATTTAAGTGAACATTCACCATACATATATTACAATATCCACGGTGACGCAAAGATAAAATTCAATGTTTTTATAATTTACTCGCTCAGAAGTTTCAAAGTAAATTTGTATCATAAAAGTTGTCAATATTTGCTTTAAAATATTACTCTTTACGATAAAAATACCACATTACCTTATTCATAGTCAAGCATAAATTTTACACCAAGACTAAACATGATTAAAAAAGATAAATTTGTGTAGTTGTACATGAATTAAAAGAAGATGGAAAAAATCATTTACAATCATCGCTGAAGCTCAATGATGATAGAAACGGATGAGCTTAAGGAAGTTTTAATAACCTAAATCGATAATCAATTCAAATGTTGTCTATAGAAGAAATTGAAAACTAGGTTTTATCCAAATTAATGGACAGGTTGTATGGAAAAAGCGTTTCCGTTGGAAACCACTATTGGAAAATTGTGAAAGTTTGAAAAACGTGACGGTCAATATGAACTGATACCCTCATATGTTGATGTTATTTATCTTCGTATCCTTTACGTGTCAAGATGAAGATACATGCTTTCAAGATCGCGAAATATCTCCTACATTTCTCACGATTGTGCTTATAAATACAACAAAATTATGATTCACGCCACTGGTCAAGATAACGTGATCAATGTCGCATCCAATAATCTTTAGATGACAAACTAGAGTGGTTTGGTTTCTCGCGAGAATCCATTTATAAATTAGGTTTGTATTGCCGCTGGATAATAAAGTAATGAATCACTAAAGAAAATTAAATTAAATATTTGAACACCTGATGTGTTTAATGCAACTAAGCGAAGTGGTTGATATTCAATGCATATGCAACAGCTGAGACCAATCATGTATGTATATGTCGAATCGATGAAAATCTATTGAAATTCCTGATTGGAATAGGTGTGAAATTATGTATGTATTTTAAGTCATTAGTTGGACTTATTAAAGAAATTTGTGTTATGAAATCAAATTGAGATTTGGTTTATTAATTCAGAGCTAATTAAAGATAAAGGTATACCGGGTGTAAGGTAACAGACGACCTGTTCCTACACGGAAACATATGTGTCCCATGTTGCTAATATATCTACGGCAGGACATGGTATACACATGGGAATTGACGTGAAAACGACTTTCTTTTGTGTGACTTACTGTTTTCAACTTTATCAAAAAGAAAATAAAAACTAGAGACGCAAAACAAAATATATATACATTTGCAAATAAATATCAATCAAACTTATGCTAGAAAACCTACGATAAAAAGGTCGACTCTAAGATTCACACTGATCTTTCTAATATTAATTACTGTGATTGTTTCTAATGAAAGTTTCAAATAATACATAAAAAGAAATTTTTTATTGAGCCATAACATATACGGTATACAAAATAATAAAATAAAATTATGAGTTTGATAATCTAATTAAATACAAATCCCATCAGATTCTTTAACAATTTTATCTAAAAAAATACTAATACTAATTTAGAGGATTAATATATCCTTTTGTGCAATGAATGAATTATTTAATGCCATAATGTCATAATAATGGATCGGCGAATTTGGTTTATAACAAAGTTTAAGCATATTTTATCAACCATATATTAGATTAGAAGTTAAAATTTGGGACTCTAGTTCTATAAGTAGGTACCACAGGTGCAAACGACAAATATACGTTAATTTATAGTTCGTATGTAAACTTAGAATCTTTACAAATATGATTTGTAATTGTAGTTTAAACAAAAGACCACACGAACGTTTTTATTTATTGTTATTTTTTGAATAAATATACTGTATACAGTAATAAATTACGATGTTAAATATAATTTATTGTATATGGTGGAAAAAGAACAACAGAATATTGTTTTCTATTTTAGAAACATTTTGTTAAAGGTTATATGTCTATACATAAATTAACGAAACTGATGACAGTAGCAGATGTTAAGTTCGTATAATGTCAATTTGTATTTATAAAATTAATTTGTGCACATTTTCGAATTTGATATTTAAACCGATATTCTAAACGGTATTAAATATACTTTTTTAATTACAGATAAATAAACCATAATTGACACAATTTGGAATTGACTTAAGCGGAACAAGAAAACAATACTCAAAACGGAACGCGACAGAGAGAAAATCTGCAGGAATCAGAACAGATTTTGAAATATCAGTTCTAAGGCGAAATGAATTACTTTTATTGCAAATCGAATAAGAATATTTTTTTGAAGATTGTGCAAAAGCAACCAACAAGTATAAATGGTGAAACACAGAATTTTGAGAAATAACGAGACAAAAACAGAGACTAAGAAATATGATAAAAAATTGAATGTAAGATTACAAAAGTGAATACGATTTCTACAAATAAAAAATTACACCTACGAATTTAAAATTCTGATCTTAGTTAAGAGTATAATTTTTTTAAAGAAAGCTATGAGTGGTATTTTTACAAAAATTTGAAATGTATGGTTAAGTTATTTTATTGACCTAAATATTCCGAACATAATAAACAAACATTTCTATGTAAATTACAATATTTATGATTATTTATGAAAAATATGTGATTATTCGTATAGGGTTGATTCAGTATTAAATCTGTAGCATTCGGAATTAAAGAGAGTATATATAAAAGATATTTTAAGATTGTCATCAAATTCATATTGTACTCTATTATTTGCTAAAAGCGCTCTAATTTTAATACCAAATTCAGTATATATTCAATAATTTACAAATGTCAGCATCAAATTTGACAGATCACACCAAACAGTTTTTGTAAATGAACCTCTCCACTTACCTCACTATATTATCTTCAAGAACGGTGTGCAAGTAACTTTACAGCAATTTCATGATATATTCGTCTCAAAATCGTTTGTAAAAAGCACAATATTTCACCGAAAATTGACACAAGCACTCACTGACACTCACACGCCAAGACATACACGACCTTGGTCAAAATACGTACATATAGAGTGATGACGTAATGAACGCACTGACCCAACTTCAAATTTAAAACAAACGATGGCAGCACTCTCGCAACTATTACACGCGGTTCACTTAAAACTGTTTACGTTTGGTTTTCGATTACGAAAACCTAACTGGAGTAGGACGCTGGAATTGAAAAGCGCATACATTGAGATTTTATAATAATATATTGTTTAAATTTTTAAAATGCACACGTTCCAAAGACACTTTCACATATACAAATTTCATCGACACATACGTAACCTACATTGAAAGATATGAGATCGTAATTAATTAAAAATGTAAACTATATACGTTAAGAAAATAATTATTGCACATTGTATTCCATTGAATAAATTTCTATTTACACACAGTCTATTCCTCAAAAAATATCGTCAACTTAGAGTGCTTAATTAAATAGTGGACAATAAATTTATTCAATGTTTGTTTACTTGTTCATCGATACTAAATTATAATAATATTAAGTTAAAAATGAAACAATCATATTTATATATAAACAAATCTTAATACGTAAATGTTATAAGGTACATGTAAAACATTAACTACTTTATTCCCGTTGCTGTGCCAAGCCATGTATATATGTCGGCTTCATTTCGGGATACCCAGTTTATATTTAGTTTGATCGTTTCCAGACTTTGTTCCAGGGCTCTGTTCGCTGATCCCACGTTCATTCCATTGAAATATGTCGATACCTAAATCACAAAAAAAAATCAACTCAATTTCGCAATCGACTAGTTTATTGAAGACGTTTACCTCGTAGTAATCGTATGGTGTTGATAGGTGTGCAGTAACTGCTGATATAAGGCTACCCATCATGAATGTAGCATTGCCGAATAAAGATTGCATCGTTGGCCAATACGCTTTTAAATGTCTCCACGCAAGTAATCTACCTTCTGGATTTGCAGCTACAACAGCTAATACTATTTTTACATCTTGAGGTTTTACCATATTTCGGTCTAAAGTTTCCAGAAGATATCTTAAATGTATAAAAAAAACTTTATATAATAAAATATATATGTTTGTTCAATTGTGTTTACCTTTGAAGTAACCAGGGATCAGATGCAACTCCTAATGCTTTCAAAAACAACTTTTTTTCACTAGGCACGTCTGTACTGTTATAAACCCCCCAACAATGTTGCCATTCTACAAGTCCGCCATATTTGATTCCAGCCGAATAGACAACTTCTCGCAAATCTGGTGTTATGGATTCGTTTTTATTCATCCATCGATCGAAAATCGCTCGTGCTTCTGCAACTGTTTCATTGACTTCGCACAAAATTGCCGTTGCCAAAATATCAGTCCGCATTAATCTAAAACGTTAAAATAAATAAAAAAAAAACAAATAATAAAAATTAGATGATATGTTTACTTGTCTAAATGTGAACCACTATCTTCCCATCCAATATGTTTAGTTACAGGTGCCAAAAGTCGTCTCATATATTGTAAAAATAATTTGTATGCTAGAGATTCAGATAACCGGCGACTCCACGCCTGGAAATGTTCAATTGCTGTTGCCCAGGGAACGTAATCGCGTTCGTTTTCTAGATATAAAGATAATTCTAGAGGAACACTAGCGTTTAAAAGTCCAGCTCTGTTAAAAACATTTTTTAATTAAAATTAATGAGACAATTAATGACAAAAGTAAATTACCTGCAAAGTGTAAATGCATCGTCGATTAAACTCGCTCGATCAGCAGCTGAAAAACTCGTATGATTCGTTTTCAGTTCCTCGATGATCTCTGCCCACATTGTTTCATCGTACATGACCCGATAGAAGCCAGATTGGTTAACATTTGCCTTGATCCATTTTGCTTCAGGATCAATATCAAATGACACTACACAAAAAAAAGGAAATTATAACAGATGTTTCAATTCAGTTAAATGCTAGTACCGTCTGACATGTTCATCCAAACATTAAACACATTTTCTCGATCTAAATCTGTGTAGTAAGTCAGTGGCACGAACCACTTGTAATTGTACTTAGATTTCGGTTCTTGTTTTAATGTACCATTCGCTTGCTCCACTGTAAGCAGGAAACGCTCTTGACTTGCTATTATCGTATTCCCTTCTCTAGATATTGTTATCAATGGAAAACCCATTTGATTTGTCCAGGTATCCATGATTACCTTAAAGTAATACAATATCACACATTTTTATGTGTCAATTGTTGATTATTTTATAGAAAATCTCACCTTAACTTCTAATGATTGGTTAGTATGTTTACTAAAAACATTCCACAAATCTTTTGTTTCGGCGTTGCTATATTTATAAGTGTTTAGATAATCATTTAGACCATTTTGTAAAGCTTCTTGTTGTAGAAAATTTCCTAACATATGCAATATAGATGCACCCTAAATTTCAAAAAATGTTAATAAAATTCTATTTAAAACTTAAAAATAACATACTTTGCTATAAGAAATAGTATCAAATATAGCTTCAATCTCTGATGGGTCATGTACTGCAACTGATATAGGATGACTACTAACGAGTGCATCCAGTGCTAAAGCTGGTTGAGTTTTATCCAAAATAAATTGTTCCATCATTTTCCATTCAGGTTTTAGACTATCTACACCTAAATACTCCAGAAAACTGGCGAAGCCCTCGTTCAACCATAAATCATTCCACCATTTCATAGTTACAAGATTCCCAAACCACTAAAAATGTAAGTACATATTTTTATACAATTAATAAGATTTTTAGGAATAATTACTTGATGCGCCAATTCATGTGCTACGACAATAGCAACCCATTGGTGTGCAGTTGTTGATGTTTGTAGAGGGTCGTATAAGATCGCGGTTTCGCGGTAGGTGATTAGACCCCAATTTTCCATTGCTCCAGTTGCAAAATCTGGGATGGCAATTAAATCTAGAATAGGATTTTATTTATATTTATAGAAGTTGTGGTTGGAGTTTCGTGAAACATTTTATTAATAAATAAATAATTTAAACACTTGGTTAAGTTTCACAGGTTTTTATTTAAAACGACAATTGTTTCGACTGTTAGATCATCTTCAGGTCTAACGAAGACCTGAAGATGACCTAACAGTCGAAACAATTGTCGTTTTAAATAAAAACCTGTGAAACTTAACCAAGTGTTTAAATTATTTATTTATAGGATTTTATATTTAGATACAAATGAATATTTGCGTTCCAGTGAATTTAATTTAATAATAATACCTTGTTTGGGTAATGGATATGGGACACCGAAAAAATCTTCGAAATAATCCATCATGTGAGTGGCAGACTCCAGCGCAAAATTCGCTTGTGAGAGAAATGGTGGAGGCGTATATACCGATACAAAAATTCCTTTCTCAGTTCTATTATGTACACTTTGATAATCACATATTACAAAGGCTACCAAATACGTACTCATATCTACAGACTCTTCAAAGTCATCCCTTAACTAAAATAAATAAAAAAAAAAAAACATATATAACACATATAAACGATACATTTATATATGTCAACTTACAAGGCCTGTTCCCATATAAAAACCTACATCTTCCGTGTTCACCACGGGCATATTAAATAAAGCAATATGAAACCTATCTCTGAAAATGGACATTTTAAATTTCGCTTTAAATTGCGGCTCATCAAAGCACGGAAACGCCGATCGTGCATAAGTTGGTTCAAAGTGTGTCGTGGCCAAATATCTACAATTTAAAAATGAATATTACTATTTAATATGCAAGTATTATATTTGATTTGATATTACTTTCTTTCGCCATCACTGTTTATATAACTAGATATATAAAAACCTTCATATTCTCGCGTTAACTTTGATGTATATCGTAGATGTAATGTATAATTGTGTCGTTTACGAAATTTATCTTTTATTTCTATATAAATCTGTTGCGCTCCCGGGTATTCTAAGAGTCGAAGTATTTTTACGTAATGTCCTTTTCGATCTTGCATCATCTATCCCAATAATAATTAATATATAAAATCAAAAACCTATTATTAATAAAAATAATCGTGTAGAACTGGACTAATTACACTTTATATTACATATAATTAAATATGTCTACTAATAGTGATTAAAAGTGTATTAGTCCAATTTTCGTAAAATAATTACCTTTTCGGTAATCGACAAATTTTTGCTGTGAAGAACGACAAAATGTGTTTCTTTTTCGACATTAAATTCTATTGAAACTTGCCCTAAAATTAATTCCAAAATTTATTGTTTATATAAAAAAATATATATATAAAAAATGTACACGTACCTTTTACTTCAAGAGTGGTCAGATTTGGATGAATTGTGATGTTGTATCGTAAAGGTTTCACATTTGTTGGAAGACGTACATTGTTCCACGGGAAAATTTGTCCATTTGTGGCGCGTGGAACAAATGTTTTTGTTACGTTCCAATCTTCATCGACGAAATTCGGAGGTTTCTCACCCGCACATGAGCACTCTACGCAATTAAAAACAGTCAAACAGTATGGAAAATCAAATTTGTAATTATAATAAAAATAAAAACGGCACAAAACACAACATTTATTTTATTTATAAAACATACTCGTACCACTCTGTGGCCCAGTATAAGCGATAATAAGAGAAATAGTGAAGAGCAGCGCGAAAACGACGGTGGCAATAGCCAATGCGCGTTTTTGGGAACACACGACCACTCCATTATTCTCATATAAACTCTTTTTGTGGATGCCTGTTTGGCTGTCTGTGCCTAAAATAGAAATAAATTATGAACTCTATTGGTGTGATGCGTTTGTAACAAGTGCAAGTGCAAAGCACAATTAATTGATTTAATGATTTGTATGATATGTATTTATGTTTAATTGATACCTGTAAGAAATGCAACATCATCAACATCTTGTTCGCTCATAACTGACTGTCGACGTCTCCAAACAACTGCTTTAACGTTGCGAACACCAGTCACAACGGAGACTTTTACTAAAGGATCGCGATTTCTACCCTCCACAATAACTCCAAGTTATATAGAAATATAATACGATGTAAATACGTTGCCCCGCTGTTTTATACACCACATATAACGAATGTATGGCAAAATATTACATTCTTTACTATTACTATTTACAATGAGATACTGAACACGGCATATTTTGGTCGATTAGTGTGTAGATGTGTGTGTGTGTGTGTGTGTGTTCTGTTATTTTCTAGATATATTAAAATACGTAATAAAATATACTACTTTACTAATACTTCTCTGCAAACTAATGTCCGTAAATTTAACTTAACTACTAAACGTTTCTTATTGTACTATTATTTGATATATTTCGATATTGGACATCTTAATAATTGATTGAATATACTTGTAGTAGTCGGTCACGCACGTAGAGCTTTTATGCTTGTACTCGGCGATTCGAGGAGCTTCTGCGCGGAAATTGAACGCACATGCGCACTTTTAAATGGCGGGAACGTGTGGTGGAGCTTTTTTTTTTAAAAAAAAACGAAATAATAAAACTGTGTTTGTTTTGGGTGGGATTTCGCCACAATGAATTTGTTTTTTTTTTGTTTCGGTTGATCACGTTTTATGTACATACATACATCAATAAATTTAATATGATACATTGATTAAAACATATAAATAGAATGAAAATGCATTATGTATATATATATATATATATATATATATATATATATATATATATATATATATATATATAATAATAATTTCGCATGCAATGCTGTAAAAAAAATCGTGCACAAATATCTATCAGATACCCAATAATTTAATTTTGGAAATTACCTTCACATGTACAATTAATATTTGCTTTGTTTACTTCTTCTAAAGTGCGTCGTTCTACTTAACCGAAATAGTTTGGCATCGATTCAATTCGTATAATTTCAAAATAACTAATATAAAATTGATTTTTACCCGGTTGATGTATAAATATAGTTTGATAATGTTATTATATATATTTTGATGTAGTGGAGTTGGTAATACATATATTTAATATATATTTGTTGTGATTTATGAAATAAAATGAATACCGTGACCTACCTGAGGCTTGTAGGGTTCCATTAATTGCCTGTTTGAATCTTCCCAAAGGTTCCAAACGTATTACATCCAGAGCGGGTTCTGACTGCGAGGGTTGCGGCATTATGATATATATCAAATTCTAATGCAATAAACAATATGAAGACCCAGGGGCTACACTAGCAAACAAATGTCGCTAATTCAACAGCTATATGTAAATGAAAAACAAAATCATAACATAAATAAATCGCTCAGTTTGAATCAACAATTACAATGAATGTGATTTGTATCATCTTTAAATAACAGCCATCAGACAATTTGAAAACAATGTTCAGGCCAAAACTACTCCCAAAATTCTATATAACTATAATCTACTCTGAACAAAATCAATAATAATCCGCTCTAGCTAATAATTAATATATGAATAATATTTACATTTCATGTGTGCATGCTGAAATGCCAAATAACCAGCCGACTAAGTATGATTATAAACAGTTGTCCTAATGTAAGTGACATCACATGTTAACTGTACAACCACTAATACCTGTTGATTTTTGTTTTGTTTGTATCACACCACTTTTATTTTTACACAAATTGCATGCTGACTAGAAAACCGAACTCGACGGTGCGACCGATTTAAATTCAATGTAGGACGCACCAAAACGGACGCTCACTCCACCCAAATAGTAAAAAATTCATTTGGAGTGTGCACGTTTGTACCGAGAGTCGAGAGAAGAAATTCGATCACCTACAGCTGATCGGGCTTAAGTGTGGCGTCGGTGTTGGTCGGCGTTTGAAAAACGTGCGCCTTACTGCGTCGAAACTAGGACGCCGAGGTAAAGTAATGGCGCGCTCGAGACATTCATATCTATTCGTACATACATAGGTGTTATATATCGACGGACTCATTGTACTATGACATCAACGTTTTTAATCATGCTAATTGCATATTTCCCGCGCTCCATGTCATTTGAGGATGCGATGAAGTATTTCGCATCCGTTGCAATTTTTATGTGCACTTGCGTTTATTTCTCACGCGTTTTCCGCAAGGGTGCCCAAACGCGCGCACTGAATGCACATTAGGGTAGTATTGATCCGTGTCTGTGATTGTGACCTTGACTTGAAATAGACGTGCACATTTCTCTACTCGGAAGTACACGCAATTATATAAACCAACAACCAATCCTCACCCTATACCCCGACGCCATCATTACCACCACTACTCCACTACACTGATAGAAATATTTTGTAGATTAGTTCAATTGTATTATAATATATTTATTAATTATAAGAATACACACAGTATATACCATAGCAGCTTTTTGATTAATAGTACTTTTGGTTGCTATACGTTTAGGTTTTATTGATAGATTGCTTTTTGTGAAACTTATGGTGTAATTTAAAACCAGTAATCGAACCTACTAAATAATTCTTTCAATATCTACTTATTCTAAAAAATCCATTTCTAGAGGTCTAGTTTCGAGTACATGCAAACAAACGGTTATTAAAAGCCCAGTTATATAATAATAATAATAAATCGATATAGTTTATTACAGTTTACAGAGAAGTGTATTTTTGCACCAAAAATTTCGTGTTACAAATGAGTGACAATTATAATAATAAATGTTATTGAATAAAGAGATCGACAAATTGGCACCAAAACCAACAAAACAAAAAAAAATAGATTATTTATTTATTTATTTAATAATAAGAGATTAAGAAGTTTTCAAATAATAATCAAAATGTGTAACTCAACAGTCCACTCTATTAATGTAAACCACTGTAGTTATATTATAGAAAATATAATAGTAATCAATTGATGTAAAGCTGTATCCACACTCATACGTAGCACATGTGTTATATTTATGTTGTGGTTACTTAATACATACTACCATTTATACACAGCTACTTACAATATACACTTACGCACTAAATTTCATCATCAATCTTTCAATGTACAAAACTTATTATGTTATAAAAATATAAGGCTATTATTTTATCGAATTCCACATATATATTTTCAGTAATTGATTTTTTTGTGTTTTTCTTTTAAGTGTTTAGCATATTTGTTAAAAGCCAGGTAGAATAAAAAGGCTTCAAATTGTACATAACTTCGATTAAATTGCTACGGCATGAAACATTATTTATACACCTATCAATTTGCGTTTGATGCAGCAATACTAGTGATTTGTTGCTTGTTTGTTTTTTTCTCTCTAAATGAAAAATTACAGTAAAAATATAAGACATTATTAATCTAGCTATATTTTAGCTCATTTGAACGTTTTCAGCTACCTCAATTTGAACCACATGTTAGAATCGCACAATGCGCATGCTCAGGGGGACTATTCTCAATATGAAACGTATACTTGCTATACTCAACAACATTGCAAAACATTCAAGCAAGTTTGCGGACGATTTCGAGAATAGGTGCTCAGACACCCTGTATTAATGCACCTGTTGTCACTCAATTCAAACAAAATAACAATTATAATATTCATAACATGCAATTATCAGTTTAATCGTAATTTTTCTTTTGGCTCATGATTTTCCATTATTTTATGCTTTTTCACAGAATCAACTAAAATGGAATAATACAGTTGCTATATAGACTTAATTTTCATTTACTCGCGAAAAACCAAATAAAATTAAATATAATTTCTGTAAAGTAAAGTAATAGACATGACAACAGATAACCAGTAATACAATGTGTATTATGGGTTCATTCATAACAAATCAAACAAATCGTCATTATTTACGATTTGCATTTTTTTTTGCAAAATATTACATTAAATTTTATGTACAACAATTAAAAGAAGGCAAAAGTGATCACCCGCTTATTTATATAATATAAAAATATTTTTGTTTTTCTAAAACTACATGAACCTCCCAAAAAGCTATTATTTTAGTTTTTAAAGAATTAAAAAGAGATAAAGACTACGAAAGAAAAAGAACATAAAATGCACATTTAACAGTACGTAAAGAATGCATCTTTTTTCAATGCTACAAAAGAAAAAATAAATAACAAGCATAAATATTAAACAAAATTCGTACATTATATATAAAAAATGTGGTATTTCTCTCTCTCTCTCTCTCTCTCTAATCGTAGTACTAAGCTCATTGGATTATACAAATAATTTGTGTGATAGAAATTAAGATAATAAGAACAATATACACATACATAGAACTGATTCGTTTAAAATTCATTTATATACGTTATACACAGAAAATCTTTATTTTACATGATTGCTCTTTGGGAATTAGATCTGAGAAGAAAAACGACTTAATATTATGGTGTATTGCTGTTAACGGTACGTTCTAAAATTGACTCTAGTCAACGAGAATTTTAGTTTTTGGATCAAACTATCGAATGGTTAACTATTTTAACACAGAACATTGATGTAGGTTCATTTGATTCGTCATGCGCAGAATGATTATTTAAAGTACACTTAAGCAGCACTACAAAATAATTTGATTTCCGAAATTGCCCGCAATTTATTTGATAAAAACTCCATTGGAATCAAATTTCGTTGTATATTTTTATAAATCGGTTAAAAATTATTAATTATTACATAGGTTTTTGTTAGAGTTGTAACGAATACTTTGTTCGAATTCGCTAATACGATGTAAGTTTTGGATATAATTTGCCAAATTAGATAACAAATAAATTTTGTTTATTAGGACGAATATCAAAATAAGATACTGAGTATTCATTACAGCTCTAGTGATTGTAGAATAAAGATTTTCTGAAATATTATAAATAACTAAAGTTAGAATCAGATCTGTTATTTATAAAATACAACTAAATCAAATACCACTTACAAGAAATATTGTTGCTATCAAGTAGTTCACCAAAATGTACAAGCAAGTCTAACATATTTATATTAATACTATGGCAACACTTATTTGTCTAAACAATGCAATTAAAAACATATTAATTGGGCAGGTGATACAACAATAAGTTGAACAGCTTTAATTTCTTGATATCTGAGCTAGTACGGATGTAAAAAAAATATGCACTCACAGGCAAACAACTTGATAGAAACATTATGAAATTTCATTTCAAAAGCAAAGAACTTACTTACCTAAAAAAGATATACATTACGAAATGACGCATGCATTCTGAAATTATTAATAACTAAATAAAAGTCTAAATTTTACAGCCTTAAATTTTCAATTTATATTTTTGTTTACGACTTGACCAATGATTTGCGCGTAAATTAACACTGACGAATAGTAAACTAATAAATTCGGCGAGAAGTGTTCGTTTTGTATTGCACGTTGAAAAGCGAAGCCTTCAGCACTTGGGCAATGAATTAAACGGTGTTCATAATAGTCAAGTCGTTTGTATAAAGTTCGTATGTGTTTGTGTGTGTGTTTTTTTTTCATTTCTTCTTTTAATATTAATTATATATAATACACTGTCTATTGAGCAACTGTTTAACATCAATCAGAAACTCTTTCAAAAGAAAAAGAAAACCATCTTTAGAGTTTATCATGATCGTCGATACACTGTCCAGCAACGTGGACAGTCTTTTTAAGTTTCTTTACGATGCTGGATTTTTGTATGCTTCACTCTTTGCAATTGTGATGTGGTTCCTTGTGCTCCTGATCGGTCATCGTTGTGTTTGCACGCGGAACTAGTAATACTGAACCATCCGCGGATTGCTGAAGGCTGAACTGGTACGGGGAGTAATGATTGCCATCGGGATCTCGCAGGTGCTATTTTAAAATTACATTTTTAATTAATTTCAAATTTGTAACAATGCTTCGATTTAATTTCGATTAATTGCCATAACATAACACATATTTATAACATTTTTTATTTGAAGAGTGAAAATAAAAATAATTTACATACATCTAATGTAATTGCAGTTCGTTCAAATATAATTATGATTTAGCTTACTTGGAATACATGGCGATATAGTGACGTATATTTGTCTTTAATGCGTTGTCGTTCCGCAATCATAAAATCGCGCTCAGTTATAAGACGATGTTTTCTATCTCGCATTTCTTTAACTTCATCGGCAAGACTAAGAATTTGATCCAATTTTCGTTTTCGACAATTCTGGGCAGCAACCTGTCGCACAAAACCGAAATTAGACCACACATATACACATGGAGCAGGAATTTAAGGACAGAGAGACATACTTTGTTTTTCCCTCGTCGTCTGATATCTCTGATGAGACTCAACTGTGGTTCACTAAGGTCATATTTGGACAAGCGTTCATTGAATTCGTCCATAGGTAAGTTGATGATGTCGTCCACAGACATCGGGACATTTAAGGCTCGGGCACGTTTCTCATCTCGAGTTAAATGCTCCTCTTCACTCTTTCGACCTGAAATCAATCAAAAATGATAAATATTGAAATATGACTCAAATAAAATGTTAAATTTACTTTTAGATTTATCTCGCGAAACAGGCCGCTGCATTGCTCCTGTACTTTCCGCGGGTAAATGATATGTATGGTTGTGTTGGACGTGTTCGATAGGCGGTCGTGATGATTGGTGATGCCGAGCAAATTCCATCGTACACGAATATTTAATTTCTGGCGGTGTGTGACTCACAGCACCTTCTGCTTGGCCTATCGGACTAGAGAAGGCCGGTACTGTATGATTGTCGACAAATTCATATTTGACTGAATTCGTTGGTGGTGGATGTGTTATTGTACTTGTTCCTTGTTCCTGTTCATAATATTAAATTAGTAATGCGAGTTTTTGTTTAGACAAGAATAGGCAATTACTTGGAAGTATCGTTTGCCGAACATATGGTGTTTTTTCTGTGCAACTGGTGGCATTCGTGACGAATCTGAACTACCAATGCTTGTCGAATGTTGGCGGCTATTGTAGCTGTAGTCGTATGGGCGATATTTACTGTAATAAGGACTATATTTCACAAACATAAATAGGGTTGAATTTTTCTTTAAAAATATTTATAGTTAAAATCATAAGTGAGTTATTTGTTTCATAAATTAATATAACAAAAGCAGAAATAATTTGTACAATTATATACCTTCCATGGTAATCCACGACGTAGTGGTCGCCAGGTGTATGTCCTGAATCGGAACCAGCATCGCACCATTCGCTATCGGATAATGATGGTACACGCTCAGAACCCATCGAGCTTACAGCACTATCACTGGATGCGTCAATACGTTCAGCATCAGAGCGCGCCATAGCGCCGGCAGTTGTATTATTGTTGCTATTCAAACTCAAATTACTAATGCCGTTGTTATCAAGCATACGCATCGTATACATTCCTGCAATACATAAAAAAAAACAATTTTTATATTTGTTCACTATCAAGAGGATAAATATATAATAAAAGCTGATAAATCATTTCATAAACAAGAATAGATTAATTATTAAAATTTGATTTGCTAAATGAGAGCTTAAACGATTTTAAATTGCAAAGTATTGCAATACAGGAAATATTACCAATTTAACGTCATATTTATGTACTTTGCTCGAGGAATTAATCTCTTATCAATTTTTATTTATATAAAAATCGAACGTAATTCCATTTAACAAATTATTATAGGATTTTTAAAATTAATTTAAAATAATAGTTGCTGTTTTATAAAGAGGGAATTTTAAATAGATTTATGCCGAAAATTTTAAATAGTTCACGTAATCAGTTATCAAACTCAAGGTTATAAATGAGTCGACAACATTTATAAAGTAAACAAACGCAAATAAATTGTCAAAAATGCCTGTTAATATGATTTTGTGATACACTATTTATATTTGAATAAAATCACCAAAATATAAAATTCGCACAATATTACACAAAATGTTTGTAGAAAACACGTTCACTAATATTTATAAAATATTCTACACGAAATAATAACAAAATGCGCGCGTTCCGTTTTCGGACTGAATGCATTCCTTACCGTAAACACACGTGCAATGACATGACGTTATTTTTATGTCAATTGCCGCAACAAAAAAGATAATGAAATAATTCATGCGTACTTTTTTTTTAACATTGTAGATAATACTTGCGATTTTCAGCTATGATTTTTTTATGCGATTTTTTGATATTTTTTTGCATGCATGAATGGGATATTTTTTTTTTTTTATAAATCGAAACTTACCTTCATTCATCGCCATGTCCATGAGTTGTAAATCTTCATCATTTAAAATAGACGAAAGGAACCCTTCCGTCGTTTGGTTCAAATCAGCATTGGGATTCTAAAATTAATCAAATCTTGATGAGACTATTTTTTTAAATTTTATATATTATTTTTGCTAAGTAGTAGCTTTAGAGAATAAAAGAGCGAGAGAATACTTACGGGGTAGTAAAGCATGTCGTGGGGTGTTTCAATTTTGTAATGTGGCCCAACATTTGGTTCGCCCATTGGTTCGCTGCTATTCGTCAAATTCATAGAAGTTGCAACAGCCGAACCTAAATTTGTGCCTCCTAAACCAAAATTAACTAAATTAACGAAATTTGTATTAACCAGTTATTCTTAAAATCGATTTAGATGTATTTTTATTTATGTATATGAGTCACAATCGCAAATAAGTACTAATATATCGATGAACAGATAAAAAAATCAAATGATAAATGTGTCGTATGTACACAATACGATTTATAAAGCGGTGACACAAACTGAATCAAGTTATACCTATTATAAACAGTCATATATCACGAACAGACACTTACCAATATTTGAGTAAGGTACAGTCCCATTAATGTCCCCCATTGGTGGATTCAAAGTAGCATTATGCAATAGAACACCTCGCGCCGCGTCTGGACCATAAGCCATTCCTAAATAAACAATTTATTTTCATACTAGAATATTATTTATATGCCTAATATTAATAACAAATAATTGATGCCGTTCGCCATTTATTTTTATGTATAAAACGTTAGGATAATTACTTAAATAATAATTGAATTTGAGAAAACCTGCGAACAAATAGCATGTTTTCATCTGGCTGTTATTCAGATTTGACCGTGTGCGCAAAGTAAACCACACCTACTTCAATATAATTGGTCGGTTCGGGTCTCCAATAAGAGAGAGAAACTAAAACTGGAGCAAAAAAAGAATATAAATCGAAATGGGCGGCGGTATACTCTCTTCAAAGGAAACCCGACCATCCACACCATAATATGGTTGGATTTTTCACTGACTTTTCAGGTATAATAATAAATGGGGGGATTTTACATTTTCGTATTAGAGATACTAACGAAACAAAAAATGGCTAAAGATTTAAAAGCACAATGAATCCATTAAATTCCATAGTCTTATAACCGCATCAAGAGATTTTTATTATTACTCGAGTACTTAAATTAATTTAAAACATTTAAAATTTGCACACTCAAATTTGGATTTACATATACGCAAACATATTGATATCCTAAATCACGTTTGATTCGTTGGTTTGGAAAATGTAATAAAATGTAATTAAAAAAACTCACCATGACTGTGTGGATGGCTGTAGTTGTGCAGAGCGTGCTGGTGATGATGGTGGTGAGCGAATGCATGGACAGACATACCGCCGGCTTCACCAGGAGCAGGCAAACTGAACAAATTGGTAAAATCCTGCCAACGTTGTTCAACGCTACCTGTCCGAACGTATGACATACGGCTCTAAAGAAAACAAAAATAATAACATCCTCAAATTAATGCTACAATTAATAACAACGCAACAATTATATAAAAATGTATACATAAATAGTTTATATTTAATAAAAATAATAATTCACTAATATCTATTTACAAAAAACATCGGAAAAAACTAATTTCAAATGTTTGGAAAACAAAGCACTAAACAAAACAATATTATAACATTAAAAAATGCGCAATTACATTTCCTAACGAAAGTCAATTTAATATCAAACACTATTAATTCAAAAATACAAATTTTAAATAGATTTATTTGTTTAAAAAAAACCTAATTAATAATATTTATAAAGTCTATAATAATACAACAAATAACAAAAAAAATATCCGCTCATGTATCGTAAGAAATGAAAGAGTTTCGAAAAAGAAATATTATTAAAAACACTGTGGCTAAAAAGATAAGTAAAAGGTGGAAAATATAATGTGGTGACCAAATACCTATACAGAAATCAAAATAGCTTAAACTTAAGTAAACAGTGTGTTTGAAGTGCAATTCTAACTTGAGTAAATATTGACAGACGGAGGATAGTAGATTTTACAACAGGTCACTCATTTCCAGACTTTTTTCTACAGAAAGATCCACTTGAAATGACACTTTCAATTGTGGTAGCTGTTTGACAAGTGGTGCGTCTCCAGCCAGCCACAATTTAGACGAAAACATTCCGAAAATATTTCTCACGATTTGTATTATTGCACATTTATAGGTATTTATTTTTTTCAATTTGAATTTCAAACGCAACAGGTTGTATTTTTTTTTTATCGTCATTTGAGTGACACTTTATACTGTTTAGTCCTAAAACAATATTTGCTTACACATTTTTTACCTTGTTATAGACAAATAAAACCAGAGACCTGGGTGTTAAATTGTTCAATATTTGTACATCATTTTTATGTTTACATATTTTTATTCTGATAGGAATTGACGTTTACTTTTTATTACTACAACAAATTCATCGAAGAAAAACAACAATAATTTTATTACAATAATATTTATATATTTGCAGATCAGTAATATTTTTAAGTTATATGCTCAAGTAATTTTATTTGTTTTTGTGTAAAATTATAAATGATTGTACGCTGCCAGGTATATGTTATAAAACAACGTTTTAAAGTAGAGAAATTTTAAAATACATTCTACAATAATTATGAATAGCTTTCAAAGTATTTTTTGAAAAGCTTGGTGCACCAACGTCTTATAACACGAGGATAATTAATCAAACGATGGACATGTTTCTTTTGACGTATGCGGTTACCTTTTAAGTTATACCGGTACCTACAACCGGTACACCATCAAGCTGTTCCGTAGTATTAGTGTCACTGTTATGGAGGCTATTGAAAATAGAATATAAGCCTTTTTCTTTAGAGTTATAAAATAGAAAATTCCACTTTGTCGGCCGTTTTAACAGTTCATAAATCAACCACCTAACTAAATAAACTTTCATAACTTTTCATCTAAATGCTAAAATTAACTAAATACTCAATGCGGACCTAAATAATATTTACTCTAATATGTTTGTAATTAATTGATTGATTGTCTGAATCATGTAAACTATCCAAATAGCGTATTATTTATAACATAAGGTACAACTAATACATAAAGGAAAAACCAATTCCACAAGTATTAAATCAAAATTTATTAAAATTTGGAGAGATTCTATTATTTTTGATATATATATATTCAAGCATATTTAGTTCAAGAATTACCGTATAGATAGCGTTAGGAAGTTTGTTTTGCATTATCAATCATATAACGTATTATATTTCAAATGTTTATGAGGATATTTATATATAAATATAAATAAATATATATTTGATTCATTGTATGTATTATTTGTAAAAAAATATATATATATTGGACACGTGTCCCATCATATTTGTAATTAATTATATTTAATAAGTACTGTAAAAATGTTATTATTAATAAACTAGAAAACAATATGGTAGCGTAAAGGTCATTTTTTACACACAATTAAATAGTAAAATTATCACATCCGAAATTTAAATAGTATTATCGACAAGTACAACTAATTTGGCACGCATAGAAAATCACTAGTGTGTTCTGTTAAAATATATAGCAATTAATCATTTTATCAAAAGACTAATTCAGTGTTTGCTTGCGAGTATAAAAACATCATTGCCAAGGTTAGTTTTGTAACATTATCAAAATTATCTTCCGGTATTCATACACACAGACACACACACACACA
This sequence comes from Nebria salina, assembly GCA_944039245.1. NCBI lineage: Eukaryota > Metazoa > Arthropoda > Insecta > Coleoptera > Carabidae > Nebria > Nebria salina. Next base: position 2,137,516 of record OX063288.1, on the reverse strand, counting down.
CAAAAGCAACGAAATTGGTGTCTGTACAGATTTAACGAAAGGCAACATTTTTGATAAATCTTTCGTTATATATCTTCACAAGTACCACGAAAACTATTATTAAATAGTAAGAATTTTATGAAAATAACCAAAACTTTGTAAAGGAATGTATTATGAAATATAAACGCAAAGAAATATTAATAACATGTTATTATATGTCATGTCATATTTTAATAACTATAACAAAACTGAGTTAAATCACAGTAATTTTTTCTATTGTTTCATATCAAAATATGGTACATTACTTCAATAGTGGTATTTAGTAAAGTGATTAGATATTCTAAAGGCCATACAGTAACGCGAAAAAAACAACAACATATATTTCGGGTTTAACACATAAAATACTAGCATTAAAATCTCATAAGAAAATTGTTTCTAAGACAATTTTCGTTCGTTTTTTTAGTGACACTGGCAGCATATGAAGGTTATGCTAATATTATTTTAAATATTACGTTATATTATTTAGTATTTTACTTTGTTTTTCGTAAAACTAATACTATAACATGTGCTTGTGGGTTCGAGGTTAAACATAATATTAGGGTTTCAAATTTAAACAGAATAAGACAATTACTTATATATTATCTACATTTAAATGTATTTATAAATCAAATTCTGGCGAAACTTCAAAACTAAATTAATGATTTTTTTTTTATTTTTTCGCACGGAATACACCAATTAATTTTACATCGAAATTTACTTAGCACTATAGTAAATACCCGACAAAAACCTGATTAAGCTCTAATAACTTTTGTTGGCGAACAAATTATGAATGTATTTGGTGCACACGCGTTTGTTTCGAATAAAACAATTTATTTCTATTAAACAAACGTCAATACGCTCTGACCAATTACAGTAAACTTGATTCTAAATATTTAAGCAAGGTGACTATTACTTATAAAACAATAACCGGTAAATGATAACATAAAACCAAACAATCACAAATGGCCGGTAAAATTAACTATTCCGGAATTTAAACATTTTTGGATCCCGTTTAGCATGTAATAAATTTTATACAACTGCAACTTACGTTTGTTGTTTATATATTTTATTTCATGCAAAATAAAAATATGTAAAATCGTAAAAATATTGTATTTATATTACGACACAATACCTTTTATATACAATATGAAATATGTACAATTTAGCATGACTGCATATATCAACTGGATTATTCCACGGAAAATTTATCACTAAATGTCACTTAAGCCACATACACGCGAAAAAACGGAAGGAAACGTCGACAGCACGAATATTTATTAGTTGTTGTTTTAGTACAAAAATATATATAGATAAATGCCTAGAACAAAAACTCTCAAAGTATAAATAATTACTTGAAAACGATCATTAGAGACATATAAGTCTGAAACTAACGCATGCGCACCACCATTTGACTTAACGCAATACACGACTTTTGAAAACTGAATTGAATGCAATACGACAGATGGAAAATGGTATGTTCCCCTACCACAATTTTGTTTCCTTGCAGAAGAATCGTTTGACTATCTACACAAATGCTAACAACGAATAAGTGTTTATTCAACCTTCAATCAGGTGTCTCTATATAGGTGTATTCGATGCCGAAAGTCTTGTCTTTGCGAGACATACTCGTAAAATCGTAATTCGTGCAGAAGCATTAATTCTATGAATGTTCCTTTAAGTATTTTCTACATTAAGTATTATTATTTACGCATCCTCAAATTGCCAAAATTAATTATTTAATGTAATTGCTCGTAATGAGTGTGACAAGTGTAGGAGTCAAAAAGACATCACATATACGAAAATTAATATATATATACAGATTAGCGTGTAATTCGGAATACACAGTAGTGAAATTAAAGCGAGTATTCCGCTTCAATTTTACCGCTTGCTGTTTGTTCTCACGGGAATATTTATTTCTATATTGTTTTCTTTAAGCGCACTTACTATCGAAATTAACTTCTATTTACTACTTCAGTTTGAATAATAGACATAAATTGTTACTTATTTATAATAACAATAAGAATTATTGCGCAATTTATTGTTTGACTCATATTTTTAACAAATCGCTTTTTAAATATTACTTCACTTCAACAATTTTGCTTCAATTAATACTGATAACGAAATTACTAATACTCTATTTCCACCTCTAGATACTTTAGGAGAATCATAATTGTATCATAATTATAGTATAAACTTTAGAAATGTAATTATACTTAGAAAAGTGACCTGAATTCTTAAATATTCTCTTTTATTCGAAGAGTGTACAATAATGTGCTTTTTTTTAAAAAATAAAGTGTGTTTTCGGTGTTTATATATTCAAAAAGTAAATTTGCTACTTTCTCTTGATTTGTGTGCGCAGGCGCAAATTGTTGTTTAGGTACTAACCTGGAAAGCCCTGGGATGGGGATGAAATTGGGCGGTTTGAATCATGTCGGTGAGTAGGTCTAGCTCCTCATCTGAATCCAACTCCTTCGAAGGGAAACCGCTGGTGGTGGACGCGCAGGTGCTGGACGCCGACGAGGCCGATGCAAGAACGTCAGACGAGACGGATGTACTGCGGGGAACTTCAGCAATCGAAGACGGATTTTCTTCAGAAGTGGGACCCAATGAAAGATAATCGACTTCCTTTGGGTTAACAACGCTTTCCTGCAAACAAAAAAAGAAATGAATACGAATTAAAAAAAAAAAAACCATCGATTAATTTCACACTATATATAAATGAACATCCGCTGACAGCAAAACATATGCTTGAATTAATCCATTTTTGTCGTTTTGAAACTGACGCCATTTTAAACATGTCAAAAAAAAAAATAAAATAAAAATCATGTAATTTTATAATGCATTGGAGAAATATTAGGTGAAACAAAAAAATACATTATTACAATGAATAGATTGATACACGGCAATCATTTCATAAATGAAACACGACTTCTTTAGCTATGTAGAAAGTTTGCGGATATAATATACAATGTATTAGGTTAGATTGGAGAATGAAATGTCACAGTAAGAAACAAACCTGAAGAGAATCGTCATCCAAGCCGACAAGTTCGAGAGCTTCTTCGAGAAAAAATTCCGGCAGGGGGAGGTCCCCCAGAGGTAACGGACTGTCGCAATCCGCTACGGGGAGTTCTTCAAGTGTACCTTTTAATATGTACTCCCCTATACAGATTAAAGAAAAAAAAAAACATTAATATTATCTATCGAAAATAAAAATAGTTTAAAATAAATTAATGCATCAAATTTAAACCATATGTAATTACACCATTGTACATAGATTTTGTATTTGTTCTTAGTAACAAATAAAGTTTTACGTTCTGCGAATGGATTTGCGATATATATTTGATTTACGTAACGCAAATTGGTAAATTTGGTTACTCAACCAACCAAATTTCAATATTTCCACGAATTTTCGCGATGACAATTTTATACAGATACTTAACATAACTATAATTATTATCGGGTAATTAATTTGAAACTTGTGCAAAATGTATTAAATTATGCTTCTATAAATAGATAAAAAGCACTTTTTAATTTAACATGAAATACTCTTTTCTAATTTTATACATTTATGGAAATTACGTAACCTTATTGTTTACGATATTACATAAATAATTCCTCAAATTTCTTTAGAAGATTTCGTACAAATAGACATCTCAAATATTCAAATGAAACAAAGAAATTGATGTGATACTTAACTTATACATTTTTTTGTATAATAGAATATTATATAAATATAATCATGGGAATTTATTGTGAAAACGAAATTTTATAAAAAAAAAAAATTTTTTTGATAACCGGTAGAAGAAATTAGGTAATTATACTTTTGGCCCTTTGTTACATAAAAATGAATTAAACGAAAACAGGTGAGACCCCGCACCCTAAATTATAAAACCCACATCTGCTGCCCCCCTATCAAAGCAACTAGCCGCATCGGGGTGTTTTTATTTTAAAAATTACATTTCTTGCCATTGGTCAGTTTGTACCTGTTTCGAATTTGAACGTCAGACCTTCAAAGTATTTTTTGTAATGACCAACCAACCCACTTGAATTTTTTATTGTATACCTGCAATAACAACATGGCTTCGAAATAAAAAAGTTACGACGTTAAATAAATAATGGAACATACATTCTGTTCTAAAGTTCCAAAGGGGAACGAAACTGGTCAGAAAATTGCTCAAACAATTCATGTTTTTATTGTAATTGAACATAGAGATACAGTGTCTTAAAAATGTTCAGTTACGTTTGGAAATGTTAGAATTTGTGTTTTTTAAGATAAACCGGATGTTATTGTGTAGCTTAGGAGATTCAGATGCGATGCAAGATTGCATTTTTGTTATAAATCTATATTTGTTTTATTTTTTATGTCCTATGGACAGCGTTTTACTTACTATTAGTAATTGTTTTGCTATTGCATGAGTGTGAATTTTATACTAATAGGTGTTAAAACTGAGACATTGAATGTTGAGAATAATTAAATACATAAAACCAGAAATATATATTTTTTATATTATACAGTAAATGTTCTTGTTAATGTTACAATTAAAGCGAATAATAATCTATTTCTAGACTCTATGAATTGTTTGCAAATCAGTTTCAAAGTGAGATCATGAGAAAATATTTTTTTCGAAGTGTTTGAATCAAAAATAAACAGCTCTAGTTAACGGTATTATTGAAGGTTCTTTATTTATTGTTATTATAAATAGTATACCGTATACAATTTGCCGAGTCATAGGTATACATATATAAATATAGTAACATATTTAAATAAGAACTCGTATTAAAATTGTTCAAATTTTTACTAACGTAAATATCTTATATAGATAAGATATTAATTTGTATTTAACCGAATAGATCGCGATTAACCCTAGGCGCATTTACGAGAGTTAATATCTGGAGCGTTTAAAGTTAAAAATAAACCAAGTCACTACAAAGTAACAGTTACTAATCGTACTATTTAAGAGTGGTTTGTTTATGGGGTTTTTATGAAATATACATGAAAAAAAAAAATCTCTGAATAATACAAATTAATACACAAAATATCGAAATAAATATATATAAATATTCTTTTGGATTCTAATATCAAGCTGATTAAAATAAAAATACAAAACCACTTAGTAAATTTCTTCTAAAGATTAATTTCTATATACTTATTGCGAAGCAAAATAAAATTTCCCAATTAAAAAACCGAAAATAACTTATACCGGTATACGCAGCGTCTAATCTTTAGATTATTTAGCGCAGCAGTCAAACGGTCGAAAAAAAAAAATAACAAAAAATGATTAATAAAAAAAAAAAAGAAATATAATCAACAAATTCTTTCCCACATCACACAAATGATTAATGAAATATTTCGTACGCTTTATGACGAAGGGGCGTTCCCGCAAAATTATAAACGAATAAATTTCCATGGTGGTGCACACGCACAGACACAAAGACACGCCGACCGTCATCGGACGCCATTTTGTGATGCCGACATTTATACGTTCATTTCTAATAGAGATGTGAATGCAACGGATGAATTTATTTTTATTTTATTTCTATATACACAGTTATACGTACAACTACGGCAAATAAATAAATATAAATATTTTTGTTGCAGTTTGCTTGTCAGCATCTTTAACTTTATTCTTATAATGCAAATGGCGACACATCAATCACACATTTCATATTATAGGGAAACGTCTATTTTCAACTCTGAGCTCTTCAAATTTTACTTAAGAATGTAACCAGAGTAGATAACAGTATATTTTAGTAATTTGTGCGTTAATTTAAATCTTGTTTTAAGTAATTTTTTGCGGACGTTTTTTTTAAATAAACCGTTTTGAATATAACATAATAAGCACTTCTTCTTAGTTTTATTAAATGAATAGAGAAACTAAGATAGACATATATATTTTTATATGTTCTTAAATAGTGCCAACTTATGTTTTTCTAAGTGGTGTTCCGTTCAAAGAGTAAAATAAACAATGTGCATCAGAGGTCAGACAGCAGAAAGAAAATATTTCGTAAATAAATATAAAACAAAAGGTCCAGTTAACAGTAACTAGGTATACCTACAATAATCAAAAGTCATTTATTTTTTAAACGTAAATGAAAGTAAAAATTCTGTCGATGTACGGTGATTTAACAAAATATTTTTAGGCATGATACGTTTGATGAGAGACTTGCTGAGCAATGGTGATGGGGCATCAATTTAAATACAGTTTAATACGGCCGTCGGATAAAATTCGAAAATATACCGTTGTTTGTATTATTAAAAATCTGTACTCGCGTTTAGGATGTTAATATTTACAGAAACACGACTTAAGTCTCAAAATATATCCGATTTCAACAATTACATTGTCAAATTAATACATTAGCGTTAAATTTAAATAAAACTTATTCAATTTAGAAATCATATTCCACGTTCATTCAAATTTCATTTTTATTGTATTTGAGTTATTAAACTGGGATTAGGATAATTTTTAAACGGTGTATGAAACTTATTAATTTCTTCTATTTACCATAAAACTCTTAGGGAAAACATTATAAAATTGTGAAAAATACTAATAATACAAAAAACGCAAATATCAAAATAGTTAATAGTAAATACTATGCAAGTTAGAGGCTGTTATAATGGATTTATTAGATAAAATATATTTAAAACAAGCGTTTTTTTTTTATATTTTATGAATTTTTAGATGAATTGTAAAAAAAGATTTGCTTTTAATATACTTAATAATAGATTATAATTGTATTTATAGTTTATTACCGCCAATATTATAAAAATTACATTTTTTTATATGTGTAAGATAACGATTAACAAAAATCAATAATTTTTAATTTTTGAAAGTGTTTGAATCATATAGAATAATCTTGTTATTTTTCGGGTGGACTTGATAGAGAAGACAATTTAAAATGATGGGTCAACAATAGATTATTAAAAGCTTGACAACTAGGAGCACGGTGTAAAGAAGGCTTTTAAAAAGGTAAAATAATGGTAAAACCCGGAGCCGTCGTACGGTGCGCGCGTGAAGTGATGTTCACGCCATCAACATCGCCTCGTCAGTACCGTCGGTAAACAGACAGAGGGATGCGGGCTCTACCTCGGCACCAGGATCCACTCAAAGTCCATCAAATTGTCCGTGAAAGCATCACAAAAGACAACCACTCCACAACACATTGATATGTATCAGCAGTCAAAAATCTTTAAAACTTATTTAGGCGCCCATTACGTCCCAATAACACCGCCGTCAATTTCGAATCCGACGGGAAGGTTTCACCAAAACGATCGCGAACTTATCTTTTTGTAACCATACATAATTACCGTGTGTCTTACATTAAATTAGACGTTATTTCCAAACTAAAAACAATTACTTTTTAACATGAAATTAACTATCAACATATAGTTGAAAAAGCTATTGCGATAACCGTTGGCTTAACGTTTATTTTAAATTAGTTAATATATTCATTAGAAAAACGATTTTAAGGTCTGAATAGTTGAAAAAAAGAAAACATTTTTATAACATTTGAAACGATTTTCGATTTTTTGTATGTTCCTTATTATTTATTACGGTAATTGATATATTATATATTTTTGTTAATCTTAAAATCAAACAAAAATTGTAATTTAAAATTTAATTTTCAAAAATCTCAATGCAACATCTATCTACTAGGAGTTAATATATAGCAGATGTTGATTGGTTGTTGTACAGATCCAAAAGTAAACAAAAATAGAATTCGCGCGAATTGTCGTTGGTATCCAGGAATTCATTTATTATCCTGTATCTGTTCAAAGGTAAACTGATCTACAATTCTGAGTGAGGAGGTAAAGAATATAAATGCTTTGACCGGTTTTTAATTCCCAAGAGCCATCCACGCACCGAAACACAACAATTGCAGAATTTTTGGACACGGATAAGCAAAGCTTGATAAACGCATAGAATCCATTAATCATATATTGGGACAAACAATATTTTTGACATTGATCTCCGAAAAATATGACAAACCGAACATTTATTAATATTTCATCTTTTCGGCCAATTGTTACCCTTAATGATCCGACGAAAAGGTAGCCGTATGACATTTTGAAATGTCATCATCAGGATTCGGGAGCAAAAGGTAATGCGCGCGTTTGACTCACCTCCGGTTCAGATATTATCCACAGTAATGCAACTTCACTTATATTATATTAAAACAGTCCTTGCACTATTAAAACTATGGAATCCAACTATAAAGGAGTATCAAGTCCACGTATTTATTAGAACAACACAAAACTTTTTCAGTCGAGACATAATAGTTGCAGACGATGAACGCTGAAAAATATTTATCAATGCGATAGTTTTACTGAAGCGCGATGTTCGCCACTTGGGCTGTGACTGCGCGGCTTGAAAACATTCAAAGCCAATCACGGCCAAGCCCTGTCGACGAGACTCGAGCTAATATGGCTGCCACGCAAGCACTGTTACAGACAATGGTTGTTGAACAGAGAGAACGAGAGAAAGGGAACATTCCGGTATCAACAAATGGTGGGGTAAAGGGCATCTATTAAAATACAAAGAGAAAGGACCAGGGGGAAACTTTGTTTATTCCGGATTCGTTCGCTTTTTTCTCAGATCCTTCGAGTCCTTACATTTTCATGACTTAGATCAGATCCAATAAGTATTACAATAGGGTAGTAATTTTTTTTATGCATAAATCCTGCAATAAAGGAGTAGATTTTAAAACCTTTAGAGTCTACAAAGGACTACTAAGAAGATTTGACGCTTTTGCATTATCTATAATCAGTAAATCCAATAAGTCTCCAATACGATTCCAGTACACCACGAATTATAAGAATTATGCAAACATCCATATAATACAGATATGATTGATTGTATGCGAAAATTTATATAAATATAAAACTTCTTGAGCTTTTGGTATTTTTAACATATTTTGCCATATGGGTAATTTTCTATAACTTTAACTGCTACTTAAACTATCGTTTATACCAAATAAAGAATAATTGAAGTGATTTAACGAGTTATTTATTAGAAATTGTTCAAATTACTCCACCAGATTTCTGTAAATCACAAAGAGTAATGGAAATAATTTTATATTTTAGTCGTTCCTTTTTTTTGAAATCTATTAGGAAACAATACTAACGTATGATTTCAAGACTGTAAAATGAAAGGTCCCAGGGTTTTAACTTCATTAGTCTCAAATTTGGTCTTTATAATAACAATATTCTTTCGATATTTCATGAGGTCTCATGTAGAAAAAATTCAGTTTGCACCTCCTACGTGTATCTGACAGTTCGAAAAATAAATGATGGTCAATTTTAATAATAACTGAGCGCAGGTATAATATTCGAAATCCGTTTCTATTGGATATTGTTTTAAAAGTGGGGACGACGGCAAGGAAACAAAAAAGGCAGTCACAGAGCATCATCATTAACAATAGAATTTTTAAATGTTAGTCTTTCGGGGTCCCACTCAAGATTCTCACTGTATGTCTACCCTGGCTCCACTGATCACTACAATACCGTATGTCAAAGAACTTAATCCACTTAAAAAAAAAGCAACGATTTCGTACCCTGACCTTAAGGACTAGCTTAAAATAAGGACGTCGTGTTTTATTATTTTTAGAAAACAAGTTTGACGACGTGCAAAGAATATACAGTGCGTAAATAATAAATACGAAACCCATTTTTCTGTGAATACAGAGATATGAAGATTAGTAGTTTTTATGCAGACGCAACCAAGCTCAACACGTCTTTGTTGTTCCAGCCCGTTTTCAAACCATCAGTTTTCTCCTTTGTATTTAATAATGTGTTCGTAAACAATATAAATTAACGAAACAAAACTCAATTTGATTTACGAAAACAAAACAAAACAAACAAACAAAAAAAAAAGAATAACACGGTTATCGATACAGTTAAGTCATTTTCTGTCTACTGATGTGTCTACTTTTTAAAAGCTCATGTCGCCATAGTACACATAGGTCCACCATAATATAAGAATCATTTACGGGATGAATGAATTGTGTGTTTATATTGTTGAATATCACCTATAAGAAATGTGGCGTCATGCACTAGGTAAACATTCTCTCTCTCATCTGTGATGTTAAACTCTGAAGTCATGACAACTTGCAAGCCAATTCTTCAAGAGTGGCCAATATTCGTGCTACTGGACTGGATTACAATGATCCATCTCTAATTGACGTAGTTTCATTCAATATTACAATGAGTATTTGACACATATATGTACATATATAAAAAGTGCTGTACATATCAATTTCACAATACTATCAAATTCGTCATCATTTTGTGGATAAATATATAAAATATAATTTTTTTATTCCTCCAAATTAGTTTACAAGAACATACAGATCGACAAGTCACAACACGACAATATTTCACTAGAAAAATGTTGACGTATATAAACGAATTTTTAACATCAGTTCCATTTCGCTGGTTGAGAATTTGTGGTATATTGCATTCCAGAAACATATAAATCAATACTTATTTTCGTTCAATAATCATCACCTATTCTATGCAGATAAATTTGATGATTTTGTAAACTTTCTCATGTAAAATTGCGTAGATTTTCTATAAAAACGCTGTCGTTTTAATGTTTTAATTTAAATTCTCTTTAAATTACCTCTCACATATCTACTTTCGCCTTGTAGAAAAATATGTGCAAGATATAATCGTGAAAGATTAAAAATAAAACATAACATATACCGATGTAACCAGATATCATTAAGAGAAATCTGTATGTTTTATATTGACATATAGACAAGATGCTTAACGGAAAATCATCGATCAAGTCTCCAATAGTTCTTGGGAGGTGGGTATCACTAGATATCGTATGTATGATAGTATTTATCAGCTCCTTGGAATTAAATTAGTTTGAAAAACATTCTTTGATTGCGTAATTTAAAAAAGTTTATGCGGTGTATGTTGAATAATATTTTTTGTTCGTCGCGTTTATTAAGAACAATTACGAACTTGACTTATGGAATGCCTGATTCAATCTTTTTCGTTTAAATATATGATGTTGGTGTGTGCAGCTGGCAGTGTTGCATCCCAGAGGACTTCAAAATAAAAAAAAAACTCGCTTGTCATCTTTGACGAGAAGGTTGTCATATGCACAATTTTCCTAAATAAGATTGTACCGAAGAGTTTTTTTTTTTTTTTGTTTTTGCCGTATATGAGCAATAATCTGTTTTATATCATGAGACTGTTTTTTATTCATCTAAATCTGTTTTGCTCTATACAAGAAAATAACCTTCAAAATTCTCCTCTTTTTATATGAATGCAAGATGGCCGGGTATGTAAGATACTTTTTTTCCGAGAAACATAGCGATACCCTCGACTTCAATTTGATCGAAATACCCCATGCAATCGTGATCAACATACGATACACCCAAACACACGATCGGCACATTTATTTCACTCTTTCACTACTAAATGAAATCTAATCGAAATATGATTCATAACCGACATGATTTGGATACGAAACTTAATTTCATTTATTATAAAATTATAAAACTTTTTCGCGGTACAATTTAATTTGAATTAAAATATATTTGAAATGTTCAAGTCTAGTTATTGGTAGTTATTTTTCGGACTGTATAAAGAATTAGATGGATTGCGTTTTTGCCGACCTCATGGTAGCCTGGCACAAACTGTCAGGGTTTCACCATCATTACTCATAAGAGTAAGTTATCGTCGGAATATTCTAGAAGAGAGAAACTGAGGGTGGAGGGATTTCTAACTTCCATTGTTAAGTTATTAATCTGGCTAGGAACGCAGCCGACCGATCAATCCGATGATGGAGCCACCATCTTTCGATGGTAAATGCAACATTACTCAAATCGTACAATTATTCAATAATACTATTCGTTCCTTCTTCCTCAATTCCCCCTATATTACATTCTATTTGTCAATATGTTGTTTACCACTAAAGCAAATACATAAATATCACTTACCTTTACACCTATTTTACAAACATTTTAAAATACTAAACATACATCAGAATGATCACGAAACGTAAGTTAAGTTTATAGATTTACAAATAAATGTTTGGTAAATTCTGGTTTAGAAGTTCTAAGCTAGTTTTGTTTTTATTGTAACCGTATATATTAAAGAAATGACGATTGTAATTGTAATTACTTTTCATCTAAAAAGTGCGCTATTTAAATCAAAGTTGTGGTAAGTTGAATATATTAAGTTTTAATCGGAAACTATATAAGGATATTAATAATTATAGCATAATTACAAGCATTATTAATCATTCGACGCGTTTAAACATGAATTTTATTTAAATACGAAAGCAAATGGCGGATTGTATATAAACATTTGATGTATATAAAATAATACATGCTGGTACCGTCTGGGTGGTCGGACTTGTATAATATACGGTCAGAGGGGGCTATGTCCATCAGATCAAAATAATAAAATATGTCATTGGTAATGAGACGCGACAGTCTTTGTATATAATTAAGAATAGGGACAGCTGCATTATTTCATTTTGTTGAGTTTTTATTTTACTTATTATTTTGCCTAATAATTATTCTATGTTAAATCCAAGGTATGGACATTTGTTCAAACTTAAACTGATGTAAAATTAGATATTGAATTGTTTTGCAATTATTGGTATTTTTTTCTTTTATAAATAATCAAAATAGTTTAAAATTACTAACCTGTTTCCGTGTCGATGTCGTAGGATAGACCAGCCCAGGCATCATCAGCATCGGATAAGTCTTCATTCTAAAACGAAACAAAACATAAAAATTTAGTTTACACCAATTTTGTGTACGCTAAATTTGTTTATGGTGTTAGTGCTTACCTTTAGGTTAAGAGCGTCACTATTTAGTGCTTCTAGAGTTTTTAATTTTTCTATATCGTCATCGGGTAGCGGACTAGAAGTTGCAGCACTACCAGCGCCGGGTTTCACTTCTGAGCCATCTGTAGTTTTCAAAGGTTTTCCACTTGGCATATCGAGGGAGAAACCAAGATCGACATCTTGTTTCCAGAGTACTTCAATCAGATCCATATCCTGCAACAAAAATAAAATACAAAAATGTAATCATAACCCACCCAATAAACATAAAAATAACAATTAAACAACGTGTTTTTAACGCACAATATTTAATGAGAACAAATATATTTTAGTGTATAGATTTATTTACAATTTAAAACTCATTTAATTTATAGTTATTTAATTCGTTTCAAACCTTTTGTATACTTTACAAAAACAAATATATTGTCAACTAAAATAAATAATACAAATGATAACAATCTTAAGAAATTTGTCACAATATTTTACTCAGTTGCATCATCTATTTTATGATTAAGTTCAAAACTCTAAAATGCACAAATAAAAATAAAGATTGATAACTAAGTCAAAACATATTTTATAAATTAAATTAATAATAAACAATATTAAAAACCAATTATGGAATGTTAGATATAAAAAGTATTATATAGATATTATCTATAACTTCAAGTGTTTTATCAGTTATAATTATGGTATGAAAGATAATATAAAAATGCATTAATAAATAAATAAAAATATCACATATTGTCCTTTGCGTTTATATAAAATACAGATCAATCTCAAACCGACCTATGGTTTAATGAACTGCAATTGACAATTAATTCTGTTAACAGAATCCACTGGAAATCAGTTGTTACAACGTTATAAGAAGAACCATTTTGATAATAATGTAATGTTTTGTATTTTGTTTGTTATTTATCAATTTTAAGCATACTCCATGTAAGACACACATCACTACCACCACATAACTACGTTATAAACAGCTACGATGCGAGTTAAGTGTACAGGGTAATTTTATCTTACATACATATTCCCACTTATCTAAAATCTGATTATTATTATAAATTAAACACTGTACCATGTGGATACCGTGTGATAACCGGTCATTCAATAAAAGATAACATTTTAAACATTTAGGGTCAACTTAAGTTGATTCCACTTTTGAATCATCGTATATTACACATTTCACTCAACATACCTGAAAAATAATCGCGAAATAAATTATTCCTGCATTGATATAAAAATAGAAAATTTGTTCTAATTATTAAAATAATAATAATAAAGATATTTTTATAAATCTTTCCACGCAACCGTACATCATTTGATAAAAAAACGTAACATTAACGAATTTTCGTAAAAAATTAAAGTTTTAACTGTGAATTATCTCGAGTTGTTTAAAATCGGTTAAATTTCTATAGTTGACTCCAGAGGATAAACAGTTTATGTTAGAAGTATAGTCAATTTTTTTTGTTTAGAGTCTTCCAGATTTTATCAGTTTAGCAATATAAAGGAGCAAAAACGATGTTGAAATGATGTTTTTTTTTTATTTTTATCTACTCATAATCATATGTGTAAGATAAATTTAGAAAATATCTGATATTTTGACGAAAAAATGTAAATGAAATAAAATTGCGAATTGAAGATAAGACAAGTTTACATGCGGTAGACAGATAAAGGTTACGAGATATTATCTCGTACTGATAAAAGCTAATAAATAACAGAAACTGGACATATATGTTAAGCGCGGTTGAATGTTTTATTATGATATGGTAAATTGTCTATTTTACCATTTATAAAATAAATGTCGCGGCAGTTAAGCGATTTGAACTCTTAACTCGTGTATTATATCTACTTAATTTGAGCAGGCTTGAGAGCTACAAAATGGCGGCATGATACAGGTATAAACAAGAATATTACATCGAGATAATCTGCAGCAAGAGTCGTATATAATATGATATCAACAGTAAGAACAATCAAGCTATTAATTTCATATCAAGAGAGGCCACATGGCTATGTTACATATATATGTAACTCTTATAGGTGTGGCGCCGTATTTTTCATTGGGGGGTCGAGGACGAGGGGGACAAAAGTCCGGGGCACGCCATGCTATGTTTAACGGGCCACCCTATAGCACTCTACTGCCCATTGTCTACACGGCAACGGCGACTCCTCCCATTTTAGTTTAATCATGTAAACGTGTTCTATTTTTTTTTCTTTTTCGTTCATTAATTTCAGTACCCACGACAGCACGACCCAGCGGTAGACTCAGACAACATAATGTATATATGTAAAGTAATTAATACACACACACACACACACACACACTGATCATATACGGGATAGAAAAATAGAAGGACTCAAATTTAGAGCGATACAATAGGAATCTAAGTAATAAGCTCGATTCAAAATTTGTTTTAATACTATTTATTTTAAATTAAACCATAAAATCGAGAGGTTTACTACAAACGAATTCTGTTATACCGGGGAAATCTTAACGTAAATTTGGGGTAATCTTAGAGCAAGCTTAGACAAATTTCAGGTAATCTGAGGAAATCTTTAGTAATCTGAGAAAATTTCTAGAAATTTCTCCAAATAATAAATTAAATTCAATTAATTTAATTGAAAATTCATTCAAATTGGTATCGTTATTTTATTGAATAAAATAATATTGAATGTGTTTTATGTGAAATATATTTGATTTACTTAAAAAAAAAGTGTATTTATTGTAAAAGGTTTTTCCGAAAA
Organism: Nebria salina; assembly: GCA_944039245.1. Classification (NCBI taxonomy): domain Eukaryota; kingdom Metazoa; phylum Arthropoda; class Insecta; order Coleoptera; family Carabidae; genus Nebria; species Nebria salina. The sequence goes on along the minus strand of OX063288.1, from coordinate 2,121,950 downwards.
TCTTTTAGTACCTGAGAGTGTGAACAAAATTTGATACCAAAGTGTGGTGGTTTCGTGCTAATAACTAATGGAAAAAATATCGTAAACATTTTTAATTAACAATTAACCTTAGAATGTGACATACAATTGTGAAACAATGATTAGGTGAGTAGTGGTGTATATGTATAGAATATTTCATTAATCAAACGGCATTCTGACATTTTCCACGTTGGACGTTTGTGTTCGCATGAAATTGTGATGAGTTGGATACGAGGAGCAGGAGAGAAATTTTTCAAAATTTCATGACGTTTAAACACGCGAAAGGAAAACTGTACGTATATGTATGCGTGGCACAACTCATTAATATTAAATGCACACATTTTTAAGATAACTTTCCATAAACGGACTATACAACAAATTTACATTTTAATTGAGATTTTATCAGTTAATATTTCTTAGTTTTTCATCACTGCTTTCAACAATATTATCATTTTATTACAACTTGCTAAAAATTACTTCATTAAATAATTCAATATCACAAAAACATGAAAACAATCACAAAAAAAATATATAAACACCTCAAACACAGACTATTGTTCTACGATGCAAATTTAGACAATCCCATTTTGCATTCACTTTACTCGATCTGTCATTGTGTTTTGTGTATCTTCAAGCACAACAAAATAAAAATAAAACGGTTTATTGATTTTTGCAACCGTCTAAATATGACGCAATATTTTATTTATTATTAAAAAAAAAAACGTTTCCCTAAAATTTAACAGGGAAACCGTAAGAAAATATTTCGATACGCACTATTAGATAAGTTAAAACAATAAATGTTGTTAACTATATAATCGTCAACATTTTCTAATTGAAAAAAAAAATATTCCGAAGTCATCTTGCAATCAAATTCGCTAGTCTAATTTCTTACAGTTACCTAAGATCCGTATTGAAAAACTTTCATAAAATTAACTTAACTGCGAAGAAACAAAAACGTTTTATTTTATATTATAATTAATTGTTACGTATAGCTCATTTACTTAAAAATCGGAAACCTCAACTATAATTTAATTTTTTTTTTTAACAATCTTAACTTATTTAGTACCAAATTTGGACACCAAATGAAAAAGTGTATACTGGTCGTAAAAATGTTTGATTGTAGAAGTATTCAGATTTAAGCAACCGTAGTGGGAAAGGGTGAACAAATTATGTCCAATTACTACGAGTCTGGTCACTCTCGACAGAGAAGTGCAGACATCCCGCTCGGTTGTTGCGGTTGTTACGGTCGCACAAAACCACTTGAAATTTACGGGTAACCAACACACAACAATAAAAAGAAAGAGAAGTAATTTCTGTGTAACCATCACAAAAGATTTCGAGAGCGATAACGAATACCGGATTATGAAGTTAACTATTGACTCGTGCTGGGTTTACAACATTTTAACAGCAATTTCGGAGCGATTATCTGATTGTTTCCTGACCATTGCAAAACGGAAGGTAAATAATAAATGTCACTTTGTAGACATGTCACAAAACTTGATTGCGCTCATAGAAATAAAATATGGACTCAAATGCACAATTTGTCTATTTAAGTTACACCAATTGAGAGAAAAAGAGAACTCTTCATACATTTCGGGAAAATATGTTACGTTTTGAAATAAGAATATATATTTTTATAGAGCAACAGTTTTTTTTTTTGCTTTGTTAATTGTATGATTTGAAATATGAGATATAATTTGTATAAATACAGAATGTAATGTGGATAACTGACAATTGTAATAAGTCGATACGTCAAAGTTCTAGATAACAAAACCGGTAGGGAAAATAAATGATGTAAAATTAATTTGTGTAATTTTAACCAACGGGAAATTAAAAATGGAAAAAACAAGAATCGTGCCTGTGATGTGTTGTTGGCGACGACTGGAATTGTGTAAATGGGCGGAGTTTGAGGAGTACTTCTCTCCTCTAATATACCTAGAGGATGGCTCTTGAAGGCAAGCCATGTGAAGCCAAGCATTTGTAATTATGCGAGCTACACACACACACACACACACATAGACAGACATAATATACAGACACTGAACCTATGAGTGATAATCTTGACGTGCGATCTAAATAATATGAAGTTGATGAAATACAAAAAAGGGGTACCAATACACAATCATTATACGGGCTCAACTTGAACATAGAATCGTTGAGCTCTCTACTGTGAATTTAATAAGAGCCGTATCATATGGCATTAAAAGAAACTTGATAATAATTATACAATAGCCCAATCTTCTCATGATGATGATGGTCTCGAAAACAAATGTAAATATCACAAGAAACTTATTCAAATATACGATCCGATGTCTCAATTGTTTCTACAATTGATACACCTAATTTAAATTTTAAATTCGTTTGTGACTCACTACAATTTATTAGCACTTTTTTTATTGCGTTATCAGTTTTGGAAACTAAGTCACACATACATATTTAGACTTTTAGTTGATTTATTATGACTTACCTTGTATTACAGACGATTATCACCAAGTAATTAAGTCTTACATAATAGTTGATTTTAGTCTAAATTCAACACAACAAAATTGATTGATAAATAAAAAAAATTATTGGATTTATCAAATTCTAAATGATTTTTAAAGTTATTTAGAATTACTTACATAACTTACAGAACCATATAATTATAAACTAAGATTGTCATAAGCAATAATTAAACAAATGTATGGAATTATTTAGTTTACCTAATAAAATTGGAAAAAATCTGACATTGACTAATTTAACAAAAAAATACTTTATTTAATATTCACTAAGAACGTAACGTTTTTTTTTTTTGTGATTTTCAAAGTGGGCGGTATTTCAGAACAAAGTTCAATTTATTTTTTGTGCTTGTTTATTTGATATTTTTTTCAAATTAAAAACCACGGTTTCGCAAACTGTCAAAATTTATTTGTACGGTCACGTCTGTGAAATTAACCGGCCAATATATTATTTAAAATTATTCTTTGTTTAATATATGTGTACTAGATCTAACTGTAAATAATTCCTTGCGGCTCCAGGCATTTTTCATATATCAATTACAAAAGAAAATGGGTTTGTCTAATATGTCAAAATATTTCGATTACGGTAAATCACTAAAAAAAAAATTATATATATATATATATATATATACAACTCAACGTCACCTGCTTTATTTTTAATTATTTCCGTATATTATTTAAAAATAAATGCTAATCTAACTGTATTTTTTTTGTTTTCGACCTTGTTGAATTAAAGAAAAAATATACTTGAAATAACTGAAGTGCAAAATAGATCAAAGCGCAAAGATTGAATTTGGCAAATGAAAATTCACGTCTATGCAAATATTTTGCTTGAATTTGTGTAAATTGTTTTTGTAAATTATGACAATAAACATTTTTATGTTTAACTTTATAAGAAATTATTGTCGCAGATTTGAATGAATAATGTTGGATTCCTTACGAAGGATAATTTGAATGTTTATTAGGGCATTGCATATATAAATGCGAAAAATTAAGTATTAATTGTGCACGGTGATGATATTTCATGGTAGACAATTATCCACGGCTAACTTCATAACTCAATCCCTATGCGATGCGAAGACGGATTTTCTGCTCTCACTTTTTCACAATACAACAATAATGGATCGAAAATACGAAATCAATCCGAATGCTTTAAAGCGACCGAGCGAAAAACGGAGGGGCGAAATATACATCAGTCGACTCGAAGGGCATCATTCAGCGAAGGAAAGGAACAGAACAGAACGGAACGGGACGGAAAGGGACAGTCGTCGATATCAAGTGCAGGGTGAACAACAACGGGAACGTTGACGGCGACGGACGCGGGGGGAACTAAGCAGAGCAGGGTTGGGCAATGGGGCAATTCACGGGGTACAGGATTCCTATTACAAGACACCATTTATCATCTGTCATCCGTTGCCGCGCCAAGGCACACGGACCCCAGGATCGAGAACCAATGCACGCATGCACCGTGCGGGCATTACAGATAACACGACATTACCACGACTGCAGAGCCGGACTAAAATTGATCGACATTTTAATAGAAACCTCTACAACTACAATGGCGCCAGCAGATACACGCATATTCACATCAATGCGAATATCGTATTCGATTCAATTCCGAGTCACAAGGAAATATCTTAATTTACTCAAAATAACAACCAAAAGAGTAAATTTATAAATGGCGCTATGAATCTACTTTAGTCAATTAGCCAAATTAGATATTCTAGTCGTGCATGTAGAAATATGTGTGTAATAGATTTATAGAAATGGATACGAAATAATACCGTCCTGTTTCAATATAGTGTATCTCGCTAGGATACCACTAATGATATTTAAAGATCAGAGATGTTAGATAGAGCGTTTCTGCCTCCTTCACGTATCTCCAGTTTATAAAAACAAGACTGTGAGTTTACCGGTGTTGTGAAACAAGAAACGGTAATAGAACTGATTCCCGTACGTTCCCAGTCGTATGAGCAACAGCGAAAGACCGCCACGCCAGCCGTTCGTACAAAATGCCGCAGCTGGTGTAACGCAAACGTAACTGAAGTCCACGTAACGTAACGTAAACGCAACGAATTGTAAGCACGACTTGCAAAAGGTAATTTTAATCAATTGTTTACGGAGTTATATGAGCATAACTCAACTCAACGACCAGTTGATTTTTATTGTAAAAGCCATCGTTGTAATTACGAGCGCAAAAGAAATGATGGGTAAATGAACGTGTTGACATACAAACATGAATAAATAAATAAATAAATCGAGCCGAGAAAATATCAAATGACGAGCGTTAAATGACGAGCGTGGTGCATGCATGCACACATGGTACCACACGTTCACATTTACGATGTTCCTGACAACGTCATGTGTTATAACGTAAGTCGAAATGCAACTTATCAATATCTTCCGTTGCAGATGATGACAGGAATTATGTTACCTGTTCCAATATATAGGTATGTGTATGATTATATTAGTGTCACATTGTTTTGTCTCATTTTATTGATACATTTTTTTCGAATTCATATTTTATACAACCGGCCGTCGGATTGACTCGTCAATTATTCAATTTATTAAAATTACAACTCAAACAAACCCTAGATTATGCAAAACAGGATGAAAATACAACCAAGGGAAACTAGACTCAAGAACAAATCACTTAAAGCACAAATATGTCTTTTTTTTTTTACAGCTTGCAACTTGAATAAGAAGCGGGATTAGTTGTTTCTGGATGATTTTAATAAGTATGAGAAACTATAGTGTTATCTTATGTGGTACGTTGAACAAGAGAATATAATTATTTTAAGCAGTAATTAAATAATACTGTTACGCAAAAAATTAAGATAACCAAAATAACGTTCGGATGAATAGCAAGAATTGAGTGTGTGGGCACTGGTATATTGTAATAATTAAAAATGCAAATTACTGTCGGTGAGGTTACCGTAAAAGATCTAATTACGATTAGTTTTAAGTACAAAGAAATTAAACACAAACAGAAGTCAAATGTTAACGCTTAAACATATCTCCGCGACTTCCGTTCTCTCTAAATTACAGGTAAACTTACCGCATTCGTTTCCATCTCAAACCACAACGACGCTTCTATCTTTCTCTGAACTACAAACAAATTTGATTTACCAATCGAAATAAATAACAGCAAATGATGCACAGGACCAGCAATCCTGGTATTCCTCGGAGAAATATGTTGATTTTTAATGAAATTGAGAATCTTGAGACTTTTGGGATTTTAGGATTTAGATTTGAACGTAAACTGGTGACAAAAATATTGAGTTATTTCACGTCGAGTTGATTGGATCCATGCAATACGACGGAGCGTATTCTAAGACCTATAATTTGTCAGACTTACTGTCAAAACTTCTGAATTCATATATTTTTGAAGGATAAAGCCTCACAATTTATTTTTGTTTTATTGTTGACAGATAGCTGATCAAAAACGAAATGATAGAATTTAGTTTTTTTGACAGTAGAAATCTGTACTTTTATGTGTATGTATATAAAGCCGATTTGTTCCGAATGTGATTTGGGTGGGTGTCGATCATTGCCGAGTGTCGCCATTGCCTTTTATAACTTGATCTAAACAGCAGGGGGGTTTACTAAAATGGTGATGGTTTGTATTATAATAAACCGTATACATATATTGACGAAGAAAAAAAAAACATATATGTATATAGGCATGCGTTTATAATCTAACCAAATTTATAATCGAAAACATTAATGAACCGAACAATAGTGAAACAATATGTTTAATTAAAGCTACGCCACTTTGTGTAATTAAAGATATTTGATTTGAAAGTTTAGGACTCTTTTTGGATTTATTGTGGTGGTTTTATTTATAAAATGCGTTCTCTAATTAAATATATTAATTGATTTTTATCAGTCCATGTTAGTATTATAGAATATTACGAAACACTATATTTTGCATGTCCTACAAAAGGTTAGCCTTCCCCTTTCAATTTTCGGCACAATACAAAAAGAAAGCTGTCAACGTATAATGTCACAAACTTTGTTTCGCATAATAATACACGTATTATGACTCAATCAATCGTAATATATCTAATAGAACCTATTATTCCAAGAAGTACCTTACAATAGGTATGAGTAACGCCTTGAAATTCATATTTTAAAACGAACATTTACATAATTCACGCTTATCATTTTAAAGATTTACCTAAATGAAAGTTTAAGCAATCATTATTGTATTTAGTTAGTGGCATTGATTATCAGAGCTGTGTCAATGTAATCAAATGTTTAGTTAGATTTAATTGTGATATGAAATAAGTTGGTATATCGTGTAAAATGTTTGTTTTCCATTTCGATATTGCGTTAAGAATAAGAATAACAGTATAGGTATATGTAGTAGAGACAAAGGCGGTTATATAACGCGAAACAGACAAAGATAGAGATTTCCTATTATATCGGTTTGGGGGGATGGTTCACAAGAGTGGTTTTTGATAAAACACGCGGAGCGGAGCAGCGCGGCGGCCGGTCTAACGGACGGAGCGAGAACCCGTCACCGAGGTCAGAAGACAGGCGAGCAATGAGCCATGACGGCCTCACAAAAGATCCCGCCGACACAATCAATGCTAGCCAATCAGCGGTCCGCTTTGCTTTTGTTACAGCCAACGAATGCCAAGGTAACAAATGATCTGGAGCCGGTTTGGTTTGAAAACGCGACGCGAAGCGGCGCAATGCGTCGATCTCACTTTATCCCCTACTGCCACGACCCTCCTCACATCACCAGGCCAACCAAACAAACTAACCAACATCCCCCTTATTTTTAAATGTATTACGTGCGCGCACCAAACCCTCTTACAACTATTTACTATGAGTAAGGTTAGGTATATCCGGTGCCTTGCCTTACAAATTACAACCATCGATGACTCCATTTCAAAATGAAAAACTTCCTAATCCCAATCGCTCTATTTCGATATTCAAAACGCACTTTCCAATCTTCATATACCAAATTCAAGCTTTAAGGAACTTTACCTGATTACAACGATTTCTTAGTCCTAAAACTAAAAGTAGGATTAATAACATATTTCTGCACCTTTGCGTAAGGAATGGATTTAGGATATTCCAAATAAATTAAATTCTCTTCAGGATTCGTGATCGTTATCGCCCCATTTTTTAAATGGAAGCTCTCGGGATATTGACCATAATCTTCAGGATTTAAGGATATCATAAGGACGGTTTACACCTACTAAAACAAAAGGAACAATCATTGCTTAACCATATTTCAGCTCAAAGTTCTTACGTTCTAATACCTGGATTGGATTTAGGATATACCAGGAAAATTGGATTCGCTTCAGGATTCTTAATCATTTTTCCGTTTTTATTTTTATGAATCTCTATCTGGAAACTTTAGCACTTCTGCTTCAGCATGATATGGACAGGATTTGGGATTGTTTAGATGTCGAGATTTTTAGGTTTCTATAAATAAGAATTATCATACTATAATATATAAATTACATAGAAACAATCAAGCACAATATTTAGAAGAAACTGATATGCAGCTACTGGGAATTAATCTATGCCCTACAACCATATCAAAATATCGACTATAAATAGGAACTACTCATCCGAAGTACAAGTTTACTATCTGTTATCGCAACTTAAAATCTCTAATCTTTGGAGTAAGTTCCAATTATCTATAAGTATGCAGATATAAGTTTCTCGTATACGATTATATAATTATAAACAAAATAAAAGTACCAAAAAACTTATACAATTTATCATAGACTGCAAATTTTGTGATGCAAGTTAAACAGTTGATGATATATACAGATTTTCTTAAAACTAGAGTAAATTACTATATATAATAACATTTCACGATTTAAAAGAATTTGGTGCAAAGTAATTCATTGCAAATCCGAATTATTTACAGATTCTCAATCTTTACATTGCATGGGATTTTGAGCAAGAATTCTATTTTAAAAGTTGAGTATTAACGTTTATTTGAAATGTTTTAACATTTAAATTAATAATAATAGTAAAATGTACAGTACCTCCCCCAAAAAAAAAAGTAAATCCAATTGATCAAGAACACTATTATAAATAAACGTTGTTATCACATTGTTAAATTCATACTAACGAACTTATTAGAAAATCAATGTATGCGCCAGAAACTAGAATACAAGTAAATATTAGATAACGCAAAAGATAACGAATTTATTCTCCAAAAATTCACAAAGGTTAATAACCACAAATTTCCAAATAAGCTCGCAGAAATACTCGATACAAACTTCCCACAAAAAAATAATTATAAGAATCCAGTATAAAGTATTTTAGCAAAATCCAACGCGTGGTAATATGAAAATAAAAGCGACTTCCTATCAATATATAAAGTTAGGTGATTCGTAACAAATACGAAGAACAAAATATATTTCAAACAAAACAAAAAAGGGCTCGAAAAATGATATTTAGCTACGAGGGGTGGTCGGCGTTGAACAATTTCGGATTTTTACAAAACAACTCCCTAACAAAACAACATGTTTCGACACATCATTAATAAACATACGCACAGGGGCCCTAGACGCTAGACGAGAGTCGGGGGTCTGGCATAAAAATAAAAGTAACAGAAATGAAAAAGAAAGGATTGTTGGTCGGGATGGCTCGATGTACCTATACAGCTGTACTTATGAACAAGTGTATACCGGCCGCAATGCACAAACAGTCGGTGGCTTACGCACCGGTGAAAACGAATATTTGGACACCACCAAATCTCGGTTATACGTCAATAGAACGTCAATTTCACTTTTTTTTTGTTTGGGACGCGTGAACAGTGACAAATGGATGTTAGGACAAGTCACAGTGGTATCGGTCAGATACTGCATTCTCTATATGACAGGACCACCGTAATGTTACAAGAGATACATGCCGACATTCGCACGACAAACATAAGGTGGTCCGACTCGTCTCACGCCAAGTGTGGCATACATATAATAAATTAATGATTCTTATCCGAATCTCTAGATTTTCTAGTCTATTCCTAACTATTCATTTCCAGTACACTAGTGTGTGTGTGTGTGTATTTAGAAATTAACTCATCCCAAATTCTTGGCAAGTGATCATATATTAAAGTTAAGACTTTTAGGAATGAGTCCGCTTTTACTATACAGATGGCGCTAAAAGTCAGTTAACGTTCCAAAATGTCTATATACGTTAATGCTATTAAATATAGGGAATTCCACTTTAAATAATTTTTAATTCCAAAATATAATTTAATTTCAAATTAATAATGCCCTTTAGTGTGTTATATTATTGATATGAGCGGTACATTCACAAAAAGTGTAGTTGTGATTTTATTGTGTTTTGCAAATATACATTATAGGATAATAAATACGATAATTAGAAGAATTAAAAATTATAGTCATTAGTTAACATACATCTTATATTATTATGAATTGCCTATCATTATATAGAACATAAAATTATTGTCAAGGTTTATAGCTGTCGAAAATAATTTAAATATAAATTAATATTATCAAAAGTAATCCTTATCAAAGCCACAAATACGTCTAAAAAAAAAACCCATGAATACCATCAAAACTGTTTTTCTACCAGAAAAACATATCTCATACTTATTTGTATAATAATAGAAGCTACAAGCGACAATAAAAAAAATATTTTAGTTTGAACAATATGAACGTTATATAACTGGCGCGCTGCGCCACCTGCGAATCGGTAGCTGAAGTTGCACACTTGGCAAATTCCACAGGTGGTCAGAGATTTGACACCTGTCTGTTTACCTTTAATTTTTTAACATCCAGTGATTTCAATGATTGTCACTTAAGAAATTACAACTTATTTCATGCGCATTTCCCATCAAACAGGGTGGCAAAAAAGAACACATTCATTCCCACCCCCAACAATCTTTCACCATTCATACTTAATTCACTTTCATTAGCTTCTCGTAAACAATTTAATTTTTAATTAATTTCTCTAATACAATTGCAATTGAAAATACCAAAAGTTGGAATGTCGCATTGAAAACGAAAGTAAGATTTGTTATGCAGATATGCAGAAATGTTTGTTAATAAAATGTTATTTAAGGATGTTGCTTGATAAATAATTAATAATATACGATGCAAGTGATTTAAATATAAATTAATTGAATAATTTCGAGATTGTTTACATCAAAAATGCTTACCATTTTGTATAAATTTGTTTATTGAGCGTACACCATAACTAAATAACAACTATATCGCACTGCATGAAATTGAATGACAAATAATACGAAAGACAGTATAGATAGCAGCACTCATCATCACTTAAACGTCTATTAGATACGATAATAAGATGGCCGAAACACAGACACACATTTACACAAACAACACTCTTGTAAAACCCACCAGAGAGAGAGAATTGTGAAAACGTTTGCCTGTAGAACAGAGAAATATCAATGTTTAAACAATATCCTTGACATTCACTTCATGTAAATAATTATATAGTTTGCGCGAAAGCACGTGTTATATCGTCATAGGCGCACAGTTATCGGCGGGGAGTTTTCATAAATGTCGTCATACATTTCCGTGTACTACATACGCCCTTCCGTCGACGGAAGACACTGGACTCGGTTAGAAAAATATATAAATAATATAATTAAAGCCTACAAATCACACGAATTTTGTTTTAATAATACCGGATACGTGTATTAGTAACAATTTCAAATAAATTATATACTATAAAACACGAAGATCTTAAGTATACATTTTGGTATGATTCGTATTTTTTTTTTTTTTTTTGAACAAAAATATTAATTTTGTGGTCTGACAAAATGTGCGTATTAGAGTACAAAGTTTAACGTAAATCAAAATTCTTAGGAATTATTCAGGGTCACCGCCAGTGATATAATTTGTTTATTTTAACACCAGTAATTTCTTTCAATGCGGCGACGTATCTATTTTATATTTCTATTAAAAATAGAGGAATTCCAAGAATAATGAATTTTCATAAATTATCGCCTTATCTTAATATGCCGACTGGCACAGAGTTCAAATTGTTAAGTGTAAGGACGTCTATTTCATAAAAATCTCATGTCGCTACTCGCCACGAGAGGTCTATACTAGTCATGCACACAAGTTAAAACCGCGCCAAACACGACCGCATTACGGGTTGCCTAGTTACTCATATTTCATTCCAACTTTCTTGCCAAATTTATATTAATTCCCAAACTATTTCATAATAAAATTACTACCATACACTACATGTAGATATATATATATATATATATATATATATATATATATATATATATATATATATATATATATATATATATATTTTTTTTTTTTTAAATAAAAGAAATGAGCACGAAGTTATGTAAGTATGTATACATGTGTGTTTTTATTTGTTTCTGATATCAATTATTTGTTTTTTAATTAATGATTATATTTCATGGAAATAGGCATAAAATTATTTATGTGTGTGTATGCACAGAATATTAATTTTTGTTAATTTCTGTGTATTTTGGGTGAAATATTAAAATGCATTGATCACTCTCAAATTTCGATCATATAAATATTTGTGTTGCTACCAGGTAGAACAGTTTTTTTTTTGGTTCTTTAGTATAAATTAGTACGTTTAACTGTGTTAGTTCAAGGTCACGCGAAAGAATTCGTCGAATAATATGATCTGATCGTTCTAGAAGACTATTGCATAAATTTCAATTAAATCTTAATAATAATTTAATTTTAAAACCAATAATAAACGCATGTACGTTAATGCTATAAAAATTTGAATAGAAATATAATAGATTTTGATTAACTAATCAAGGTCTGGATAATAGAAAAACTCTTTGTACAGAAATTATACTTTGATGTGGAAGGTTATCGAAAACCAAAATCGCTAAATAAAAAACGTACAGATATCAAAAAATGTTATCAATTGTGGATTATATTCGTTTGATTTGAGAAAACATCGTTGCTATAGCAGCACTTGAAACGAAACATGTAACATCAGCGTAAAAATGTGATTGGCAGCACGAAGTGAACACGTTTGTAGTAAAAAGATCGAGTTAGTAAAATGGCTGGTTTTTTTTTGGTTTGAGCGGTGCAAGTTTGTTTTTATATTTGTATAACTTAAAATAGAGAAGTGTGTAGAAAACTAAGTTAAGTAGTTTTAATATATTTAGTGTAGGACAAACGAATAACAAATGATGTCGTCATTTGGTTTTATTTAATCTCGAAAGATTTCTAGATATATGATATTTATTTTTATAAAAACTAGTTTGATAATGAATTTCCCTTTGTGTTGCAAGTCTTAAAATATATATGCACATTAAATAAATCCGTCAGTGTCGACGAATATAATAAATAAACAAACACATGTTGTTATGATATTTTCATCTAAATATTCGATGTACTAACTCTAGTAGTACGCAACTTAGCCTATATCAAAATTAAACATGACTAAATTTTGCAAATGTGATTCATATTTTCGCGTATGATATTAATGAGATCAGTTGAAATATGCTGCTCTACTTGTGCAAGAAGGAAATATATCTGCATAACATGTCAGATAAATAACAGATGGCGATGATGCGTAAATGAAGTAAATGCATAATTACAAAATGCAAAATAATTGTTCAGCATAATAACAACACACATTCATATTCATAAACGCAATTTTAAGGTCAAAATACACGTCACACCTAAGGCACTACTTGACTCAATTTTTAAATTTACATCGATGCATAAAACCATGTTTATTCTATGTAAATAAACGAATTTATGAGGTGTAATTTAAAAAAAAAAAAATCTAATCTAGAAAGCATGTGTGCAATTTTTCAAGTAAATTATTTGGCATTGCAAAACAAAGTTTGTGCAAATAAACACAAGAGGAGTAACGTTTATATTTGTCTGGAGCATATATTTCGCCGTTGACCTCTAAATCGCGAAATAAATATGCGAGCTGACCTAGTATAACCTTATGGTCGTTGACGTTCTTCTATTTGAACACACGTGACGATTAACTCAATATTTTTTCGTAAATTAGCACATTTTGTTAATGATAATACATGAAATTGTAAGCGAAAATTATTTAATTGTAAAACTAAAATGTTTCACCATTTAAAACTCGATTTAATATGATTTTACTATAATTTAATTGGTGAAATATAAAAAATGATTCCGACTTAATAATCAAATTTTAATGGTAAACCGGTTTGACAAAATTATTAACTTAAAAACATTTTGAAAGCGGTACGAGTTCGTAGAATAGTTTTTCCGCTCAGATCATGAAAACGATATATATATATATATATATATATATATATATATATATATATATATATATATATATATATATATATATATATATATATATATATATATATATATATATATAGATATATATATATATATATATATATATATATATATATATATATATATATATATATATATATATATATATAGATATATATATATATATATATATATATATATATATATATATATATATATATATATATATATATATATATAAATGACGACGTAAAAGCGAAATATATATGAAATAGTAATTAACGAGTATAATGATCGGAAAAATAATTATCAGTTATTATTAAGTAGCTTTACTAGGTTGGTTTTTGAGATAATTTTACAATAATTGGTAAAACAACAGTGGGTAAATAATTGTACAATTTAAATATAAACTGTAACACTTTTTCAAGTAGGTAATCATATTTTAAAATAGGTTTAGTTAAAAATAAACTACTTGGAACTTGTGAATGGATATTTCCAGAAAAATATTATTTTGATCTTTCGATCAAATGCTCGGAATCAACCATAAACTATTTTTGAAAAGTGCTATTGAATTTAAAAACATCGCGATTGAGTATTATTGTAAAATTATAACTTAGAGTAGTGTAAATTGTAGTTGAAAAAATAATTAGCGTTCTATAAAATTTTATCAATAGAGCACAACTTAAAATAAACATAAGAGATACGTTTATGAAAACAAAGTAGTTTGATGTATTTAGTAATTTGAAAAATAATATTTCACGGTCAAGAAAAGCCCACGAAATAGATAATAATGCCAATTTGTTTGAATGTCAAAAATAATTAGTGCGCTGAAAAGATTCGGTCAACATGTGTTTACAAAGGACATCACAAGCGAAAAGAATTATTTTGCGAGGCTTATAACAATTCCGAGTGAAAATCAACAGACGTGGCGTAGGTTGTAAGGTCGTAAGGACGACGCACTGTGGCAGACGACGTTCAACAGGCATCGGTATACGATACAGTCGCTGACTGCTGCAAACATCAGCCGGAGCGGAGGAAAACGGACGCGCCAAAAATAACACCGAATCGCATGGGTTGCGCTTGCATGATGATGGGCGCGCGTTGGGATGCAAAACAGACCAAATAGCATCAATTTTCACTACAAAGAGAGCCGAAACGCAACGGGTGTTTATACATTTTATATTTAAAGTCATGTTTTGCGACCTTCAGAACATCACATGGTCACTTGCACTAAGACGAAACGTTTGGCTTAGTTACAAGCAGGGTCATCAGCACATCATACCACAACAAGTACGATAGGTGAATCAAAAAAAAAAAACGGTGAAACCGAATCAAATACAATGAATTCAAAAATTGGAACACAAAAAAACGTTTATTTTTCGCAAATATATAATAAAATTCTTGACATATTACATAAAATGTTTTTTTTTTTAAATTAATTCATTCCAATCAATTTATGTAAATATTTCTTAGTTCGTCGAACTATTTATGAATTTATGTATCAAAAAGATAACATTTTTGCACTGTTGAATTCGTGAATAATTTTCCATTCGCAAATCTAATATGGTAAATGTATGAGGGAGATAGAAATAGAGTTAGGGAAGAAAACTATTGTTGGAGGGAGGAAATATATTCGTAAAATATGCATTTCGCCCACATATAATAATATAGATATTCCAGGAGGGAGTATTTGCATCGTTTGACCCGCTAGCCAGAGCACATCTATTTATACTCAAGGTTATTTTGTGTAAAAGTGACAGTAAAAGATAAAATAAGTGAAATAATGTTGAATAACGAGTTCTGAATTCAGATACTCGAATTGAACTTTCCACGCGCGATGTTTATTTATATAGCTTATTGTTTCGATGTTGTTTTTGTGTAAAACAAACGCTTTATGAACTGTCTACGTAGTTACCTTGGTTGTTTCAAAGTTATGACTCACAAAAACTTTCATGATTAACCATTTGGACGTTTTCTACATCTCTTTTTGGCGATCACCAAGGCCGTAGGGTCGCGGCACTACCAAGGATTCACAAATTATCTAATTGTAATAATTGTAAGAAAATACTAGTTTTTATTTTTCTATAACGAATCACTGATATAATATTATGACTGAATAAACATGTTTCGCAATATTGTTTTATTTTTATTTTATACTCACCTAAAGGGCAAGGGGGGAACCGTTTTTATACATTACTACTACTAGTGCAATAACATCAACAAAAACACTACGTGTTGTAATTTTGTTTTGGATCAACCGAGTCCAACAATATTTGTAATCGAAATTTTTACTTATTTCAACGTCCAAACATTTCAATGTTTTTGTTGTTGTTAATTACTAAAATACGAACGTATTTTTATGATCTCAAGCAACATTTTTAAAATAGATACAACAAACAACGATTACAGACTGGGTCATGAATATTATTGGTGGAATACGAATTAAATAACGCGACAGGTGATTATTATGTTTGTGTTCGTAAATTATAAAAAATCTCCCCGAATTTGACATTGGTACTAAATATATAACAATAGTTCTACAGAAGACTTGACATTGGCAATGAGCGAAAGAAACTGGCAACCATTGTCGATAAGAACGAGATCGTTACAGATTTTCTTGAAATAGAACGAAAAAAAAAATATATATGTGAAACAGGTACACGACCTGGTGCGCCTTTGATGCTTTTCGAGCATGTGTGTAGGGCGGTCAAATATGTTCTAAAATTATTTCTTAACTGTATAGTTCAGTAAGTCATTAGACTAGTTAATTAGGTTATTTCTACACTCTACACGTGATGTTAATCAGATTGTTAACTTATGTAAACAGAATGTAGATAATAAGACGTATTTATAATCATTTTCAAATTAAATTCAAGCTGTACTCAAAGTGTATTAAGCTAATATTAGTGTAAAATTGCAATTAATAAACATGTTATTTTACACTTTAAACAATTCCTACATATATAACATGTTTATACATCATGCTATGTAGGAGAGTTCGTTTATAAATTATCGATTACGACTTTATTGATTTCTATATATTATATAATTTACTTTATTGATCGTTTACTTTACATATAAGGTCCTGTTTGGTTTGTCCTGTATTTTCTATTCGGTGTAAAATATGTATTTAGTTTTGAAATTAAATTTGAAATTCCAAAACCGTAGTAATATAAGTAAAAAATTGCAAAGAGGAAATAAATATAGAAATAATTACCAGAATCGATCAATTGTGGATTCGTTTTCGTGTGCAAATGAACACAAATATGTGTGCATGATTCTAGTTCTTTTAGAAATGTTTTTGATAACAATGGCATTTCTTATCAAAAGTCGTTAATGTGGTCATTGTTAGCATAGGTGAATTATACAAGAAAAATGTTTTATGTTTATAAATTATAATTGTACAATAAAAATACGTTAATTATAATATTGCGTCACTCGTTAACAAAAGAGTTTGCGAACTCAAAATTGTGCAGTCCTTGTGGCCTAATGGATAAGGCATCGGCCTCCTAAGCCGAGGATTGTGGGTTCGAGTCCCACCAAGGGTAGGGGGTACAAACATTTTCCAATGAATTTTACAACATATATAATTTGGCTTTAATTAATTAAACGGAAATTACGATAAGTAATTTATGGAGTAGTACGAATTATTCATAAAAACCAATGTGGTCAGAAAAGATTTATTGCGCAATAAAAATATAAAAACAAGGTTAAAAATCGAAGACAATGCCCAGTAAAATCGAAAATTTGTTAGTTGAATTATAATTGCACAAAGAACGGATATTTATAGCACATGTCTTGCTGACTGCGTTTTCAGTGCTTTATATGAGTAAACGCAAATAAAAATTCACACAAAGCTGTCATATTGCCAAC
This sequence comes from Nebria salina, assembly GCA_944039245.1. NCBI lineage: Eukaryota > Metazoa > Arthropoda > Insecta > Coleoptera > Carabidae > Nebria > Nebria salina. The sequence continues at coordinate 2,104,303 of OX063288.1, read as the reverse complement.
TTTGAAACTGTACACAAACACATTTTTATATATATATAAAAAGAAATACGAAAATGCGCCTGTAGGAATTTCCACATGCAATATCTCAAAATTCATAAAATATTCTCTAATTAACAAACCAAACTTTTATGAAAAATTTCCTGGAAATGTACATAATATCAGAACCAATTGAGTAAACGAGTTTATTTTTAAAAATTCTTTAGGTTAATCATGCATCTTATAGAAAATTCAGGTAAAGCGATTTGAGTTGTTTTATATGAAGTGGTTTTTCTGATTTAATAACGGAAACAAGTGATTTATTAGATATTTAAGAAAACACCGCATAAAATCTATTTACGCAAGTGTTACATCCCGAATTACATATCGCGTTCGTATTGAAAATATCAACGTACGTCAAGCTATAATTCAAATGACTTTATGCTCATTTATGCAGTGACCCGAATGATACCAAGGCAAAATAAATATTTATAAACACTTATTGTTTCAAATGGCCATGTAGAAATTCAGATTCGATTTTATACCATATATTCAAACGCACCATATTTAAAAAAAAAAGACCCACAATTTTAATATTAATTCTCAAAACAAATTCACACCTAAATAATTCTTATAAAGCAGCGATATGATCATTTTACGAGAGAAAGTAGAAAAAAATAACAAAAAAATGTTTTAGAAGTCATAAAATACTTTTGAAAATTAAACGTGAGAATATATATAAGAAAACACAACTAAATGAGGTTTTGAATGGTTTGATATCTTCGTGTACGTATAACGCAACAACTTAGCGTGTGTCAATTTAGAATATTCTAGTAAAATCGAATATTAATACACGTCACTGCTACGGTATGGATATGTTATAGTTTTGACCTCCAATTAATCTATAGTTGTTACAAAAATCGTTACATCGTATTCTTATACGAAAACGGTCTCACATATTTATGTTTTTTATATTTGTCGTAGTATGATTCATTTAAAATGCATCATTCGATTGATGTGTAATTTTAGTGTCATTTATTGGATACGCAAATTTGTACATGTATTTTTATTATAGATTTAAATTAAGTGTCCTCAATCGACTTGCCAAAAAGTTATTTTTAAAATAATTATATAAACAAAAATATACCCCGAGAATTTGTGTCAAAGTTGTAAAACTTTAAACGCTCAAATCATTTCTAGTCAGTGTTTATCAGTTTATTAAATAACAAAAGTGCAATGACTAGAAAATGTGTAATTAACAAGAATAATAGACATGGTAAAAATGTGTGTCAAGTTAGAAAAAAAAAAACGTAACGAAAATCTATTTCAATCAAACGCCTATGAATCAAATGTTTATTTGGGATGTGATAACGGGATTAATTGTGTGTTTTTTTTATCAATTTTAGTTATGTTTCATAAATATGGGCGTAAGTTAACAGTTTATGATAAGGTATATATTTGGAAATATTTCTAGAAACCGGTGTCTATGACAATAACGTCGACTTTCTACAAATAAGGTAATGTTGTTCCAACACAATCCTACCCAATGTGTGTAAAAGGAAACTAGGTTATTCAACGCATTTTTTTATTATTTTATTCCACTAGAAAATTCGTAGTAATGTGAGCATTTTTCGAGTCAAGGATGACACGATTTGGTATTATTTTATATATGTATGATTTCAATTTTTTTTTTGGATTGAAAGCGAAAATACTATACCTCTTGGGTAAGTTCCATAATAGGCGGCTCTGGTGATTGTGTACTTGATGTGTTAGTGGCACTAGCCTCTCCCTCAGCTCGCTGGACATTATTTGCATTATGTGGTTGCTCCGTTGCGTTCGCAGTACCGCGATCAACATTCAACAAATAAGCAGTGATGTTCAAATTGTGTATCGTATTTATCCTGTTATACCGCCCCAGTGAGTTCAAATCGGCAAACATTTCGCGCTCGTAATTCAATAGTATCGAGTCTAGGTTTTTCGGGTGAACGAAATGCGAACGAATTGCTGATGGACTGTGCGATCGCCAGCTCGTGCCATTATCATAATCTAAGCCATTTACGTTTATATAGGGATCTATTTCGAAATACGAGTCCGGATAAACTCGTAACAAACTCAATAACAGTGCGATTTGCAACAGCTCATCGCTGTACACTTTCTTTAAACACAACATGTTGTATGTTTTTTTTTCGTTAATTGTTCAAGTCACAGAGTAACACTGTCAACAGTACCACTTAACCTAATATTTAGAAAAAATCATAAATGAAATTGCATGGATTTGTGGTAAACCACACCATGATGCAGCTGTCAATACACTCCGTTTAGTACATCACAATAAACACGTTTGCTACTCATCATTCAACGAGTGATTTATATTCGTTTTTATGGTGAGAATGACAGTTCAGTTTGCCGGGCAACGGCTGATGTAAACGTAGGGAATTATTATGATATTATGTTCGTATTTGTTTTAAATAATTGATTGACACTGGTTACGTTATTATTCAGTTATGACACAAAACAACACTTTTATTAATTGTTTGACACACGTTTGACTGAACCCACTTATAAGTAAACACTTCGCAATCGTGAGACGTACATTACATGAACGTCTACCTTTTAGTTGTGCGCGTGTTGATCGCGGCGCACCGGACGCGGGCTCACGAACTTACCTCACCACAATACGAACGCTGCATATATATATGACGATTTCTAGATAAATTTAGCCAAATATATCAAAGCCCACAAACCACTGTTTCTATTCAAAAACTTTTACAAAACTTACCACTATTCAAACTATACATACATATTCTCGCGCAAATCAAAACAAAAAAGAATACTAGATTAAAATTGCGCCATTGTAAAATCATGAACTTTGTTCGCAATCATATTTTAAAATTGCTAGTCATTTGGTTAGTTAATCGTACGCATTACCTGTGAATGTGAATCTTCGCACAGTAGTTGTAATTGCGGCATCTTTTCTCTATCCATTTGTTATCACTTTTAACGATTTGTAACAATGATAAATAACGTATTAATAAAATTATAACTTGTTATTAGAAATATTGTTTGAAAAATTGATTTGTTGATTTTTTGCGGGCTGTTTTTTTTTTTTTCGATGTAGCAATAAAAACACTTGTCTTGGCGCTCACAACACTGACTTTTATGACGTCATTTTACTTAAAACAACGCAAAGGAGGCGAAAGGTAATACGGCGGCGACCGATAGCCATACAGTGAACATATTTTATGGCCTTTGTACTGGGTCTTTTGAATTTTTAATTATCAATAACAATGGCTTTATGAAAATTGTATTAGTATTGATTTATTTGTATATATCCTAATAAAAATAAATGACAAGAAATATTTGTATTAATAATTACACTAGATTTTTATTTAGCGGACTAGAAATTTTAGGATAGGTTATTAAAGAAAAAAAGCAAAATAATTATTGTAGTAGTTCATATAATATAAAAAATAATATAAAAAATAATACAAAAACGAATACTTTTTGGTGATAAATGGTTAAGAAACGGTTCTAACTTGTTAATTATTGTAAAGTTATTGATTAGAATTACGTTTAAATTTTCGTATAAAAACCAAATCATCACCAAACACGTGTATATAAAAGAAATAAGCAAAAACGTAACAAGAAAAAAATATATATATATGAAGTACTAATATTATTAAAGATTTATACGTTATTTAATAAAAAATATGTTTTCATAATGTGTTTTAAAAAAAAAACGTGACTAGGTTTTTAAAATTAATAGAGAACATCATAATTGAGCTGCGACAAAAAGTTATGCATTTTAATGGAGTGACAACTGTGAATTTCATCAATCGAAAACTCTTTGTACCATTCTTTAATACTGACCAGTTCTTCCGGGGACATTAATGCAATAACGCCATTAATATTATCGTTTATCTGATTAATGATTACATGCGTATTTATCGCAAGGATTTTATTTTGTTCAAGTGAACTGGAGGTGTCAACAGGTGAATGTCGGTCGGTATAAATCCGTATCAATAATTGGGCGGTGTGAAATTTACCAAGTAACGGCATCAAGTGATTTATATTAATGACATGTAATATGGTGGCGAACGCGTGTTGTTTTTTGATTTTAAAGAAAAACGAGATTACCTTATAGACTTCTTGGTCCAGTTCAGGGAGTCCATGTTGCAACATGTTGAAGCATAATTTCAGCAATAATAAGAGAAACGGCCGATCTTGTGTTTGTTGGATGTAGCGTGCAATGAATATGCATGACTTGAAAATGATTAAATTTTCGTAGTCCTCATCTTTAAGGGCGGTTGCACATTTTTCGAAGCATATTTCAAACATCTTCTTGGCTTCGACGCCATTTAATTGCCGCCCATATTGTTGAATGATCGCGCAATAAATCGGCATGAAATAAACCGGTAAGAGTCCGTTCTCAAAATTGCACATTGTTTCCATACAACGATTTACCAATTCGGCACTAACCGTCATCGTTTCCATATCAGAGATCATAGCAATACAATCTTCAACCACAAACTTAATTGGGTAGACGTTCTCGTTAAATATGAAATTGATGAAAACATCACACAGTTCTCGACCGATAAAATCTTGCACAGCTTCCGATTTACTTGCACGAATCTTCATAACATTTATTATCATTTTTTTGAAAATAACTGGTGTGTTTTCAATAAATGATATTTGGATCAATTGCTTGATGTCTTCGATGTTATTGTGGATGATGACGCGGCGAATCGATGCGCTTATCCAGCTCCAAATGCCCGGGATTTCTTTCGCGATCTCACGATTTCGACAAATGTATGTGAGATTGTGTTCGACATCTGTAATGGTCACTTTTTGAAGACCATGTTTAAATAGTATGATGCGTGAAACTACGACGTATCCGAAGTTTTCAGCGCCGGCAATAAAGTCGAGCAAAACGTTGAGTCTCTCGGTGCAGCTCTCTGCAATTGTTTCGCTATTCGGTATAATGGCCATGTCGTCGATTAGTTGTCGGTAGAGGACTTCTATGACGTAGACTGAAGAGAAGAATTTATCGCGACGATACGTTTTCTCGGTCATGTTCGATATGAACAATTTCATGGCTCGTTCAACGTTGGTATGGGAACAAACTGCAGCGTACGCTTTCGATGCCGAGTTGAATTGATAGTTGCATAGTGAATGGAATACGAATTTCATAACGCGATTCTCCAAATTGGCCATCTGCATCCTAGTTTGCACGCTACATATGCCGCCGCGTGTGTATGAAAGGCCGATTAATGAGATCATTGGAGTTACAGTGGTCATACGAGATACGTCACCCGCTTGGAAGGTGCGAAATTTTTGAATAATATAGTCAAATAGTTTCGTATTTTTGTAGAAGAATTCTTCTAAGCATACTGAACGCCATTCTTCTTTCACATTGGGCGCCACGTTTGGTCCTAAAAGCCGGTTTGAAAGCGCTCCAACTGTTTGCAAAGCTGCATTCCTACATAAAAAAAAAACATTATTATTTCAACCTCAAAACAAAAAGTCGGCTTAATTCAAAGTAATAACAATAAAAAACATAAAATTAATAAATTGGAAAATATCAAAAAAGCTTAATGTCGATTGAGTATAATTATATGAAAATAATTGTATTAATTCCAAATTAAAGAATCTCAATTATTCGCAGACCATACAACATTTTAAAAACGCATTAAATATTTAAAATATTCATAAAAACTATATTTTCACCAACCTCTTAAAAAAAAAAAAATAAAAACTAGTATAGGGGAACATTTTAAAAAAATACAAGAAGATGACTTACCGAACTTTCCAATCGTACTGATCAAAACTTTCCATGCAATCAATCAACAAATCAGCCAGATATTCCGTGATGTGATTTTCAACCGAATTGTCGAGAATGATGGGTTGGAGACAATGTAGAATCAAACAGTAAAGCGCAGACATACTTGGCGTCTGTTCAGTCTTCGGAATGCTAACGTGATAATGTAACTGATCTTTCAGAAACACCATTATTTTATGGAACAACGGCTAAAAAAAAAAAAAAAAAAAAAAATACACCACGTTACTTCACTAATTAGCAATTACAATAATTATTCGTATAAAACTAGCAATGTTTTTCGAGTTTTAATTATTTATTTTAACTGAATTGAAAAATTCTAATATATTTAATGTTAAGTTCAATATATACCAACTTGTCATATATGTGTACATAAATTGTAAAAAAAACAGTGTAGAAAATAATTTGTTTATATATATATATATATATATATAAAAATGTGTACCTTGTTAAAACGTTTATCGCTGATGGCAATGGCGCATAAAAATGTTCGAATTTCCGCCGAACGTCTAACAGTACTGGTAAGCGTAGTCATATCAGGAACTCTATCAATGATCATGTCCACATAAGCCTCCAGCGCTGACACAAACATATTGTTTGTGGTCGCGTAATTTACCAGTTGACTCAGCGTGCTGCCAGCTTCTTCCAGCGTACCTTTATGGAAACATCTGTGGATGACTTCGAATAGGATGTTTAACGTGCGGTTCATGTAGCCTTCGACATTTGCGCGCATCGTGATGTGAACAGATAGACGACAACAAGCCTGTAATTAATTGCGAATATTAGTTGAATTTTATTTATGAAGTTAGAAAGCAATAAACTTACTCGTAACGCAAGCCACATGCAATTGATGGTACTTTTGTGGCACGTAGACTTTTGATCGTGGAAAGCAATAGCAATGCCGGTGCAGTATCGTCCACGGAACGGTAAAATACAACGTAACTCAAACACGTTCAGTAAATTCTCAACAATTTCTTCGATGAACTTGAATAAATCATCGAATCCTTCCGGGTCAAATAAGTGCAATAACGCATCTGTCAGAGTGATGAACGTGTGTAGTGGATTCTTTTGAAATACAACAGTATCCGATTTGTTTCTTTTAATATTATTCCATTGATCCAACATCATATTAAATATGGTAGCTAGTTGATCATCAATCTCATCATATTTCTTCTCCATAACCAGTTTCCGCATATTGAATAAGATGAGCTTCACTCCTTCATCGGCTACTTCAAAATTATGGCTCACCATCTTCTCCATACCCATTTCCATTAAATCAGCAATCGGGAGTTTATCTTCCGTCACGGAAATAATTTGGTTAAAAATCGTATTTAATATCCGGTCCTTTTGTTCTATTTTCGACCCAACCAACATAAACAACACTTCAAAGTAAAATCGCTCATGCGATTTATAGACATCAAGTCCTAACGAGAAATCCAGTAGTTTCTGTTGCGCCTCTTCGCCCAACCGCGGTGCTGCCCGACGCGGAAAATACGACACGAATATCTCGATCAACATAATCGACGTCGTCAATCTTTGATAGTTGCTATTGAAACTAAAGTTGCTCATTAGAAATGCGATCATTAAGTTGAATGTGTTGCGTAGCTCGTTAACACGTTCCTCGTCTTCCGGTTTCGCTGCCACCACAAACATTTGGACTTGTCTCAAAACGCACTCGAACGATCTTCGAATAGAATCCCGGCTTGCTTGATCCGCGCTATTGATGTTCAACAGTATGAAATGGTAGACTCGGTAAAACGCTTCGGAAGTTGTCATGTTTGAACTGCACAATAGTTCGAAGGACATGTTGCGGACGTTGGCGTCACTATGATCTAACCCCATGGTGATGTATGGAGCCATGTTGTATGATCTCTCGAAAAGACTTTGTCGCATTCCGAAAACCACCAACGATAAAATTGAATAATGTGGGATTTGTGCGCAAGAGTTAAGTTCAGCTAATAAGTCCGTTAGTAGATCAGGGTATTGTTTAAGACTATGCGATAAACAATACTTAAACAAATTCTTTTGTTCCAATCTAAACAATTAAAAAAAAAACACAATTGAAGAATGTGGAGTTAGTTTTTTTTTGTTGGATTACTTACGTTGGTGTACCAGCGTTTGTGAGCACGAATTTGATATGAGACAAGAAGTGGTCTTGCCAGAATTTGTATGTGGAAAGTCGGTCGATGGTGGCGTATAATTTCCCGGCAGCTGCACATAAATACGGGCTCGTTTGCGAGAACATGATAGCTTGCGCGAAATCGTCCGGGTCGATTTTGTGGATGAACGACGGATGTAGATTGATGATTTCCGTAAGTAAAATATATTTAAATTTAAACTTCCACGAAACAGTACCTAGAAGTTCTCGGAATACCGCTTCGGTGTTTCTGAACTTGGGATGCGTGAAAACGCATTTAATCAACGCGCAACACTCCTTTTTGTCAAAATTGTATGTGATCAACTCAAATACTTGACTGATACGAATTTTCGTCAAGACATGTGGGAAAGTTTCGAGAAATTTCAAAAGCAGTTGGAAATAAATATTGTTGTGACGCGCTTGCATTAAGCAACCGGCGAATATCTTGTCGTACAGACTTCGAAGTCGGTGTACGTCCGAGCATTTCAAATATATGATTAAATTGATATAACCGTATATCAATGAGAGTTTAAACACGTAGGGATTTTCTATTCTAAAGTTAAGGTTTATAGCAGGAACGGAAATCGAGCTGTCCTCTTCGAAACTGTTGTCGAAGAACTGGTAGATCTCGTGAATATCTTTATTTAGGGTGTACAATCCGAATACACCAACCCGGCAGCTGCTAAGCCACATATCGGTATCTTGGTGCTGGTTCGCAGCCAACGCAGCCCAAATTTGTTTTACCGTCTCAGTCAGTTCATCGTTGAACTCTTCTTCATCTTCCGCATTCAATTCCTTTGGACTCATACACATCCGCAGCAACCGCTAAAAATCGAATAGTTTAGCACCGAGTATTATACATAACCTAAAACACATACAAGTAGCGAATTTTTGGCAATATATTTATCAGTCATGATGAGAATTGTCGATATATTATAAAATAAATTAATTTAACATCACAATATTAAGTATATATCTAATATATAAATATGGCTATTGCTTAGAAATAAACAACAAGTCAAGTTTGAACTAGCTGTCAATGAGTATACATTTTCCTCACTAGATGGACATAGTTGTATATTTTCTCCTTATTTGGGAAATACCTCATATTTACTATTCTTATAAAAGCATATCAAAAACAATTTCTATTAATAAATTCGTAATAAATCATTAATTAGACATTTGAATTAATTCAACAATTTATAATATTTAGTAAAAAAAAAAAAATCAATAATAATAAAAAATATTTATGGGGGTCTAACAAACCCTTCTGGAAAATTTGATTAGAAAATAATTTTCAATAAAATATATGAATTAAGGGTACATAAATTAGATTATATATAAATATTTAAAATCATAGTAAAATTTTGTGATGTAGTGTAGAGATAATGTGCATTAATCTAATTACATATATTGACAAAGTATAAAAATATAAAATCAATTTGTTTTGGATATGTAATGGAAAACGAATGCAATTTTGTCAATAGAATGATAAAACTATATTAGATTAAATTGTAACTGAAATTGAAATAGGAAATTTGAAAATAATTTTTTGCTCGAAAATTGGAAAATTCATAATATCAGTTGAATGTAATTATAACAATGCGTTGATTTCATATGAAAATAAACGCAAATATTATACTGTCAAACGCGATATATCAGTAGATAAAATTTAATTTAATTTGTTTATTCATATATTTTCGATTATTTCATAATATTCATTTACTAAACGTAACGAAACGGCGAACAAAACATAATATGCATAATTGGGATAGTCGAAATAAATATTTGATAAATTAAAAAGTACAAACACAAATATACATTCAAAACAAGATTTATCTATTTTTTATATGTTCATTACCGATAAGCTTTTATGAAAACCTTGAATACAAAGTAAAAATACAATGTCTTCATTTATTTCCCCCCCCCCCTCACTCACTCTTATATAAGTTCTTGAAATTATGAAAGATAACAACTATGTTTATAATATTGAAAGAAATTTCTAAGAAATACAATAATACACATTTGAAAATCACTCAAAAATTAGCGTTATTTTTTTAAAACATGAAATGCAAATCTGTACAAGTTTTTATTGCCAATTGTAAAGCCTCATGCATATTTAATAATCGAAAAACAGTTAATTATGCCAAAATGTATAACTAAAATTGAGAAATACAATAAAATCTATATTAAAAACTAAGATTCAAAATTTATTCTCAATTGAACTTCGAAATGTATTTAGATTTAAAATTTAAGCCGCGATTACAACAATTATATTCAATATTCAATTTTATGCGACCTTTATGTAACTTATACAGAAATTCTATATAAAATTCAAGATCATATAGAGCTTTTAGCATTATTACAAAAAGTATGTTAAATGTCGTAAAATGTATGATTAATCTAATAAGCAACTCAATAATTTAAACTTACATCCATCTTATCTTCTTCCTCACCATCTAACTCAGCCATTATAACTTTTTTTTTGTAATAAATTACCACTAAAAAATAAAACGAACCAACTCGCAAGAGAACTTCTTACCAATTGGCAATGCGTAGTTCAATTTTTATCGCAATAAGATATCAGCTGAAGAAAGAATAAACAATGCAGGGTGGCACTACATTTATTTTTTTGTTGCCAACTAAGCAATTGAATTTAGAACGTATTTAGTAAATATTTGAATTTTTAAATATGGATTTTCATCTAGCTCAAAATCAATAAATAATTATATGTTTAAATATAACGAATTTCACCCCCAAATAATTAGTTTGTTGATCAATATACGTTTTGTAGAAATACTATTTAATTTAAAATTAGTTTATGTTCATATGAGATTTTAAAGGATATATTTTCTTTCAGTCAACGACTCTTTATATGTTTAAACATAATTATTTTCACACCAGAATAATTAATTTATAGATCTAGAACAGCTGTGGTTCGATTTATTAAAAAAAAAGAAACTTGCCGTTTAAAATACAGTATATTGTACGCGTTGTTAGATGTACAAAACAAAAATGAACAGAAGAATTTACAAACACGATTCGTTTTTAAAATTAATTGAATTCGCTTTAAGATAATAATATAAAATCACATTTTAATTATTAAAAATATTTACTGACGATAATTACAATAAATATCCAAAACCATAGATAAAATCAACAGATATTTGAAAGTACTAATTAGATTTTGCAATTAAATTCACGTAAATCGCTAAAAAATATATGTATTCTACATATAAACCAAATATTCCGCATGAAGAGCCCTACATTCTATCGGAGCCGCCACGAGAGAACACTTGAAAGAACAAGATGGCTAACCATCAACATCTTACTTTTTCATTTACAAATACATAAAAATCCAGAGAAATACAGAGGATTTTGACAATACTTGTCCATATTTCCTCAAACCATTAAATTTGTAAACATATTTTGATATTCGGAGTAATAAATAAATAAAAATTGCACGATTGTAAAGCTACATGATATAGATATATATATAATTTCAAACTTACATCCATCTTCTCCTCCTCCTCACCATCAAACTCAGCCATATTAACTTTTATTGTAATAAAACACCACTAAAATATGAAACGGTCCACCTCGTAAGAGTACTACTTCTAAATTGGTAATGCGTAGTTCGGTTTTAATCGCAATAGACAGTCGTTGAAGAAAGATAAAGAAAGCACAGGGTAGCATTGCCTGAATTTTTTTACCGATAAAACAATTGAATTGAAAATTAAATTTTTTTATATTCGTTTTTTTAGAATTTAATTATTTAAATATAATGAATTTCACCCCCACATAATTAATTTATAGATCAATATGATTTATTTCAAATCACAATATTAAAAGTGATTAAAATGTTCGTATGAATGCAATGCTATCTTGTTTGTTAGACAAAGACGGATATGGAACATTTCCTTTTGTCTTAGAGGCACATATTTGTTATTTTATAATGCTAATGTGATCTGGAATCGATCAATAAAAAAAAGTATTAACTGGATGTTATCCAATATAAAGCCGCTATAGTTAGGTAATATAAAAATGTAACGACCCTACGACAATATTGTCTAGGTTAAGTTATACTATGAAAATCGCGTAAATCGGGTAAATACTGCCCTATAATTTATAGAACATGCTAGAAGAAACAGAACAACAAAGATGGCGTAAAACTAAAATGTTACTTATTTCATTTATATAATAGCGTATTTACGGAAATGTGATACAAAAAAGATGTGGGCAATACTTAGCGATGTTTTTAAATAAAATACAGATATTTATCTCGAACTGCTGCATCTAAGAAGCTTCAATTTATTGAAAGGACGTTGATGCAATATTCGTCGCAATACATACAACTGCTTGAGATATATTATAAATGAATTGTTTTAAACTTACATACAGTTTGTCTTCATCACTATTCTTAGCCATTATAAGTGTTTTGTTATAAAACAGAAAGATCTATCAACCAGCTATCAGAAGCACTACTTGATAATTGGCGATGACCAACTCAAGTGTAAATCGCCGATATGGATTGAGGGAAGATAAAGACACGGGTGGCAATATTTGCAATTAATATTTAGCGGTAAGATAAATAAATTTGAATTAAACAAATATTTATTTAGATACTTAAGGATAAATATGATTCAGTTTAAGATAATTTAAATTGTTAATTTTCCATTAAAATCATAAGTATATTGGACACCGAATAGAAAATTTCGTAAATTACGATTACTTTATTTATAAATCCAATAAAAACTGGACATATTTTGATTTAAACTTACTTCCATTTTATCTTCATTACTAATCTTTTGAGCCATTATAGATGCTTTTCAAAAAAAACTAAAATAGCACTTAGTACTTCGTAAAAGGACTACTTGCGTCATGCGGAGCTCGAAGCGGCGGTCGGAAAAAAAAGATAGCAAATTTATAAACAATAAAAAGATGTCACTGGTTGGATTTCAATTATATGTTTAGCGGTAAAATTATTGAATTTGAATTCAAATTTTGAAAAAATTTCCTAAAATTTATCTGTTTCAGGTCTAGTCATTGACAGTTTTACTACTCAATACAAAATTAATAATTTATTCTAATGAATATATATATTAATATTCAAAATCACAAGATATAATAATTCTTGACCTTGAAAAATATATTGCTAAGTGGCAGGTGGTCGTAAAAATTAAGCTAACATACAGCTAAGGTAGGGGGTAGGTATAAGCTAATGGTAGATTTCTAGGTACTGTAAAATCACGGTTATGGCTAATGAGCTTAACTAGGACTTATCCATTTTAATTCATCCATTTTCCTGGTTTGCATAATCCCGATACGGCAATGCACTCTTGCCCCTAGTGAGCATTCGAAATATTTTACGATGGTACGTTAGAGTGTTTGCATAATAGTAGTCTTAGTGCAATTAGGGTTCTTAAGTAAACCGTTCAGCAAGGTTTGAATTGCTAACTCAACCACACACAATAAAATTTAAATTACTTACCTCTATTATCACTTTGACGTCAGTGCCTATGGAGCCACTTGGTAAGTTCAAATATAGAGCACAAACATGTTAAATAGTATTTTTTTTTTATTACTAACTAAATTTATAACAAAAGAGTTTTGTTAAGTATATTTGAAATTACTATTAAATACAATACAATTTATATAAAAATATTCTAGTAATATATCATAGTATTGTATAGTATTTTTGAATGGAATTGATTTATGTATTTGGATGCCAATTGGAGTTGGTGGTTACCTTTTGAAATGCAGAAGATATTTAGTTTTGCAAAGTTTTGAAGCTGCAACTGACACATCTATAACTTCATTGAAGTTTGTTATAGAAACACAACTATGTCTTGGAAGAAATAAAAATAATATGAGGAAATGCTATTTATTATTTTAATGCTGGATTATTTTTATAAAATGATAGACCAAAATAGAAATTGAAATCGGATGAAATTCACAACAAAAATAACCACAAACATTTCGAAACTATAATAAAATAAAAGAAATACAATTTTTTAATACCAACAATTTTACGAAATTGGAATAGAATTAGAGAAATGCTTTTAAAATACGAAAATTATAATAATTTTTTGATATCTTATTAATATCTGATTATATTTAATTTTCTAAAAGAAAGCACTTTTTTCCATGATTATTTCGCGATAATGTGCATGAATATATAATTTAAAAATAATAGATATGAGATTTTATCATTGCAAATTATGTATTTTGAATAAAATTATGAGGCATTATATTTTTGTGTTAATTGAAATTTAGCTGAAATTAATGTGTACATGAAATATTTTTCTTATAGATTTTAATTAATTTTGTCGATGAGTATTGGCACTCTAACTGTCAATGACCTCTAAATGCCATGACGCGACATATGCTGTAAATGTATGTTAGCAGGTCGTTGAATTCTTCGAGTATTTCTTTCGCACTAAACTTAGAACAGGTGAGTATCTATTTTTTAAAAAGTTTCATTCAAACCACTTAAGTTGCAAAAAATTACGCTTTAAAATATAATTTTCTCCATGTGGGTGGTTCCGAGCATTTTTCGCACAAATCTAAACGATTTTTTAATGAACTATTAATTAAATTATTTGGCGAACAATCAAAAGGTTGATATTTCACTTAACAATTTTGGCGCGCCAATATGGATTAAGTCCATAGTTCAGCTTAAATTAGGTGCATTTTGCAATTATTTAAATCAATAATGATTAATTTTGTAAATTAAGTAAATCATCAAATTATAAATAATTTATTTAAATATATCACCAAGTGCGTTAAGCATTTAGTGTTCGGTGTTATCAAAAGAAAGTTTGGGTTTTGTATAAATTGCAAATTAACCTCTTTCACCTTCAAGGTCGGCAGACCGTAGCTTATTAAGCCGCAGAGAATTTACAGACATTACGATACTTTTGTTTATTATTATATATATATTATCATGATAAAATAATTTATTTATATTTGATATTTCAATAATTTTGTTTGTATACATTAAATAATGTTACCCACCAAAATGCCTATTTTTCTACATATATATTAAATATTATATTAAAAATCACATTAAAATATTCGAGTGTGACGCCATAAATCCATAATATTTTTATTAATTGAATTATCACAACTAGATTGGCTGTATAAATATGCATTTATTTTGATTGATAGCGAATTTTATTTTAAATATATGATAATATTTTTATTATCATATCTATCCAGCGACAGATATGGTTTAAAATCAATTTTTAAAAATATAAATATATGATTCTGCATAGATAATAATAATAATTTAAAATTGAATTTAAATTGAATATTTTGCGCGATTTATTCAAATATTTTCATTTATAATTACGTACAGTACGTACATTCAATGTTATTTCTATAACATCCATTACCAATACTCGTTTGTAAAGAAGACGATTAAACTGGAATCACGCATATGCAATTATAGTTGTGTCAGTAATTTTTGCAAGACGTCAAAATTGTCACAAGGACACCTTCAATTCAATAATATTTTTTCTAACGACATAGGTTCAGGAATAATGTCGATTGGGAAAGATTGATAAATATTCAAATGTCATACAAAACCATTATTATTTTATGCGAAAATAATAATCGCTTTCGGTTTTAAACAATTAATGGTTTTTTTCATAAATATTAAATTTTAACTATGGTCAATTATTAAGTAACCATATATATTTTTTGAGGAAATTAGACTATTATTTGCAATTGGATGACACATTAAAAGAAATTTAAGTATAATATGTATAAATGTATAAACGAAACTAGTCAACATTGAAACCATATTTTTAACTATTTATGAAATATAAGCCAAAGTGTGAATTGTTCGTAATAGTGTTGAAAGGTGAACAATATGAAGAACACAAACAATATCAAAGATAAGCATTTGAGTGCGGGATGAATACCATCTTCAATTTAGTGAGAGGCGTCCACATCCACATCCACGGCACACCGATGATGGTAAGTACCAATGCGTTTTACTCTCATAAGATCGACCCCACACCTGTTTGTTCTTGGGTGTTGGAATGCGTTTCGTTCGTAAAGTCAAGTTCAGTGTGTTTGCTGTTTCAAGGACCCACTTTCCACTACGTCGAGTCGAGCATTGAGCAACTTGTTTACAATGTTCAGATCCGGACTTACTTACTTTCACATTTCTTGTAAAACACGTTTGAAATATTTGGTTTATTTTTCACCTGCGGCATATCAAAGCTATTGTACGGATACAAGCTGTGTATCAGACTCATTTCATTAATAATTTTGCACATATTTAGGCTGCGAATTTCTCAGCAATTATTTTAATGTACCATTTCGTACACATGCTTAAGTCATGCTGACAGAAACCATTCCCTGATGAATGTTCGAACATATATAACCAACATTCATATTTCGCGTATTTGATTGCTGTTTAGATTTTTATTGCATCTTAAATATTGCTTTAATAGCCTCCATACCTCATTATTTTCCGAGAATAATTAATGTGTGGGAAGACAAATAATAAAAGAACAAAAATGGATTGATTGACTTGTAATTAAAATCAAATGTTGTATATATACTATTTCTATTGTTGTCTAATTACGGTATTGCATGTTTCGACTGTTATGACGTATAATTATGTCAGATTGCCAAATTTTTAACAACCATCGTAACAAATATACAAAAGAATAAAGCAATGGTATTTTTAGTTCGATATAATTACGGATTGAAAGTGTGTATTCTTACCAAATATACGCACCAGAATATGTATTCTTATATTACTTAAGTCATCTAAACCATATTTCACACGATACGATACGATTGTGCAGGATATTATAAAACATCCCGGAACCATGTTTTTCTTTAAATTTCGGCTAGTAAATTACTAAATAATTACATTTTTGGGAAATCAATACAGACTTATAGAATATTCAGCGTATTAAATATATATTTAAAAATATTATTTCATTATTGTTACGAATTTAACGCTATAAATGTTTACGAAAATGTATAATAATACATTATTGTGACCCAAAATAAAAATATTTACCTTCACATTTATCAATTTATTGTTAATTTAAAAATGAATATGAAAATGAATTTTCGATTCTTAAAACCTAGTCAATAACTTAAATTGTCATACTAACATAAATACATAGATATACATAAATAATACGTATGAAAGAATGATTAATATTAATAATTTCAATTTTTTAATATTGCAAAGTTACAGTTCATTTTGAATATTGTAATCATGTATATAATTGTTTTGCGCAATTTTGGTAATAATGACAGTTTTTCCGTTTAAAAAGTAGAACTAGTCAAAGAACGGTTGGTAAAGATTTTCTTGGCTATTCGTTTTAAATTGATATATGTATCGATGATGCAGATTTATAAATAAAAAAGAAAGCAGTGAACCACAAGTCACAGCATGATCGAGTGTGTGCGAGTGTGTGTAAACGATTTCCTTTCAGCTTCTTAGAATCGGAGCGAAGGTATACGTACATACATACATATATATATTGTGTGGTCTCGCCCAGAGAAAGTAAAATGTATGTCGTGTTGCATGGTATGAATAGGAGATCGCCCACCTCTTGCATACCGTCATATCTACCTTTACATACTACAATAGATGCCTCTAATACTTCCAAATGGCTCTTACACCTGTTACTGTATCATCCCGCGCACTGAACCCTCTAACATTCCTCAACTCTACGCAAATTAACTTTTGAACATATTACACCAGGAAATATTTGCAAAAATCATGTGTGTCTTCAGTTACAAAAATCTATAAGATTCAAAACCGTAAACATGTATATTAATAGAAGTATTTTAATTAAACCAAATAATTTAGATTAACTTAAATAAAATAATTTTAGTTTTGTTTATTTTTAAATTGCAGAAAAGAATATTTGCTCCTTATTAACCAATTACAAAATCAAAATAACGATTTTAAATTGTTTTTTAAATACGTAATTTTTTTAAAATTGTTTTTCTTATGTAAATATAATACTTATGTTTTTATATCAGCAATAATTTGATACATAATATCCTTAGGTGTTGATGCTGTAACAATTGTAATTTCTTGTATCTAATTGGATTCTAACGTAATAAGAATATGTATTCCGGATGCGACATAAGAAATCCTGTAACTTCAGCTCATCTTATTTTGTAATTATAACTAATGATAAACTGGTTCAACTGAAACTGTCTCTCAACAAATATAGATTCTAATTAACATTTTTACCAGTTTTGAACTACATACAAATGACCAAATTATATTTAAAAAAAAAAAAATTACTAATTACTGTCGCTTATGTAATGAAAGAAGTTTTTATTAATTTATACAGAATGTTTCTAATTCCGGTTCTGTCCATTAGGTGCAATTTATACAATTTCTCCAGAAATAATGATACCAAATAGAGTTATGAAAAAAAACTTAAATAGAAAAATTAAATAATTTTATTTAACTTATGAGTAGCCAAGCGGAAATGTTCCAAATTTTCACTTGTATACCGATAATTTTAATAGAACTGTTCAACCGTGAATATAACAGCCGTGCAAATCAATTTGAACAACCCAGAAAATTTTTTCTTCTCGCGTGCCTCTTACAAAATACTTAAAGACGAACCTACTGTCCAAATTTCTTAACTGATTATATTATGTATGGCATCATAAATATCATTTTGTGTATGAGAAAAAAAAAAAATTAACATAATATAATCACTATTTTAAGTTTCATAAATATTTTATTAAATCCAATAAGATTGTGCGTTCGAGAAAATAAGCTTTAGTATTTTCACAGAGATGAATGCAGAAAACGAATATCCGAAGTGTTTTTCATTTATTTAAATTACTTGCAGATGTAAAGCTTCTAATAAAATATATGAAAATAATTATGTTCTTGATTGTATTATGATATTGAATGAATCGGGAAATTCAAACGATTCAATTGTATGCCGAGAATATATTGATTCCAATTCAATTTAAAAAATACTCACGTATATTGTTTTATTGTAGTACAACGGTGTAAGAGATATGGTATTGTATGTTAACATCTAATCAGTGCTAATTTATATTCAAGTGAACGTACGAAATCCATTAATAAAATATTCTGAAATTGTATTTTATTTTTATATGCGATAGTCTATTTTAAGGTATATACTTAACGAAATTTCGTCAACTTTACATTTAACGGTTGAAATATAACAAAAAGTGTAATGAATCTATTTTAAAATAAATTTACGAATACATTTTTTTTGTCTTAAACATTTTAATTTGCAAATTTTCCCTATAGAAGTACAGAAATGACCATTAGTGCCCCAGAATATGGTCGTGACACCAAGTTCCAATAAAATATCTGTTATACACTATTGACAAAAGAGGTTTTAGAAGAGTACTGACAAAGACAGATCTCACTGTCTATTGTACAATATATGTTTTATTTTTTTCTTCTTCGTGAAATCAGTCGTGCATCTTTGTGTGCAACAAGCCTTAACTTGTAATAAACTATTTTTAAAGATCATTGTTGAATAATTTTTCTAAAGTTGATTCAGATAAATTTAGAGAGAAAGTAAAACAAATATTCAAATTAAAAATGTGACATATTAAGGTTAGGCGGGCCTAAAAAGAAAATGTCGGTTTTTTTTTCTTCATAATTGTTAGTCCGACAAAATTAAGTTCGTTTCACGTGACGTGATACTACACAGCTAAACAAAGTGCATGCTGTGACTTACAATAAGATTTGTTTATTTAGTAACAACACAGGTGGAGCAGCGATCGATGTGTCCTTGGCACTTTCATTATAAACACGGATACACTTTTTGGAAAGTCGTTTTTTAATATGCATCACACATATACATTCATAGATTTTTCATGAATCTCGTTTAAAATTTCCCCTAAATGTACATACATTTGATCAAAAATTAAACATTTTCTTTATGCAAGAGCAATTTTAAACATTGGATCTTAATGCAATGTGCTTTAAACCAAATTATTCAAAAATAAAATTTCTATTGCATCGAAATAAAAACAACCGGCTTTTTCTTTTCTGATAAAATAACTGCGATTTCAAGTTGATAAATAATACAGTATAAAAATGGAAAGCAATTGTACAGATAATCAAAACAAGATGGAAAATAAAAATCTAAATAATACAGAAAGGAAAGTTATAATATATTTCATTTTTTTGGTTGTTGAAATTAAAAAATTGCATTGGTCAAATTACAGTTTTAAAAATCGGAATATATATTTATTCCCATGAAAAAATTAAAATACAAACGTTAAAAAAAAACTAACGATTCTAATTACACAATCATTTATATAAGCAATCATACTCATCATTTATTTAATGACACACGAAAATTTTAAGATGCACGCGCTTAAGAATGGAAAGTGGTGAGACAATGACTTTAATTTTAAGGTCATTGCCGAGTCCATTTCCAGACTGTTGCAACTCAGATGCAGACCCATTTTACCTAAATTTACAAGAGATACCAAAAAAACTGTTCCTTTTTGTAATTTTATTGTAATTGGTACTTAATTTATATTATTCATTCCAAGAACTACAGTTAAATATTTTATGACTCATAAGTTTTCACTTAAGGTGTAAATATTCAAGTTAACAATAAAGAAATCAATAAAAGAAATTTATTAACTGTTTTACGATCTATTGTATGTACTTTCTTATTATATTTATAGAAATTAATTCTCATCTCATTTAAGATTTTTTTTTTGCACTGTTCATTAAAGACGAAGGTCAATACAAGTGTGAAATATTTATAAATGAAATAGCACACATATATATGAAAGTTGATCGCAGTTTAATTTTTTTGTTTAAATATTTAATTTAGTTGTTTTAAGTCTTAACATGGTTAAGGTAATTTAAGAGATGAAATAAATAATCATTTAAAAGGTCACTGAAAGTATATTTATGATTTATAAGAAGAAGATTGATACAACATTAGCTCATTACGTAATAATAGGAATATTTACACAATATTTAATTAGTAAAACATTAAATTGAATTGATTCTAATTATAGGATGAGCTTGATTATATATAATAATAAATCTTTCTTATACGTAAGTTCTGTCACCATGTCAAGACCGACTCAACTTTGACAGAGACCCGGCCCGTGTCCTAGGTTGAATATAAACAAATAAAATTTCAATAGTAGACACTCACAAATCTTCTACTTTCACACTTTTGTCAATCAATAGAATCACTTTAGAATTATATTGTAAATATTTTCAAAACTGTTTTCACTTGTACTTTCCATTTGTTAAACACCACATATATCTTACAATTAGATTTGTACAAAATCGAAAGCCGTTCTGATTCTTCCGGAAAAGATTAACCCTAAGCTTACGCAAGCCAAATGTATCAGAAATTACGAGATTTCTGAACAAGATTTCCGATTTTCAATAACAAAATCATATTTTATGGTACATAAATGAATTTTAAAATTCGTTATAATTTATCAGTATTAGAAATAAATAAATATTATTTTCAACAAAAGTTTATTTTTATAAATAATAAAAAAGGATCTATTACAAATTGATGACTTAGAATGTAAATTGCATGCCGATGCTAAAGTATATTTAGTGTTTCCCCAGAATGCAGAATGTCACAATGATGTCAGTTATGTGAATTCAAATAATCGAATATGTATAATCAAAATTACAATTTAAACGCAATACGATTAGGATTAATGTTTAATGTAGATCAACATTGAACTGTATTTAGTGTAATGATGCAAATGCTTACAAACAAATCTGTACGTTATATTCGCAACTGCCATTTAATAATCTGATATATGAAATAACTTGGTGTAAATAAATAAAATTACGTACAAAATATGTCATCATCTAATATCCGAGCACTCATCGTTATATGTATGTACATATATCCAAAATATGTGTAGCGAGTGAAAGCGAGTTGTGAATTATCACGGGACACAATTTGCGGAAAACAATAAACGTATGTGAAGCCGGTACAGGTACCGGACACAAAACAGGTGCATTTCAACGGAATCGGAACCGGAAACCCGAGTTCGATCTCATGAGTAAAATGCGTTGCCCGTGTTAACACAGATACAACAACCAGTAAATGAGGAAACACTCAGCCACACTAGTATATTGTACATGGGAACAAAAAAATACGTAGATTCACTAGCGTTTACTTTTGGGTCATGGCTTCTTTAAAACAATACAAATAATATAATTAAATTACATTAGACTCTCTTGTCGAGTGTGTGGCTCATTCTATTCTTTTCTCAGTGATTCCACTTGAAATTTTACCAAATTTTCTACGCGATTGGATAAGTATGTGGACGTTAGCCAACAATTGGTGTATAATGCTTAAAATAGCTATTTGGAAAACGATTTTTATTTATTTTTTAAACAAATTGAATAGATTATGTATTTTATACATAAATTGATATTTTTCTATTGCTTCACCGTATTATCGTGAAAATCTGACTAGATTTTGCTTGGGTCTCATATTGATGAAAGTAAATAACAGCATGAACTTGAAATTGCATTTCCGGGGATCGGAATTCTTGCAACCTGCATTTAAAAAACGTATAATTGTATTTTTAACAAGAGGTGCTTCGTTTTTTCTTTTTTTTTCTTTCTCAGACATCGACAACACAACAGCCTACTTTTTGACTGTTTGCGCCTGAGAGAAAGCTGATAATTCTTAATACCGGCATAGCATTACAGACACCACACTTAGAGGTCGAAAATGACCTTCCAACGTCATATAATGATCAAAAGATAAATACGCTTTTTGTATATATCTAAATACACACATGCACGGTGTATAGGCATACCATCACGAAACAATTGATTATTTGAATTATGTTGCGTCGTCTGCTTATATGATAAATTATTCAATTATTGTCCGAACGAAATGATAGTATCATTCAATTTAAACATGTTGTTACTTTTTTTACCCCATCAGTTGTATCGCTTTGTTGATCTTTACAATTAATACAATGGATAGAGGTGGACACGTTGATTGTGGACATGATTGAGAATGAATTAAGAAATGGAAAGGTTTGGAGTAAACGGATTAAGAGACTGGCGCATTGTTTGATGATATGATAAGCTTGGAATGGTGCTTTTTAACGCTTAGTTATATGCATTTATTATAAACCGGTTAAGTCCAAGGCCGAAGAGTAGCTTCAAAAACCAATCAGCAAGTACTTTTCGTTACAAAAAATATGACAATTTGTGCACCAACTAACATAATTTCTTACAATGCAGAATTTTATTAATACTAAAATTTTTGCGCTTTATTTTTTGGGAAAACGTTTATGAATAAATGTAATTGAAATTTTGATCTATGACCTGCGTTGCTTATAGTTTAGCGTAAAAGTATTTCCTAGTCTTATAAAAATTCTCTAGCTAATATTTATCTCTAAATCAATCTACAACACGAACATCCATGTTACGGTGTATATTTGAAAGTAAAGAATCGAAACCAATATATTTCAAATTTTATCGAATAAGAATTACGTTGACCTAAATTCTATAACCGTTTAATATATTTTCAATCATTTTATAAATATATTTCATATCAATTTGTATGTTTACAAATATATTTTAATCTTATTGAGTTTATTTCGAGCGTATTATTAATGAAATAATGAATCGTTATTCGGTGTTGACCGGAGGAATTTAGAGATGTTCATTTATCGAAAGTTAATAGGACATGGCTTGAATTATTTGCAAATATATGATTGTATTTATTTTTGAAAAAAAAATGAATTATGGATATGTCTGGTGATATTTCTTTAGGTAGTTTTATAAAATGATGTGTCATCAAAGATCCTGAAAGATGGCCAAAAATTATGTATTGGGCACTGTACAATAATTATGAATCATTATAAAAAAATGTTCGCGTACAACTTTCTTCGGATATATTTGTTTTATACGAGATATATGTCTGCAGGGTGCGTATTTACAATTGCGTCCCTGTCCCTGTCTTGAGCGTATGGTATGTATGTGTCAAGTAGTTCGGTAGTGTTCGTTCCCTCAATAATATAATAATAATAATATTTGAAAACGCAAGAGGCTAGTGCGCGTTTTGTCATCACCGTCATCCGTCGTATAGCCTACTTTCTCCGGTTTACCGCGCGGTTAGGTGGTGGGTAGCTCGTCTTCGTCTCATACCATCCGGATTGGCTCGAAGATTTACTTAATATGAATGCAATCGAGTGGGGCAAAATTCAACTACTACTACCACATATACGAAAAACGTAAAAAGAAATTCGTTGTCGTCATCGGTCTAAGTACTTCTTATAAAAGTCTATAAAACGATCGGCCGAACCATCGACAACATCATTTCTTTAGTAACGAAACGGCAGGCACATTTAGTTATGGGTGATTGTTACCCACGTTGGGACTGACATTATACGCTTAAATTACATACATACATACATCGAATATTATTCTTGTGTATGGTGTTACGCTACGCGCTTCAAATAGTTCAGTGGATTTACCTTTTTGAATTCGTGAGTGTTAAGTGTTTTGATCAGTTTTTCATATAATTGGATTGAACATGATATTACAACAGGTGATTATCCATTTATTTATTTATTAGACTTCCTTAATCTCCAAATGAATTATCTCATTTTGTACTCATCTGCAGACGAAAATAGTGAAATATTTCGGAGTGTAAACATGCACGTAAATGGATTCGTTTCCAATCTTCTTTCTCTGTCTAGACTACACTGTTAATATAGTATACTAAACGTGCTTTCACACTTAAATCATTATTTTTAGTAATGATTCATTTGGGGATAAAATTAAATATAGAACTTTTAATGACTATGATATAATTAGAGTAGGTACTTTGATTTTTTTATTTTCAATAATTACATTTTATCATCATAAAGATATTTTTTCAACAAAAGGATAAAAATAGAAATTGACCTTTGTTGAAATTTTAAAAATGAGGAAACCTACGTAATTTAATACAGGGTGTATGTAAAATATAGTTCAAAGCATTTTGCCGCTCTATAATAAATGTGGACAATATTAACTTGAAATAGAGAATTAATATATTCGCTGCAAAGCATTCGTGTCAAATACTGAATTAAAATATAATTACAGTCAAAATAAATATTCCTAATGCCAGTAAAATTATACTTATTGCGTATAGTGAACAACATCTTTTAAAAGCAAATATAGTAATTTGTTTACTTAAAATCCGTCTTTTAAGTGCATTTATGTAAATAAAAGCATATGTATAATTGATTGCTTGTTATTATTTTAACTTCAATTAATTAGTTTAATTAAACTAATGAATATTTCTGTTTACTATCGTCATGTTCTCTTAAATTTAATTACTTTAGAAGTAATTGTATTAGCGCAAAGCAGTTGCGTGAACTTTGTTGCATTTCCACTATTTTAAAATTACGAAATTTTGTCGGTAATTAACCATGAAATGAATACCGATATGGCCAGATTATATAAATCGCGAATGAATTATCAATTGAAATAGTGCAGTAAATGTAGAATGTACGCTATTAGCACGTTGCCTTTACGCCTAGTTAACACATATTTTTTGTTTTAAATTCCATGGATAAAAGTGAATTTATAATGTATAACGACGGAAGTCACTGTTATAGTTATTGTTGTTTTTATGTATAATTCAAATTGTTTATTCTATTTTTAAATGCTTTAAAAAGATGTTTATTTTTGTTCTACCATAAACTCACATTACTCAATTCTTCTCGAAGAATAAACTCATTTTATTAAAACTGCGTTTTTATTGAATTAGGTTACACAATTGCACTTACACTTATTCAATAATAATACAAGTTAACAACCCTTTTATTCACGATACACATATTCAATATAAAAACTGTCACAGTTTATTTGTTTTCTAATTGAAAATCGATTTGGTGGAAAAGTGACAGTAAGAATATAAATTGTTGTACAATAGATAAGTCCTTGTCTTTGCTAGTAGATTTTTAGAGTTTAACAATGAGATCTGAATTTATTAAGATTCAAAAAATTTTTTAGATATTTTTGAAATTATTTTATTTAAAATATTTAAATAATAATGTTCGATAATAGCATTTGATAACATTTACAAAGTAGAAAATAGTAAATAATGTTTCGCTTTAAATCTGTAGTACATTGATGGACTAACTGATACAGCTGTACATGAACATAAAATGTTTTATGTGATGAATACGTATCTTATGCAATAAAAATTGCTTTTGGAATAGTGTCAAACATTTATAATTCAGATGGTTTTGCATAATTCACGAACACTTTTCTTTATTTCGCACACATGTGTACTTTTAACCGCAGCGGTTGTGCGACAGCTCGCCCATCAGTCATGGCTCAGCTGTTGGCCGTGCATCTTCGAAATGTGCACTCCTGCCGTATTATTATTTATTGATTAATAAATGCATAGGAATTATATTCACGTTAAAAAAATATAATAATTTGTAATAATTCAATGCGTTAATGAATTGAGCCAGTTAGCATTGATAATTAAAAATTTTAATTAATTATTTTGGAGATATTAATAAAATAAATTTAACTGCATTTTAACTTGAAAGAATATTTTATAATTAGCTGTACTTTTGTTAAAAATACCATTTAAAATTTAACAAATATTTCTAGGTTATCGCATCATAATTTATAACGGAACAATGACGACGGTAAACTAAAAAATGCTTATTATTTTCGCGTGTTCCGTGAACATTTTAAACGACTCTTTATTATATCATAGTTAATTAGTACATGTAATACTTTAAACTTTAAGTACGTTTAGTTTGTTTATATTATTTTCGTTTTTTTATTTTTTTGCAGGTGACTGTTGCTTTTCTGTGTGTGTTTCTAACATCACATTCAACGTTCGCTGTTGTAAATAATAATGTCAAATCGGTAGCGTCTAGTGATTCCAATACAAAATCCGGTACAACCAGCACAAATACGGGCAATAATGATTCTGTCGCTGCGAGCAGTGAAACGGAAACAAACCGAAGAGAAATTCCAGCAGGTGGATTAAGTGATTCGTATGGTGTTCCGATACCGAGTAACTCATACGGACCTCCGTCTGATTCGTATATTCCGCCAGTGCAAAGCAACTTGGGTCTTCCAGTGCCAGTATATGGAGTTCCTGACGGTCCCGGAAACCATATAGTGTATCCAGCTCTTCCTCCAGATATACCTCCTCCTCTACCTTCATTTCAAAGTATTTCATCATTATCTGGTGGTTACGGCCCTCCGAAATCAATATATAGTCCACCCTTAAAAGCTCAGTTCCATGGACCACCACCTTCTTTCAATAAACATAATTTCCATAAAGCAATTTTTGGTTCTGGATTTTTCAATGGTGCTCACAAAAATCAAAGACCCAACTTTGGACCACCACCGCAATTTATACCTAAACCACAATATGGTCCACCAAAACATAATTATGGTCCACCAAAGTTTCCAAAACCATCTTATGGACCGCCAAAAGATAGCTATGGCCCCCCTAAAGACAGTTACGGGCCCCCAAAAGAAAGTTATGGTCCTCCGAAAGAAAGTTATGGTCCGCCGAAAGAAAATTATGGTCCTCCGAAAGAAAGTTATGGTCCGCCCAAAGAAAGCTATGGACCACCAAAAGAAAACTATGGTCCTCCGTTGAAGTTAAATTTCCATCCTCCAAAACCTTTGTTCATATCGTCTAAACCTGCACATGGACCAATCAAAATAAATGGTCAATTTGGAGCGCCACTTGCGACTTACGGCCCACCACATGGTACGTATGGACCACCAAATGCTGGCCCGTTATTTAGTCCACCAAATGCTGGTCCGTTATTCAGTCCACCAAATGTTCACTATGGACCACCTGACAACGGACATGATCATGGTCATGGACATGGAAATGTAATTGGACATGGTCATAGTCATGGGAATGGAAATGGACATGGACATGGACATAGTCATGGACATAATGGATTAGCACTTCAAATACATCATGGTCCACCACCACAAATTCATGGTCCTCCTGCACAGTATGGACCACCAGAACCAATTCCACATGGACCACCTCATCCAGGTGCACCAGCACCACCAACACCACCAGACATTAAATATGATGGTTGGCAACCAATTCCTGGCTTAGTATCAAGACCACTTTCTGATAATTATGGTGCTCCACATCATGGTCACGGTAATAATGGTGGAATTGATTTAAATGGAATTATCCCTCCTCCATTAGCCGGCGGAGGACTTCATAGTGATTTATCTTTGACGTATGCATCAGGATTTGCTCATGGAACGGGGCAATCGGTTGGGGGATTCTCTAATGGTGGAGCTGAAGGATTTTCACATGCAAACAGCGGTGAATTTGGAGGATTTAGTATAGATAATAGTGGTTCTGGAGGTGGATACTCGCATGGAAATGGTGGCTCTGGTGGTGGGTTTGTACATGGACCAAGTGATTCCTATGGCGCTCCTTTAAATTCTGTGACAGGATCAGGTGGTATTGCCAGTTCATCAGTAAATGATCACCATAGTCATCATGAACACCATAGCCATCATGAACAACATAACCAACACGGGCATGGCTCGAGTGGTGGATCTTTTGGAAATCTATTTGGAGGAAATGATAATTCGTTATCCGTTATCAAAAGTATTGGATATGAAATCTTTCCATCGGGTGGTGGAGCAGGAGGCTCACATTCGCATGGATTTAACGGTGGGTCAAATGGTGGCGGACATGCTATAACTGACTCGTACGGTGCACCACCTGCCGACTCTTACTCTTCAGATGGACCATATCCAGCTGCACATAAAGGAAAAGGATTATCACATTCTACCTCACACTCTTTCCATTCACAAGGCCAGAACTTCGCAGCTCTCGTTGGTGGTCCATCACATGGATCATCACTTTCTCTTTCGTCGTCTGGCATTGGTTTAATTCCACCCAGTGGCATTTATGGTGCACCAAGTGGACAATATGGTACTCCTTTGCTATCGCCACCTAAAAATGTTTTCACACCTAGTGGCTCATATGGTGCTCCATCTGGATTGAATGCTTTAGATATTAATCCACCGAAGTCACCTGTTGTGTTTAGAGAACCAGTACCACAAGGACTAATTGAATCTATTGGTGAGTCTGTAGTTCAAAAAGATGCTCAAGGTATAGAACACAGTCAATCTTCGTTCCAAGGACAAGCATATATACCACCACCAGTGCCAGATCTATCGCAACAGCATAGTGGTGGACAAGGACATAATAATGGAGGACATAATAATGGAGGACGTAATAATGGTGGACATAATAATGGAGGACATAATAATGGAGGACATAATAATGGTGGACATAATGGTGGAGGTCATATTAGTGGGGGACATAATAATGCAGGACATAATAATGGAGGGCACGGACATAATAATGGACAAGGTCACATTAATCCACCAACAGACTTATACAGTTTACCTTATTCAGGTAATGCAGTGTCGTTCCAAACAGTTGAGCATGGATCCGGAAATGGTTTTGGTCATGAATTTAAAAATAATTTCGGTGGAAATTCATTTAATTTCGGTAATGATCATGGGCAAGGTTTAACGTTAACAAGCTACACTGCTCCACTTGGAGCTATTGATTCCTCATACGGAATCCCATTGCAACCACAAGCGTTAACGGCAAATTTTGATCAATCACAAGGTTTTGATTTCACAAATCTTAATTTTGGATCTTCTTACTCAGTACCTCAAATCAGTTTACAGTCAACACTTTCCTTACCACATGATTGCTCTCAACATAAATCACAACCATTACCACCACAACAAAGTTATGGATTACCTACCGGTTCCGCATCAAGTTACGCCGCTTCAATATCTTCATTGAATACAAATATTGGAAGCCAATCAAACTACAACTTGCCATCATTTGACTTCAGCAATTCCGACTTGCAAAACGTTCACACACAACAGTCAGCTTCTCACGTTGATCAAACAAATTCAGTGGAAATCCATGGGAAATCATTAGGGCAGGAATATTTCGGTAAAGATAGCGATTTACAAAAATCCCAAGAAATTCAATTATCAAATGGAATCCAGAATATTCCTGTGCAAGGCTCACTGGGTAGTTATACTCTACAGATACAATCAGCTGATGGCTTGGGAGGACATCAAGCTACAAATATTGATAATGTTCCTCATGAACAAGTGTTATCCGAGGGATTATTACAGTCTATTTTAGCTGCAATTGAACAGCCACAACATCAACAACAGCAACAACAGCAACAACAACAATTTCAACAACATTTCCAGCAACAATCATTTCAACAAAATGAACAACAAAATTATGGTGATTTACAGCATGCTCCGTCAGGATCAATTGCCCAATTCCAACAAACATCCAGTATAGATGATGGCGAAGCCCAACATTCTGTGACCAGACAAGTTGTTGTAACTGCACCTGTGACTGAACCAACGACTCAGAAAATCAGTGAACCTACGTCGACTCAGAGTTCAGGGCCAGAAAGTGAACAATCTTTGCGTTTGATTGACAACAATGAAATTGCATTATATTTTAATAATGATCAACCAGATGCGCAACTACAACAGCAAGAGAACCAACCACAACAGCAACAGCAACAGCAACAGCAACAGCAACAGCAACAGCAACAGCAACAGCAACAGCAACAGCAACAAGAGCAACAAGGCCAGTTGCAAGCAAGTGATGTTGCGAAACAAATTGATGATAGTAATGTGAGAAACGGCCAACAGTACGGTAGTTTCGTATCGTTTAAGGGGCCACATTCTAGTTATGTGTACGGTGAATTGAAATCGAAAAACGGAACACAATTATCAGCGCCCACGTCAGAAAAATCTGAATAAACTGTTTTTAATGTTTTTTGTGCCTATATTAAAGTGAATTCTCACAAACTATAAATAATTATGTATTTGTAGCCAGTGAAATGTGCTCATTCATTAAAAAGATAAATCCTTAACTCTATCGTAGGTACTCAAAGCAAAATTAATTATTTCATGATTATTTATTGTTTGAAAAAATTCTGTATTCAGTAGTTATTATTATTGTTAGTTGACATAGTTAATTTATTTTTTATATTTCTACTTAATAAGCATTTATACTTGTGTGACTTAAATAATGTACAAATAAACATGTATTGAATGCTATTATTGAAACTTTCTAATATACAAGTCAGGTATTTAAGATTAATAAAATAATTTACAATATTTCATATTTCATTATTTGTGGCCGAGATCCTCATTTCAACCATATGCGTTTTTCATTTATTGAGAAAACTAAACAATATGCTTTCTCTTTTCTAAACGATCGCAATTTGATAATAATACACGTTGTTAAATCTGCAAGCCAGTTCTGCAGGATTAGCAACTTCTGTTCGCTTCTGGCCTCACCTCACCACAGGCTGGCAGTGACCTATGGACTTGAAAGCTATTGAAGACGAAAGCAGGTCACAGTTGCGACAGTTAAGAATCTTTCTCGCAGCAAATGTATCACGAACAGACCTGTATTCAACATATTGTTTTCTCAATATCGATTCACAAGTTTGTAATGGATTTTAAAAAAATTTCGTAGATCTAATTATATTTACATTACCGTAATAAACATTTGCTACGTATTTACATTACCAATTAGCTATTTTTAAATTACTACATATATTTTGAAGGACGATTAAAT
The DNA here is from genome assembly GCA_944039245.1 of Nebria salina. NCBI lineage: Eukaryota > Metazoa > Arthropoda > Insecta > Coleoptera > Carabidae > Nebria > Nebria salina. Next base: position 2,072,667 of record OX063288.1, on the reverse strand, counting down.
TCATTCATAAAACTTGTTCACCTGCAGTTATTTAAATAATCGAAATTCAACGACATGTTCTAGAACTTTATTTATCAATTGTTTTTAATGAAAATTCCATTCGCGCTTTTATTTTCAAATATGAAATAAAAAATAAAAAAGTATTGAACATATAGTATTGATTAGATTATCGCGTTGAATTTCGAACAGTTTAAAATTAAAACCGTTTCAGAAGAAAGCTTTTAATTATTATGTATTCGCGAGCATGGTTCTACAAACCTGTATTCTTAACCTTGCGAAACGATTGTCTAGGAAGATTAAAAGAAAATAATAATAAAAAGAGCGTGATTCGTTAGGTGAGAATGTATCCGTTTTTTATTTAATTTCAACTAATCATTGTTCTTGTTATTGTTGGTAAAGTTCACGCAATTTACTTCGAGCGAACTTATACACTCATTTAGCATATTACAACAGCATTTCCCAAACTATTATTCAAATTAGCCGAGACAAAATAGACAAAAATTAAAACATTCATTTCGAGAATTCAATTAGTTTTTAATTTTGCTTTGTAGTTCTAAATATTCAACTTAATAGTGCGAAATTACAAAATAGTATTAATTAATGCAACATTTTTTTTTAATATCAAATTGAACTTATTTATGTGATTATAATTACGAAATATCGAAATATAAAACTATTAATTGTTATAAGTTATGTGATAAGGATTACATAACAGTGTATCTTATTTGAAAAGTTATATTCGAAATAATTTGAAAGAAAGTCTAGTGAACTTGAAATAAAAATAAACCGTTTACGACATATATAATATAAGTGTATGGATATATGAAAGGTAATAACCTTGTGAAAGAAATTAACCTTGTATTGATTAAACTTGAAAAGCCAGTGTCTATACCGCGTCCCCGGAAAAATTTACCCGCGAGGCACCATACGGTGAAAGTATCATGTGTTTGACTTGTCCGGCACAGCACCGATATAATCAACCTTCTAAAAACTAGCTGGATAGAATTGTTACGACCTACGAGTCTCGTAATTGTTTTTGTCTTTAGCAGACGACACAATCAAGTCTTTTAAATTGTTTACCTGTTTTTCTTCATTTGTTGATTGCAAATCCAATTATATCAACATTTTAATAAATATCATATATCTGTGACCTCAAATAAAGTATGATGCAAGAGAACGAAATTAAGGGTTTTTTCATAATTTTATATATCACTAATATTTATTATGTAATATTTATAAAATATGCTCTATTTTGTGCGTAATGTGTTTACGCATACCTGTTTGTGTGTGGGGGGCTGTTTTAAAATTTATGACCATCTCATTAATACCTATTTGCTGGGTCTGTGCAATTTTTGACTGCGGCTAGACACACTCGTAAATTATAATTAGTACACGCATCATTGCACAACTGTTTATAGGTCATTTTATTTGTGTGGAAGTACTCATTCAGATAACACAACACAACACAGCAAAACAGTATGGATGCTGTTATGTGCTGGTTACGAGTAGGTATGGTGCCATACCGTTGATGTGAAAAACAAACTTCAACACGATCCCCGGCCTCCACATTATGTAAACGAATAATAATGAAAATGTAATTACTAGCGCACTATAACAATGTTTTCTACCTTCATTTGCTCGCCGTAATTTGATGTTGGTTGTGTCTGTTTTTCATAATTGTTAAATTAATGTAATTAATATGAATACTCATATAGAAACTTATAACGCATGGTTTTATTATGATGATTGCAATATTTTTAATACTTAATATATATGTGTGCATTTATAAGTTCTATTAGTGATGCAAGGTTTTATTTCAAATGCTTATGCAGTGAAATTTGTGTTTAATTTGAAAGTTGACAAATATGCGTATAGTTACTCTAAAATCAGAGTAGACAAATAGATACGATTCCTATACTTAAATCACACAGGTGCTAAACACTCTTATGGTGCGTTGTTAAATATTTTATAGACAAATAAAAGAAAGCTATTATTTTCTAGCATTCGTAATTAACGACATGCGAAGAAAATAAAATGGTTATTCAAATATTATATTAAACAATTGTCCCACTTATAATCTTTAAAGAATCATCTCATATTACTTTGTGAGTTTATGGGTAATTCTTCATTTATTTATAACCGTTTCTTCTTGTTTTGCTACTTAGTTCAAAGAAAGTTCTGACCTTCTAAATTGGTAATACAAGTGAAATATTTACGCCAAATGCCATTCCTAATCTATTAAATATTAATTCCCCTTTCTTTCATGAAAAAATACTGTCGCTTTCATTAGGATAAACAAACAAAAATTTATATTTTATACAAAAAAAAGGACCATCACTTAAATCTAAATATTTCTGGTAAAATTATTTCGAGAATATATTAGTAATAAATCATTTTGGTATAACATAAATTTGAGAAAAAAAGCACATTTTGTTTTTTATGTCAATGAAACTATTATTGTTAATTGGTGCAATTTTTGCATTTGCGAAAAGTAGTATCAATTAATGTTGATGAAAATAATATTGATGATTCATAGAAGTAAGAAATGAAAGTATTACAGAGAAAGTGAAATAATTATTTGAAACACAAATCAATGTCGATAATATTTTATATTTATTGATAAAATCTAATACATATGTTCCAGGTGTAAAAAGAAATTTGTTCTACTTGTGGTTGCAACGATTCTTTTATTATTTCTTCTACCTTGAAAACATCTTACAGCAATTTGCAATAAATACTCCAGACAAGTCGGTAGTGTGAGAAATTCTCAAGACGGCGAAGTGTAATAATTTAACTTACATAAAACAATTCCAACAATACTAGACATATTCTGTGAGGTGTGTGATACGTACATTTGTCTCCCAAATTACACATATGAACATCGAAAACACACGCAATCACTTCTAATTTCATATAATTTACTTGGTCTCTTAATTTTATGGTAAAATGATTGCCCCAATACACTTACTTGGGATTCTGTGTAAACAAATAAACAAAAATGTATTACAAATCGGATACTATTTAAATGACTAGGAGTAGGATATGAATATGTATCATGCAATATATACGGGCGTTGGTTACGTATGTGTTTTTATGTTTTTGAAATATTTAGGTAATGGTTTTCTGGTAAAATAAAAAGCAAAAGGTAATGAATTTATAATAGAAAAATGAGTGCAAGTTTGTGTTGGTGTGTATAGCGGAATATTTTTCTAGATAAGAACACGAATACAGTTGGAACACATACACATTTAACCACACATGAAGGCACACACATTTATAGTGGACATACCATATAGCCGGCTTTATGCTAATGGCATTCCTATGCAGATAATACCGTGCGCGGCGCCCGGGTGCGTAACGAGCGAATGGTTGTCCACCCTTAGGGTGATAGGTAGTATGGGAAAACGCGATGGTCCGTGCACGAAACACACAGCATACGTTCGACATGTGCGATTCCACTTTGCCCCAATCGGCAAACACAAAGAGCGGTTATAGTTTCAATACTCTCAAAATGATTAATTTTGCCGTACACTCATCGGAATTGAACACTTTCCACTTCAATGTCAGACATGACAGTGATTTACAAATTTCAAATATGTCGAGCAATACTTTTACTTATCAATCTATTAATGAAAATAAATTCGAGCTTTTTTCAAACGTTTCCCCAAACAATTTTGGTGTAAAAATCAATATTAACAACTCATCCGTGACTAATTTCATCATTTTGATAGCTAGTCAATAAAATTATTATGCAGAATTTTGCTTTGTTGCGAAACCTATAAATGATTTTTAGATTATTGTAAATATTATTTGAATAAAAAAAAATTTAAATTGCCAATCTGTTGTTTTGTAAATATTTTATATCGTTGAATTTGGGTTTTTCTCTATATACAATATAACACTGTTGATACCGCATTATAATTATTTGGTTTGAATAAATACTATATTGTGATTAATTTGGTATTAACGGCATTGGCTATATATTTCTATCATTTACCTACCTATAGCGTTTAATATATAATGGACGTTGCTGCTCCCAATCTCCGGATCATATAACCGTTTAGGCTTTATTAATTACACACTACATAAAATATTAATGAATAATTACGCGAATTTATGATAGATTTTGCATGTCGATGAAACATTACTTATACACATCCCATATAACTGTAGGTTCAAAATGATGAATAATGTCAAAATATACATATTATGTATATACAAACAATATGTGCACAAAAACTCCACGAAATAATAAATATACTAAAATAATTTTTCAATCATTTTTACACTAATAATTTCGGATTTAATTTTAAATAATTACTAAAAATATGCAACCCTTCTTCTTGACCCGTGTTGTAGCCTGTTATTTATTGTCCTAATTTTTGAATTCAATTTTATACATATACCATATTTACTGTAATTAATATCACAGTTACATCTTTTTCCTAATTGGACATTTAAAACATATGGGATATGTATACATTCAGATGAAATACTGCATCATGAAAAAAGCTGCTTATATTTTATACGGTTCAGTCCATTTTATGTGATCTCACTAAACCTTATGTTTTTATTTCATATATGTTTATATTATAATATAAACTATATTGTTGAAGCGGCATTCTATAATCGGGTATTACTCTTTGAGCTCACGTTGTTACGGCTTAAAAGATCACAAACACCTCGGGTCTACGAATGCATATTCAGTGTTGACCCGTTACAAGCGGGTCAACGAGGTCAGGTAACCAATAAATACATTCGCATATTATCGATTTTCATTCCAACACCAATTAAAATTTCAAAGATAATTAGCAAATATTATTGTTTGTCATGCAATTAAATAAACATTAACAAACAATTTTATTAATTAAATTATCTTACATCCTTTAAATTAATTCGGTCGTAATATATATCATCTCACGAATTGATGATATACTTCAGAATTAAATTACTTCACAATATAATTATTGCGATTAGATTGTACATTGCGAATATTGGATAAAAATCTTAAAATGAATGTTTGTTCCTATGTGTATGTATTTATCTACATGTAAAAATGATGTAAGTATCTATTGAGCCATTAGACAGGATTCTGTCGCAATTTTATTAAATATGCCTTTTAACAAACGTACATTAATGTTTTTAAAAAAGTAATAATTACAAAGTGACAGATAATATCAATGATGCATCTAATTACAAATGATTGCAGAAACAACTTGCGAAATTCTAATTAATTACGAGAAATAGATATTTAAACATTAATGTTGCAGGAAATCTGACAACGTTTTATAACTTTTAATTAAAACCATTATCAGATCTTTGTTAATAAACTAATTATAATAGAAATATCTTATTTATTAATTATAGTATATCATTTCGACCAACACAATACGTATGACCTTTTGCCCTGGGTGCCTTACGTTATGAAATACATTCCTATTATTTAATTATAATAATATATTTCATTACTTAGGGCTAATTTGTAGGCCGAAATTTCAATATTTAGTTAGACCATTATTAAATATACATCCTTTCAAATCCTCTAATTAGGCCTGGTTAGTGTCTGACATAACAATGAAGCGTATACGGTTATTAAATTGTCAATTTGCTTATTAGGAAACATTGGTAGGCTGCACTGTGGATGAAATTTAACTGTCATAACACATTTGTTTATTTTTAAGCAATAATTACGAAATACTGTCAAATTATTATATGTATAAGAATAACCATTTATTTAGTTCTTTTCAATAACAATTAATAATTGTTTTGGAAGTAATTAAATTAATAATGTGGGAAGATTAGAAAAATGTATTTAGACAATATTTAGTTAAGGATTAAAAATTTATTTAATTTATTTTTATCGCGCTAGAAAAAAATCTAGCAACGAGGAAAAGTACAATATTCACGAGTGAGCACTGGTGAATATGTGTGTGGAAACAAAATATTTGGTGCGTAATTTTTACTAATGGACCTGAATTAGTTCGGATCAATAAAAGCAATTTCAATGTGATGGCAGATACAATGTGCATTCATATATTCTTTTATTTATATGTTTTTCTTTTTATTTTGTGCAAATTGCTGGTTACCTTTAAGTCTGATATATGGTAAGTTATATATTTGGATATTATTTTGGTATTTAAAATCTGTTGTAAAAATAACTTGATATACGACATTGCAAACATATACATTTCGGATAAAAAAAAAAACCATTTTTAGGTGGTTCTTTATAAATAGTGTAGAATTATGTAGATTATATTTGCTGAACAAATTGTATGAGTTTTTCGCGATTAAATAATTACTCTCTTCTGACAGTCGAAACAAAAAAAAGCGACGTTTTCGTAATATTAGAATATTTTGATGGGATAAATTTTGTTTTATCACAAATAAAGTTTCGAATTATTAATTAATAAAAACTATGACAGTAGTTACATTTACCATATATAGGAAAATTTAACATGTGAACCATTTATCACTTAGTTAATTATTAAATGATTACCTAATAGATTTATGTTCGTTTTAAAACATGTGCAAATAAGCTTTTTATAAGAAATAACTTCATATCAAGAGGAAATTGAAAAAGTTGATGAATGTTGAAATATATGTGAATTCGTCGTCATATTAAAGAATATGTTATCGGGTTAAGAACACGTTCCAAATGTGACATATTTCGTAAGATTGTTGACAGTTTTGTCGTGTCCCATTGCGTACGTCATGGTCTCCCTTGACTTATCCTTCATTCATCCTATCCTGCACATATTGCCTGCTCTTACTCATCTTTCCAACTCAGAATCCCACCGGCCTCAGCATTCCGCTTCGAACATGTTGATGTACCACTTCTCATCTGTTAATTCTCCAAGGATTTAAGGCTGTTGCAACTTTTCACTGTTTCTATTTGCCTCCTTATATCGAGACTGTTTCGTCAATACGTTTTCTTTTTCAGTTCTGCTACTTTGACCAAATAATATTAGAATGGTGAAATATATTTCAGCAACCAAACGAACGCACGTGTTATACTGCGGAACTGGATGTAAGAGAAAGATGCTATAGCATTTCTGAGATTATATTAATTATTTAATATTTCTGAGGTTGCTGCTATTCCTAGACATATCATAACTTATGCTACAAGATTAATATGAAGAAAAAAGGATGCTTTTGGCTGGAGGGTAGATAAAATTTCCAGGGTAGCCTAACAAATATTTTATTTCGGTTGTGCGTGATGTATTTTTTATATATGTGCTAGTTTATCTATCTAAAGATACTCAAGTATACAGTAACGAATATTTATTTCTGCATCTTCTTGAACACTTCTTCCAATTATTTCTTCAGTTGTTCTTCTAATCCTTTCAATTATTTATAATATTGTTTTTTGAAATATTCCATTTATTGTTCTTTCAATTGATATTTATTTAAATAATATTGCAACGTACATAAAAATGTAATATTTTATCAATAGAATACGAACATATTTTCTTTTTCTGTGCATGTTGAAAGAAGCGATTATATTTATTTCTACACTATTTGTATTCGTTGAAACGTGCATTGTGGTCATATGAAAAATGCCTAAATGTCGTCGAACTATTGAATATAAGATTAATTTTGAAAGTGATTGTTCGTCAGTGTACAGGTTTCTGCTTTTGATATGTGTGGAAATGTATGAGACCGTTTCTGAATGTATGCATGTGCTCGGAGTACGATAGTGTGTGTGTGTGAATAGAATTCATGTGGGAAAGTTTGCGTAATGCCTAGGCAACGCACGTCGCACGCCACCGGTTTAGCGTCGGTCGGGCTATTTGTCACTGGGGCCAGTATTGGCATTGTCATTTGTATAGTTGTTAGTTTGACTGACATTTGAAATGGTGATTTGGTTCGCTCGTGTGCACGACATAGCGTTACCTCTCTGCTACACACCGGCAACGGCATCGTCGCCTGGGACTTGTTCGCGTAACAATTCCAAAATAGATTTGCGGCAAACTGTTCTCGGCTTCTCTTTCGGTAACTTTTATTGGAAATTGGTTTGATGGAATGCATGCATAAGAAATTCTTTCAAGTCTCACCCTCATTTTTCATCGAACGCTTTCTCTTACATTATATACTGTATTTTCCTTTCTTCTTTCCCCTACTCACTGTTACGAAACAGATTTATTTTGAATTTGTGTGCTTTAGCGTCACTAGTACACAATTTATCCCTGGTCAAAAAAGAGATTTAGTCTATGCAGTTAAACACAAGCATTCGATAATGCATTAGATATCAACTTTACAAACAAATATTCATTGATTTTTTTCGAAAACGATAGTTTAATTTTCGAAATATAGACATTTGCAGTTAATAAAAGAAAGCCAATAACATTTTTAGTTAATAAATGAATTTTCATTCAGATCTGAGATCTGCCGTTTAAGAAACATTTTTTTTAAAATTTCAAATAATTATTATTGAGAACTGGATATAAAAATATAGTTCCAAGTTTCAGAGATTGATAACTAGCGCGTTGTTAATATGACAATAAATTTTCAGCAGGATTGGAATTTTCCTTCTTGCCTTTGGCGTTAAAACAGCTAGACACAGTTCTGATTGTGCGACTGCGTTTCGCAGTTATCCAACGACGTCGCAAAGTCTTCGCTTTGGTGGTATATGTATGTTATGTATATATCCTATCCAGTCGTCGTTGCGCTTCTCTGCGTTTCGTTTTCCGGTGTCTGCTATGAAATACGGTGCCATGACGCAATGAGAATCATAGTAGTACGTATTTTGCATACGAGGGTCAACCACTAAACATATACAATTCGCTCATACATAGATACATACGCATTTATGTATATTCATACACGCACATTACGTACATGCGTTGACATCGTTATCATTTAAATTTTAATGCTAAAGGAGCTACAGTCTATCTTTGTGTGTGATTGTCTCTTATTTATTTTATATACAATATAGTATGCAGACATTCAAGTTTAGAGCTAATGATATATACATTACGAATACTAAATAAGTAATGGGGAATAAAATACTGAGATTTATCAACATGAATTACAATATGTCCTCATTGGCTTGCAAATCGTAAAGATAGGGGTTAAATATAAAAATAATGTTATATGGATAATAAATTGAAACTTTATGATTTCCAATTTATTTTAGATGCTATATCCAAAAGTTATCTATAGAATATTTATTAGCACAATATCGTACTGAAAATATAAGTATCTGTGGTAGGTTATTGCTATAAATTTTATATATATATATATATATATATATATATATATATATATATATATTTATACGTTTGAATATAAACAAAAGAAAGACATATGGTGGAAAAGTTTCCATAGTGTATACCAAATATTACAGTCGCGTTTCATATTTGCAGTTTCTCTCCATTGAATAATATTGCTGAGTAATAAATTAAATTGAGTAAACTTTGTCTACGTATTAAAGCCAGTACCGATTCTGACCTAAGTTCACGTTGTGAAATACAGACGCCGTTGCAATATGCGACCGGAATGGGTGAGTTCGCGTCACAAGACGCTAAGATACACAATACGTTCAATACAGTTTGATCAACTTCCACATTTAAAGGGGAGGTCGAACAACGCACGACATCAGTTGACATGGCTTATATGCCACCTAAATTATATTTATTACTTAAATAAAGTCCATGGGCTCAACAATACTCTACTAATTTTATTGGATTAACTATTAAAGTTCAACTCTATCACATATATCATACTCAGAATTTAATAATAATTTATCTACTTGGACTACATAATATCCAAGTGGAAGGCATTCTAGGGTTTAGGCATTAGGGTGTTTATTATATACATATACAGAATTTTACACAGATTTCAAATTACATATTCATTCATTCATCAATTACAAGTTACTGAATCTTGTAAAACTAAATTTGAGATAATATATATTTACAAAATTCGAATTTGGCGTATAAAATTATAAAATTAAGCTAAACGTAGCCATTGTGATTTTATATAGGTATGTTATCTGCAATCTATTTCACGTTCTGTATGCGGTAGTTGTAAGGGAATGACTCTACCCAACGAACCAGAATCTACCTTCTTCTACTTCCGATTATAGCGTTATTTCTTCCGGTCACTGGCCAACATTTACCATTGTTAAATCGCTCTATACATATATCGCATTTGCCGTTCTTCAAACCATTTAAAACCACCTTTAGCAATTCAATTTCCGAATTTTATTCAATCGTGTATTTGGCATTTTTTTCATGGATTTACCCACACAAAACATTTGATGTTAATAATAATACTACAGAAGCGAAAGTAATTTTAGACAAATAACAGAAATAAAATTAGTTTTCGTTAAATTTGCATTTGAATTGTTCATTTATAATTTGCTAATTTTGTGGGTAGCAGATTTTAATTTTGAAATTATTTTTGCATAATGTTGTCGTTAGTTATCATGCCTATTATTCTTCAGCAAGTTTTTTGGGTGATTGCTGCTGAGGAAACATAAGAAACAATGGCGTCGGCATGTTTTTCTAATGTATATATTCAGTGCTCGAATGGTACTGATTGCGTTGGTTCCACTCAATATAGACGTCAAAATGTTGGAATTACCACTATGAACAGAGGCGGACTCTAATAACACGATAGATTCTTCACGTTTACACAAAAAAAAAACATATTCGTGCGTGCTTAGAATGAATAGTTCCGTGATGGCAGAAAGAACTAAATACAATATTTTATTTTATACGTATTATTTATTTATTTTTTAATATGAATACATTGAATTTCCAGTTCACAAAGTGTAGATATGTTTTAATAAATTGGAATATTTAAAGAAATTGAGGAATGCGTCTCTGTTTAAATGTAATCACAATCCTCCGCTTTGCTTTCGTGCTCGAAGCAATATTCTTCGTTGTGACCAAAAATAGCACAATTTGAAATGATTCTTGCGCAGTTGACAGAATTGCCCACTACATACCAACTGTTGCATTAACACTGTGGTCCACAAACGTTTTACAACTTTTCTAAGCGTCTTTTATTGCTGTTCTTTCGGAATACTCGTCATTGTCATAACTTTATGTTACTCAACCCACCTAGCGTCTAGTACACACTAAACACACAATGAATCATTTGAAAATTATTGTATGATCCGATGCTCAGATTATTGGAATTTGTTTCAATAGATATTTTTTAGTATATTTATAAAATGATTTAAAATGTAAATGCGGGTAGTACTAATGACGTCACTAGCACTACGCTAGCTAGTCAGTATTGAAATAATTTAATAATAAATGATAAATCTTCAGATTGATTTCTTGTGAAATGAGCAGCTTTTAGGAGGTGATGAAAAATAAACACGCACTTGATCTTGCTTTACTTACACATAGAAACACAAAGTTGCGAACAGCGGTTGGCCAATACCGAATTGGCAGTGGCTATAGATCAAGCTGGTATCATCGTCGGCACGCGGAAACTAATAATCTGAACGGCTTGCCGCGCGAACGACTTTATCGGCAGTAACACTGTGCAATGGGGGGTTTGAGTAAGACTTTTGCCCAGTATTTTGGGTGACGGAAGCATCTTCCCCGCAGCCTCAAACTCCTACCAAACGCTTTATCACTTTGACCATAAGAACGTGCTGAATCGAAAGTTTTTGCTGCCCGTCACAACTTTTTATTTATTTGTTTTAGTTTTTTTCTCGTATGTATGTGTGTGTGTGTGTGTGTGTGTTTCGTGTTAATGGTCTACGAGTCTACGTACTTTATAACAGCTACTTAAGCTTTTATTGTTCTCGTACCCCATGTAGTTGTAGCTAGTAAAGTTTTTTTCTTTTTCTACTTGTCGACTTTTTTTTTAAGTCTTTACACTGCTTCCTTATGCGTTAATTATTAATATTTGTTACACGGTCAGGCGGATTTACGACTGTTAAGTTAACGAAGTTTCTTTTTTGAGAAGTTTCGTATTACATTATTAGCCTACACGACTGTTCGTTGAGCGAACTTCGTTCGCTTCTGCGTTTGACTCTGTTTTGCTGCTTTCAAGTCGCACTGCTTGTAAAATAACTTTATCTTCAACGAAATATTATTACGCTGGGAAAAAAATGAACATGGTACATTAAATCAATATTCAAATATTACTCAATGCACATATATTATTTTAAATATTATGAGACAATTTTTATTTTTAATTCATTGAGAATTTGAACTAGTATTCAATATAAGTTCAACTATCATTATTGTTTTATACGATTATAATTTTTTTTAAAATGATTTATCCTGTATTTATCATTTGATTCATATGCCATAAACGTCTTCTCTGTTCGTGTGTAACATGTTTTCGATAGATGTACTTTATGTATAGTAATCGATTGAAGTGAGCTGGTAGAGGATTTAAAAATATTTAAGACAAGCCGTATGGGTAAATCTTTGTGCAGGCGTTTGAAATACTTTTGCACAGCAGTGTCCTCCGGTCTGTTTGGTAAGAGATATGTGGTAAATCGTAGCAATAGTGTTTGGTGGATCTGTCGTCTGGCTGGTCGCATAGTTCGCCAACGTGCCATGTAATCCGCTCATACACGACACATGTGGCCAGTGTTTGACAAATCAATAGCACTGGCCGAATGGTTAGCGACCCCTCTACTACAAAACGCACCCTTCTGTATTCACTCACATACATTTATATTTATACCAAAAAAAAAAAAAAATCTATGTTTAGTTATGGTTAAAACATTTATGGTATATATACCACCATAAATATTATTTTACATTAACAAATATTGACAAAGAAAAAACGATTGATCATATTCCATATATTTCACGTTCAATAGTTTTCATATAAATATTTTTCTTAGAATTTTACTTTCTATAGTTTGTTCATCTGATAACTTTATGTATTTTTTTTTTATAATAATAATGATGTTTATGAAATATGTACTTTATATATATTTTAAAATACACTGTAAAAACTAAGTGTATATTTACATTATTTTTAATATATATATATATATATATATATATATATATATATATATATATATATTTAAATTGAATAATTTAAATATAAGGCAAGATTTGGTTTTCGTAAATATCCTGGATTAGTTGGTCGAATTATAATTAAATTAAGGGTGTCTGTAACGCATATGTCCTGTAGTTGTATAATGCAAATATAATAAATCCGGTTATCGAACACGTATATGGAATATATCCTTGGGTCCAGGATACAGTAACAACAAACTGCATGGGGGTGTGAGTATATATTGCAAATGCGGCGAACCCAATCCACATTCATACACCAGCTCCCATATATACGTTCAATGTTATATGTTGTACGTTTGTTTTTGCGCATTACACTGGAATCCCATATACAATCGCGGAGCTAGCACCAGAGCGAACGTCTCTCGTTGCTGGCGTCAAACAAAACCGCACAATGCTAGTTCAACCATATACAACACTACCATATACACACTCATATCCAAACATCACTAAATACATACAAAAAATAATCGTACATCACACACAACATACCATGAATTGAAATGCATAGGCTACCAATGCAGGCATAGCAAAAAAAAAAAAATGAAAAAAATAATGGAAATAATAAATAATTTAGTTCATTGTGAATGGAATACTGATCCCAAGCTATCAATAATATTTATGATTCCAATAATTTTGATAAATTAGCTTATATTTAGTTATTGACGCATTGTTGGCAAGAATAAATAAATGTTTGTTTTATTTATACATACACCATAATTTACCATGAAACTCGGATAAAACAAACTACACGACGATTTAAAGGAGCACATACTATTGTTTCTCTCTTTAACTGGCATCAACTATTTTTATATTTAGGACGAATATATTTATATATATAATAATAATAATTAAATTTTGGAAATTTGAGGAAATATATTGGGAATTGAACCTAGAACCTACAGATATACATTTTGTTGCTCTACCACTTGAGGCTTGTCATCTATGGTGACTAAGTCGATAAATCTGCTCGGTTAGTGCAATAATGTTTCTATAAGAAGTTTCAATGTTTTCGAAGTAGTGACACAATGTAAGAAAGTGAACTGAGGTAGAATGAAGCAAAACAAATCTTATTTGCAGTTATGCAATCGGTAACCCAATTTGGTGTTTACGTATAGTAAGGTTGTGGTAGGTGTGTTAAGGTGTAGCGTATACGATAAGGTGTTGAAGGTTGAGGTGCGGCAGGGAAATATCGTCGAACCAGTGCGGCGCGGCGTCTGAAGAAGTATGTGTAAGTATCATGAACGTCGGTGGTGTATCGTATCGTATCGTATACGCGTTTCACGGGCACGTTACAAATTGGGCAGCTCCGGAACCTGTGTGGAAAATCAATTGGGTTTAACTCGCTCAAGGCATTTCGCCTCGTGCATATTTTCATCGTGCTACACCATACGGAACTAAATTAAAACAAGTTTCAAAGCCCCGTTTTTCATCACTCTAATTAAAGTGTCAGGCGCACATATTTTACAATTTCGCCAACGGTTGTCCGGTGTACGTTTCCCCAAAAATCCACCATAAATTTGGATGAATTTCCCGCTGTTGAATCAACTTTCCTTTTCGGTTATCAAACGAAATTGTTTCTCTTTTGATACGATTTTATGTTTCATAATTATTTTAAGACTGATGTTGCAAGAGCCGTTGGGTACTTATTGATTCTGTTTAAATGAATACTTTTAAAATTTTATTTTCTACCAAACATGTCGTTCCGTAACTAGGCATGTTTATGTCCGAAAAATCTAAAACTCTTCATCAGTTTGTGTTTGTTGGCGTGGTGGATGCAAGGGCTGACAACTAATCGATATAGACACCAGTAAAAAGATGGGAAGCCGTTAGGATTTTTTGTTTGTACTTGTTAATTTCCGTTTGAAAATGCCACTAGGTCTCTATCCGTTTATAATGGCGACTAATTAGTCGGCATTCATCTTCACTTCTCCAGCTCGAGCTGTACCGAATCATGTCGAGTTTAACCGATTATCCTGCAACAAACTTCAATTCCAGAGTTCATTAGTCTTGGTTATGTTTATTTTTTGTACCCAAATGATTTTAGTAATTATTTAATTTGACAAGGAGTAATTCCAATATTATTTCTACTCAGTGCTCTTGATCATAATAATATCTCAGTATTAAATCGATTAATGATTTTTTTTTTGAAATTGAGTTAGATTTGAAACAATATATTTGTGCTATCCTAATATGCCATCCAGTAGTCTTCCATCAAGTTTCATGGAAACAGTAGCTAGTTGCCTATTTAATGGCAAAACACGAGAGCTCCGTAACGTAAGAGCGTAAGGTTGATCTTGTGGCGTGACAACGGACGTGCGTGCCCTACAAATTGCTCGTAAAAAACCGTCGTTCATAAAACACGAACAACACATGAATAACAGCGCGAGCAAGCCGTCGTGTGTCGCTTTCGCATTCATTGCGACCACACTAGGATATCGTCATACACACACATGTGTTCACATTTAACAAACACGTCGATCCGATTTCTTCCTTTTACAGGTTGACGGTACGTGCTTGCTAGTGCACATTTACCAGCTGAGGGTAAGGTGAACGTTTGAGCATATTTCTATTCCACGTCGGTCATACTGGTAAATATGTCGTAGATGCAAGCGAGTTGAACTTGAGCTGGTCCTCAGAAGTGACGTTTGCTTGACATGATGCAATGTGACATAAAGCAAAGGATATGAACGAATGTACGAATGAACGAATGAACGAACGAACGAACGAACGATGCAATGATGCAATGAACAGGGGTTCGTAGTCGTAGTCGTAACGTAAATGTAAAGACGTCGTGCAGGGTGTTCGTGGAATGAGTTAGGTACGCGCGGTTGGCTCGACAGTTAGCTCCAGCTCGGAGAGGAAGGATAAAAGTGAGTTGTTGGAATGGTCGCGTTGCTGGAAGGGTGCGAAAGCTCGCGAGCGTGCTCTTCTTGCAAAGACGCTCATTAAGACATGCAAATGAGCCCCATTTCAATTCTTAGGGCATTTGCAAAGTGGATTGTGTTGGCCATAGCCACAGATAGCGCGGTGCAGCGATCCCAACTCTTCCAAGCGTCCCTCCACACTCTTGTGCGCTTCCTTTTCCATGACGTCGTCGCCGTTGTCGACGTCGACGTCGTCTCGGCGACTAAACTTACACAGTACGATACTGTGCTCTGCTGTACTGTATAGTACGTACGTACGTACAGTGAGCCGAGCAAGCAAACCGAAGCGACGCCACTAGCATACCACCACGAACAGACAGCCGCCTTTTCCGCCGTCGCGAACTTTTAAATATATTATGTGTGAAGTCTAGTCCAAAATAAATGGATACTGTCGACATCAATTAACGTGATAAATTAAACAGTTCCGCCAGTGATATGTATGTATGTATGTATTCTCGTATATACGTACATACATACATACATACATAAATGCAAACTTGCTGCAATGGTTAGTCGTTCTAATCATCACCGTAACATCGTCCTCTCGGAAACTAGGTACCGGTCAGGCAGGTGTATGTAGTACGTACGATATACCAACGGCCACGGAAGTCTGCACGTTTCACTCCACATACTTGAACATCTCCTACATACAATGCGATAGCGTATAGTGTACAATCGATTGGCCCAAGCAAATAGTTGCTTCGTGAGCCATTCCTGCTGCCTGCTTCTCCAGTATCGGTACTGTAAGCACCTAATCTCATCGAGTATGTGTGCACGTTCGGCTGCCTGTTCGCTTTCTGTTCAGCTCGTCTGCCTGCCACATGCACCCTTCATTCGTTCATTCGTTCCGTTCATTCCGTTCCATTCCATTCCATTCTCTTTACTCTTCTTATACCAACCAACCAAGCAACCAACCAACCACTACACTACACTACACTACAGTTTACTCCTGTGTCTGACTGGCTACGTGCACGAACTCTGTTTCATTTAATTTAGCAGTAATGAGCGACAGCTCGTGCGGCAAAACGCGTCACCAATTTAAGATTAAATAGGTTGCAATTGCTATTGCCATTGCTATTGCCATTACGTTGCTCTTTCTATTCTATACGCTAGAGAATCTATCAAACAAATTCACATACATATATCACAATACTTTGTGCATTCTATGTCCTTTTCTTTTGCTCGAAACGTCATAATAATAATTGCCATCTTCAAAGAATGTGTATTTTCATTTCACAAAGTGTACTTTTAGTGCAGATGTATACTTTACGAAAAATTACACTTTGATATTATTTATTGGTTATTTTAGCGGTCGTGAAATTTTGAATGATTTGTGAGTGTTGTGGTGTTCAGCGTTCGTTCGTTCGTTCTTCTCTAGATCTTGATATCAAGAACACGTCAATATTTTTGTTAGACTTCAATAACTTGTTGAGTTATTGTGTCGAAGCGGGCTAGCCTGAGGTTCTATAGTCTGACAGTCAGCGAGTGTACGTCGCGTCGTTTTCAGTTTCTGGGTGGATCGCTTCCCAAATCAGTTAACGTTGATGTTCGCCATCAGTTGCTATTATCACATCGTTGTTGTGTCTTAACTCTTTGCACTTGAAAGCGTCTTCTTTTTGCAATCGGTTTTGTTCAGTTACGCTATATATATATTCGTTCTTTTATTAATTTATTTTTTCCCTTGATTTTTTTCTTTCATTCTTTTTTGACGGAACCGGCGCCGTCTGTTATTATATATCAAACGTTTTCTATCGCTTTTTTCTAATTTCCGGTTCTTCCTCGTATGCGGGCGTGATTTTAATTTACACTAAAATGAGGTGGTCTACTTGCCTAGCTTTGGTTTCACTGCCGATCCGCGAGGAAGTGCAATTTTTGTATTTTTCTTTATCAATTTTTTGTTTCATCACATGTACACGATATTTCCACCATGGTTTACGTTCACTATATTTTCATCGGGAAATTTGAAAATCTCTCTATAGAAAATCATATCCGTACATCATATAATATGTTAATATATGTTTTGAAGAATTCTCAAATATATTCAAATAAAAAACAATTTTGTATTGCTACTAAAGGCATTAAAAGTAATTTGCGGTAATAGAAGATCTTGACATCATATATACATATACAGTTTTCTTCAACTGATCATGTTGTGACAAGGGACAGTGATGGACGATTGTTGTGGTGACCGCGAGCGCCCGTTCACTTGTCGTACGTCCATCCTCTACCATTAATCACATGAACCTAGCTGCGTTTGTGTAGCGCTCCCAAAGATGTGTCTGGATAAACATTGCCAAATATATATATAACATTCTTAAGAAACAATTTTTGTGTCTGAAATATGTTTAATTGCAATAAAAACTCAACAATATGTAACATTTCGTACAATATAAATAACATAGATTTACATATAAAGAAATGATGTGAGAATATGTGCAAGATATATAGTAGGTACATCAAGAATGATTTAGTTGTAGAATTGTATTATATGTTAGCGACAAATGAGTATTTATATATTTATAATGAAATTCAGCCATCAATCTCAACTTGGGTAGTTATAGTAATTCTGCGTGTTATGTAACGGAATGCGCGTTGTGTGTTTAATGTAATATATAGATGGAGAACACATTTGTACGGTACCTGTAATGCATTGAACCGACTAATTATATTGTATAATGTGTTCTTCTCCAACACTGGTGCTGTGCTTTGAGTGTTCGTGTTGGCTTGTATCCTCATTCATAAGCATGGCAGAACGTTTTGTTCTACGTTTTCTAGATAAAACTTTACCGTTAACTTTCGCAACGATGCTATAAATAATTATGAATATTATATCATTTTACCACATTATAGGGCCCCAAAATACAACTGCATTATTACGCTGGGAAATGAAACATGAATTGGGAATTGTATCTGGCTTTATTTATTTTATGCGTTTTATCTGAGTTTATGAGCATATGTGTACCTGAATATTTTGTTTGTGAAAACAAAACATACAAATATCATTTTTGTTCGCAACAATCGCATGTACAAATATATCAACATTCTAATATAATGTAAGGCAATTTCAATGTAAATACAGAACAGACAATTATAAATGGTTATAATGAAACATTCTATGTGGTTATCCGCACAGATTCACATTTTTTATTACTTATCTATTGCGCACATGAAACCATTTATATTAAAATACTTATTCTACACAAGTAGTTCTGCATCTAACAGATATGATCTATTGCTGCTTTATAACAATATTAATTTAAAAAATGTTACATGTCATCGTTGATATATTGGAACACAAATTGATTTTAGCTAATAAAATCGCTTTATTGTGTATCGTAATTTATATGTTGAAAACAAAACCTTTTTGTGTTGAATTTATAAACAATTTATTCCAATTAAAAGTAAAACTTTATAAAATACAATTATTAACAAAAAAAAATTTAATGAAAAACATGTTTTGCAATATTATTTGAATATAATTAAATATTCTCTTAGTATCTGTTTCATTTTATTCGCGGAAAGAATTTCACAGTGTGCTTTTTTGTTTCATCTGTGTATCATCCTCGAACGAAAGAATGTTTTAAATCCGTTTATTAAACGTAAATAATAATTTTGCATTTGACTGTAGATCAGACGTGCATGATAATTTCTCTTTCATTTCAGTTTGAGCTTTTTTCTTCTGTATTTTATTATTTATTCGGCGTTTGGCGCCGAGATACATTAAAACGTTTTTTGTTGTGAATCGTCGAAATCGAATTTTAATGTGTTTTGCTTAACACTTAACGCAATTGAATATTAAAATGTTTGTTAGTTGAATAATGAATCAAAAATATAAACACGAAACTAGTTTCGGTGTTTTTTTTTATTTCTATAACGTCAAACTAGGAGAAAGTCGTTGATATTTATAGATTATAGTAACATTTTGCTGTTGTCGAATTAGCTTAATATTAACGTGTTTTAATCACGAAGTCTATTTTTAACTTCATAGTTTGTGTTAGAAAACTGTTAATTTTGCTCGACATCGTAATCATTGATTTTGTGTAAAGGTTTAGGGCAACTAAAAAAAAAAAAAAAATAATAGCAAATCAAAATATCGTGCGTGTGGAAAAAACGTTTATATTTTATTGTTCATTCACGGAAGTTTCTTGGATATTCGTTTCACTTTTGTCAAATCAAAAATAATTAATTTGTTTCGTGTGTAAATATAGCTTACCAGCTTTATTATTTTGAAAAAAGCTGGTTAACAACATTGTCGATGCAAAACCGCTTTATGTTGGCTGAATACGACGTAATCGAAAATGAATTTTTACGGAGTGTAGGATAAACGTTTTAAACTTAAATCTATACAAACATCGGATTTATTTCGTTTCAAACGTAAATGTAATATATATTTCAATTATCTAAATGTGCTGGAAATCATTAAAATTTGTTTTAAAAAGACTATATTACGGTCGAAAAAGTCTAGTCGTCTATTATATTTATAAATGTTGATAAAATCGTGTTAACACAATGCGAGTTTTGTTCATTTTCATGAATATTTCAAACGTTTAGAAAAACCAGTACCCGTTCCAAGTTTCAATAACCTTGGTTGGGTCATCCAATGTATATGGACGTTTTGACGAGAAACGAAGATGCATATTAAATTATGCATGGGAAAAAACGAAAGAACTGAATAAAACCAAAGGAGAAGCGATGAAGTATAAATGAACGACGAAGCGGAAAGCTCGGGTACGTCACATCCATGTCCCGTGTATTTGCACAGTCGTTTTTGAAATATTACGGCTGCCGGTATGCCGCGTACGCCGCGCGCACTCGTTGTACAAACTCTCGTTATTCACTCACTCCTACTCATTTTCCGTCCTCGTCGTGTTGCATGATTCGTCTCTTTTATGCTTATGAACGCATACACCTATGTAGGTATTCCCATGTTTATATACATTTATATTATGCTTTGGTACATAAGCCTAGGTACATTTGTTCAATCATGCGGTTCTACCTTTCAGCATGTAAGCGATTGTATGGTTCACAAATTTCAACTATAAGTTTCGAAATGTTCACGTTGTTATCGGCCAACTTCATCTGACGCTCATTTTTATTTCAAATGATATTTTCAGGCCATTTTTCTAACCAATTTATAACTTTTTATTATTTATAAAATATCAATACACATCCCACAAAATATATGTGTTGACTATCCCTAGAGTGGTATAACCACACGTGATTGTTTTGAAATAAAAATCAGTATTTCGCGGTTAAAATTTTTATTTTAATATTTGTATAACATATTAAACAATAATTCTGCTTGGTTTCATTTTTTTCATTAATTTAAAATGATTGAATAAAAAGGTGGACACAGAATGCTTTGAATATTTTGAAAATATGTGTAATTAAATATTCCGAAAGTGTGTTGTTAAATTTATTACAAATGGCTGCAGAAGAAGGTATTTTTATAATTGAAATGTACTGCCTTCAGTGATCGTTTGATGGTATTATGTAATACCTTCAGTAATATCCTAATGCCGAGCTAGATCTGGGTTTATATAGTGAGGCGCATTTGTGGGTGCCTATATATCGTTGAAAGAGCACGGAGAATGGATGAATGCATGAGCACATTTAACGTACGTACGTACACGCAATTCGTGGACGACACAACGGTCTACCCATGCCCCTAAATGATTTTCCGCTCGGTGCTCTGGTCCAATTTTCTCTTCTGTTTGCACAAGCGGATCTCGACAGCCACCTCTGTTGCCATTTCCTCTTAACGGTGCTCACGGTCGATCCCTTTTGTGTACAGGAGAACGCGTGTGAAGTCCGCATCAGCCTCCACCATCATTGCTAGTATCTTTCCGCCGCGTCTGTCGGTGATGTACTTGTATTTCCATAGGTAATCGTGTACGAGGTTTCTCTCAGCTTCCGGCTATACTCAAACAACTAACTTATTCTTATTGTTCTGATACTTCTACATTTGATTCCAAAGTCTCTTTAGGTCTGTTACGTGCGTTTCAGATCTATCCAATTCCCCTATTAAATTTCACTCTCTAAATCTTTGACAAAATAAAAGAGAACTTGGATATATTCAGTTTATACTTATTATTTGAAAAATTCGTTCGCAGTTCTCAGATAGAATTTTTAAATAAATTTATCTTGACTCTATAAAAATACCAACATTTTCTAATAAATAGTTTAAGCATGGTTTTATTGTTTTTTGTACATTGCAAATAAAATTTCATTAACTAGTTACCATTAGTTAACTAACAATATATATCTATTTTTGTAGAAAAAATTAATTTACAATGAAAAATAGTTAATTACTATATTATAAATTAGAAAACATAAACATATTTTACAAAAAAAAATATTAATCTTGATCATACAAAATACACCCTCCATATCTGGAAATATGAAAATTTCTATTGACTTAAGAAAATCTTGGATACTCCTTGAGTGCAGTTGTTTACAGTATGTAAATATTTGTGTTTTTAATGTTGTATACATTAAGAGCTTATTAAAAAAAAATCTGGCTCTTTTTACGGCAGTTTAAGACCAAACTTGTTACTTCGTGCGTCCTCAACGTTACGAGATGAAAAAAAAATCCATTTCAGCTACGCAAACATATGCCCGCGTGTAAAACAACGAGTCGAAAACGAAAACACAAGAACACCCATGACGAAATATTTTAACAAAATATCTGTTGTGCTTATCTTTAATCTTGCGAATAATGCTCAAATAAAGTTTTTTGCTCGCATCTCTCAAGTTACAACGTAACGAGAGAGTGCACTTAAACTCCTTAGCAAAATTACAACCCAACCTATAAGCTACCCTATATGTTTTTAGTTTGTACTTTAGCTTCGTGCAAATATACAGAAAAAGTAAGGACAGAAAGATCTGCACTTACATTTATGTTTGTAATGTAAAATAGTTTAGACGCCTGATTTGAAACTGTTTGAATGTAGATAAAAATATTCGTACAATAGAAAATGTTAATCAATTAAAGTTACTTAAAAATTTTAAATTAATTAATTACTTACATCATTTATTTTAAGATATATAGAGATCGTTTTTTGCTTATACAGTAATTAAAGATGATTTGGTTTAAAAGCATCTTTGAAATTCTTTGAATAACTTATAATTATTAAATCAAAATTAAATTTTATATATATATATATATATATATATATATATATATATATATATATATATATATATATATATATATATATATATATATATATATGAAAAAATGTATAGTTTTATATTCATATATTCCTCAGACTTTTCGAAATTGAGTTAGCTTCAGTCAATCGATGATTAAAGATGTTCGGTTCTTTTTCTTTGTTCCTCTTCTACTTCTAGCTTGTCGCTTTGGATGTCTCCGGCGTTTAAGTGAACACAAATCGTCTTTGTAAATGGTAATTGTCGTTTGGAACGATAGTCTCAACCCTACATCGAATCGATGGCATGATACATGGACATCCGAATAGTAGGCAATCTTAAACATAAATTCATACAACGTAATGGTAGATATTTTTTATACCAATATTTAACATATAACTATGAATAGTTAACTGACCAAACCACCTGAGAGATCAAATTTTCACGATATCTGTAACTAACTGTAAGCAAATTAAGCGATTTCCTAGTTGTTATGGTCGATTATAGTAAGTTATCCGATAGATATTATATGAGTTTGATGAAATAATACTAATAACCGAAGTGCCTTTTTAATTTATTTAGTTAATAAATTCAAATATAATTTTGAGTTTTAATGTGATATATTATTGAAATCATCTAAATCAAATATTCAATTATCAATGCAATGTTATTAAATTTCTAGGGCAGCTGATAAAATATTGAAATTGTTTTGTTTGTTAGATTAACAAAATGTATATGTACTACCTATACAATATTTGCATTTGTGGTATTTTCCATATATTATAATAACAGGTTTAAAATCATTCAATAATCTAGATGTATTACATATCAAATTCTTATTATCATATTGTATCGTGCAATAAATTTCTCTATCAGACTGTACCGATTTAATTCGAATATCCAGTGTATGACGAATGTATAACTGTATAGTGTATTCAAAATATTTCATATTTTTTAGTATAATCTACGTATACATTTTTATATATATTTTCTTAATCTGATACTGACTATTGTATGTATATCAACATTTATTTATTCATACGGATATGAAAGTAAAACAAAAACCAAAACATATATACAAACAAAATCAATAAAACTAGCATTCGTACATTTACTGTTATTTATTTTTCAATGAAATATGATTTTGTTTGGTGGCCAACGTAATAAATCACACACAATCCATACATTCGCGAAATTATAGTTTTTCTGCACAAAGAACCTAATTATGAACTAATACATAAATAACATTTGTAAATTTGTGAAAAATATATAAATCACGTAAAAAATGTAACGAAACAGAAAATTTAATTAAAAAAAATTATTATTTTAGTTTGTTTAAATAAACATAATAATGTTAAATTTAAAATAACATACCCATATGACATTTCATAATTGGGCTAACAGTTTTATACAAATTTTGAACCGATCAATTATATTTTTTCAAGCAAAAATAATAAATAAAAACACCGATAAATCATGAAACCGTCAATAATTAATAATAAATCGATCCTTACACAGAGTAATAAATTGCTGAAATTCTGTAGGGTGCTATCCAATCTTTCTGCCTTCTGTTTACGCATTCTACCGTATTGTCAACGTCAATGCTATACACCTCTTCATTCGATTTTCTTTCTTCAGTTTTCCGATCACTACTTTTCTTTTATCTTCTCTGCTTGTTCTGGTGCACCCCACTTGAACATGGTTGCTTTGTCGAAGGGGCGTTTGTCAACCTTCTTTACCGTCTTGCCACCCCCTTCTGAACATCTTTCTTCAACAATTGCCAAATAGAATCGAAAATAACAGAAGCCAGGTGCCATAATACGAATTTAGCACCGACGGTTCTATGCTGTAAAACAAGACCCAAATTGATTATTCATCAATAGAAAGAACAGGGGAATGGAAGAACTTAAAAAAGGGATCAAACTGTGTATAGGCTACACAAAAAGACGTAAAACGTAACGATATATAATTGGTTAACCGATTTTCTTACCGGTATATATATATATATATATATATATATATATATATATATATATATATATATATATATATATATATATAAACACCTGTGACATATATGCATTCTAAGTGGAATTGTCGTAGTTCCACAATTTAAACAACGTCAATTAGTATAACATTGGTATTTTTAAATACACTTTTAATTATAAAGTCAATATGACAATTTAATTTACAAAATGTAAATAATATAATTTAAATCCAGATTCTATTTTTTTAAATTAGGCGATAAATAAATTTGTTCGCAGATCGTACAAAAACGAATTAATACAAATTGGAGCAATAATATTTAATTAAAAAGTAATAAAAAACAAATTAATCAGAAATTAAAAAGGTATATACAAATAAGTCCATATATTTCAATCAATAAAAAAAAAAAAATACATATTAATACGAGAAAATGTGAACAGCAGTGTATTCGGGTGGGGGAGTTTTTCCAAATTTGGCAATACATTTGTCCCCCCTTTGGATGACATAAAATACATTATTTGACGCTCAATATATAAAAGATCGGATGATACTGAAATGAAATCAATTGCTTGCATCTTTTGCTGTATCATTTCGGTGTTCATTGTTCTAATCTGATTGGTTACGATATCATAAAGTTTCGATTACTGGTCAGTTTCAGTTAGTGTAATCATTTTTTCTCCCTATCTGTCTGTATTATCAGTATCACCAATTGTGAGCCAACCTTTCAGCGGCCATAAATTTCATTTTAATGGACCCTTTATTTTATTTCATTTTATCTTTGGTTACTGGTAATTTTACAGGCTATTTTTTATCTGTATCGAAAATAATTGGTTTTTGGTATTTTTATTCTTTTTTTTATTTATACATATATTTTTCTACTTCCAATAAATATAAATGAATAAGAAAAATAAAAGAGAGAATTCAAGTGAGAATGTATGTATGTATGTATGTAAGTACAAGAGAGGCAAGTGTCAATCGGTTCAAGTGTAATGTAACCAGTTACGTCGTACTGGCAATACGTCAAGTTCTGCTATATATAACGAGTAAATCTTTAACGACGACAAGGGACAAAGTTGGTTCGTTGGTTATGTAGACAATGCTGATTTTAGCAGAGCTGTATCGTGCTAAACTATGTATGCGGTGAGGTACACTTGGTAGAAGAGATCTCGACGAACATAACAGTAGAGCTCGTAACTTTGTGGAACAACTTGATAGTAGGTTAGTTCCTCTTTCTTACTGTTCAAAAACGCCCACATTCCATTCGAAACACCCTCTATAGACTGTCACATCCCTTCGTCATAAAAATACAGACCATCATTTTACGGTTGTCGTTTTTATTTTGAAAACAACTTTTTTTATCGCCTCATCTTATTTTTTGTGTATTTTACACTTTTATACTCTAGCGAAATAGCCCATTTTATAATAATAGTGACTTTTAACATATTGTTTAGCTGTCGTTTCAGTTTTTTTCCTTCTTTCATGACAGGCATATTGATATAATTATCACATGCCTGTGAATTTATTTTATTGTTCACGTATCATATAGTATCGTATGTAGGAAATTCAACACAATTAATATGGTAAACGAAACATTTCAAAGCTTTTTTTTATATCCGGCATTAAACAGTTGAAATACAGAAATGTTCAATCATTTCACAATAGCTATTTTGTTTGGGTCAGTGTATTCATGTCTACTAACTAAAAATACAATTTACTTTTAAACAATTGTTTTATTGTTAATGTATAGAATTTAATCATGTTCAATACACGGAATTAATTTTATCCTGAACAATGAACGACAAACAAGCTTTGGTTATTATGGCAAAGTTGAAATATTTACACATATGTATGTATGCAAATATGTAGTCAACATTTCCTATACTACTATAGAAATATACATAATGGTACAACTTTTGAATATATTATCAACTGTAGTGTCTGAGATATAATCTTCATTCATTCTTCTTATTATTTTGTAGAAAAATCAATTCCTGCAAATAATGTGAAATAATAAAATCTCATACAATCCTGAAGTCTGATTTGTTTTTATTGTTGTCATGTGTATGTATGATGAAATATTTTGTGCGTGTGTGTGTGTGTGTGTGTGCGCGAATTTCTGTGCAAGTTAGTTCGGTCCGAAGTTGATATCGATGGTAATGGTGGGAGTCTATAATAGAATCACTTTCCACTTTCATCACGACCAAATTATGGAGTAATTCTGATAATTGTTCTGCAGTTTATGGCACACTGTTGAGTCCACGTTCCGTTTTCCTTTGTCGTAATGTTTCCCCAACGGTCGAACACTGTGGTGGTCATGGAACAGAGCACAGAATAGTGGATAGCAGCAGTGGCATTGGCAGTGGTAGTGGTAGTGGCAGTGGCAGTGGCAATCTCATCCCACAAGTAGTTCCGACAAAATCACCTTATTCACCGACCCGCCCCATCAACGCCATCGTGCTTCGACGTTCTCTCTATGAAGCAGCCGCGTTGTCCTCCCACACTTGGCTATACTAGACTATACAGTGAAAGCGCTTCGCGAACTTAATGCTCCATATTCCGTCCATGTCCGACAATATGGGAAGAGTGGCTGGACCCTGTTTTATTGGCCATCACCATTAAGCGAGTGATTCTAGAGCTCTGCCCTTGTATTCGCCATGAATCAAAAGTGTTGTCACAAAAGGAACTCGCCGTGGCCGTGGCCGCTCATAACTCAGATCGCTTCGCGTCCCTTTATTTCTATCCTTCTCTTTATTCGTTTCTTCCTTCACTTTCTACTACTAGTATTCGCACCCCGGTCAAACATTTCGTTCTCGCTCACCGTGTCGGTAGCGGTCGCTGGTCAAGACCGGTCGCTGCTCGAGACCGGTTGCTGTGGTTTCCTATGAGTGAATCACCACTGACCGTAAGGGACTTTCTAGGGGAGCGGTAGATACCACCTGTTTTGAATGATTTTCTCCTTGCATTCTGTGCGATCCTCCTCGCCACCCACCAACAAAATCACCTTGTGTCCACTGTGTATCCTCTCCAAACCGAAATTCGCTTCCGCTTTTTGAACTTTCCACTCACATCACACGTACGAAAAACGAGTGGCGGATATTGAAATTGTTCAATAGTTGTTCGCTATTCAAGAGAAGTGGTACATCTCAATAAAAGCCACACTGATATTTCTAAATTTAATTTCATGCAATACAGTATGAACGTAAGAGACATTTTCTCTTTCAAAATCCATTGAATGTTTGTCGAGTTGAGAACTGTATATAATAATAATGTAAACTGCCACTGTGAATCATATATGGAAATTTATTAGCAAATCAGAAATCATGTAGCTTTTTCCAGTTCCTAGTAACCTACATATAATGAAATATTACAAATGTCGACATAACGGAATTTATCACGGAACATATATCAAAATATATCGCTTAGATCAAATTTACGTTATCAGATTTATATTCTAAACCCCTAAAATTAGCCAGTATATGTAAACTTATATAAACAACCCTTATATCACTCAACAAAATATAACACGATAGCCACGGTGACGTGAGTTCATAACGTTACTTTTTAGTTATAATGAAATGGGTTTAAATTATGGTATGTATGTATGTATGTACATCTAGTGCAGTGATTGCACAAAAGAACCATATAACGAAGTACAATGCGGAACATTTGTTCATGGTAACTACAATAAATAAGTTTCGGACAGTTTTATTTGGTTGCATTTTGCAATTAAAGTTAATACTCTTGTAATCCTTTATGTACTTCATATTTTTATCAGCATTTGAATATCCATTCAAATCAAAGATAGTGCATTTGGTAAAAAAAGAAATATGTAAAACAGTTTGAATATATTTCGTACGTACATTGGAAATCAAATTGTATTGTTTTTGTTTTATTTCGAATATTTTCAAACAGAACGTTCAACTAATGTTAAACACAAATTTGATTGCAGTCGGTTGTAGAGCTCTAAAATCGGCGAACCTTTAGATCCTTGCGCATTTACCTTTACCTATATTTTGTTTGTTTTACCAAAGTCCAGCACAGAGAATCTGTGTGTTAGTGTGGTTCTCTGAACGTGTAGAACCCTGAGAAGTCGAGCACAATCATCAGTTGCTGATCGTTCTAAATCAGTTGTGAAGCAAGCGGCAAGCCGAAGCCGCCCTCCGGAGTTGTAAACCTAACATTGTTTCGGTGGAAAATCCATTGTAAACATACTGGTAAAGGTTCTCTGGCCAGCGTGGCTGCCAGCTCGTGGTGGTTATAAACAGGGCTGGCGGTGTCAGGCGGGGTATAGTAAGCGACGACATTGACCAAAACCGTGGTAGCAGAGAGGACAAGGGGTTTAACCGTTATTAGGCTGGACACACTAGCAGATTTAAACTTAATCTTTCGGGCTTATCGTGTTATACGTTAAAACAAAAACACTTCCCCTCGATCTATACACCATATACGTCGTGAACACACACACACACACACACACACGCACATATTTACAACTACAGGACGTCCGGAAATTGCGGAAACAAATTGTCAAATAGTATGTGAAATAATTAAATACAAATAAAATAAGATTTTATCACAATTTCAAGTATTATGAGCCAGTACATACACATTTTAACCCTAGTATTAAAATATTATTTAATTCGAAAGTAATCTTATTGGGCCCCCATGATCCATGCAATAACGGAAATTGGTAGATTGAACAAAATGTAATTTTATTCAATAGCTTATTTAATTAAATAGGTAATATTGTAAAATTTCCAATTTTGGAACAAGACAATTTTTTTTTGAATAGTGAATTTTTCGAATAATAATGCATTTGAATAAAAATTTTAATTACAATGGTGAAAGAAAATCCATACTTACTGAACATTCTGTATATGTGTATTTAACAGGCACAGTTTATTTGACATAGAAAAATATTGTGATTGAAAGAATAGAATGATAGATAGAGACGATGATCCGAAGAATTAGCTATCGATTGAGTAATACAGAGGACAAACAAACCTTGATGGATATATTTTCGATACGATCAACTACGTTCCAATGGTGCTGTGCTCATGTTTATATGTTATTTGAACGGTGCTAAATAGGTATCTCGTTTATACTGTTTCTTTATCGTTCACGTATAATTATTTCATGAATATTAAAGAGAATGTAAACATATTGTGTTTTTATACTAAAGTTTAGAAACTATACGAGCCCCGTATAACAAATAGTATAGTGTGAAACGTATATCTCGTTACTAAAATGTAGATCGTGTATATTCAAATGAGCCCTACAAAATACTGTATGTTATAAAAGTGTAATTATATTCTTAGAATTTATAACGAATTCATATTGGTTTAAAAAACATACAGTTTTTTTTTAATTCCTACGCCTACATAATTGCTTTATAACGACGTCTATGAATATACATTGAAAAGATTTTAGTCTTCTATGTTTGGTAACGCTGCTCGTTATGTTAATAATATATTCATTTTCTAAATAATTTTACATTTTATATCAACTAAACGTACACTAGCAACAAGATTTAATTTGTAGTATTATTTAAAAAAAAAAATGTTAAAAATCTAAGAGCTTTATTTGCATATGTAATGCTCTAGAAATAATATATAGAAATAGTTTTGCAGCAGTGACTGTTAAGTGTTGAATAGGTGTAGTGTCAGAGAAAATATTGATAATATTCCGTTTTCTTTGGTGTCGAATAAGACAAATGCGTTGTAGGTTCATCTCCCTTGTGTACGGTGTACGAAGTGATTCTGAATGTAAACATATTCAAACGCCTTGATTAATTTAACAGTCGAACGCATTTTCTATAATATCTCCAGCTCCTCTTGCTGTTTCTTGCGTATACTCAATTCCACGTTTAAAAGTGCCAATTACGTTCATCCCTTTGATTTTAAATTGTGGAGCAGAGTTTAGGTATTTGCATTGGATAGCGAGTAATTAGAACAATCATATAAACGTCCCAGATTTGTGTATTTGTTTTATTTCTTTTTATCGTACCAATAAATGAGATCAAGGCGTTGGTTGGCTAGTACGAATATACGCTGGACTTGGTTTTGGGGTACCGTGCGCGTATACCGCACAATCCTGAAACTTAGCCGTCGTATTGCGCCAGATGCAAGTTGGTTGCGGAGTCCGTTGTATGTGTGCATGTATATACGGAAAACGCGCGAGCGACAAATCCTAGGGGAAATCAACCAGCCGGTAGAGAGCCAAACGTAGGGCAGACAGCCAGAGAGTGTGGCATTGGCAACTCCAGTCAGCGCAAGGGGAGTAAGGAGAAATTGGTTACCCTATCTTCCACCAGCGAGTTTTCATAGCGTATGACGTGTCCGGGGAGGTAGGTTAGGGGTAGTTGAAGCGTAGAAGGTGCCAAATGGAGGCAAACGGTACATACACACATATGTATGAGTTCCTTTTCAGAACTGGTCTTCTTAATACGTAGCCCCATTTTATTACCAATAAAAAAGCTATTTTACTGCGGTTGGTAATGTTTATTTTCTTTTTATTCCCTATGCCGAAAAAAAAAACTTCTGTAATTTAATCTAGCTGTTCGTCGAATGGCGGAAATGATTCGGTGATGTGACTTATATATTTAGGCAAAACTTTACACACAAATATCTGCATAAATAAATGCGTTCAAACTTTTACTTTTCAAAACTTGCCCTATAAGATCGCCATCTGTTTAAGGTGCTTTTGTTAACCTCGATTTATAGGTGGAACTATTAGGTTAATAAATATTTCACACATAAATAAATACACAAAAGAAACTCCTTTAACTTTACCAATTTCATTTGGACGCGGAACCTTTTAATTTTGAAATGTTACCTTACCAAATAATTTAAATCCCGGTTTACAGTTATAGCAAATACTAAACAATGGATAATAAACTTGTAGTCCATTACCGGATTATATACTCGTAAGATAAAATATTCCAGCATATTCCAAATTTAAGCTACTCATACTAAGACTGTCTATACTTATAGAAATATTACAGTATTTTTCATAAACAAACCAATAAGTGAGTGTATTTAGCGCCTCGCGACCGATTTATTTTTTCGCTGCTTTGGCTGTTTCTGTTTCGGAAACCATTTTCAAAACATAAAGAAACATTTGTCATGGTTCTTATTGCTTGGTGGCCAACAAAGGAAGATGAAATCTACTAAAGAACAACGAACGTTGGCGCTACGCGGACGTTCACAAACGTCAGCCGGGTTTAAATTATCGTTTTCGATAAAAATTAAATTCCAATAATAAATTTAACAGTTTTCTCTACCGTCGAGACATGCTAGTCCGCGCTGCACGTTACGAAAGAAATAACCAACGGTATAATTACGTTTTGCCATCACAGAAATCTACAAAATGAGTCTTTTCACTTTCGAGCACAGTTGAATAAAAATCGTTTAATTTTGAGTTATACTACGAATATACTTAAATGAAATTTGTAATATATCAAAAAATGCCATATAAATTTATTTCAAAATCAATTTTGATTGATATACACATATATAAATATATATGCCACTGTGTTGGCGAAACTAGTACAATTTAATAAAAATTAAATAAAATTTAGTGAAACATAAAACTGCGTATTATTTTTTTTTTCACAAAATTCAAGAATAAATATATGGGTATCTTATAAATCAAGGTATATGGGTAATCATCGTAGAAATAACTTTAGTGTATATGTGATGTGTGTCCAGAAATGGAAAAGTACATCTACGTACGTATGTACGAATTTATTCAGATATACGAGCGATCATAAAAATTGGTTTTAATTAAAAAATTTCACGTGAAAGGGTGAAGCCATCTCGTACGATCAGTGGTGAGGTCTGTGGTATTGAGTTACAAGCAAAAAATATTGGTATGCTTTCAATCTAGGTGTATAACACAACCATCGATTATTTTAATGAAATCTGATATCTCCCGTAGGCGCGTTCCATTCGCATATTTAAAATATTTCATTGAATTTACCATACATTAAAAAATAAATAAATTCTACCATATTCCCTATCAAAAGATGAACAAAGTTGTTTGTTAGGAAAGAATGTGTATATTTCGAACCGACAAGTGAAATTTTCAGCAATTCAGTATTAATTAGGTTTTTATGCTGAACTTTGAAATGGTGAATGTGTAATCAGATAAACAATAGCAGTATTTTAATTATAATTCAATATAAAAATAAACTATATATTATCAAGTAATGATACAAACGATGGCGCAAATAATGAATTTAGACAATGTGCAAGAGTAGTATTAATTTTAATTGGAATATAAGTTACAATGCAAATAACACTCGACAACAATTTATAATAAATACCAAATTATAAACAATGTATTTTACTCGGTGAAACAAATGGAAAATAAACAAAAGTGAGCTTGTTGAAATTCTTGTAATGCTGTACTAGTTTGGAAAACAAGAAGCTAAAACATACAACCTATTTCCTTCGAGTAAATCCGATGCCGATGCCGGATTGCATTTCGCGACACAATGCGCAACGCGCCCACGATTCTTTGATTGATTTCAAGCCGGAACGATTTAGAAACAGAAAAATAGACACATATACACTCACTAACAAAAGGGGAATTTAACGAAACAAAGAAACTATAAATTGCAACGGAAGCGGATAACATCTTTTCGAAATGACTGACTAGCATTTGTTAAACTTCAAACGCTACAATCTTCAAGAACGTTTGTTTATTTTTTTTGTTGTGGCGAGCAATCTTTCTTTCATCATTGGTATTATTTTTATTCTTTATAAATATTTCTACAGTTCTCCGAAATCACACAACTCGATTCTCAATTGAAACTGTTGACCGTTAAAATGATTTTTCGGATTTCTTTATTCGTAAATAAAAATGCGCCACATTTTACTGAAATTACCATTTCCTGTTTTCAATTGCATCAGCTTTTCATGTTGTCAAGTAGACAATGTCAATGGTTTTTGTAATTAATTAAATTAAGCTTTCATTGTTGTATTATTTTGCCAATGGCTTTACATCCGTGATGTAAAAAATGTTAAAAATAGATTGCATATGTGTACTAGTATTGCCTACGTTGAAGATGTTTGTAATACTCTTCAAAAATGATAGCGTGTTTGCGATATGCGCGTTGTTCTACTTCAAACCGTGCGTTTGACTCGATTCATCCATATTTTTGATCTCATAATGTATTTTTACCTGATCCTGTATTCAGTCTACTCATATACTCCTACTAGTTGATGTATTTGAATAAGTGGAAAAATCTGAATGAGAATGCGTTTCCCAAAAGAAAAGTTATGAGCAAACGGAATAGAATTCAAGATATTAATGAATGTAAAGGGTTATCTACCACTCCATTTGATTGGAATAGACATGTATGCAAACGTAATAAATTTTATTCAATACCTATTTGCAATTATACCATATCCACAAAACAAGTAAAATATACAAAGAAAATAATATAGGCAAAAAGTGTTGATCTTTCACAAATATGTTTGTAATGCGTTCTGAATAGAAAATCACACCATATGTGATGTGTGGTGTTTTAATATTCGACAAGAAGTGTAAGGAAATATTCATATGATGTGAATGTGAAGTTATGGACGAATA
Organism: Nebria salina; assembly: GCA_944039245.1. Taxonomy (NCBI): domain Eukaryota; kingdom Metazoa; phylum Arthropoda; class Insecta; order Coleoptera; family Carabidae; genus Nebria; species Nebria salina. The sequence continues at coordinate 2,037,998 of OX063288.1, read as the reverse complement.
ACAAAGAAAGGAAATCGGTCCCGTCAAGCGTGATACGATACAGTGAAAGCTGCTGCTGTATTATGTGTGGAGGGTTGATGCTGGTGATGTGGAGTGTAGAGAAACCCGGAGCAGTTTTACAACGCGCCCTTGCACAAATATTATGATAGAGAACGTGTATTTTGTGCGCTAATTAAACTCTCTAATTATATTGTCGTGCAGATGTGCGAAGTATTCTGTGGTTTCACCGTCGACTATCCTCGACCGTCCGTGCTCCGTGAAATTGCAAATTCTAAATTAACGTAACAATTTAGTGGCCGTTTCGCAATATTTATAACATTTAACTAAACATTCACTACCTAACTGTCTTGTGGAGACCTATTCTAATTAACAGCCCGCATATAGCTATTACTAAAAATATACGTAGAAGTTATTCCAAACGATTATTTTAATAACACAATACACATTTTAACCATTCTACATACATACTCGTATATAACACAAAATAATTACGAAATAAGAATTCTAGTATAGGCTCTTAAATTTGTAATTAACAATTTAGATCGCTATCGTAATTTTATAATTTGTTAATATTAATCCACGTATAATTTTATTAATACATGGAAAAAAATTTTAAAAAAATGTATATTCTAAATAAAACAAAGAATCTTCTCTATTTTTAATGAATTATTTTTCTTTGTGACGGATCTCAACTATTTGCGAAACTATGTGCAAAATGTTCGTACGCGGCGCTGCTTTCATGGTATAATGCAATGTTGTTGTTGCTGTTGATGTTGTTCATACCGTTGTTGTTGTTGTTATTATTAAACGATGCATGCCTCAACTAGTGCATCATCAGTTTTGCTGTAATTAAATTTGTTGAACTATTTAGTCGGAAAATATGCTATTATGGTATTTAACCTGTCAAATATCCTTCATTGGAGTTTCTTTTTTATTTTTTATTTTAATAACAAGTTTGTTAATTTAATTATCGCAAACATTTATGATTTATTTATGACAAAAATAAGAGGTTGATTTCTTATTTCAAAACGCAATTTAAGTGAAAAAATAGGCAGGAAGATTTAATAGAAAAATAACACTATGGAAAATTGTCGAAATGCGTTTTCAAAGTAATCATGTGTTATTATGAGTAACGGTTGTTATATATGGTTTGGATAAGTGTGGCAACGTTGTCGTTCCTGGTCGACGTTTTCATCCGTCCATTATCGACATGTTTGTGGTGGGGTACGACGTCTGTGCACGGAGGGGACCCAGTTGTCCAAACACACTCTACGCTCGCTTGACCGCAGGCGACGATGAAGAAAATTGCCGGACCTAATCGACGGCGTTCTCTGTTAGCAGCGAACCGCTAGCAATCGCGCGGCGCAACATCTCGCTGAGACCAAGCAAACGAACAGTTCGCGGCTCTTTAACTAAGCTTTGCCAGTTCGTTAACTCGCTGCTACTCGCCCTCTGACCCTTTTCTCATCTCTTTCTCACCTTTAGACCAACAAGTTCCGCCACGGACGTTTCACTCTTTAACTAACGGTTGGCCTTCTACCTTTTGCCTCTCTGCTGGAACGCACCATGTCGTCTTTAATTGCGGATAGTTTGTTTTGACCGAAATCAACAGAAGACCACTAAATACACCCTTTGATTTTCTTACTTGCCGAATCCTCTCATGCATAATTATTTAAGAGAAATCTAAAGTTTATTTGAGCATCAATAAATTATAACTCATAAAAAATGCAGCCTGCTCTAGTGGACCCTACGCACGAGATAATTAGAAAATAAAATACGAATACCCGCACGCACAGATATAAATATTCCTGCATATCAGCTCTAATATAAATATATATCTTACAAACATATTTCATACAAAACAAAAATCTTTTTCGTCATTAAAAAATATAATGAAATATTGTAAACTTTCTTGAAATTAGTTTTTGCTAGTAAATTTGATAAATATTGTCATTGGTTACTTTTCACGTAATCGAATAAGATGAGATATCGAATATGAAAGTTTTGATGAGTTCCAAAGAGATTTACGTGACAGGTATGGTTGAGTGACGAAAAATTGTCTAATTATTAAACGAAATGTGATACCTAGTTTTTTTTTTTTCAAATTCAACCAGTATTTGCAAATAGTTTTGAATATTTGAAACGAAGCTGCACTAACAAAAACAATTACTATAAAAGGTAAAACCTGTTTAATGTAACATTATTTTTTATTTGTTGGTGTATTTTTTTGCGAAAAGTATTTAACTAGTTGCACCATATTATGGCTATCATATTTCTTGTTTGTTTGGATTTGCATAGCCTAACTTTTAGTTACTCAATTACCCATGTTTACTTTCGAGATTGAAGGGCTTAAACTTGGGTTAAGAATAAACAATTATATGCTTAAAAGATTACAAAATATAAATGGAAAGAATTATCTTTTATTGCTGGTTTGAACTACATATCCCATAGATATAAGTTTCTCAGATGAGTGTCTTCTCGGTATCTCGCCGACTAATCCTGCTTTTGTTTATTCATTTTGTTTGCGTATTTTCCCAGTTCGCCTGTTATACCACTATGGGGAAACGGCGCGGCGTTCGTTTACAGAAAACCCGGTTACATTTCTTAATATCATAAGCTATTGTATTATTTATCTTATTTCGTTGAAATTATGTTTACCAATGCCTTTATTGTGTATCCGACCAGATGCTGCCGCTCTTAAACTGCTCTAGATTTTTAACGGTCGATTTGTGATATTGATCCATATTTCAATATTATATCATAGTTTTCTTCGCTTTATGTTTACACACCAAGCCGTAAACACAAACGCAAATATATTTTGCATAAATTAGTAATTTATTCAAAATTGTAATCTATACAAAATATTACATATATCTGCACGAGTACGTAAAATGTCCTAAGACAAAATCCACTGTGATAATATGCGTAAGAGAGTAAATCGAAATTTGAAAACTCGACAGTTCCGAAGTGAACGGTGACGACTTGTTTAAACGTTTTAGTTTGTATGTGATTGTTGAGTGAATTTTAATAAAACAAAGATGTTCTTTTATTGTTTGATCAAAGAAATTCTCTTTTAACTGCCTATTGTCGGAAGGTGTTGAAGACAGAAAACGTTGAAGAATAACTTCGTTCTGTATAAAAACAGGGTAGACGGTGTTACGAAAAAGATATCGTTTGGTGTTGCAAATTATAAAAGATGATGTATAAAAGAAAATAAAGTTTTATTGTTTTCGACATGAAGGGATGCTTGCGTTGATGTCTCGTTTTCCCGAAGATAATCGTTCGGCTTTTGAGTTGCCTTTGATCAATTTTTTTTTTGTATACGGGGGGTCATTTACGAGAGTGAGTGAAAGTGAAGCATCGTAAATACCAGTGATGGTCAAAGAACATTTTTAATGTGACTTGTCTTAATTGAATATGAATTCGTTTCGCCTCGTTTAACTATCGTTGTATTTTTTTTTTTTTTGTTGTTGAGAAGGTGAATATCTGTTTGATTGAACCTTTTGTAAAGTTCGTATGACAGGTATAAGGTTTGTGTCATGTTGCTTTGATGGGCACAAAGAATGCTATGTGTAACATGGGTTGATTTGATACAACGGTGCATATTGTGAGACGTGTCGGAAAAGTAAACATGTTTTTTTAAAATAGAAGAACACTCCACTTTATCATTGTTAAATCTGTTGTATTGTATTGACATGGATACGTACATATGTATGTATGTATGTATGTATGTACCAAGAGAACACTTTAGCCGTTTGCATGAGTGCGCGACAACATGTGCTTGTTTGTCTGTCATGTGAATTACGTATTCATGCCGTCAGTGTACTTGGGACCGTTCTTGAAGTAGAGGATTTTGTGGACTGCTGGTAGTAGGAAGGAAAAGTGTTCGCCCGGTGTCACATCGGGTCGTGCTCTCACAATGTTAAATTGCAATAGTTACGCTTATTTGAAGCTCATTTTCCTCTTCATTTCATTGCAACAAAGTGGTTTCGCGCGCGACCCCGCTTTCACATTCCGTGGCAACTTCTTTATAAGGTGCATAAATCACGCGGGTACGTCGCACGCGCACGTCGAGCCTAAGCACAAAGCTGCAAGCTGCCGAGCTGAACACCGAACAGGAGCAGCTTTCTTTATTCCGTCAGGCGCACACACGTATAAACGTGATTCACCCTTTCGTCGTTTCTCACTCACTCTTGGTTCTTTCATTCTCGTTTCTCTTCTCAGACTCTCTTTACTTTACTGTGTGATGCTCCTGTGTAATATAGCATACCATACCATACCATAGCATAGAATATAATAGAAGACTAACGTAGCGAAAAGTGTTTCACCGTGGCCGTTACCATCGCAGCGATGAAATCACCTGTCATAGCATAGTTCGTAAAATTTCGCGCGCGCAAAAGGATTAAATGATATTAAAAGTTAGAATATGGTGAAATTTAATTTTCCGAAATGGCGCATGAATAAAATTTCATCATATTGTTTTATAAAATGACTTTTGCCATTAATATTTGAGCAAATGTTGCCGGATTGACAAACAAATGCGTAGAATGTAAACTATTTTCATTTCTTTAAAATTGTGGTACGCGTTGCCGGGAATATATACAGTACTATATCGAGACAATTAAATTTTAAATGTACCCCTGGCTTGCTTCAGTGCACACCCATTCGCAATGTTATTTCAACATGGAAAATAATTGAAAATTAATGATGAAATAACGAAAACTCAACGTAAACGTTCATCTCGTTGTTAATTTTTACGTCTGTGTGAACGCTGTAATTAAAAATAATTTAACCGCAAGCTATAAACGTACAGGTAGCTAGAATGTAAAATATTCTTTTGAAATTTTATTATTTTTTCATTCCTCTCCGGATGGTAATTGTTATAAGACAAATTTTTTCTGAATTTGAAGGGATGTTAATTTTTTTTTGGCTCTAGTCTTTTTCTCTCTATATTTATTATTTTTTTTTTCTGTTGCTTTTTCGTCTCCCTTTTGATAAAAATGACACCGTGGAATATGATGTGAATTTATCTCCATCGTGTACCACTGCGATGATGACTTTTTGTTTTGTTGGTAACTCTAGCGCCAAGATCAACAAAGCGACAAAGAAAGACAAAGCTATATGAAATAACTGTTTATTTTTTGACTGAGCCGAACGAGCTCTTTTTCACAAAGCATAAATGAGTCGATCGTCTGGTTGTTCAAAATATCCTAACCATGAAATACTGCACGAGTACGATATATTTTCAGATCTTCTCTATAAGTTGGACGGATGAGAGAAAAAAAAACAAAAATGCATTAAATAAAACGAATTAGTTGTGTAGGAACGAATGGGCGTCAATAGAAATAGCCATTATTTGGACATGAATAAAAATTGTTGTATGGTGTAGTTGAAAGTATGTAACAAATGAGGAGGCAAGGTTAGTGCATTGCATGCTGTTTGGGAAAGCAGCTCGAGTCGGAAAGAACGTATCCGTACGGTGTACAGACGAGTCAAATTGATTGCAATTTCTCTGACAGCGACAAGCGAGTGTTGCTCCACCGAAATAATAGATTGTATGCGTCTCGAATAATTTAGAGCAGTTAATCCCCCGTCCCCGGACGGCCCGTGTTCGTTACCAACTTGCGGAAATTACGAAATAATGTGATACTTAGTCTAGCGCTTTGGCATTTTGTATGCATGATAGTGATTACACGCGCTCTGTGGTTTCAACTGCCGTCCCTTTTATACTATACCATACCATATTATACCATACCAGAGCAGAGCAGGCCAGCTTGCATGGTCGCCGACACCGCACTGGTCCCTGACTTGACGAAGGGCCTCGCACGTAATTAAAAACTATGGTCTACAAATATTCCAGCAGTTAATTAAAAATCCGCTCCGCAAACATAGTTGCTGAAAATTATTACATATTTGCCACCAGAATCAGACGTACTAAGTTCAAATATCAATAATGACTATACTCGTTCGTTACGCAGAATAACACAACCGAAGCCAAACCCACAATTTTTTTCCTTCTAAGGTTTTCTTGCTCCTTGAACAATGGCTTGTTGAAACAATTAGAGACAATGCACATCTTTTGTTGCTTGTTGTATAATCATGGCTGGTGAGTGCGAAAAGTGTGGGGCCGTTTGGCTTCCGCGTATATCTAGATAATTTTTTGTAACTACGCAATCTGGAGCGAGTGCAGAGAAAGAAGAAGGGTGGACATTGTAGGCAGCCGCCTTACCCTTTTTTGTGTCCGCATCGTCTCGTCTCATCCCGTCGCGTCCCGTCCCGTCTCGTCCCCATTTGTTGCCGTCGTTTCACACGCATCACAGAGGGACGCCAAAGATAGCGTTGGTCCCAAGTGTCGCCGGTCGTCCGTTCATGTATATTGTGTGTATGCGTGTATCGTCGTCTCTGTTCTTCGGACGCTGGAGACGAGAGATATCCTCTTCCGCTAACTGTGTCTGTCGCTGAGCTTATCGTCGAACCATTCTCTTCTTTCTTTCATCTGACTTTTTACCCTACTGTTCTATTTCTTGCTACCAACAATAACTTCTGCTAGAGCAATAAATGTTAAACTATTTAATTGATTCAGTTTCAAGTTCGTACACTTACGGAATGACGTACTTTGATGACGAGAATGATAATCTTTCCTTGCGCGTGTGTATTTGTGTGTGTGTGTGTGTGTGTGTGTGCATGACGATACATAGAGCATTCCTTTTGACAAAAGTTGCATGCGAATATATTGAAGTTGGTTGGCCGTAATACCGCGCGTTGGCGGTGTCGTCTGAACGACTTTGGTATACGGTGTACGGGATACGGCGTCTAGGTGAGGCGTTCTGTAGTGCACTGTACTGTACTGTACCGTACTGTGCTGTACTGTACTGTGCTATACTGTGCTGTACTGTATAGTGTATATTTCATTGATTGCGCTGGCGTTGGGCTTCAAGAGAGCTCAGCGACACGCCCGCCGAGTGCTCATCCTGGCCGAGCCGAGCAGAGCAACGCGCGGATACAAACGTAGAGCAGAGTGCTCTCAGCTCAGACTGGTGTTCACATCTAACACGCCGCCGGCCGTCGGTCTTCGCCTGCTCTTCCTGCACACGTCTATTCGTTCGTCTGTCGGTTCCTTCAACTCACCGTCGGACGGTCAGTTTACGTCGTCATACCAGAGCTTGGTATACCGAGACTGCAGAAACAAGTCGTCATTTCGTCATGTTGTCTGTGTGGTTTGGTGGGTGAAATGAAAGTGTGTTTTGTAAATAACTAGCCCGACGTCGCTTTTGGTGGCAGCGCAGTATTTAGTTGCCGTACTTTTCTCTCGTATCACACTATACTGTCCTGTCCTGTCCTGTACTGTACTGTAATGCAATGTAATGTAGCTGTAGACCGCGCACTGTGAAAAGGGTGGGATAAGAGGAGAGAGATAGAGAGGGATAGAGAGAGTAAGAGACAGAAAGTGAAGAGTAGGAAAGAAAGAGAGGATAAGGGGTGCAAGTTGACGTGCCGTGGCGCGCACCGACACAGTGTTGTATCGCTGAGTGCCGGAGCGGGAACACGCAGCGGCAGTGGAGAAAGAGGACTGACACACCCACGTGACATGAGCAACACGGGCCAGCATCAGCATCAGCATCAGCATCGTAACAGGCATCGGCATCAGCATCAGCGTCGGCACGCACGGACTGCGCCGCTCGTACGCACTCGAGCTCTTCCGTGTCGCGTTGCATCCGTCGGCACATGCACGGCAGTATCGGCGCGAGCGACAGCGACAATCACCGTCAACGTCAGCGTCACCGTTACCGCCACCACCACCATCGCCGCCACCACCACCACCTCCGTCGCTACAACCACAGCGTGACTGCCGCCGTGGCGCATCCGTCGACGCAACAACAAACAACAAACACAGCAACAGCGCACCCAACGCGCACCAACATATATTTACGTTTACACACATACATACGTACAATACAAACGGGGGCGCGCGCTCTTACACTTGCACACTGACTCACTTACACTCACTCGTTCGCGCGTATATAATCGTTGAACCGGCAGCTACCACCAGTGACAGTTGTAAACATTGAGTTGTAAGAAAACGTGGAAGTGTTGTCCTTAGTGCAGTGCGTGAGTGAATGAAGGAAGGAAGACATAAATATCAACGACTGTCATCACCACAACTACCCTACCATCAACACCACCACCAACTTTATTGTATTAATTAACTTGGCTGATATTTTGCCTGACTCGAAAAGTGGTGCAGCTCATATATGTGCAATAGTGCGTGCGTGTTCACTATCACAGTTTGATAATAAACAAATACATTCACTCACAAACGTACTTCATTTATACCACGATACAAAATCCAACATTGCTGGTATTCGAATTCTTGCGGATCCTAGCGACCGCGTTTGATTTTTGTGTGTGCGGTTCTTATAAACAGTTGCCTTGGCTCCTACACCGGTCCTCGCGGGTTACAGCCTGGTCGGCGTGTACCCCTGTGCTGTTTGGAAGCCCCGTCGAGTGGCCGCTGCGACGACAGCCTCGGCGCCGGCCACCAATACAACTACGACCAACAATAATATAAACAGCGGTATCCGTCGCCAGTGTGAGGATTGTCGGCCTGGTGCGCCGATACGTACAGCTAGAGTGGCTACCGCGGTCAGGGCTGCTCCGTATCCGCAACCTCTGTACCCCGCGACCGTCAATACAAACGCAGTACACGTGCACCAGTTGCCACAGCATTCATATTCGCAACAACAACAACAGCAGCAACTACAACATCAACAACCACAGCAGCAGCAGCAGCATACTCTGGTGGCCGGCGTTACAACACAACAACCGAATCAACTTTCTCATCACCAGAATCATCAGTACCAACAGCCACAACAACATCTACAACACCATCAAGCTTTCCAACACCAACAACTTCAGCAGCAACAGCAGCAGCACCAGCAGCATCAGCAGCAGCAGCAGCAACAACAACAACATTATCAGCAACAGCTACATCAACAACCACACATTATAAACACTGCTGTTTCAGATAACAATACTGGGCTAGGTGCCACGTGCAGGTGTCGTGCAACTACAACAACTTCGGTGTTGTCCGCGTGTCCACAAGCTACAACAATCGTCCAAGGACCAATTGTTCACGGGCAACATCAGTGCGTGCAGGTTCGTGACAGTGGAGCAGGGGCTGGTGTAGGTGTACCAGTGTCCGTGCCGGTGCCGGTACCAGTGTCTCAAACCTCTCAAGTGTCCGCACCACCGGCTGTGGTCGCGGCCGTGCCCGTTGCAGTGGCGGCACAAAGCGCAACCCCGATGCTGTTTGTACCATTCTCCGTGCCGAGTTTCGCACCCCCGATGACGGGAGCGGCCCTGCAGAATGCGAACAACTGCAGCCCTTCGGGAGGTTCCACCGTCAAGGTAAACAACACATATTTACTTCTTCCATCTACATATATAGATGTTATAGGTGGAATATTTGAACCGAACGTTTCGCATCACTCTTTGTTTAATATACATATATACGTTATACGTTATACGTTACATGGTACCCATACCGTATGTGTATGGGTTGATTCAACTAGCAGACCAGTCATGTTTGATTTGCATGCATTTTTGATATGGCTCGGTACTGTTCTCCAGTGCTCCAGGCCGACGTCGCGTATTGAGATCGCGTCAAACGATTGGCTGCACGGCATGTTACCATAGAACAGCGGAAGCAAGAGATCTATAACACTATTTTAGAATTTATTTAGAAATATATATATATATATATATATATATATTTTGTTTGTTTTTGTTTTGCACAATATATACATATACATAGGTATTGGACTTGGACTTGAAAATTGAAAGTTTCGTCTGCATTTAGGTGGGTGCTCGCGAAAAGAATAAAATGACTGTATCGTTTGTTTTGATTAACATGTCCGAGAAACGAATAAACGGAATGGAACAAACCGACCGAACCAACGACCATGGTGCCGGTTTGTTTTGACCCAATTCAATTATGACGTGACGTAGAATCGTTTGATGCCAGGATATCACGGGGAAATAATTTATATTTGTCTGATTTAAATGAAAACATTGTACAAATGTGTGACGCACGCGATCAAATAAACAAATGTTTGTAAATGTGAATAATTTGCTATTAACATAAATGTGACGAAAACGTAAATACAGTCAATAACGACCCGTAGCGTGGCAGGCGTTTTGCTGTTTGCGAAATATGACGGCGTCGAGATCACCGACGTTTCGTCTCGTTTCGTTTCGTTTCGTTTGGTTTGGTTTGGCGTACGGACTCTGGCAAGCAGATATCAGTCAACCCTTGGGCTGCACGCCAGGTGACCGTTCGTTTAAACCATCTTACATTATCTAGGATTTATATATATATATATATATACATCTAGAAAAAAAAAAATTCGCAAATAAATAAATGCAAAATGTATCAACTCATCTCATAATGATATGCATTAAATATTAAGTTTTTCTTTGCACTATGAGACAGCGGCTGTTCCCTCATCTCACAATGGGCAACTCGCTGTGCTATCTTGAGTTATGTTTGCACAGAATTCATATATTATTTATGTTCTCTCGGTTTAGTGGTCTGCATGTAAATGACGCCGTGCTCCAGCGCAACCTTGGCACTCCCCGTCGACTTTGGTGGTGTCGGAGTTGGTCTGTGTGCGTGCGTGCGTGTGTGTGTTTCTATATGGGAGACTTTGTATTCCTATTTTATCTCTCAATTTCTTGTAAATCTCGAAGGATTTCTTTGCATCCACGCCGCCAGCCGCCTCTGATTTGATGTAGCGATACGGCGGACCGCGTTCTGATTCCTCACGATCTTGTCTATTTGCACCACAGTACGCAAGTGCTGTACTTATTTGTACACGAGCCTAAAGAATGAATGAAATTTTAGCGGACGCCAAGGGAAGCTGATTAGCAAAACCTTTGTTTCAGCTGCTCATTGTGTGTCGTCGTCCTGGACCCGAATCCGACCATCCACCATCACATCTAAACCCTATCTTCTTCCCCTTCTTTCACAATACCTTCATAGACATGCTTCCACGCAACAGGATTTGTAACAAATCATAATGACAGGGCAACCATTCCGGACAAATTTGTATGGAATTTATCACATGATTAAGTTTTTAATTTTAACCAACTATATTGAAGATTTAATCATTTAAATTGATTTTACTGTTAGTCACTTACTGACATGCGCGATGTGAGCGTTTGATTATAAAGTGCGGTGTAAGAATTAGTTGAAAATAAATACAATTTCAAGTAGGCTAACATCAAATATATTTAAGTGGCAATGAGTAGCGAATTGAAACGAAGTAACAATAAAGTTAATTCTAAATTGACACAACAAATACGAAGTAAGGAGGAGGTGGAGGAGGAGTTGTTATGAACTTAAATTCATTGTGAATTAAAAATGTTTCGCCTAACAATGGAAGCTGTGAAATTTATGCGTTTCAATGTTCTGTTTAACGAGTAAATACGGCAAATTTTCTTGGCCATTGTTTCATTAGTCGTTCCTTCCTAACACGTAAATTATCTTAACTGGTTCCTTATATAGCAGTCACGTCACTCCCTTCATATTCACCGAGTTAGATAATATTATAAATGTATATACCTACCTATATAAAGTACGATTCTTTCACGGAGTGCTGAAACAAGATCGTCGGGAACTTTCTGCATAAGTGATATCTTTTACCACGAAAGTCCATTTCCTGTTTAATTGTAAAACTGTCAGTTTGTTATAAATAAACGGAGCGAGTGCACTGTGATCCTTTATGAAATTTCATCTCGTGCCGGCTGTTTCCCTTACTGTAGCACACGCCTTTCGCACGAACGCAGCACACAGAACTTTCAGACAATGGAAGGCCGTCTTCATCGTCTTTCGCTTTCGCCAAACCATAGCAACCCTCTACTTCTACCTTATATCATACCAACTCATCGTTTGCGCCAAGTACGAGTATAACCTCCCCGGCATTCGTCGCGACCACGTCCCATCGTGTTACTTGGTTTCAACGCTTCGTATTTCGTGCGTATCTATCGGTTCGCCTCGTTAAGTCCGAAGAAAACGAATTTACTAAAATTCCATTTAATAATTCCCCTCCTATCCTCGTATAAACCACCGGTTCGCTGTTCCAGCACAACTAGACTTTCTCGCATTTGAGTCTATTAAAAAACGCAAATCATTTTCCTGTCAACTGTCAGGTGGCAATTCGTTTCGTTTGTAAATAAAAGCAAGCTGGAAAATATCTTTGAATATTTTACCACGGACGGCCAGACCGTTTCCCGCGGTTTCCATTAAACTTTACGATAAGGAAAGAAAATACATTTGCTATAGCAGTGGTGTGGTGTGGTTACGCCGCCGTTCGACCGAGACACGTCTGTTGGTTCCCTTGATTTAGAAAAAGAGACGTTGAAAAAATAAAAAAAATCCGAATATTTCTGTCATTCGCGAATTCTCAACACAGACGAATCATTATTATAAAATGAACAGGTTTTTAATTTGCATTTATATGAGTATAAACGTTGAATTTGAATGAGGAAGTGTACGGTTTATTTAAAAGTTGTGCGCGAACAAGATAGAAAACTTTACCATCTTCCGTTCTTCTGCACAGTCGATCTTCTGGTTTTTATATTTCTTAATTTTCGTTTATATTATAAGAGTACTGTCACTTCTTACGCATGTGCATTTATTGTCACCTAATTGAAAAAAAATCTCTTACAACATTCATTGCCCACTATATCGTATTATTTGACCTAAAAATCTATATATTTTATAAATTTATTGCACCAATATGAAGTAAAACTTTATGATTCTTGCATCGTGATTGAAATAATGAAATGCAGTTCGACAAGCCAACTGTAACTATTTCTTGAAATGCATTCGAGAAGGTTGTTAATAAACTATATATTATATATAAACGAAAATAAAAAAAAAATCAACTAAAATAAAAACGGTGTAAATAGATCTTTATTAGTGCCGTCGAAGCAGGAGAAATTTTATGTGAGAAAGAAGTAAAATTTAGTAGCGTATCTTTCAGTTGCACTGGGTTAGCGTGCATCTCTGTCTGCCTGTATACAGTGCACTCGCAATTTCCTCTCATCGGACCGGAGGTTCGTGTTCTCGACCAGAAGAAATCGCAAGTGGTATAGCACCTCTATGGCCCATCCTACACAATCTTGTGGTGCACGAAACCTCTTTCATTAAACGCTCACCACATCGACAAGCACAGACAAAATATTGTTGATTATTTATCTCCTGTAGTCTTTCCATCGTGTCGCTCCTATACTGAATTCTATTTAATAATTCCACAACGCAGTACAAACTTATTTAAAAATTCTCCATTAAATATATCACTAGTATTTATGGTGAACGAGAACTGTTCACCACATTTATTTGCTATGGGTTTCAATTTAAGGGGTTTACTGTTTGGGTTTCTACAATATACACTTAATATACTGTATAGCACAATATTATTAAATTGCTGAAGAACGAGGTTTGCTAAAGAACATCACGTTACCAAAGCATTCTTGATCAAAATTGTAAATACAGAGAGAGGGCCTCAGGAGTCAATTTCTGTAGTTTTGGTTGTGCGTTAGTCATTTAGCGTTTGCAATATGAACCTTTTTCATCGTAGACATGACGTGTCGTACACTGTACGTACATACAACCCAGATCAAAGTACAACGCGCAACCGGTTCCTTTGATGTGCGTTCACCAGAGAAAGGGTACTAAGCTTCTGTTATAACTGGTGACAGTTGCGTAATATTGAATTCGTTGAACGTATTAAAATTGATATTCATCGTTCTAGCAATGATATAGTACTTATAGATTTTCTATTGTACAAATATTCGATTTTGATTCAATTTCGTTTAATAAATGCAATAGATACAAATTTAGGATTTAGATCGAAATTAACGATGCATTGAAAATGAAACACAGTTAGAATAAAAAAATATATTTTATTGTGTTGTACATTAAAAGTGTGCATAAAATAGAAGTTTAATAAGGGTGAAAATGTTTTATGATCTTATGTGACATGAAATATAATTCATTCAATCTTCCTGGTATCTCTTTGGTACAGAATGACAAATAATTCTAGTCTGGCTTTGGTTGATATTGAACTAATGGTTCGGGTGCCTCAATCCCGTTGACGTATCGTTTCAAACTGGTTTATATTTGTGTCACGTCATTTGTGTTAGTATATTGTTTCACAAACGCACACAGCGAACGATGCTGAAAGCTAAAAGATGATGCTTCCACTAGCCAGCACTCGTGTCATTTGAGCACTACATAACGCCAGAAATACTAAGTGAAACTATGTATTGTTATATAGTTCAAACACAATTGCAGTAATCGAATAGTGTTTAAAGTTTCTACTACAGTCTATCATCATTGGTATTTCTCCGTCAAATAATTGCTTGATTTTAATCATAGCAGGAAATTGAGAATTATTTTCTCCACTCAGACTAAGATTTTTAAAAATATTTATTATAAATAAGTCAAGATGTTTTTGAATTCAAAATTATATATATATATATATATATAGCGAATAAATTCGCGTAGTTTTATCGAAATACATTGGGAAGAATCACGACAATTTATAAAAGAAATGCACCCATATATTTATGTTTGACGTACGGGTTATTTGCGGAAGAATGGACATTTTTTCATGCGTGAAAGAGCCACGTTTTAAAAACATTCACAATCGTTGCTCTTGTATGTCTGTGTTGTGCGATATTGACCCACCGTTTCTATGTATTGCAGAGTATATTTTTGGTCTGTCTGAGTATTTGTTCGTCCGTGTGTGAATGTGAGCTAAGGGTTGAGTGTTGTATGTTGTATGCCATAGAACCACGATGAAACTGACGTTTGCAGATGCCACGCCATACTGTATGGCATGGCATGGCATGGCATGGGTGGTATATACTGACTCTCTCTCTCTCTCTATATATATATGTATATATATATATATATAGTTGATTCGTTTTTTCTCTTATCTCTCAGTTTCACCAGCGATTGAATAACAAAATTTTCAGACGACCTTACGTCACGTATCTTCATATATGAAACCACTTCAGCATCGTATGTATTTAATACGAGAGGCTTTTGTTCTTTATACTCTTCCAGAAAATTTCAAATGGAAAAACTTGTTTATGCTTAAACATATTTGATTTTCTCGAAATTTATTTACAGTTATGGCATTTAAGATACTCTCCTTTCTCTTCTAACCAGAACAACGAATACACTTGTAAACGAAAGAATTTATAAGTAAAAAAAGAATCAAGCAAATTCTTAGTTATGGCAATAATTTTTTATCTATCATCATTCAATGGTTTTTAATTTGTTTTAATTTGTAATTGATTTTGCACGGCAATACGAAAGTATCATATAGGATTGGGTTAGTAGCAATATTGCGCATTAGAAATGATCGTATTTGAAGCAACGTTACGACCGTAGAATACTCCAATGACAAAACATAAACAGTATAGTGCTATTTTCCTCGTTTTATTGCTGTCGTTGTAGACCACAATGGACGCTCCTACGAACCAGTTGACATTTTATTATTTTCGAATGTTAGACTATTTATATAAATGGGTTGAAGTTATAACAGCTTGTATCCAAATAGCCCTAGAGGGTTAAGATTGTAATTCATCTAAGCAAATTGTTTTTTCTCGTATATAAAACTGACAGAGTTCTATTTACAAATTTCATTGCTACTAAACGTTAGGAATGAAATTCGAGCATTCGTACAGATTCGAAAGAATCATTACTTGTGACACAATAAAAAGTAGTCTGTTTGTAACAGTAAAGAAAAATATATTTGCATTTTAAACGATTGTAATCAGATAAAATGTTTCAAATTAATTTTTGAAACCGAACAGTAAAGTGGATACTTGAGCACATAATTATTCTAAATAACAATACTGAATATCTAGAATGTAGAAATGAATAAAAAAGTAAGCTCATATTGTTAGTTCGTTATGTAAAACACGTCCGCAGTATGCGTTTCTATTTGTTGTATTGTGATGCGTAATAATGGGGCTTTAGGGACAACATGTCCACTTTAGCGGAGACACAGGACATCGTGTCGAGTTTGACAATGAGCTTCGCGCGTTGTTTCATTAAATATTTCATTTCGTCATTATTTTGCGGCAATTGAACATGTTTTATTATTCATAGAGAAATGAAAATCATGAAACTATATGAATTTTCTCGTTGATGGTAATGGTAGATATGTTGTATAAATAATGGCTAATCCAGTTTTGAATTCACATTATACCAAATTTATATATATATTTTTTTTTGTTGGAATAATTTATACATTTTTTGATATTTTATATATATATATAAAAATCCGTTCGTTAAAATTAATCTACAATATATATTCATATACCTGTGCGTACAGAGTGTCATAAACCATTGTATTAGTGTTGTGGTGTGCACATTGAAAAGCAAATATTCATCCTGGGGCTATCTTCCGGTGCAGTTCTACTCATTTTGTGAAGTTGTGTATTATTTTATTCAAAATTTAATACCTCAACTTTCAAAACAAACTTTAAATAATTTAATCAAAATATGTCCTCAATCATAATTATTTCATTTTCTATTTTTAATACTATTTATATCTTTCTATGAATAATAGTTGAAAATGAACTAAAATGCCCATTTAAGAATTCTTATTTGATGCGTTAATTATTGATATTTGATAAAGTTGTAACGTCTTTACGATTGGAAACGTTAAAAGTTTCGCAGGTAAGATAAGTGTTAATTATAAATAATTTGAATTATGTTCTGAGAACTCAACAACGAAAAATTGAAAATTTTGAAAATGCACATCTTTTGTTACCCTGTAAAGACCATCCAAAATAGAAACTAAATTGATTTTTTTTTTGTTGTGCAACTGTAAGTTTCAGTAGACCTGAGAGTGTTGCGAAACTTTAAAAATTAGATTTGAATTTCATATTTCGAATTTTATAAATTTGAACTTGCAGTAAGTTTAATGCCAGTATAACTTCTATCTAGTCGAGAACACGTTACCGTATAAGCTGTTAAACTTCTTTTTTTTTTTTACTATATAATATAAACTACCCACATCCATATATGCTCGTTTTCATTGCCTTTTCTCTTCGCAATATACTTACCACGTCTTGGATAATTTTATTTATTTTTTGTGGCGACACTTTTTCGCTATAAAAACCATTTTGATCCATATATTTTATATTGATAACATCACCGAGTTCCTTTGTCTTCAAATACAACCAAAAGTACGAATATATCAATTTGCTTTTAAATTGACAGACCTGCTTTTAATTAAAGATTCATTTGGTGGACTTTTTTCTAGAAAACCCCAATATGCAAATTCACGCAATTGCAGACCGGGTTCAGAATTTATTTTTATATATTCCGTCAGCAATCGTGAATATATATTTTTTTACTGTAGTTATAATAAACATAAAATTAGCTTTGCGTTCATTAAAATATAAAACAGCAAAAAGATAAAAAAAATAGGGCGTGAAGAATTTTATTGTGAAAATTACTATATTGCATTATTTTACTAATTAAGACACAAGCAACAACGAAAAAGAGAAACTTTGGATGAGTTAATGAACGAGATGTGCAGCATATGAAATTTTTAGTTTGTAGAAGCTTTCAAATTGCTCACTAATTCTAGATGTTGATATTTATATATATATATATATATATATATATATATATATATATATATATATATATATATATATATATATATATATATATATATATATATATATATATATATATATATATATATATATATATATATATATATATATATATATATATATATATATATATATATATATATATATATATATATATATATATATATATATATATATATATATATATATATATATATATATATATATATATATATATATATATATATATATATATATATATATATATATATATATATATTATATATATATATATATATATATATATATATATATATATATTATATATATATATATATATATATATATATATATATATATATATATATATATATATATATATATATATATATATATATATATATATATATATATATATATATATATATATATATATATATATATATATATATATATATATATATATATATATATATATATATATATATATATATATATATATATATATATATATATATATATATATATATATATATATATATATATATATATATATATATATATATATATATATATATATATATATATATATATATATATATATATATATATATATATATATATATATATATATATATATATATATATATATATATATATATATATATATATATATATATATATATATATATATATATATATATATATATATATATATATATATATATATATATATATATATATATATATATATATATATATATATATATATATATATATATATATATATATATATATATATATATATATATATATATATATATATATATATATATATATATATATATATATATATAGAACAACGAAACGCTGTATGCCTATTAAGTTGATATTGTAATTATTTCCATTGGCATTTGTGTTAATTACTACGACTGTCAACATAAATTTAGTGCTTGGTTTTTACTATGACGCATGCGTATTATAAACCCGACTCAATAATATGTTGGCTGTTGTGCGTATTAAATTTCGAATCGTTAATGTATTTCCATACCAATTGTCTAATGAACACTTCTGGTAATGTGCGGTTTCAGTTACCAAATAGTTTTTCGTCGAACCGGTGTTACAGTTACGTTTTAATACAATGTTGCGGTTAGGTTAGTTGTTTCAGGAAAGGGTGCACAAGGCGTTCTCGTTAGCCTTGTGGCTATCATTGTGCGCGAACAGATTCTCGGCTCATTTTCGTCTTCATCATTCCCCCGAATTGCTTCAAATCATTTGTGTAACTATCTGACAATTACGCTTAACTACAGTATAATAACAATTCAGTCTATTATCTAGCCAGTCGCGAAATGCTTCTTTAAGAAGTATTACGAAAAGAAAACAAGGGTTTTTATTGAAAAGTTTTCCACACCCTACATTCAGAAATACAATTGAAGTTATATATGTGTTTAAGTTAAAGGTAACTAAAAAATGTTTATGGAACATTTTTAAAATATGTTTACTATAAATAAAAATTGTATGTAATGGTAGTATTGATAAAAATACCATTATGGTTTTAAGGGCAAAGAGTGTTTGTTCGAAAGTCAATTTAAAGTAAATTTGTAATATGTATGTAGCAAGGGTATATTATCTAATGAGTGGCGCGCAGTAAGTTATCGATTGTGCAATTACTTTGGCTGGTTGTGTCGCGTAAAAATGTTGAAAGTTCACAAGTAGAAGCAATGTTTTAAGTTGAGGGTGGAAGGTTGCTTGTGTAATACGGGGAAACTTTGATCGGCCAACTCATTTTGAGTGACGTTACGTGAGCAGTGTCATTATAGAATTGGTGGAATTTTTAGTAAATTATCCACACGGTATTTCATAAAGTCTATATATGAAGGACAACGAAAATATGTATATGCATATATAATGGAAAGAACTCGCCGAACGCTGACAATGAAATATTTAGTAAATGAAATTTTCGAATTTCACCTGTTCAAACGAAATCCATCATGCTGTGAGGAAACACAGTAACTTTAATGAACATTTACTTATAATGTAACGATTTTCTGAAATTTAATTCGTTTTCAAGTCTCTTTCACAAACATCTAAATTAAAAATATCTTCTCTTTTTTCTTATGTGTTTTATTTCAACTTGCCATCGTTCTCGTTTAAATTAAAAACAAAATGATGACAAATTGCATTGAATTATTCGAAATTAATTCTTCACTTCGTCAGAATTTTCAAAGAATTCGCATTAAAACTCATTTTTTGTTCTTCCTCCATCAATAACATTTTTTAAAAATACATTACTGAATTTAAAAGTATACGAAAATGCTACTATTATTGGAATCACCAAACCAAAACGTCGCAATAAAATATTTAATATTCGTTATTTAGCTACCTACCGACAGCTTCACTTCATCAGGTATAAAGTTAGAGATATTTCGTCAATTTCGTGTTTATAATTTATTTATATGTATATATGGTATATATGTGTGGTTAGGTAGGTAAGTGAAAAGGATGGTGGCAGTTGCAATGAAAGGCATTTTGCTTTTAGCGTAAACCGAGTGAGTGTGCAGTGAGTCGCGCGAGCGCGTGCCCTCTGTGTAAAATTTATGGAAACCGTCGCGAGACGCGGCATCCAGCGTGCGGTGAGCGACGGCGGTTGGTACGGGAGTGTGCTAAAGTTATGAGATGCCAGCTAACGTGACTTTATTGGCTTTTAAGACTGAGCGTAATTAAAATGTAAAGGGTTGTCGGCTGCTGCTATAGCTGTATACTAGTCCCTGATGTGCCTGTCTGTCTGTGTGTGTGTGTGTGTGTGAGTCTGCGCGCGCTACAGTCCCAGTGTCAAGCAGCCAATGGACCAAGCAATGGATATTTTTCTCATCTTTCCGCACCGTTTTCTTTAACTTCTAAAGTGTGTCTGCGCCGTGTCGCCTGCAATTAAAAGCAATTAATGCGCGGGATTTTCTCTCATCACAATATGAACACCCAACACAACATTCTCACTCTCTGTCTCTTTCGTTCATTCTATGTGGGGTTGGATTCACAATACATACTAATTTAACCACCTTCATATATACATATATGTATCTAAATACGTATATATTCAGTAGATAGGGTGGTGAATGTCGGTCGAGTATCTTCATTTATTTCATGTTCGTTTCGCCGACATGTCTCTGTTTATAGTTTGGCGACGTTAGCGGTTACGAATATCTTAGTTGTCTGCGAGATATAACTTTAACGCTGTGATTAATAACGCGACTAATCAGGCGGTTCACTGATTTCCATTAATTTGTCTGGTTTTATGTAAGCGATGTTGATGAGTATTTACTTAGATATCGTCGAGCGGAACTCCTACTCCAACTCCTCAATTCAAATCAACCTACTATAATATACGTGATACGGTATATAGGTATACCGCCTGTTCGCTCATTGATTCGTTTGTCGTCTTTATGAATATTTGGATTTTTCTTTCTCATACTCACTTGTTCCGCACTTCTGGCGCTTTTATTTTACAATAGAATTCCCTGTCCATGAAAAGAAACTCTTTATGGAACTTCGCTCCGAGCAAGGAACGAAAAACTTTCCGAGTAAAAACGAAGGGTCATACGCCTAAACTGAACATATTTTTTTTTGTAATGATATTAATTAGTAGATCTTAACTAAGTTTCAAATTTGATTGTGAGATATTTAATGAATTTATGCACGAACATTCTCGGGAAATATTAGCCAATGTTGAACTTGAAGAGGGGAAAGTTTTTAAAACGCTGCGGAATTTGAAGCCGCAGGAAGTACACGCGGAGACACAACCAACGAATTCCTTTTCCTGCACAACGAACAGAGATACGTTGGTGAACCCGAGTGAAAGGGTTCCATTCGTAGTGTAGAACGATTTCGTAGGAGATGCAAGGAGACGGTATGCGACGCGACGCGACGCGACTCGACGAGACGCGGCAAACTAACAAGCTAATTACTACCTATAACCCTCTTCAGTTTTGTTAAACGTGAGAACGTTTGGTTTGAATTTGAACGGCTGGTTTGCCTTGACTTTTCTCGCCTTCGTGTCGCGTGGTGGCCTTTGTCCTGTCCGGAGAGCAGAGACCGTGGCTGCTCGCAGTCGAACGAGCTGTAATCTGATTAATCCTACAAAGTAATAATTTCCGGCTAGCTCGACACCCTCCTTGGCTTTTCGTGTGCGCCCGCACGTTTAACCACCGCCATCGGATCGGACACAAATAGACGGATATCGCCTACGTTCGCCTACATTCCTTTCCTCACCCAGGCACACCAGCGTTATCGGTAGGTACTCTTTAGTGATTAGTTGCGCGCCGTGCAAACCGGATCAATCAGTATGTTGAACGCATGCCGGACAACCTTCCTACCTACCTATCTACCTACCTACATGGATATGTGATACTAGATAGATAGATAGGTAACCTATCAGCTAAATGCGTTCTTATATGTGTATGTAGTATATCGTATATGCTGGGTTACGACTAACACTGAACAATAACATGCAAATATGCGGTACATGTTTTGACGTCTTGTTAACGTATGTATGCAAAATTTCGTCACTCCGTGCTTCACCCTTTGTCGTCCTTGTGCCTCGAAGAATTAAATCCCAAATGAAACAGAAACGTCAGAGGGTCTGATTAAGTCGCTCCGGCATACAGCTTAATTAGTTATTAGATTAAACTTGGTCAACTTCGTAGCTGTCTCACTTCTCTTGCACTCTCCGTGCTATAATGCTAGTGCTTGTCTTTACCTTTTCTACGCTTACGTTTACGTTAACGTACCGTACTGTGCTGTGTTGTGTTATGCTGTGCAGCGTTGTGCTCAGTTGTGTTGTTCTGTTCTGCTCTGTTCTATTCTATTCTCTTCTAGTGTACTATATTGTTTCGTGGTGGACCCTTTGGTATAGTGCGCGACGTCGGCTCGACTCTTCTGCAAAAAACACACCGTTCATTTCTCATGGACGCTCTCTCCACCAACATGAATTGTGGCACTTGTGTTGTACGCCAAAAAACCACAATAGAAGCAAGGGGATGTTCTGGAAGGATGACAAAAACTGTCAGACAAGAAACAACGTTTATGCTTTTGGATATATGGCCCTACGGTTCAGTAGACAAGCCAAGAACCAACGGTGGACCTCCCGGCTTGGTCACTGCTTACCGCCCCAACAGAACAGAACAGAACAGAGCTAAACACAACCCAACCCAACCAAAGGGATCTGTCTCTGCTGCTACTGCTGGCTGCTAGTGCCCTCTCTCATCATATACGCTTCAAGTGGCCCTTCATTGTCTTTTTCCACTCTCTTTTGGTCACGGTATTGTGCCGTCCTTTTATCAAAATCCTGCACATAACCTTCCCTTGACTACCGTATGGTCTCGCATGGCGTATATATCAACCGAACTGTTTATGATTACCTCTTGCGAAAGAATGTGCAGCTCACAGGGACATCAAAATTACGAGCTGTTACGGTTGCGCGTCCAATGGTCGTTCTAGTGCTGCTGCGAGACCGACCACTGTAATTTGATGTGCACCTAGATTACGGACGATTCACGTTCAACCATTGCCAGTCGAACGGAATCGCCGTTAGTTTTAATCACATCACTATACTCTCGCATCATATGTGAGTGTGTGTGTGTGTGTGTATGTATGTATGTATGTTTGCAAGTGGGAATGTTCTGTATTTTTTCGGCACAGATTTAATATCTTACCAATTTCGTTATAGACTGATGTGGTAATCTGTAGTCTGTCGCATTCACGGAACTGTGGCTGAATTACTGTTCGTGGTTGCTGAAATTATTATCCCCAGACATTCCCGGTAACATATGTGCTGGAGTATTTTCTATATGGTTTTTGGTTTTGTACTCAGATACATACATACGTATAAATGTATGTACAGGCAGTGTGTATATGTGTATAAAGTATGTATAGAGAGCGGCATAGAGAGACACACACACGATATATGTATGTGTATCGATTTAACGTTTGTGACGGGTATCAACTTACCGAGCATGAGTAGCTGCTTCTTGTCTGACGCCATCGCCACCGGCTATGTGAGATGCCGCGGGTATTTTATTTCCGAGTGGATTCTCTCACCTGCAACTAAACACATTTCCATATTCCATTTCCGCTGTGTGTCGAGCATTGAAACCCGTTCCCCTGGTGCAGATGGTGTGCTCTTCGTAATTGGTAACCAGCCGCCTAGAGATGCCGACGACGCGACGTTCCCCTCTTTCGCTTTCCTCGATGGTCTTGTTCACCCACACACTGAATCTTCCCCCTATATAGACTATATGTCTTTGCGTCTCTGTCTTCTAATGTGTTGGTTTCCTTTCTCTCTACGGAGTGTCTCGCCGACGTCACGATCGCTCTCCGCACGTTCGCCGCTAATCTACGGCTAACCTCCTTCCGTGGACGTTGTATTTATTTATTTTCTTTTTTCTCAGCGTACTCTTCTTCTTCTTCTTCTTCTACTACTACTTTGCCGTCTTCTTTCCAACGCTAACGCTCAGGGTGGGTTTGTGTAGTAGCCAGCATCTTGTGGCAATTCCCACGACACACTCGCCTCGCAGTCCGACCTAATCATCTTCTCGTGCAGTGTATTCGGCGTGCGCGTTTCGGACCAAACGATCTACCGGTTTGAACTATGATCTCTATAGTCTATTTCACGAAAAATGTTGTCGCACTGGCGAGGTTGATTTTCTTTTTAATAATCGTATAACACTGTCACGTTTTTATTTTCTATTTCTAGCCATTTCATTCATCTTAGTTTTATTATTTTCATCAATTAATTGTTTTATTGAACAAAATGTTAAGGTTCAGTATTACCGAAATTCACGATTTCAAATTAAAAATTAATGTCATTGCTTCATTGCAGGTTTTATGACAAACTAACACGTTGGTGCAATATCTTTTTATGGTTGTAAACATAAAACAACGAAAAACTTGATTAAAAAACTAAGCTGAAGTCAAATCTTTTTCTTATACCAGGTATTATTATCTCATTTGTTGCGGCTGCCCTTTCTCTCACAAACTATGGGTACCTACCTTTTTCACCTTGTCTCGTTCCATCCCATTGGAATTCACTTCGGTTATTTCGTAACGGAGCGCCGCTAACACTTAACGTTATCTGTGCGGGGCTAGTGAGTGGAGTACGCGGTCGACGCTGGAAGAGCAGTTATGAACTCTCCACTTTGGTTCATTCATTGCACGAGTATTCCCGTGCGAGCTTTTGGACGGTTCAACATTTTAACCAATGAGAATTCAGGCAACAAAACACCAAAAAAAAAAATTTGTTTATTGTACAAAAACATACATCAAAAAGGAATTATATATTCTAAAACAGCTAATTTACATTTCATTCTACACTATATTTCCATTTAAGACAAAATGCACCTAAATAGGTGTTTGAACTCAAAATAGATTTCATAAAATATTTAACAGTATCTGTACTGATCTCTTAGAAGTGATTTTATTTTCGATTTAATTTAAGTATGAATCGGTAGTTTCGTGTGTTAGAGAAGTGGTCAGTGGGTACTAGTAATTTCCCGCTTAACAGTGTGGGCGCTGGATGCACGTGCTGTGTGTGGTTACCTCGGATATATATGTGTATACAATTTCACTCAATCCATTGTCACGTGACGCAACCACTGAACGTATTTCCTGTGCATATGGTGTGTGTCCCTGTGCTCTGTTTGAATAATTCACCAAAATTATTTTGAACTCGATTTATTTATTTATTTGTTTATCTGCCGCAAACTGTGGTTTCGATTTATTTAAATTACCCCAAAGCACTTTATGTACCTACACTCACATGTATTTCTAAACGAGTTAGGTTCGAGTTAAGTGTATTTGTATTTAAATAAATTACAAGTTAGAAAATTAATGATGCGAATTATTTAAAAACAGGGGTTCGTGTAAATAATTTTGGAAATGAATTTTCATTAGACACTGAGAGAATATCGCAGAACAGAGAGAGAGAGAGAGAGTTTATAACGAAATGAATAACCAACGAATAGTTTTTAATTGAACCTTGAATTTTATTAGTGAAACTGTGTCCCCTTGCAACGGTCTGTAATCCTCTGAGTACGAGTATTTCACCGAATTCGAGTTTGTATAGACCAATGACGAGGAAGAGAAACGTGAGGTGAACGAAAACATTCCCTCTTGCTGCGACAAAACCCGATTCGTTCTGTCTTTCTGCGAGGAGACACACGCTCGCATATACGTACACATACGCCAAAAACAGTTTCGCTCCCGTTTTATGATAGCCATATGCCCGCTCGACGCACTCCTGAATATTTGAATGTTTTCATTTGCAATAAATTATACGACCGATTGGCCTGCTCTCCTCTGCTCTGCTCTGCTATGCTCTGCAGTGACTGTATATGTATACGGGTCGCAGTTGCACACAGTGTCGGATCGTTGAGAAAAACACAACTGTACCGATGCGATGGTGATTTTTTCCAATGAAATTTCAAAATTAATGATTGTACTGTGGAATGGAAACGAATTTCAATTTATTATTCATAAATTTAAAATGGTCTTCTAACGTTTACGTAATACTAGATGAATAAATTTAGTGTAATGATGAATAGAATTGGATGGAATTGTTAAAAATTGCAAATTTCATTGTAATAGTGTATTGGCCGCGTTAATAAATCGTATGAATCAGATTGTGGAAGAGAGGATAGTTTTTTTTTGCTCGTTTTTTTTTTTTTTTAAACGAAACACATACGCACGGGAGACGCATAAACACACAGATAAAACATGTATGTGTACCATGTGAATAATTCAGCTTTCCCAGGCTCCGGGTCTTGATTTGCATACTGTATAGATAGTGATCTCCCTCGCCGTGCCATAGTCAAGAGATAGCCATTTTATGAAAATGTTTCCTGCAGTTCACCGTTCACCGGCGTTCAAGTCAAGGCTCAGGCAGTCAGACAGGGCGAGACGTAGTAACTTCACCATATCGCACCCACACCACACCACATCGCGTTGGGTCGCGTCGCGTCGCAACACGCGCGCGCCTAACACTTCGCCCGTCTCTCTATGAATAATTTAATAGTTATTGTTGCATAAATACGGAATGTGTGATTAAATATCTCGTTCGCGACGCCTGTGAGTTTGGTCTCTCCCTCCATCCCGGTCTCGTTGCTGATCATACAACTGCCAGCCATTACACACACACACACACACACACACATACACCTCGTCCCGCTCACTGCTAGCCCTTTCATCAGCGGTTGCTGCACTGGCCACTGTCCGTCGCGGATTTTAATTTTAATTTCATCCCGTCGTTAAATTTTATACCCCGTTCGTATGCATGGAGATCGCCGTCCACATTATATTACGTTGGGGGACAATGGGGTCGACATCATTTGGCTTTTCTACTCCGAGCGCATGGATGAATTGCTTTACCTCAGAAGATTGTTATTACAATGTACTTGATTATGAACAGAAGGTCAACGGGATTTTTTTAAATGACATTTTTCATTGGTCAATTCACATTCTAGAGACACTTTAATATATTTTTAATGCACACACTCTACACTGTTAATAAATACATGAGTTTATTTGAAATATTGAACCTTCAATAGTAATTACTTTAAAGTAATTAAATTATAAGATGAAACGGTCGAGGACGATAGGATGCAATAGCTACATATATATCGTGTTGGACGGTAGCTGTATGGATGTATGTATGTATGTATGTATAGTTGGTGCGTGAACGAAAACCAATGTTGGCGCGCTTATCAAACACTGGGCGCTAGTAATGCCGTTTAAAGCCGGCACACCCTTATCAACGTTGTTCGCGGATCTGATATTACTTAAACGTACTTTTATTTATGGCTGCAATTTTTGTTTTCAGTTCGACGTCCGTTTCACTTACGGTCTTGATGTTTGCTACACACGCTAGCATTCCCAGTATTACGAACCCTTCCGCATTGTACGTTCTCTGCTGAACCTATGTTGTTGCTCATATATTCTCTCTAATTTATAATATCACAAATGGGAACCTCGTTTTCGCATCATCATCACTGTTGTTGCTGATGCTTCTCTCGCCATGGCCGTGTAGGCTCTTCGATGCATAAATCTGCATCACGTACTCGCACGCGATTGCCAATGAGCTATGGCCAACGTACGGCGGACTAAGCGAGCCGCTCCCGGCGCTAGACTAAAATATATTTATATGTGTATGTATGTGTGTGTGTATATATATGTTCGTGTGAGTGCACTCTCTTTGTATATGATATTGCTACACCAAAACCATCGTTTGCTCGTGTCTACTATGAATCTGTCTGGATGCTAGCCGCGTGCACGTTACACCACCAGGAACAAAGTTTTGAACAGAATGACCAGTATCAATTCATTTCCTCCATAACGGAAAACATTTCTCAAATCACGAAACTAAAATTGCGCACATTCATCTTATATATTACCTACTACATATTTTTGCTGGAAATATATTATTATTATTTATATACCATTGAAACGTACATATCATCTCACAATTTCCCCCCAAAAATATATATATATATATATATATATTTTATAAATCTTCAGAACTGTTTAAATAAATCACTGATATATTCGAAAATTATCTCTTATTTCTTTTTTATATCATTAAACAACTAGGTATTATAGTTAATATATCGTATATACATGTTTTATATATATATATATATATATATATATATATATATATATATATATATATATATAAATTGCAAAAAGAAGAATTAGCACTCTGTCTGCTCCCTCAGTGAAGCAACCATTTACTTTATGTGTATTGTTGCGTATATTTAAATTTGTCGAAAGTCTAAAGTTCTAATTTTCAATTACATAAAAAGTTTTGATATCAATGTCGGTGAATGAATACCGTAATAAAGACAAGGTGAGGCGTAAAAATTTGATTATGATAATCAAAATATTTTTCATTGCTCAAAGATACGAACGCGGAAAAAATAATAGAACGAGGGGACCGAAATGTAGATAGAGTTTTACAACTAGGGGGATTGGTGAACTACCAACGTGCAACTGATATTATCATTTTCCCTGATTAGTAAAGCGAAAAAAAATTTCTACATTTCTGATAATTGCTTCATCTCCCGTCACAGATTGCAAGGGTAGTATCGTCTGCATCTACGACGACTTGTCAGTAGAGAAGTTTTAGTTTCGAAAAATAAAATGCACACTCTTTTCACTCTATGTCTGGTAGTCAAATCATGTACGGTGATCTTAAAAACCAATTACGGCTGTTGCTATAAAAGTTATCGTGTTTTTCGTTTCGTTTTCATTTTTATTTTCCGCATGTTGTTGCTCACGCGATACACAAGCTTTGTGCAACATTGAAAGCCTTTGAAGTAGATGTTTAAACCATTTTAATTTTAGTAATTCTATATATTTCTTTTGTTGTACGCGAAATTAATTGTGGTTTTCAAACAACTAAAACTTCGTATTAATACTATGGCATGGGAATGTTTATCATACTACTCAAGTAAATAAGTAATAACTTCAACAAATTCCTCAACAACACTTATTTTTGTTTATTTATTTCAGAAAAAAAAATTTGTTACACCTAAGTTTTAACATTACGTTCTAAATCAAAATTCGTGTTCGGTGATGGCCATAATATTCAAAGGTTAAATATAGCTTATACGTTTGGGTAATTGGTTGAAAAAAGTTGTAATTAATATAATTGTTTTGCATTTAAGTAATGCGTAGTGAGCTGAAATATCTTTACTGACAATATTATAGCTGTTTTTTTTTTCTTCGTCTTTGGAATGTTCAAGTTTCGAAACTAGAAGCCGTGGGTAGTTCAATATTTTAAAAGTTGTATATTCCGTACATTGTTCATTATAAGTAAGCATTAAACTCTAAGACCAAAAGAGAAATGGTTCCCCTTATAGAAGAGCTTCTCATTAGCCTCGGCGGCTTCGGGATTGTGCCGGGGAAACGAGAAAGCCGCAGTTAAGCTTTACGATCCAAGGGGAAAGGTGATTTAAGATTTTCAAAGAACTCGGCGACATCGGCGACAGTAAATAAAATATTAACGGAGACTTAATCGAGTCTGTTGTTGGGAAAATTGATTTGAAATCGTTCTTTTGGTCAGTTTAACTGTTACGTACCTTTTCCATTCATCGTCCTATATGCAATCGTAAAAATGAAGGAGAAAAAACATTAGTTTTAAGACGATTTCTTCGAATCAGGGATACGTTGAGGCGCTGTGCATGCAAGATAAGAGGGATGACGAATATGCTAAAGCGGTTTTTACTGGTCAAACACTCTGACCTCATATTATTCGGATACGCTGCTCGGATTTACTATGATCGCATTTCGATGATTCAATCATAGATGTCGTAGTTATTATTTATCTTATTTTGTATAGTTTAAAATCATGGGTATCATTGTATATGATCTATATTCAATTTAATAAATAAATCCTCATATATATTTATAGCTTCATTCATTTTTTTTTTAATCTTACGTAAACTCTTTAAATGAGATAAAGCGTAACTTTAAATATGAATTTTGTCATAAAAGAAAATTGTTGCATCAGTTCGAAAATTTCCAAATTTCTGAAAATTTTTGGTTTAGAACCTGAATATAGTCCCATTTCTCACGCTTTAAAAGCACACGCTACTTTTGAGGTTATTTTATAACATTTGGAGTCTTTGTCATGGTTATTTTCGTGAGTGCACTTTTAAATTTCTAAAGAAGATGTGTTTGCGCTTTTATTATGATGACATTGTCGTCGAAAAAAGCATCACATAAACTTCTATACTAGCAAGGTGTAACTATAAAATTGAATCTTCAAAGTAATTCGAACTAAATTGATATTAAATCTATACTTTACAGATCAGCTAACGCAATATTTTTCCATAAACCTTAACCAAAACATATATTTGTGTAATAGTTTAAATAAAAAAAACAGATTTGATTTAAAAATGGGTAGGTTATTTGTTAGGAAAGGTATTATAGGTGTTCATTGTGGTGTTTGTGGTCCGTAGCCTGGCAAAAGATGGATCTTGTGTAACTTTGAATGTGAAATTGGTTTTAATCTACAATTTGCATGTTCAAACAATGCTAGTGACGCGCGGCCTATCTGTGTTTACTCAGCTTGAATCGGCGGTAGCCACAGTCGCATCCGCACTTGATCCTGTGTATCACCCGACTCTCTGTATGTATATGTGCGTCATTCTATGTGCAATGTGCTTTCTCTGCTATGTACAGTCATGCCTTGTGAATATTACACACGGAATCGAATTAGTACCAAAAAAATCACATGCAATCTTCTTTTCCAATGAATAAATATACATATATACATATCGTCCATATATCATACCACTAATTTGCAATTGCATTTATAACAGTGAGCTCTTCTACGACTTCCATTATTAAATAAGAAATAAATTGAAGCAACACTCTAGTTTTCAAAAAAATATATATTTTGAAATTTTTTTCTGTTAATACTATTGAAGCATCAAAAATAAATATTCATATTTTAAATTCATACATGTTTTAATTAATTTTATAACTAAATCCCCATTGCTTTATGGTTTAAATATAATATGTGTAAAATGGTAACATTTATTTGATCGCAATATGTTTTATTCCTCACCGCTCAATATACAGTTATATTTGATACATCGTAAATTTTATATATATCAAATAAAAACTCATTTTCTTACATTATTGTTTGAAAGATAATAAAAATATTTGATAATCGCAGGAAGCAAATCATTATCGTTACATTTAATTAGTTTCGTGCAATATAAAGTTAAGATTAAATGGAGCTTGTTAAACAGACAACAACATGAAGAACGTTATAACTGTTGGACATGACAGTATTTTATAATAATATCATAGTTTCCATTTTACGTTTGCTGCTATTTTCGGTGTTTATGTACCGTACCATGTCACAGTCATCTTCTGTACTCGTACGGTAAGTCTCGTTATAATGCTGTTGCAGACTCTGCGCTCGGCAAATTAGATTATTCCAATCGCCGAATTACTTAAGTTCATGAAAATACCATGTTAATTAAGTTCAGCTAATTTACGATCGCGTCTATGTTAATTTACAGTGTAGAGACACTATTTGTTTACTTAATTTCACAATTTTTCTTACTAAATCCAACGCGTTAACTTTAAACACCAGTCGTTTATCTTTCAATATTTTAATTCTTAAAGATACGTAATAAAAAAGTTTGGCCACTATAAATGAGCTTCAAAATTACCAGATTAAAATAGTGAATTAAAAAAATTAATGGGATTTTTTATGAAGGTATATCTGTGATTCAAGCCACAATAATAGTTTGTTTGTTCGTTTCCACATCAGTAACTTACAACCGTGCTCAATCGTAGTTGGTTGGTTGGTGTATTATTTTTCATTTGCTGACGTATGCTGATCGGGGAAATGCATAAATTAATAATTCCCTATTTCGAGTGGTACTCTGTGTGCATTTGTATTTTGAACTTTGTATGGATTTTTTTTTTTTGCGAAATATTATTTAGTTATTCCATTGCACATGACATTTGAAAGCTTAGTACTAAATTTTAATAAGAAGGAGTACAAATAGTTAATAGACTGGTATCATAAACTCTGGTAATTTAGCGAAGAAATTCGCCTTTGTCATGAAAATGAAACAATTCTTAGATTTAACAATTGCATTTCTTTGTATATCGCAGATGGATAGAATATGATTCTATTTTAATGAACTGCGAAATTTTCATTTCCAACTCCATTTCTATTGTACTTTTTTTTTAAATAATGTAAAGGCTGTCTGGAAATCATTAAATGAATAAATGATATTAAGGTAACATTGTTAAGTTATATGCCGTATGTTAGGTGCCGTACCGTACCGTACCGTATCGCGTACTCGTACCCGTGAATGTTTTGTGAACTGGCCGTAAGCGTATTCTATTCATGGACGGACGGTTGAACCTTCGATGCTACGCTATCGTAACCATTCCCCTCTCTGGTGAACAAGAACAAACTTGTTAAATAACCTTTGAATAATAAACTAATGTGCTTAATATTAATCATTTGGAAAACCACAGCGTAAGCAACCAGTCAAATGTGTATGTACCTACGTAGCCGCGATCCATAGCTATATAGTATATATATGCGTAGATTGGCATAGTGGAGTACTTCTTTTGCATACATATTGAATTAGGAAAAGGTTCATTCAATTTAGACTGGTCGCCACATAATTACCCGGAGCGCGAAACAGTGAAAGTGAATGTTGGAGTCTGACGGAATATAGAACCCAACACATGTTACGCAACATTACTGGAACGGACACCAATTTTCCCTTTATGCAACACGTTCCTTCTATTTGTACCAGATGTTCAACATCTTATCACTTTATTAATATTGGATTTTATTAAAAGTGGTCCACTTTTGTTTGAAAACTATCTAAGAAACCAAACCTCTAGTTTGTAAAGTTTGTCGTTTTGATTTTATTGTCGTTTGAATTAAAAAAAGAAAATACCAACTCTACGCGTGGTACCAAAATATATATATGTACATATCATACATGTATGTACATACATAGTAATATGAGCAAACTAAATTGTGTACGTCTAGTTGTTATTACTATAAATAATTATATACGAATTGAATTTAACGAACTAAACACAGATAGAGAGAGAGAGAGAGGGTGTAAAATTGTTTGCAGTACCTAGTGCAAGGGATGAAAACATTCGTCGAAGGGTGACTGTCGTTTTGGGTATACGACCTGTGAACAATCACTTTGCAAATAATGAGCCCGTATGAACTTTGAGAAATGTACACTGATGTCTGTAAATGAGTTAATTATCTAAAGTCGCCATTCGGCCGAACGACCAACTTCACCCACATCATTGTGGCGTGCGATCCAACTACACTGTTCACTGTTCGCTGTTCCCCAACAAGCTCTATTCCAATTCTATTTCCCCCTCTGCAAAAGTACGTAGTATATACAGATGCGTATATATCGTATGTATGTATGTATGTATGTATATATGTATGTATGTATACAGACGCCTCGCGTTCTGTTGTCGTTCTATAGATTATCCTTTGTGTTTGTCGCGTATCCTTTACATACGTGGGATTCTTGTGTGTAGATGTTGTGTGCTGGTGCCGGTGCAGTTAACGGCATTTCGCTATCGTTTTCCATTTCCACACGACGTTTATGTATGTGTGTGCCTTGGATATCGTGTTTTGGTTTCTTATTTCTCTTATAAATCACCGTACCCTTAACCAACTTCGGCACACAAGCAAACGAGCGGTTGCCAAGGCGCGCATCGTTCACGCGTACGTAGTACGTACGTACGTACGATACGATACGATACGATACGAGCAATAATTAGCTGACGACGTTAGTTGGGACATCGAATGCTAGAAGCTGTATGTCCCCCCAACGGAGATGAGACGGAACGTCTGGTTATTGCAATAGGACAGAAGTTATATGAAGTACGAAGTGACACGATACGATGCGATGTAGCCGTACCATACGGCGCACATATCGTATATTGCAGTTCGTATCACAGCTCTGCCATGTAACATAGTAAGGCGCGACGCGGCGCGGCGTTGGGAAACGAAACGCGCCGGGGACCCATACGGATCGACTTCATTTCCTCCGTTACGCGGTCGTCGTCGTCACCCAAATGCCCAACAAATATCAGTCTAACGTTATAGCTTTGAGGTTTTAGGGGCTGTGCACTGTACGTTGCTGTGTGAAATGAAAGAAAACGAAATAAGACAGCAACGAGGAATTTGCAGCCCGGGTACCATGATAACATTTTGTGTCGTCGATTGATTTTCATCCCTTTCCGCGCAGTCCAACTCTCCGCTGCCATCCACTGTTGGCGCGGTCTCGTTGTTATCTTGCCTTGTGCGTTCTTTCGTTTATTCGCTGCTTCTTTTATTTCGTTTTCTTTTTTTTTTTTTTTTTTTTTTGTTCGGTGTGTCCCACGTTGCCTCTCGCATTATAATTTATGAATATGCAAAGCGCGTGAAACGAGCACCACCCCGGACGGATCGCGCTCAAGTAATCTAATGTTATAATTGATAAAGTTCTTGTTTCAAGCTCGCTCGTTCATCTCGTATGGTATTGTGGCGCATGCGTACTTGGTAACCTCTTCACACGAGGACCCTCGACACTCGACCACTGCCGCAGCCGTCGTTTCCGTTGTCGTTTAATTTCTCGTGTGGAATAGATTTGTCCGACCCTTCACTCGGACTCTCTTTTTTCACTCT
The DNA here is from genome assembly GCA_944039245.1 of Nebria salina. Classification (NCBI taxonomy): domain Eukaryota; kingdom Metazoa; phylum Arthropoda; class Insecta; order Coleoptera; family Carabidae; genus Nebria; species Nebria salina. The sequence goes on along the minus strand of OX063288.1, from coordinate 2,003,065 downwards.
TGCCTATACGACGGTATGTAGAAATCAATTCGTAAAAGCGATTTCTCGTTCGTGTCCGATGGTATTTGCAATGTTCATCTTAGGAGGGAGACTCGGCTGATCGTTCACTAATAGCGTTTGGCGACCGGCCTCTTGGGAGATAACCACCAAACCTATTTACTTTCTATTCCTATATTATGCTTTATATATATATATATATATATATATATATATATATATATATATATATATATATATAATATAAATGAAAGAAATAGGAATACAGTGCAAAGATGCTGGATGTAATTGTTAGGTGGCGCGTATCGTTTTCTCGTCGACACTGCAACAATTATTGTACTGAGTACATAGAACGGTGGCAGTGTCGTTGGCAATGTCGCCACCATCGCTTCTGCTTGGAACGCTGCTGTGCAAATATTGGTCCTCGTATTATACCAGACGTAACTGAATGTCAACACGATGTACTTGGAGTCCGCGTTCTGTATACACGGTCTCTGATGTATGGGTGCTTAGCGCTCGTTCGTGCTGCGCGCTTCGCTTAACCGTATTGCAACCGTCGCAGATCGCATCACTGTACCGTACCGTCCGTACCGTAACTGTATGTATGTACATACACGTGGATCTTCCATTGCCGTGGCGGTCCGAGCGCTAAAGAAACTATAAATAACTAAGTTCAAACAAGTAAACTTTAAAAGAGAACAATTCAATAGTAATTCGTTTCGAATAAACTTTTACCATTTTATGTCGTCACTGGCAAAGACGTAAATATTTAATCAATTCTAACACACATCAAAGAGATCATGCACAAATGGTTTATATTAATGTTTGGCTACGTCCAATGTATGACAAAGGGAGCAGCAACTCTTCCTCAAACTAAACCCATAATGTCTCTGTTGTTTTCTCTCACCAGTGTACTTTGGTGCATTTGAATTCACTGCTGACCAGCATCCAGATTTAATTAAGTAAAGAACTGGAGCTTGCATCAAACCCAGACCTTCACCGCGGTAACCTTGATTGTATGTGCACTATTGGTTATACGATTGTCCATGTATTCTTTGCTTTCCACTTGATGTTTATCCTTTAATGGATATTCGATTGTGTAGTCGTTCTTTTATCGTCGTGCTATCGCAACTTTTTGCATATAAATATTTTTATTTCATCGATTTGAACTTCAATTATTCCTAATATGCACACAATCATGATTACAAATGGTCGGAAAGTTTGGCCGTAGATTCCTTCTTTTCTAAAAATCCCGAGAGCCATTAGCTCTGATTATTCGTTTTTTTTTTTCATCTTATTTGCATATTTTTTTGCGATGACCTGATTTATCTCCGCGAATTTCTTTCGGCGAAGTTTACGCCAGCAGTGGCCGGATCTGTTTTTCCTTTTTTTTTTTTTGTAGCTATTCTGCACTGAATTTATATGTGGAGGAGAAAGGTTGACGGACTTTACGTTACATGGAAGACAGATTTTTATACATTTTTAAAAAGATGTCTGCTGTATGCGTTCTTTTTCTTCACATTGGTGCATTTCTTTATTTTACGCGTAACTTCCTGCGGACATTTTCTAACATAAGTTAACGTTCTTTCCTGTGTAGATACATTAAACATAATGAATGCAACGTTTCGTTGCAGGTTTTAAGCGCACTTTATAAGGGTCTCGGTAATTTGACAGGAACAAGAACGCCGTGCACTTTATCCCACGCCGACTCTGCTATCCGCTTTGACGGTCGTATGCTCATCGTGAGTGGGACGCAGCAATACGCAACTAAAACCTTCATTCTTTAATTAAACCGTTTTAAATAAGACATCAACGAAACGCTCTCCATCACACTATGTTACGTTATTTTTATATTCTTAAAGCTATTTCTACATCGTTTTATATTTAGTATTTACACTTGCTACATAGATTATTATTATTATTGCATCTTTTATTAGTAATTTTATTAATTTACAAAAAAAGTCATTTTTATATTATTATATCTGTTAGTAATGGTAGTAATTGAATGTGGAATGTTCGTTTGTGTAATCAATTATCATCGCCTGGAATACTGTGTGATGTTTGAGATAAAAATAAAAAAGAGTTGAGATAGAGAGTAATTGCAGTAGTGTGCTGGTCATTTGATGTAGAGTTCAGAATAATTCGGTCTAGTCTGACTGGTGCTTCGTCGGCACACACAGCAAGAGGTTGGCGGCATCAGTGGCCACGTCGAGGAGCACGTCCTAGTTGATGTGGGAGGGAGTCCGCAGCGTCCCTGAGCATCAGCCTCTTCCCCCAAACACTAATTGCTTGCTTTTCTGGTCACGTAACATAAGTTCTAATAGAAATGGCGTGCATCCAACGCGCACCCAGCGTCTTTTATTCTTCGTCGATTTTAGTGTATAAAAAAAATATATATATATATATATATACTCTTCTCTGGCACGAGTTCGCCCTTCTTTTTGGCCTCATAAACTTTCCGTCCGAAATAATTTCACTTACGTTTTTCGTAATTGAATTTTGCGCATGAAAAATACTCGTTATGGGTTCTGAAAGGTTCGTTAATTTATTTTGCCTTTATAAGTGGGTGTTTAATTAACTTTTTGCACGTTTACCATCATCATGTTTACTGATAGTGTGAAACCTCTTCAGTCAAACTGGACGCTATCAAAATGTTTAAAAAAAATGTTTTATCTTCATCTCCAACTCTGGCGTAGGTATTCATGTAGTTTTAAATATTTTATTTTGTTCGAGTGGAAATTAATTCGTTTTTTATTTATTTATTATTATTATTAATTTTAATTAAGCAAACATTCTTTTTCGCATATTTCTATGTTGATGAATTGCATGGTATGTACATAAATAAGTGTGCGTGTTGTTTTCACGAACGATTCGTAAAAAGACGTTTTAAAAATATTCATTAAAATATTTATATAAACGAAATATTCCGCACTTCAAGTTATACAAAATGGAAGACCTACCTATAGGTATATTTATTCGTTCTTCAACAAAATTCCATTAGTAGCATAAATATGATTTTGAACGAGAAACATGATATTTTTATTAAAAATGTGTCTACTCCGGTGCCTTTATAATATTCATAACAACCTTCGTTGCATGTGTGTAGTGTAAATATATGAATGTACATACATACATACGTATAGATACAGATATATCAATAATATTTTATTCGTTTCAAAATATTCGAGTTGCACTGGCAGTCATTTGATATAATGCAATTTCGCATGCAAATATAGTGTATTTGTAGGAATAGATTTAGCTTGACTGAATAGCAGTATTAAATGTATGAGAAAGATAGAAAATAATTGTTGGTGCAATACAGCGAATCATCAGTCTACAGCACAGGTCGCGCCTATAATTAATGCTCGAGGGATTTGCGAATGTCATATTTCATTCGTCCATTTTCGACGCTCGATTGTAACCCCTTTTTCGGGCTCATTCTTCACCTTTGTTTAATTAGCGACTTGTAGTCGACGAGCGGTTCGGCTCGGCACGACTCGGCGTAGCGTTAGTATATTTCTCATTTTACAACCCGTCCATCCATCCATCCATCCATCCAACCATCCAGCCATCCAGCCATCCGTCCGTCCGTCTTGTAACGCGGCTACTCCTTCTTTTCGTAGTAGTATTAGTAGAATACGAATGATTATTTTACGTGCGATAATTCTTAATATTTTGGTGTAAAAATTAACATTCCGTTAGACTGACATATAATCCATTATTTCTAAAGACTTGGTATTATTAAATTCGCTCCCTTTTTAACGGAGCGGAAAATGAGTAACTATTTTATACCAACCTAGTATTTCATTTGTATTTCAGTCATGAGGTTTATATATTAAAAGTTGACGGCTGAAAATGAACGGCGCTACATTTGATGATTTATTATAATAAATAAAAAGGTTGTAAATATCGTACAGAAATTATGTGCGAAGTACTTAAAGTATAGAAATAATTAGTTGAACGTTAGAATTCGTGTTCGCTGTAGCTGTAGACCATGTTCGTGTCCTTGGAAATGCTGGCATAGTTCATTTTATATATCTCTGTCACGCACACACATACAATACAATACAAGTCCGTAACTGGACTGAGTTGGCATGGTGTGGCATGGTGTGGCATGGTATGGTATGGTATGGGATGGAATGGGATGGAATGAGGTGGAATGGGGCTTCTTTTCGTTCCGTTCATGGCAACACCAGAGTGTGACGTCATTTGTATAAGTCGTCGTTCTGAACTAGACTTTTATTCAAACAGTTGACAATTAACAGAAACAAATACGCGTGTGCTTAAGTTTTGTACGCTACATGAAACAGCTGTTAAAACATTCAAATCTCTGTGGATACTTGTGTCATAAATTCACACCATTAAAAATATTTAAAACTTAAACAACGCTATATTGTTCGTAATGAGAACGAATGAGTGCAGGTGAAGAGAGTAGTTTTGATGGTGTTGAAATGGTTGCTGGCTTGCTTGCTTACTTACTTTGTGCTTAGCTTCTTATTCTTCATCAACATCTTCGCTTCGTTCTTTATACAAGTGGAAAAGTGGTGGTGCGCGTGTCGCGTGACCGAGCGAACCGTACACGTTTGTCACGCTGCACAAGTGCATCACGCTCAACGGCGGGTACTAACGGCGTCCTCCGACGTTACGAGTTGGGTTAAGTTAATTATGAAAAGCAGGAACTGCGAAGACCTGAATACTTACATAGTTCACGGCGTTGTGTCGGTCCCGACGGTAGTGGTGGCGTCAGCCGGGCACAAAGTAATGAACAAGATATGCAAATGGTATTCATTAGACCTTCTATTGTCTACTGTACATGTTCTGTGAATCATTTCGCTTAGACCTCTGGCAACACTACCGTACAACCTTACAGTAGCGCTACTACTAGCACTACCACTAGTACTAACACTACCACTAGCAATCGCAGTCCCAGTCGCATAGCAGAGGCCCGGTTTTGCTTCGTTATGTTACACATTCATTATATTCTGTTTTTTGTTTTTTTTTTTGTGCGGACAGTAATGAAATGTGATGTGAGGATTTGTGAACGAAACGTAGCACCCTGAGCACAACTACCGCTAAGAATCGCGAGGCGGTAACGTTACGTTACGATACGAACAAGCGCTAATGGTGGTAATACGATACCGCCGTAACAAAGACGGCAACCAATGTCTTAATATCACGCGATCTCTACGCTATGCGTTACTCACCACCACCACATTGCTCTTGGCTTTTTCCATTATACATATACTTACCTTGCCTAGTCTGTGCTTTACGCATATCTCTACATGCATACACTCGTTCGGAACTTTATAGATACATTGTCTCATCATTTAACGTAGCTACTAGAGTGCGTTGCTTTGATATGGATATCCTTGTCTATTAAATTATGTTATGTCTATGCGCGCCTGCACTGTAATTTATTCATTTTTTCCTCTGCGCTTTACGATTCCATGCATTGATGAACAGAATATTCACATCAAGATCATAAAGTGTATCATAAACAATTTTTATTAATAAATCACATCAAATGTTACTTTATCTCCGTTGTTTTATGATTTAATTATAAATTTAACAATAAAATAAGTCATTCAAAATGAAAAATTAAATGAATCACAAGATATTAAATCAAACTTTAATGTATTTTTAATAAACTCTCTCTATCTCTTTGAATAATAAATAGTATAATGAAAATTGTGCACGTTGTTTTTTTTTTCTATCCGAAAACTGCATTAATTGAAGGCCGAGTGTCATCTAGCAGATTGTGCATGAATGAAAATTTCGTATACGTTCATGGCCCGATTTTATCACGTCGTCTGCGGTGTCACATCGGATCAACGTGTGAAATGGAATCAGCACATTTTTGTCGTAGCGCAAGCTTTTTTCCCTGACACGAAACCGACCGGTTGACCGCAGACGCGTCGGGAAAAGTGCCGACTCAAATTCAGTTCTCAAACATCAGACCGCTCCATGCCAGGCTCTCGTCTCTCGATGCATATATAGCTTTGGATTTTCTATAGAGAAAAATTCAACTGGGGTTTCTTCTGAATTCGACACAAGGCATTTATAAATTCAACTTGAGTAAACAGAACGAAACGTTTACCAGTACCGTACTGTAAATGTTTCTCGACTTTTAAACGCATTATCGCTACCCACCGCGTAATAGAGTCAAACGATAATTATTCATTTAAAATTCTATTAATAACTAAAGTATATCTCGTCGTAAAATAGAGATCCATCCATAATATGCCCTCATATATACATAGAGCAATATAAATAATTGGGTGTATGTACATTTGTGTCACTGAAGATTCTAAAATAGTGTTTTCCCCCCAAGCATATATCAGAAATATGTTATTTTAGTTTAAATGTAGAAAAAAGAAAACGCCAGCCCTGTTTCGATTTGAGAATAAGATACGAGAGGAATCCTAAGATATATTATGCAGCATATTGTCTAAGGCTATTCTTTTCTGCATTACAGAGAAGACTATTTTAAAATATTTATTATTTTGGAATCTTTTATAAATATACACAAGCGTATAGCTTATCAATTTTAGATCAAGTTTTCTATGGAAGTTATGGAAAAGAACAGCTTTGAAAACATTGAATAAGCACTAGATTAACTGTATAGATTGTAGTTTATTAACCTCCTGCAACGGCGTCGATTTTCATTGAAAATAACTCTTTTACCGTGCAGAAAACACAATATCAGTAACAAGACATAGTATGAGGGCTGCAATTGATATGAAAATCTAGTGTATTCGGTAAAATGTAGGTGCACAAAAATGTGTAGAGGTGTAAATGAAAATATCTTTAATAGGTATTTAATTAGGAATAATGATAGATTTTTGGATAATTGACACCTGACCAGCATTGTAGTTCATTGTTATTGAGTAGAGTATGGAGTGTATTGCATTATGTGTATCACGGCCGCAGTTTTAAATAATGCACGACTTCAATTGGATTTAACGCAAATTTACATCGGGACAGGTTGTTCTCGTTTACCGGTTTGATCCACCTAATCGGAAATCGATACACCGGCTATGCATTTTCATCGGGTATAGGTGGAGTAACCGTCATAAGCTATCCCCGCACGGCCACCGTCCCGTGTGTATCCTCTTCGTTTGTCGAGGTAGACCGTTTTACAACCATAAATCTAGTTTTCATTTGTTCCCGTGAACATTCGTACTATATCAAATTTCACCTCTCGCTTTTCCTGTAATTGACGGGGAACGCGGTCTCCCCTTTTGCCAACTAATACTACATCCCCGATATTAACGCAATTGCCCCAGTCGACGGAATGGGAACGTCACAGAATAATTCGAACGTAAAAATGTCCACTTTTCTCCCTTGCTCGGTGGTGTAAAAAAATAACTTCTGCATATGCCAATACTGGTTGTGTGGATTTTGACATACGGAACATACCAAAATGTGATTAGTTGATTTGTATACCTACCTACCTACCTACCTACATACCTACCAACCCCACGCTGTCGGTATTACAAAACGACAAGACTGTTTTATTTTCCCTGCAGATATACATACATCTCTCGCTTCTGATGCTTGATTCGATTTCGTACACGATTTTTTTTTTTGATAATTGATTTATGACAAAATAATACGGCAATTTAGGGACACACAACCAGAGAAAATTCAACCAATTTGTAGTAATTATATTTGTCGAATGTGATATTAATTTTAAACATACATATAAGTGTAATTTATATGGAATTACCATCTAAAATGTATACACTGGGAAACCTGTTATTTTTTTTCAAATATACCAAATGATCTTTACTCGAAATAATCTTCAGCTAGCGTAGAGAAGTCGTTGATCAAATATAATTTACAATTCATATGTTTGCAAATATTTTTTTTTTGGATCAAAAATCAATTAATTATTATTAATATACACCAAAAATAATTCCTCACCGAAATGTGATATAAACAAAGCAGACATATTTTTTTCGTCGCATTATGATTGCTGCCGGGTATGCCAGATTTTTTCTGAGCCGTCACAATGTTTCGTATATACGAGAGATAGAGACTGCGAGAAAGTGAGATGGATAGCTTAGGAGAGTGATGCTTAACCCCATTTTCATTTAAAAATTAAACTAAAACAACGTCGCCGTCGCGCGTTTCTCCCAGAACGGTCGTCGTGCATTCCATACATTACACTGTAAATGTTTTGTCCCTCGAACCGCTCAGATTTGAGCAGGCGATCGGGGGGAAAGACACACACACACACACACACACACATGCATACACACATATATACATCCAAACACAGCAGAGATACAGCTACAAAAAAATGTCCGAGTGAATTGTGTGGAGGTTGCTGTGCAAATGTGTGTGTACCGTAACGAACCCTCGCCGTTATGAATATTTCACATTAGGGATAGCAAGTTTCGCTTCGAAACTAACACACATACATCTAACACATTTAAACACACACACCACCCAAACACACACACATATACACACATATACATACACACACAAAACAGATAAATATGCACAGATGCACACAACCACGCTAAGTGAACCCACACACACACACACACATGGTATAAAAGAAACAACGTTTGCCTCAATTCTATTGCTCCATGTGTTTACATTTTCTGTTTGTTAGGAAATACAGTTTCTTTTTCCTCTGTGTTTCGTTTTTCTTGTTAGATTTCATTGTCTTACAATAAGGTATACAAGTAGATTTATTCAAAATAAAATTCATCACAGATAATTGACAGCTGGATGCTGCTTATTTGTGAAAAACTTTTGTTTTTCTACCATTATTTCTTACTAACAATTATGGTCAATCATATGATGTAGGAAACCGTTTTCTTATTAATATATTTATAATATATCTCTTAAGTATAAGCAATTTGCATTATTTGTCAACGATCTTTTCAGTCGATGATAACGTAAATTATATAATTTAATTAAAATTTGGACTGAGTTTGTGAAGGATCCCAGATTTTAATATAAAATATATCATAAAAATAAAATTATTTGCCAGCATTTCATGATAAAAATCGCTCATTTTAAGGCGTCCTATATGCATATACTGTACGTGCTTGTATAAAATACAATTTTATTAAATTTTAATTGAGAGTAACAAAAAAGTATTTCCCTGTGACCTGGTGTGTAATTTGTCTCGAGTTAAACACAAAGGAACTCTTGACCTTTGAACTTTTGTTCACAGAATGCATTTTAGTTTTCTATTTCAATGATTAATTTTTATTGAACGTTGAATTATAAATAGACATTTCCAAATTAGTTTCACGTTTTATTTTCTATCACCCTAATATCATTTAGCGATGTGTTACTTCTTTTCATAAACAACCATTATTGTTCAAACTCTTATAAACGTTTGGTTAATAAATAAATAAATGTTGTTAGTACTGAGCACATATAGCTATCGCACAAAATTGGAAGAATCTATTGTGAACAGTTTGTTGTGCACGCGGGCATATGTGCGAGAAAAGTCACTAAAATGGTGGATTTTTAAAGTTCTGTAGGGAGTAGTGTAGTTAGGGGTGATGTAGAAAGGAAGGGATGTATATATGAAAGCTTCTAACGTCTAACCATCGTGTCGTGTTCGTGGTGGTGGCGGCTCTGTGTGCAATACCCTTCCGTGCATAGTCTAGTGACGAAACGACACCCAGAGCGCACATTTTTCTTTATGTATCTGTTCAGATACCGTTCCTTATATTCACCCAAACATCCAAAGCGAAATTCACGTATGCCCGTTCGCCAACCATATAAGAATCTTTTATTTCTTCCCCCTTTATTCACAATTTTAACTGCCTAACAATCGTTTTGCAGTTATGTTCCTCTCACTTTGGATCCTATTTTTACTGTTTGATATGGAAAACATGTTATCCACTAACATTGAGTTGGTAATATTTGTTATTTTTATTTGAATTATTAAATCCTTCATGATATGTGACACCCACTTTTACGGGAAATTACACATCGATATGTTCGTACTAGATATTGGATTACCACATTTAAATCCCCGCTATTATCTGGCTATTTTCGCTATTCTAATTTCTTCCAGTTTATGAAATACGTTCTTTCATCCAAAAATGTATTTTAGCTGTTTATCACCTATTTCATATATCAAGGCGAACTAATTGATTTTGTTGTTAAACCAGTAGACTTGTTTCATTTGGTTTTCATGTACATGAACGCGTATACTTAGTTTTAGATATTTACTGGTGTGAGTATCATGAGATGGATTGTTTAGTTTAAAAATTTTATATGTAAACGTGTGAAAAATCTGTAAATATGTGTGTATTGTGAAATTATTAGTCAATTGCGGGTGGAAGAAGGTTAGTTTCCTTTTTAACTCAATTTCAGTTTAATTTGATAATTTATTTGGAATATGTACGTAAAATGGTGACTTCATTATTTTATCGCGAAAGTGTAATGAAAAAAAAGTTAAAAATTGCGTTCAGAAACATTAAAACTTGTAGAATTTGTTCATAAAGAACCGTTAAAAGCATAATTCTGACCCCAAATTGCTCAAAATGTCTCAATCTTCTTTTAAAATAGTGACTATTATAAATGAAATGAACATATTATAATAAATTAAATAGTTTTCTGTTTGCCCTCGTTAAAATAAATGAAAAAAAAGATCTTGTGAAACTTTTCTTTAATTTTATAATAATTTAATCAAATCAATTATAATCGAATTGATTTGATATTTTGAGATCAACATTTTTAATACGGTGGTCGATAAATATTGTAAATGTTATCAATAATATTCGGAAACTATTTAGAATATTTAAAAGTCACAAATTCAGATACAGTTTAAACATATTTCTATTTGAAAGTAATGCAGAAGTTTAACTGTTAGTCGTTTAGGAGCAAATTGAACAGTGTTTAGAACGACGTAATTGTTTCTAATAAGGAAAAATGTTGAAACGTTGTGCGAAGCCGTGAAGTGAGTTGATGAATACTCGAGCAGACTCTTCGGTTATCAACGAATCGTGCTCTTTAGTGGCGTCCGTCTTTCGCATCAACTATTTCTGTCTTTGTTACGTTTTCCGTATTGTGTGCCGTACGAATACCCGTAGAAAAGCAATAATATCCCAATGGTATAATTAGATTGTACGTTGAAGTGTTGAGAATATCAATAACTATGTGCCGTTTGCTTGTGGACGATGACGATGTTACCAAGCACTCTGTTCTCCCATCAAACGTTTCGTCATTGTTTTATTCATTCCCGTTTCGCACTTAGTATCACCGTGCTCAAATTTGTGTGCAATAATATTTAATCGCTGCGATTTTAAAATTAAGTTCTGTTATTTTAGTGGAAATTAAGCACTTCAAAACATCTTATAGTTCTAATTTTGAAATAATTTTCTAATTAAATACACTTGCTGTTTTTTTAATAATATTTTTGGTAGTTTTTATTATTTTTTATACATATATGATTATTTAAAGATATATTAATATATTTTTTGGCAGTTTATATTTTTGGGTCGAATTTCAATTTACATTCAATATTGTTTTGTATAATATATATAATTTTTCACATATTTATAGAATGGTGAATATGTAATTTAATATTTTCATAAATATTGAATTAGTATCTCTATTGTTTTGATAAATTGTATTATTATATTATTATTTAAATAATTTACACATCATCAAAAAAAGCTAATTTATGAACAAAGAAAAGGGAAATAAAAAAGCGAGTAAATAAGCTGGTTTGTGTAATAGCACAGTTTTTTTGATTAAGCAAATTTTAGTTTTGTATAGATGAGAAAGTAAAGAATTTACACGAGGCGAAAAAAAAAAAAAAACGCTTTAAGAAGAAGTGGGAGAAGTTTGTTTTGGGTAAAATTCCGGAAGGCGTTCTTTTCATGGTTGTTGGCTAGCAATTAATCCCAAAGTTTCTGAATGATTGTAAAGATGTATTTACGGCCGTGCATAAAACATTAAAGCTCTATGTAGTTAGGGCAGGTCTGAGCTTATAGAACATTGTTCCGCAATTTCGTGCATATTTAATCCAAATGAAAACGGTTACACGGAGCCGATCTCTGCGATCTGCGAACTGCGAAACGGGAGGCCTTCAACATTTTGCTTTGCTTAGATATTTATGAACCTTTAAAGGGAATAAATTAAAATATATTGGCATTAATTATCTGATTACGGCGGCTTTTCCGCACCCTTACACCGAAACACTCCCTTTGTACTTGTACACTGCTGTGGCCGTAGAGCTTGCTTACTTGCTTCGCGTTATAAATATACCTATATATATATCAACAACAGTTAGCCTATCTAAAGTTCAGCTACTTTGCACAGTAGCAACTATTTTTAGTAAAGATAAACAGCCAAAATCCTAATGTTAGGACAAGGGCGTACGCAATTTTTTTCAGTAGGGGTACCAACATAAAAACATTGGGTGGGTTGTTAACCCCGAAAACCTAGCTTAAGAAACGCCTTTGTGCCAGAGAATGGTGGTGGTGTTGTTAGTTCCCCGACGCAGGCACCTACTAGGGCAAACCGCCGGTGTTTCACCGCTTCGCTCCGCATGATTTAGTGTTATTTATTAATAAGTGTTTCATTATAAGAACTCTGTTCGTATTTTGGTTTATTAATGTCCTCAGCCACGCTTTACCAACCAGTTTTCAACTTGCGCCTGAGATGAATGCTTTAGCTTTCTTTGTCTGTATGTATGTATGTATGTATGTATAGTCTATTTTGAATTATTTCAACTCTAGGTTGAAAACAAAAATGAATTTCGTTGTTAATCTAAAAGTTTTCTCATTTCGACAAAGTACATAAAATCGGTTCGTTTTTAATTATTTTGTCATTTTTGCTTATTTTTGTGAATGATATTCACATCCTGCATTGAATTTATTTGTATTTTACAGTCAGTTAGACGATATGAAAACGACGATATGCAAGACAATAGTATAATGATTATTATGAGCATATATCATAAAGTTTTGGTCGGTAATAAACTGTCAGGCCAAGTACGAAAACAAATAGCGAGAGAGTCGACATTTATTTAAAACTAAAAAGTAAGCCAACCTTTATAATCACGCAAATCACAGCGCCGGCAACGAAAATGATTCTTTATTTGAAAACCGACTGATGAATCTGCAAACTTCAGTGTTACTTGTAAAGTACAGCTAAACAGGTTATAAATTATAGTACCCGGCGAGCAAGCGTTCGCAGCGACATCAATCATTTAATGTATACGGAAAAGGAATTGAAATAGATAACTTCTTGTTGGGATACTTTAATATTTCACTTCGCCTCGTTCCGATTCATTCATTATAGTCATTCATCATTAAACACCTTTTCATCTATAAACGTTCTTAAAAAAAAAGAGGAGCGGAAAGAAAACTGAATTTAGTTATTATTCTCACATTTTCTTTCGGGCAACTTCCCGTAAGCGCATTCTTTCTTGTTACGGCGGCAAGGGATATTGGCTTCGGGGATTCTCGGCTGTCTCCGTTGGTGGCAGATTGTGGCAAATGAGCCGCTCATGACTTGCCTTACAGCATGACGTATACAAGAAGAAAAAAAAAAAATGAGAAAAACGGACGGGGTTTCTTACAAAGTTCTCAGCTTTTTCTATTTAGCTGATTGTTTTTTGATTCTAGTCTAGAACACTTATTACTATGCTGTTTTTACTGTTTATTGTTACTGTAGCTATAATGTCGGAAAAATTTCGTATTTTTCTTTTATAAACTGTTTGATATATTGCTCCTGAAACATACCCAAAATAAAAATGAAAAAATGAAGCGGAAGTTGTCGTTTATGATCACTGAACTGGAAATAAGATAGTTTGATTTTAAATTTAATGTCTACGCAATGGATCCATCATGCAAAGTAAAAAATGTACCGCTACATTTTTATGAACTTTGATATAAATCATAAAAAAATCGTTAAATCGAAATCCTATAGAAACATTGTTGCTATTTTTAGTTTTTACTGTTAAGTTTTTCTTATCATGTATTCGCATTGCCAAAATCACTTTTAATAAATATATTTTTACAATTCGTATAATTTGATGTTTTAAATTTTATTATTAATATTAAGTGATTTTTGATATAATTAAACTGTTAACTTATCTAAAGTTGCACATTATGATACTTACATTTTTAAAATTACTTTCTCATAAGGAACCACCATAATGGTGTAATATCATCAAAAAACTGTCGAAGAAAATTTTAATTTCGTTCTGAATATTTAACTTTGGGTATATTTTAATAACTTTAGAATACTTTTCAAAGGCAAAACAGTTATTTTATCATAATTGATGCTTTCAAATAAGTTAGCGGGGAGTTTTTCCTAAGAACGCGTTTCTCTGTTGCGTACATCGCTTCCGGTCTATACGAACCAAACCGGAATATGGCGTCATATCCGTCATCGTCGTCTTCGTCAATGTATGAAAGCGCGCGCGCTGAACTTAATTGTATGACAAGAAAGCGCGTCTAAACCATTAGAAAAAATAGCTACTATTATCAAACTTAATTTAATATCCTTAAAATGGTTTAGGTGTAAAATAATTACATTACAGTTTATATTCATTATTTGACTCCAGGAACTGTCGATTTGTGGCCAAATGTCAACAAAAATGTATAGGTATTTATTTTTGAATTAAACAATAAATAAATAAAATAATCCTGGATTTATAATATCACGTTGGTAAATATTACACTTCGTCGAATTATATATAGATAAATAGTGATATAAACATAAATCCTGATACTTAATCGCGAATTTAATCAAATTGGTATTATCTATTTTGAATTGGTTTATTTTAATCCTTTAATATCATACATAGGTAATGTTTTACAAAATAAATATGTATAGAAATCATGTTTAATTTCAAATTATTGATCAATTGTTATAATAATTTAATCTTGTTTTATAACAATTGAAGAATTTGAAATACATTTTTATTGTGTCACTATTGTGGAATGGAATCCCTTACCTACGAGTGTTAGTCGCTGAACAAATCACGTCCGTAGTACAAACTCCTGTAATTAGAAATTGGGTCTGAAGAACCGCTCTTTTTTTTTAAGGCACGCTCAAGAAAGTTTAAATTGTACTATGACTGTACGACGCTTTAACGAAAACTTTTTTATTTAAAGAGGTAATAGTTCGGTTCTGCTTTTCTTCATTTCACGCTCGACGTAAAGTTACATTTGTGTATTTAGTCAAGACAAAAATACTATCAATTCGTTTTAGTTTTAGTTTCGAAATAGTCTAATTTTTGGTGAATGATTTATAAATTTTTGTAGTATGCGAATAATTTATTTGGTGGTATATGCGTAAATGTATACGCATACGCATTTAAAATTCAATTTAAAGTGAGTTGCCAATAGTTGTAGAAGTTGTTGCAACGTAACAAGATGTGTTTCGGTGATCGTCACGTGATCATTGGGACACACAGAATTCCCAGTGGGTGGTGTACAAGCATGTGTCAGTGGTGATTGATAGTTGGATATTGGAACACCGGAAACATGTATGTTTCATATTCATCCCCCCTGGATCCGTTTTGGATACGGGTGCCCGCAAACACCCCATCATATAGCCAAGCTAAAGCAAGCCAAGCCATGGTAAGGCAAGGCAAGGCAAGGCAAGGCAAGGCAAGGCAAGGCAACCCGTTGGCCCTGCTATGAATATGATATTTTATAGCGCGTCGCGTTTCCCTACTAAAAATACGACATGCCCGTTTTCCTCCAAGTAACTTCCGCTTTTTATGTACGTATATCTATCTAAATAAATACGTTTATATACCTACCTACCTACAAACCGTATCAAAAGTGACAGTACCTTATATCATGAACTTGTTTTCTGGTTTATAACCTGTCCCGTATCAAATGATCAAAATTCAATTTAAATTGTAATACCTAACCGCCGCGGGTATCATATGCATAGGATATGTATATTGAGATGGGAGTTGGGTGCCATTGCCAGTGCCAGTGCCAGTGCTAGTGCTAGTGGCAATGGTAGCAACTTTTGCTGTTGAATTTATTTAGCCATCAATCCTAATCAACCTGTGTTCTCACCTTTTGCGATATTTAATAAACATATCCGGCTGGCAGACGTAATTGTGAATTTCGAAACGCTAACCTGAACATTAAACGTGTCCGTTGTCTGCGAAGTGAAAGGCTGACTGTGTCGGTGACGTTTGTTCCCACAAAAGAAAATTATTACGGTGTTTATTTTATGCATGGGAAACGTGGGTTTGCTAAATCTGGTAGTAAGCTTATTCGCAATTTATTTTCCGTGGGGGCATTTATTCATTACTGTTTGTCACTTAGACGCACGCGATCAATGCAAGCCTGGGCTATAGAAACGGAGCGACCGGATTTTCTCGCGCTCCGAGCACAGGCATATTAGATTTCATCGGCTTCTTGCTGTGGTGTGGTGTGGTGTGGATTATTCCGGAACGTACGTGCGACACAACCGGAAGACTCCAGTCGGCGACGTCTCCGGCTTTCTATACCCCCCAAGTCCGATCTAACGATAATACCTAGACCTGCCGCATCATCATCATCATTCCTTTGATTCTTCAACCAACACGGCTGAATAATAACATCTAATTTAATTAATCTGTTACAAATGTTTACTTCAATGCTTCTCAAACACGCTCCACCAAATGATAGGGTTATGCTAACGATGTGCTCCAGCATTCCTAAATTGATCGATGGACGAATGCAAGCGAATAATTGCAATACAACAGCCCTCTCTCTCTCTCTCTCTCTCTCTATCTCTCTGTTAATAATATCTATTACTATCTTTAGTTTCTATCTTAGTAAAAATGATTTAATTTATGTAGAATTTCGATAGTTTTCACATGCAGTATTATGCACTACTTTGGTCTATTATATAAATCGAGAATCTATCTCACAGTGGTATTCGAAAGTTTTTGTTTCATCCGATTGGTTTTCTGCATAGAGCCCATCTAAAGTTATCCGTCTAAGCAGCGGTAAATTTTCACGGCACCGTCTGGTTGAAAAGCAATTTCTACTGTCTGTCTATTCATCGAAAGCACCTGGGTCAAATGTGTGTGTGTGCGCTATCTAAACTATTATTGGTAGGCTGTTCGATGAAAATTCGGTGACAGGAAAATACGGATGAAAATAGGAACAAAGGTGAAATTTATGATCCAGTCATCTCCCCAACTTGTATCTTCGTTCGTTTATTGGTACACAATGTTGCGTGCGTATGTTATTCAACGGCGGTTTACAACAAATTGAAAAGACAGAATGAGCTGCCGCCTCAATTTCTTACAGTTTTTGTGTGAGCGCAGCGGGCCACCTTATCTTGTTTGGCCGAGTGATAAATTCACGGTGTACGGCGTAAAATAGCAATAGGGACTACGCACGGGATCTCCGTCTGCACACACAAACACGGCACGTGAGTGTAAGTTGTCAAACGTTTGTATGGTGAAGAGACCTCGATCGCGAAGCCGACAGACGCTCCTTTCGGCACGGACGGATTCGCGTTGGGTTCGATAGCTCGTCAGCGGAGTAAATTACACTGGTGTTGCCAAGATTAAATGTTCCCTTGTACTATGCGTATGTGTGAGTATACATATATTGCGTCTGTGCACATGTATTTGGATATATATATTCCTAGGATATATATATTCACAACGTAACAAAATAAATTCGCATTTACTTTCAACAAACATTGTATACTTCATCTGATAAAAAATTCTTTATTTCCAGAAGATATTCTTGCAAAAACTTTCAATCTTAGACTTTTGCGTTATTATTACTATTTATCGAAAATTTAGGAAATTTTTAAAATCACGAATTATTTTTTCATAATATTAATGATTCTAGATTCACAAAAATAATTTGAAAACTATTTTGGAAATTAAATTTGTTTTAATTGTATGAATTGATATTTCGACACATTTGTCTGTCAAATAAATTTGGTTGTATTTAGTACATATATTTGTTTATTTTGGTGTTTCTCATACATAAATACAATTATCTACCGACTTTGCTGAGTGTATATAATTGGAGTTAGTTTTACAGTTATAATGAATTAAATTATACTTTAAACTATTTTAAGAACAAATTAGTTGTAATTTAAATCAACATACTAATGGGCTTGTTAGTATATCTGATAAATGTCATCACGAATAAAACAAAATAAATGACACGCGATTGTTCTTTAATAAAGAACGATAAATAACCGGAGAAATCAATGTCGATTTGTACAAAGATATGTCTATTTAAATATTGATAATATTTTAAGCGTAGAATGTATATTTCCATTTAGAGCATATGTGTGATGGTCGGCCTCATTGAACCATTTCGAAAATAAACTATTGACAGTTCCCCCGATACGGTAATGTATTTACGAGCGTATTTACACGAGTTTTTCATATTAGACGGTTAAATGATTATTTATGTGCATGCGTGTATGCAGCTGTGTGTGAATATGTGAGTATTGAAATGGAACATTTTCGGTGCTATCGTGTTTGCTAAATGTTCAGCTGAACCTGTGATGCTCATTTATTCAGTAATTGTCAACATATACAATATGTGGGCGAGTAGTAGTTGGTGGTGTATGTTCATATCATTCGGTGTCTGGTGTATGTTTCGTGACTGGTCCAATTTTCTCTTATGTCATCGCTACTATTTTATGGCGTTCTATACGTATGCATTGTTGTTTACCATAAACTATCTGAGATCAGACTTCCATGCATGAGATACCACGTAAGATACATATACATACATACTTTTGTCACGTTTTAAAAGACACAATTGCTTTAGAATAACGTAAGCAAATCTTTATTTTATGAGATTTATTATTACATTTAATAAATAACAAATAATTTCAGTTGGAGAATAGAATCTGGTTAGAAACATGTTTCTTATTGTACAGTTAAGGGTGTAATGCGTAATTTTCTGATGTTTAATAATAATGAAAATGAGTGATGCCTTTGGCAATTTGTTGTTTTGTTCTGGACGCGTTCGTCGTTCATTGTTTAGTTTCAATACATCAAGTTCGAATAGAGTAAACAATATTTGTGTACAATTAATTTTACACGTTTCGCAATATTCATTGTTCTTAATTCAGTTTATATAATAAATGTACCTACCGTGTTATTATTATGTGTGTTGTACGTATTTTCCTTTGAAGTGTTTCAAGATAATTTCATCTGCGTTAAGATTCGTTGAATGTACGTACGCAAATTTGAAATGATAATACGATAGCAACGCGGCAAATTGAAATACAAAAATTGAAAGATGTGCCTGGTGTTCCTAATTTGTCTCGTGTACGGTCGCGCGATTCATTCCGAAACTTCATTATAATTTCGTCACGTTCACCCTGACTAATTGTTTGCGCTGTATTAAATTATAAATAATGCCTGAACATGTGAAAACACATTTTTTAACGGACTGAAAGAGCAATTCATATTTCGTGTCTGTGCCATCTTTCTTATTAGATGCTTCAGTGAGTGCGCGTTGTGGGAGTGCAGGGGGCAATAAATTAACGTTTCGTAAAAAGATAGCGGGACACTGCTGTTCTGTTCGCCCTCGTGCACGCGCACTCTCTTTACGTCGCCGAAACTCGTCGTCTCGTTTCGTCTCGACAGAGGAGTTGGCTTTTCTCCTCCCGGCAATATACTACTATACAGATACACTACAGCAGCCGTAGCGTAGACCTCCGTCGGAGTAAGCGAGATCAACTAAATCGTCGCTTTCGTCCGTCTGTTTCTTTAATATTCGTCTTCGCCTGTATCGTTGCAGAGATAAAAAAAAATAATACTTACTTAGTATCGTTTGGGTCAAGGTCATGCTAAGCTTTCGTTTTATAAAATAAAAAAATGTGGCATGGTTTGTTTTTGCTGCAAATGAACATATTTCATTACGTTGTTACTACGGTGGTTCAAAGAGAATATGTCGGTCTTTACTACTACTATAACTGCTATTACTATTACTACTACAATCTCAGCTACTGTAAAATTGAATAGTCTACATTGAGACGTCGTCGTCATAGCGTACACAAGACTCTCTAACAATGACGCTGTTAAATTGCTATTTTCAGTAATTAGCAACACAAGAGATTATGAACGCGAGCAAATGTACACAGAACTGAACCGAGTAATGTGCTAGTTTAATGAAATTATAAGATAATGCTGGCAGAATGAGTAGCGGTGTTATTGTTCGCTGGGTAGTTCCAGGCAGACCGCCAACCAACCAACTAAAAGTAGCGTTGGTTTGGTGTACTCGGTACAGCACAGTACCGAGTACAACACAGCGTGCAGCCGTGTGTTTTTCAGAAGATTTCCCGCCCTACGTCCTTACGCCTTGCGCCTTACGCTTTACAGACTTTTGACTTGAGTGACTTGCGACAGCACGCCGAAGGGCGACCAACAACGGGGTAGCAAAAGCACGAGTAAAGAAGACAAACAAACACCCTCCTTTAAATATTTGACCAGCGAACTCGCAACAGGGAAAGTGTATTCCACCTTCGGGCTATATAAACGGAATGGAAAATGAGGTTCTTCTGGTACGTACACCAGCCCAACCCAGCCCAGCCCAGCCTTCAAGGAGTTATGCAGATTGTATTTACTAACTCGCAGCTGCTTCTTCGCACTGAACGTATATATATATATATATACAGATATACAGATACCTCTACCTACTACATTGTTCCATCACCTACGGCATTTCGTCGATCTTTCCATCTCTTCCGCAGCTACATTTAATATACTTCACTATAATACTTCGCATTACTTGACTCTTTCCAACAACCGCAACTACTTGATACGTCGTTTTACGTTTTGCGAACCATCAGTTTATTGTTGTTTAATAGTTACGCCAGCCACTCTGAGCAAATTGATTTGATCTCTCTTTGTTCTCTGTGTTACGCCCGAAACGGAGTGCGAGTGTCGGAAGCGAACGCTGCACCACCGTTTACCGTTACTGTAATTAGGGTTACGGTTTCGCGCACAGCTCGCACTATCGGTAAATATTAATGCTTCGGTGGGCCCAGACGTCACATTATTATTGACGTGCGCCCAGGTGCATGGTCGTGTGACGTGTCCCATCACCCGCACACAGATGCACTACCATTACCTTGTGCGCATTACGTAATTATCTACACATGATTTGAGATACGAACAACCGTTACGAACAATACAGGTAATAAATAGCCATCACACCTGTGTGACCCATGTTTGGATCACACGGACATTTCAAACCGCTACAGTTCTCTATTGCGTTATTACTATTATGTTATATTCATGTACCACACAAAGTTGGTTATTCAATTAATTCTAGGTATTGTTCGTTTTTCCATTGCCAACCATTTTTGTATTAATATTCCTAGGAACTTAATCCAACTTGTGGACGATATTAATTCTCATAAATATTGTTACGAGTTTGCCAACTTCCTTACTTTACGTTCTAATTTATATCTGCTTAGTTGAAACTTTAAATTTTAGCTGTTTAGTCAGTTCTGCTATATATATGTACATACGTACGTACGTAGGTACGTAGTAAAACTTTAGCTAGATTCTATGGGGTTTTTTATTGTAAGCCAATGACGCTGTTCGTCTTATTGATGACGGTTTGTAGTCGGGAAGTATTGTGCAGCGATCAGTATAAGTAGGTAAACGTAGGGATAGTCACGTTAAAGCCGTCCACGAAGTTCGTTGCACACGCGCGATCCTTCGCTATAGGGAAATTGAGGATTTGAACGTTGCCGGCGACGAATCACATGTATCGTGTTAGTCGACCACGACGACGTACCAAAGAAGCGTCGGACGGGGTAGGGACGGAAAAGATTGAAATGTTCTCTGTTGCAAACCGAATGAAGGATAGAAATCGATACACACACACACACACACACACACACACACACACACATATATCTATATACATACAGATATATAAATGTACACCATAATACTCCCGAATCTCGATTCTTGGCGACGCGACGGACGGATGGACCAGCAGGGTAGTTTACGCTTAAAGTGCGCTCGCCTCAGAGTGGCCTATTTGTCATTTCATGATAACGACGCCCGGTTTTTTAGTCGTTTTTTTTTTTTGTTTTTCTTTCTCTCTTTTACGTGTGCACGCCTCTCTTGAGACGAGCACAAAAATGAAAACTAGCGCGTTTCGGAGACAAGGGGTAGCAGGGATCTCGCGCGTCGGGCGAATATTAAATTTTAAAATGCTACAATGTTAACGCTACGAATGCAACCGAGCGCACTTAACTTATACATTCTCATTGTGAACGAGCCAGGACAAACGGTCTACGACCGTAAGATACAATTCACTTAGGATCTATAGTTGCTCCTCCTGCTTATGCTGCTGCTGCTGCTGCTCTGTTGTCGACTTTTGAACGAGATGAAGCCATTCCCTTCTCCTTCTTCTTCTTCTTCTTTTTTAAATAATGTTATAATCCAGAAAGAATTTCAAGATTTTCTCAACGCACTAACAACATCATAGAAAATAAGTAATTGAATGAAATCACGTTTAAATAAAAACAGTCGTATCGCACTGTTTTATGTTGTTTCATCAATTGTTTGTACGGTACCTACATAAATCAAAATTACAGCAGCACCAACAACAACAACAATAACAAAAATTGGGCAATGATAAATTTGGTTTTTATCAGTTTACTGGGGGATTTGAAATCGGTTATTTGGAGAAATTTGATAACATAAATGATATTCGCATGAAATACCTGCGTGGTGTGAAAACAGCTGGTAACGCAATAACACGTGGGCATTAATTTGTCGCATAACGACGTATAAATTGTTGCATTGGGTGCCATTTCACTACAGCACCGTATACATTATACAGTGTATATGCGATACGGCAGTAACAGAGTACGATGCGATGCGATGCGTTGCGTTGCGTTGCGATGCGGTGCGGTGCGGTGCGGTGCGATTTGGAGCGTGCGTGTGACCGACAAGCGTGCATGTGTTGTATGTATGGTATGTGTGTTCGTATGTATCGCATGTACGTTTGTATGTCACACGCACGCCGAGCAATTACAAACCGAATTATAGATAAAACCACCAAACTCATTGCGTCATACGTCCATACATCCCGAAACAATTAATACGGGGCGAAACACAAACATTGGACAGTGGTTAAACGAAAACAATGCCAATTCCACCTTTTACACGATTTCAATGATATTTATTCGATGAATAAATGGTTCACAATACGAAATGGCGGTTTGCGTTCATTTAAACACAATGAACGGTGGTGTTGACAAGTTTTATTCGTTCCACCACACCCCGTCAGCCACGCAACCCACCTATCTCATATTACATCAACTTTTTTTTTCGAAACCACCAAATAAAAGATATTTGTGCCCGTATTATTTGACATTGTATTGTATCGCATCTTGGTACAATTAAACGACACTTTTTTTTCTGTTCATGTTTTAAATTACGAAACAGTTTTTACGGCTGCAATCTGCAAATATATTGCTGTGATTATCTCGCTGATAACATTGACAGTTTACGAATAAGAAGACATAAAACTGAAATAAAACGATAATAAATGTATGTTCTTTTGTATATGAAGTCTTGTTAATGAGTAGTTAAACTGTCACATATTATACAGTAGAATGAAGTACTTTCGGTTTTAACAATGTTTACTGAATGAGACTTTATTTCTCTTTTATATACCTATGTTGTTAAACGTAACAGATGCAGTAGATAATCATTACCGACCGAATGATTTTCTCATCCCGTTGTTTTCAATTAACCTCTTTCCCAGTTACTTCACGGTTTATTGTCCTTCATTTTCTTATTCTTCTTCTTCTTACAAAATTTGCTATAGCAATACTCTCTGGGCTAGGTTAGGTTAGAGGCTAGGTTAGGATAAGAGATTATAGAATCGTGTATGTTACACTCGGAATATAAGTATACCGATTACCAGTGCCAGTGTATGGGACCGACGTTTTATCTTTGTAATAGCAAAAAAGGCCTCTGTTCAAAATTCACATCTCGTGCATTCCCGAATGAATGGTACGAACATCCCCTAATTAAATTAACCCCGCAATACACTCACAGACCAACGGAGAAAGAATGCACGGCGTAGACGCCGAGGAAAAAAAAAATATATGAGAACGAGGGTGGGTCGAAATTTAAGATGTAGCGACAATCACAACATTCTGCACTCGTGATACCGTTGCGTATTCGGCTCGTTACTTGTCTTTCCCTAGTTTGGTTGCCGTTCAATCTTGTGAAACCGAATTATGTTTTTCACGCGAAGATATAATATAAAACGAGCAGAGCTCTACCTACGTATATAGGCGATTAGTTGAAAAATTTAAATGCACATGGCGTGCTACCATGCCGCCACGCTACAGGCAAACGGTAACTGGTAACTAGGCGAACTGACAGGTTTTACCGGAGTTTTATAGCACGCAAGATTTACCATATCATCCAAGGAAAACATAAAAAACAATTCTGTTGACGGTTTCGAACCATCAATTTCAGTTAGCTAGTGGTTAATAGATTCTTTTAAGCTCCACAAAACACACTTCCACTCTTCTCGTCACAACTATTGCTATATTAGGATTTTCTATTTTTTTTATTTTGCAAGCATCTCTCAAAGATACGAATCAGAATAAGTTAAAAACTATTAGATATTTAATTGCAAAAGTTGATTAAGTATTCAATGTTTTAGTATAATTTTGAATAAACTTTTCTGTGACTACAGTCAATTTATGTTACTTGCTGCTTATTAAATATATTTATAATCACTGGTACATATATGTATTATGAAGGAATCGTAAATCTAAATTTTATTCTTTACCGCATTGCAGACGAAATGTACAAAAAACATTCCGTGCAACCATTTTTCTCGACAGTAATAGAAACTTGTATATTCACTTAATTAGCATTTGTAATGTTTAGACTTTAATTAACGTCAAAATGTTAAATCGATTCAGAAATAACAATTCCCTTTTCTTTCCACAAAAGTTTACAATCTAAAGAAACTTTTCCAAACAAACAAAGATTAGGTATTTAATATCTGTTTTAAGAATTAGGTCAGTATCGCATTCTATATTTATGATTTAAAACTACAAAAATAAAACAAAAACCAGTTACATATTTATATGTCGAACATTTATTATTTTATGATTCAAAATACATAGAAATTTGTTTGCGTTTCTGTGTTTAATATATAAAAATAGTTAATTTTAGCGTAGTTACTATAAATGGATTGGTATGTCTACAATGGTAATATTATGTTTGCCAGACATAGTTAAATATTTATATAATTAAATATAACATGTTGGTATATTATTATTTCTGTGCATGTGTTAATTACATTAGGCCAATTAGCACATAGACTGGCTGAAACTGGGGGGCAATTATAGAACCGGCTGGGGTGGAAAAAACCGATTTAAATTCCGTTCGCAACTTCTCTGTACTGGCTGGCGTCTACTGGCCACGTACAATGCCAGGACGATTTCCCCTACCGTTACCCTCGACGGTTTTTTTTTTCTTTTTACTGTTGTAATTCAATTCAGTTCATTTATAGATAACGAAGGTAAAATTATCTTCGATTGTAGTTTTCATTACTTTTTTCCCTTCTTTTTGTTTCTTCATGGCTATTGTTTGTTTAATTCTTGGAAAATTGTTCCTGCTACAAATGCAGAGCATTTTTTCCCCGTTGAACTGATCAAGATAATTTAAATGCATGGCTTTAACTTGCATAGTCTGAGGAAACAAATTTAAACATCGATCGGAGCTGATTGCCCAAGTAAATTGTAGTGATTTCGAGAATATTTATGAATAGAAATGATTAATTTTTTTCAATTTATTTAACCACAATACAATCTATTTAAACACAGCAATCTATCATTATTTTGTGTAATATAAAATTTAAAATGACTCCTGCAGTTGAAAATACTGCCAGTGGCACCACACTCGGTCGCTTTTGTGCCCGTCTACATTTACTGTATTTTAATCAAATTGGTTTTTATGTTTATATGCATTAACATAGTCTTACATTGAAAAAATCTTATTCTATCTGTACGATATAATTTTATATATGAATGACACGTTGCTAGGTGTATTAAGTATGCTTAAGAGAATGTTCTGTAAGTGTGAGTGTCGCGTTCTATGTCAGCTGCATCGTGCACCATTGAAAAGAACTTTAATCATAACTCAACAGTGCATGCTTGGTGCAAGTAATGCCCGCTGTGCACAGGCATCTATGAATGCAAAATTCAATCTCGCGTTGTACAAGTCGGTCTTGGAAATTAATTAGTCTTTCATGCAAACAGATTCGCTTTTAAATAATATTAAGAGCGGAGGACAGACGGCGACTATTTAGAGACTCAAAGTCATGGAGAGAGAGAGTAGTTTTCTGCAAACAAATAGTTACAGGAAATGCTAACTGAATTTTTAAATCTAAATATTAATGAAACGCTACTGTGAGGATTTACCAAATCTTCTTAAAATCACAAAATGTACTACTGTAACAATTTTGGAAAGAAGTAAAATAGAAATATTATCGCAATATTTTAAAAATAAATTTGTGTCTAGATGTCTACATATATATATATATATATATATATATATATATATATATATATATATATATATAAATATATATATATATATATATATATATATATATATATATATATATATATATATATATATATATATATATATATATATATATAGAAGAATATATAGAAGAATGTTAAAAGCCATGCGGTAAGCGTGACTTGTTTCCCAAAACTTGCCACGTACATAAATCAAATAATTACCGAGTGATTAATTCACATTTCATAAGACAAAGCCTCAACACTCCATCACCAAAATAACCATACCTTCGCTTAATGGTTTAAAAGGTACAGTCACTACAACGTAAATAAACTGTGATTTCTCGAATCGACTTCCAATCAAAAAATATACTCAATGGTTTGCATTGAATTTTCAGAATATTCAAATTCAACGATATTTTACTTTATTTATTTATCAGTCACTTTATTTAATATTTATTGTTCACTTCATATTATTAAAAAGCAAACCTATATATAAAAAGTAATGCAATATATATATATATATATACAAGCTTAGCAACATATGGATAATTAAAGGATTAAATAAAAATATAATTCAAATCCTGGGTAAAATTTAAAATCATAGATAAATAAAATATATACAATGAAAAATAAATATAAATGGATGATTAAAAATTCTGAAAAGTAATACGTTGATTAATAAAATATAAAATGAATTCCTGATACATAAATAAATATAAATGGTACAATAAATAATATGAAAAATAAATATATGGATTAATAAAATATTAAATTATCTCCTGAAATATAAATAAAAATGATTGATTAAAGAATCTGAAAACAAATAGATTAAAAACTTAATGACATCCTGAAAAAAAAACCAGATAGATTAAAGAATTTAAAAAGTAATACATTGATTAATAAAATATTAAATGAATTCCTGAAATATAAATAAAAATGGTAGAATCGCTTGTAATAAATATGAATTATTTCAACAGTGAACTATAATTTTGTGAAATAATATGCGACATATGTATTTAGTTTAATCAAAGAAGATTTCTGTTAAAATCTCGAGATTGAATTTTTTCATGATTACAATACTTATTATTTCGTGTAAGACAAATGAAAAAACAAATTTTTAATTTATCTCATCTATTAAGATAGATACCGTATTCGAAAAACACATGTGATAAAATTGAGTATATTTGTAATATTATGATTTAGAGCGCAGGAAACATTCAAACATATACGTTTTTTATAAAGCATATAACGGTGACATGACATATGAGTCAACCCTCTAACCATTTACACGTACAAAAAAAATATTCCTGGCATCCCACAAAATGTTATATTCCAATGTTGGTAAAAGGAGATACGTGTGATATCAAAATAAAATTTAATATAGGTTTTGTATTCTTGTTATTACTTTCTTGTACTGTCATTTGTAATTCGATACTAAAATGGGGCGTTCGTTCTTCTCGTTACGAACAGATATACATATATACATATATTTTTTTTTTTTATAACACCAACATATCTGTAAGCTCTTTTGATAAATGTTTTTATGAAATAGGCATAATTTGATGTTTTTTATGCTTGTTTTGTGACCCTTTTCGGTATTAAATTTCATATTATAAAATCTTCATTTATTCGAAATTTGTACCTTTTTCAACCATCAAAGTTATCTTAAGCGTACGACTTACATTAGTGTGGGATGAGAGAGCAAAATAGTTGTTTCAACGTTCAGGAATTTCGAGCTTGCGAATAGCGGTCATAGTAAATATTTAGAACGGTAAAAGACAGTTTCATTTAGTCTTTAAAGCTTGCACTTACATTGTCACTCACATAACATGCGTGCACGAACCAAACGCTGACATTTATTGTATTTGAAACTTTCAAAGAATAGTTCTTTTTGTTTAATTATAATTCCACGTTTTTCCAATACCTATGTTTACGATTTATGTTTAGAACAATTCTTTTCGGTTTGCGTTCATGTTTCGAAATATTTTAAATGAGGTTTTAATTATAAAGTCATTTCACCCAAGCATCTGATAAGGTACACGAATGCACTTTTCAATATTAGTACAAGCACTATATTGCTTAAATAATTATGAATTGAACGAGAATATTAATTTGCGTAGTTGCGAACCGTTTTCATAGAAATTGTAGTTTCAGTTTCTCGTAACTGTTGTGGGAAATCCGTCACTTTTTTCACAAGATTGCAAAATCTAACCGAAATCACAAAAACCATTAAAGTTTCACGTTTAATAATTAAAATATATCAAATGATACCCCGTGACAGGCGTTTAGTGATTGTTTCATTGTTCGACGTAGTTTTTTTTTTTTCTTTTTTGTAATCTTCACAACAAATTCATTATTTAAATCGATGAGCACGAAATTGCACTGTAAACGAAGCTAGGAAGTTTACATAGAAATTAGGGTAAGAAAACTGGGCGGTTCGTATGGTTTAAGCGGCGAAGAGAAGCGAGTGAGGATCGCACAGAATTTGATTGATCAAGTAATTAATCACTTTATTCTTACGAGGCTTGCTTTCACAGTTTTCCTCTCTGACACGGCGCCACCACGCCACCGCTTACGTCCACCACAACCATCAACCGAAACCGCTAGCGGTTGTTGCAATCACTCGTTAACGCGCACACGCTCGACTCGAAAGGAGCCTCATCGTCTCCTTTTCGTATATACACGCTACCGTTCTAAAGTCAAAGAATTACTTGTTCAAGAGTACAGTGATGATCACTTCGGGGTATTCAAGTAAACAACGACCGCTTTTAGCGATTCTGATATTGACGGTTTACAGAACTTGACAAGTTCAAGCTCGATTGAACTTCAAGTTTGCTTGTCAGCGATTCAAAATCAAATGAATTGTTGTTTAATTACGGCAAACAACTGTCAAAACAATTGCGATTAACCGGTAAAGGAGACAGTTTATCAATACGATTACTGTATGCAATTATTAGCGTGTTTATTTATTGATAATTATTAGTTATTTTGATTGGTTAACTTTGTGATGAAGCCAATTAAAATATAAATGACCAATTATTTAAATATTATTTTAAACCTATAGCAAATTATATCATTATTATTGTCTCTTGAGGGCACCTATACAATTTAACTGGAACATGCCATTACTATGATCCTTTTGTATTAAAAAAGAAATAACCTTTGCTAACAATCAGTCTATATCGCTCATACATTTTAATATTCACAGATATTATTGATGATAACAGTTTTTTTTTTACCGCTTAATATTTTACTACAAATAATTAATTAGGTGGTGCACAATTATTGTTATTTGCGTCAGCTTTTTTTATGTTGTTCAGTCGAGCATGCAAAATATGATCACATCAAAATAACGATAGCTTTAATATTTTAATATTGATTTTACATGCGATAAATTGCATGTGCTTCTATTTTAAAAATAATTTTATTGATTATCGTTCCATTAATATTTAACGATAATTGCTGTTTGCTTTTATCCGTTAAATATTTCGATAGTTGACATGACTGAAAAATTATTAGATGTGTTGTTTTCTTTTTTCATTCATCGCATAGTTTCTTGTATGAAAATTGGCGACTTTTAATGATCATTCTTCTTTCACGCAGCTACAGTAATTTGATTGTTATTTTGTTTATTATTCAACGTATGTATCTTACTGTTTGGATGAATACTCAAAAAAGAAACGACGAAAATAAAATTTGTTTTGCTCTTAAGTTAATGTAATGGATTGTGCAGCCATTTTGTTGATGTTAAGTTAACGGCTGCATCATATAACCGTGGCAAACATTGGATAGTGGACGAACGAGGACATTACATATATAACAGCGCATAACGTTTGTAGTACGGTGTAGGTACAGGATGAGGTCCCGTGATTTCGTTAAGGTGGGCGCGAGGGAACATGTGGGATATCTAAAGTTATTTTATGGGTCAGCGCGTACGAAACACATGAATTTTATTCGCATTTTTAGAGCATAACGTTCTAACGTCACGTTTCAAAAACGGCAATTTGTATGCGGCCTCAGGTATCCCATGAGCATGAAATAATAATAGCCATAAAAAAGTAAACACGTAAAACAGTTGTCATAGAAAAATGTTAAAATTTAAATGGAGATAAAATCGCAGATCTGAAATCCAACCCATAATATAACGCACGCAAAAAGATATAGATATCTAGAAGGGGAGACCACGTACTCATATTTATACAAATATCTATATATGTACCTACATACATAAAAAAAGAAACGCACACGTTTCGTTTCGTATGATCACTGGTATTACACGGAATATAAAGTAAGCAATTTATACAATTTTTTTACATTATCTGGGTGCATGTTTCGTGGTAGCATTTGCTTATGCAATGGATCACTCATACAATTCTATAAATGATCGGAGGAGAGCTTTTATTGCGCATGCGTATCACGTAAAAAACCGGGCTATATGGTGTTCTTTGAAAAAAACGCTACATGTATCATTTTGACGTAAACGTGTCATACGTAACTGGGTACCTTATCTTTTATTAGTCACGGTTCTCTCTTCAAATTACCTGTCAATTTTATTGAATATCGCATAAATGTTCTTCAGTCATTTTCAGTGTCGGACAAATAAGTTTTGATTTAAAACACTTGCAAGACCACTAGTTTGACTATTTCGTCATATGTGTGTGTGTGTGTGTGTATTGTTAAATAAATAGGATTGGCTCAACCATAAAATCTGTCAGTTATTTAACGAACTAGCAATTAATGATACGTTTCGAATGGGTGCCAGCTGTTGGTAAATAAAACGTTTTATGAACCGAAAATGCAATAAGTGCAATTCGCTCGGTTCCAATGGATTTTAGGCGGCAATCGAAATAGGGATTTAAAAGGGATGAATGACTGAACAGAAGCGACACCATATATATTTGAAATGACTTTGTTTTTGTTGTTATTGATTAGTAATAAAAAGAAGGAGTAATGTTTATACTATTTTTAATGGCGGCTTTTACGGTTGACGTCACAGTTAAGCACCACTTTTTGAATGTAGAATCTAAACTAATTTCAATTTATGATTGGCATTGTGCAATTAATTTCACAGTCGTGTTTTGTTTTCTAACTTCTCATAATATAAAGAACAAATAATGTAATGGCTTGAGGTTATATGGAAATATTATACTGATATAGTTTGTAGTTCGGAACTCTATTGTGTTCATATTTCATTCATAAAAGTTTATAATATAAATAAATTAAAAGCACTTTGCAGGCTTTTATGTTTTTTTTAATACAACTGTATGTATGAATTCCGAAGGTCATTTTAATGGCTCATTTTTTATTCAACTATTTGAGGTTGAATAAACTGAGTAAATAATTAAAGCTTCATTTAATCTATATATGGTAAATCTGCATGCGACTGGCTTTTAATAAATAATCGCTAATACATTTTATATAATCAAAAGTTTGCAATGCAACCACATTTTAGATTAATGTTGCATATTGGTTAAATTTATCAATAAATATCGACTAAATATATTAGTAACCAATAAATGCATTTAAATTTATGAGTCAATCAATAGATCTAATAAATAGATAGTGATGCAAATGAAAAGATTTAACGATATACTCTAGTGTTGATTAAGTTTTTGTCATTTATGAAAAGATTTTCTAAGTGCTCAAAAGACTGGATCTTTTTTGGCAAGAGAATCATCTGAAGTTGAAATCTGTGTCTGCATTGCAGATTCTATAGCGGTTTCCCTCAAAAGTTTGAAATAAAAACATCTGATTTCATAACTAAGTAGTTATTTCTTTGTGGTTTGTATATACGAACCGTTGCCGTTGCCGTTGTCTATATAAAGCATAAATTCTAAAAGAGCGACTTTCCGCATAGCTGCGTCTTGTATACCCAACGAGCATCTTTGATTCGTTGTAATGAATATTGTAATGATCCATCCGTCGGTTTTGCGCCATACGATAAGCAAAAGAATAGCGTAGAATTTTAATGCGGATGTTATACGGTCTTGAATGCTCGCCATTGTTCTTAAAATGAAAACTCTTATCTTAGTCGAAGGTTTTCAAATGTTTTTTATTGCAGCTTTTCGGCGTCACAGAAGGGTGAAAAGTTAGGGAGCACATTATTATTTTCTTTTTATTTGTCTCTATCCATGTTTCTTGCATTCTTTCTTCTTATTCATCTTTTTTGGTTTGTTTCGTATCATTCGTGATGTCGGCATCGACGTAATTCATTTGTAAGTTATTTGCCTCCTCTCCCTATTACACAATTGCGAGTTTTACATTTGTAAAAAGCGAACGAATGAACGAGAAACCTTTGGCTCGTTACACGAATAATATAAAACGGATGAGTATTATTCAAATTTATCGTTATGTCCAAACGGATTTTCTCGATGGCACAAGAAATAAAAATGAAATATAATATTAGGTTTTATTTCACTATATACCGGTTTGGTATGATACTGATGTCGTTATAACGTGAATTAAAAAGATATTTCAGCATTCTGAATTTTCATCTACGATTCCTGTTCAGAATTTCACAATTAACTTTGCATGTTGCATTTTGTTATCTTTATCAGATATATTTCACTTACATACTTTCCATCTCTTATACACGAAAGCCTATCTATTTTATAATAGAGAAATTTAGTGATGCAATGAAATCATTTCACACAAACGGATTCTGTGTAATAATAAAAAAGCACACTTAATGCTAATCGACTAACATTCATAATTAAAATTCAAAGTATATAATTCTTTTTGGTAATACTTGAAATATATTTGTCTTGAAGTCTTTATTGGTCTGAAGTATAAGCTGCGGTAAACTTTATAGGAACTTGAACGAAACTTAAACGTATAAATATTGTTGGTGTGATTGACGTAAGGGTAAACGTTCGGAAAACGCGTAGTAGGGTCCATATATCGTAGGGAATATTAAGATGTGGAGGACCAGTCGCTAACAGATGCCAGGGAACAATGGTGTGCTTTTGTCGGTAACCGCCCCCTTTGCCATTTAAAACCGTACACTTGTCGGTAGGAAATCAGAAATCAATGAACATTAACATACGAACCAAACCGAATACCATATTGTCCATATATTAAGCGAGCACATTTTTTCTTTTAAATATATATATATATTAAGGTATAGGAGCCGTTTCACACGCAGTTTCACGCTGAAAATTTATTCTAATTGTTCGTTTAATACGACACAGGAAACAACGTTTTTGAATTGCAAATTTATTTCTTGTATGCATGTGACGTATATTTAACTGATCGCGGTAAAAGAAATATGTTTACTATGAAACAATGACGGATAAATATAGGGAGGTTTCTTACTTTTATTTTTTATAATTACAAGGCTTTTGAATACTGTATATACATTTGGTTCCATTACGTTGACACAATATTATAATTATCCATACTTTACACTTCATTATTTCTTATTTGCATTATTATTTATCAATATTTACTAGTTTTAAAACTTGGTTATAACAAAAAAAAAAGATAATAAAAAGCTATTATTTCCAAAGCATGAAATTTATTAAATGTGTGTGTGTGTGTATATATATTAAAATGTAAAAAATATGGTATAATAAATAATAATATATATTTGAATGATTAAAAATTTATTTTAATATATATTCTATCTAAACAAAATATGTATAAGAAAGTTCAAAGACACTGCGGATATGTTTCTTTCGTATAGAAATTGAGCTGCTACATTTTGACGTATTTACGTGGAAAAATTAAATGTTCAATGAGAAATTATGAAAGATTACAGAAAATAAATTTAAAAAAAAACGTGGGCTATTTAGAACGATAGTGTGTAGTTTTATTTCGTATTTTTTCGCTGCGTCTATACATAGATGTCGGGATGGTTTTATTTTGATTTTTTTTATACTGAAACATCCGATGAACATGTGATTGTGATGTAGCTAAAGTTTTTATATTGCGAGTCCGTCAGTTGATTTATTTCTTTGGATTACTGTTCCTGCGTGTCGGTTTGTCGCTGTGGTATGTTCGTATTTCACCCTATTATATAATATATATTATATATATATATATGTATATATATATATATATATATATATATATATATATATATATATATATATATATAATAGGGCGAGAAATTTGTATGTTGGGATGGATGAATAGATATATAGATATAGAAAGAAGATGTATATGAATAAGAGACAGTATGTAGGTTATATGATCGTCCGGATTTCGAAACATGACATTTTGTCAAGTGAATGGAATTGTAAAATATTTACATGTTCGAGTGGGCCGGCAACTCTTCTCGACGCTATATAAAATGTCGTAAATGTCTTGTATAGAGCCAATATAGCAGTGATGCATAATTTGGATTTAGAAGCCGGCAAGCGAGGGGACCAAGGTTAATGTTCTATGAATCCAGATAACAGTGTAGCTAGAAACTCTCTTTCCCCGTCAATTGTTGAACTCAATCACTCGTACGTAACGACATTTCAAATAAAACCACTCACGTTCTTCTTGAAGAAATGTTGACGTAAAATGGAACCATCACTATATCTTCATGTGATTCGATACCATTCGATTTGTAGCATTCTCATATTTGTGTTGTCTCGCGTTATTTCAAACAATACTCAAATTTTATTTATTTCGATAAATTTTACTTACGAAAATCTTTATTTGTGGCCTGTGCAAGAAATGACCCAACTACAAAAAAAAAACCAAAAGCAAATCATTTTATTCTTCCATACACTAGTTCTATAAAGTATACTAAGAAATTTTTATTATATCCCAAAATAAATAAAAACTATTTACTTGTATCGTGAATTTTTTTACA
Source organism: Nebria salina (assembly GCA_944039245.1). Lineage (NCBI taxonomy): Eukaryota > Metazoa > Arthropoda > Insecta > Coleoptera > Carabidae > Nebria > Nebria salina. Next base: position 1,967,727 of record OX063288.1, on the reverse strand, counting down.
AATTTGAAAACAATACAACTGACTTTGATGAAAGATTTTAATTTAATTTTACTTTCATTAGCCACAAACTTATGTTTATTGTTCGAACAAAACATGAAGTTTTGTTTTAGTAATAATGTCGTGAAAACGCACTGTACGTGTATACAGTACACACTTACACTGTTATGACAGACATCACACTGGATACATCTACCTAACACGGTTGGAGAATAAAACTTCGCGTCATTTAAGTATCCTTGTTAAGGACTGGTTAGTATATACACGCCACTCGTTAGCGAAATACTTTTGCAAAAGATTTACGGTTCAGGTATTTTGTCACGACAGCGACGTGGAGAATAATTGTAACTGAATTCTGATATCGTATTTAAATATTCACGAATTGAAGTCGTTCTACCGTTATCGTTCGTTTTCTATTCAAAAATTACTGATTTCTCTCCGATTTCTTTTGGTGGAGGTTTTGTTTATCGACTATATTTTCATGTTTATATTAAATTAAATATATATACTGTTATAGTCAATTGCGAATTTGTTTATTGTTATATAATATGTTTTACATATTTTGAGAAATAATTGGAGATATGAATCGTTTGTTGTATTTTTGTATAAATAAAACATGTGATCGGTTTACGATGTGGTGTTTTGTTGTTAGGACGGGGTATGGGGAACGTATATACATAGGTATAGTTAGCGTTTACCCGATAGCATCAAGTCCTTGTTATTATTATACGTATACGTAGCCGCGTATATAAATTAAGCATTGATAGCGCGTGTACGAAACGTACATATGGACAACTCGTTACTAACCTGACGTTATCGGCTGGCATATATTATGCACGTGCAGTGTAAATCGGGGTCGTACACGGCAGAATTTTAATATAATGCAAGATTTATTAACAGAATATAGCTTCGTCATACGTGATGTTTATATTTTACAAACATTAATTTCACTCGCTATGTACCTATTTACTATAGGTACGTGTAATTAAGTAAAATTAATAGCGATAAAAGTGGTCATGCTAATTACTTTGCCCTAGAAGAATAGATGTCATACTTGTCTGATGAAGAGATCTCTTTTAATATGCAGCCCAAAGTCTCCACAACCCGTTACGTCGCCATACCCCTCTTGTGAGTCGTTTGCCGAGGAACAGCTACATTATTAATTAAGTGATTTTGCAGAAGTTTGCGACACTGTTTAGAGACGACAACGCTTGTCTCACGGTTTTTACTGAAAATATTACATTGGTTTTGCCAGAACAAATTTACCAACATCAACGTCCTACAAAACTTGGCGTCGTTTTTATTTTCATAAAGAATTTCAAAAGTAAACCTATTAATTATTTACATTATTTTGCTATTAGATACATATAGTATGCACACCAAGCTATCTACTTATAGACGATGAATTTATTATAATTTTTTTCCCTGCATCAATATTTCATGCAACGAGCTCAACAAAATGCTCTTTTATAAATTAATTCATTTATAAATCGGTTATTTAATTAATCACAAATAATTTCGAAATTACTCAAAAAATGACGACTAAATCAAATATTTACTATATTTGCTAATATACAAATATTTTGTTTGCCACAAACTTAATTTTTTTATATAAAAAAAAGCCATTGGAGCCTGTAAAAACCATTAACTTCTTTGGTTAAAATTTCATTTTTTTTTTCTTCATTTAATGTAAATTTTCTTTTAATTTAGGCAATTCAATTAAACGTTTTTGAAAACGACGTACTGCTATTTGGTGGTTAAATTAATTCAGTACTTTACATGCAAAGTAAACCAGGCCTTGTCTCAGTTTAATTCCAAAGCGCGGTAAAAAAGAAAACAAAAAAAAAATGTTTTTTCGTTCAACGCCGTTAAAATTTATATATTTTATCTTAAGGATATACTGTAAAATATCCGCAATGGCTTATACGTATTTGGTTTAGATATTCAAATACAAATTTTGAGTTGTTCAAAAACATATTGCTTTTAGTATATTTGTGAGTATTTATTTGGTAAAATTCCGTTAGGTTTTAAAGTTACTGGGTGTATGTATACAGTACGCGTTACCGATACAAAAAAAAGGACTTCATGTTGCTGTTATCCTCCTTAAATACAGCGGGGGTTGCTCCCACGATGACAAGGTGAAATCAGTGTACGTAATTTACGAACGGAACGAACGAGAAGGAACTGAAGAAAATACGCTCCAACCGTAGGGGCAGGTGCTACCGTATATGTTTGAAACCTAAGCGCGTGTTTCAGACATATGCAGACATTTGTTTATTTGTTGTTAAATGAACCATGGTGGTTGAATTGGTTCAACCACCACATCGTCAGGTTCTGCAATTATCAGGGTTGGTTCGGAACAAGATACTTTTTAATGTTGAATACAGTTTTAGGGAAATGTTTTATTATTATTATTTTAATAAATTTCAATTAATTCCATTAACAATAGTTTTATAACTTATGAATATTGTTATTGAATTATTCTATATTTCCGAGTGACTTAAACATTTTTTTAAATTCAGAAATTGTTAAAAAAAAGAAGTAAATAAATAAATATTACAGTACACTTGAAGACAGTGGATTTTTGGAATTAAAATACTTACTTATACTAGATATAAGAAAGTAAAAATGGTATTTCAGATTTGCGCTGATATAGAATCTGTCGTGGTAAACGGCAATAAATTATTTAATGTGTAATTAGTTCGTGCTGTCGATAATAGAAGTGACGTTAGGCAGGGTAGAAAACGGAGTAACTCCATTGATTTTTTACTCTCTTATACGAATGTATATAAGAAAGTTATGAAAATTTTCGAACTCGTGATTTTTACGAAAATACACTTTTTGACCTTTCTTGAGTCGAGTCTATTTTAGGAATGACACCTGTTTGCAAACATTTTCTGAATATACATTCACCAATATAATTCTTAATTTGATTTAAAAATATTAAAGAGTATATTCGAAATATATTCTGGTACGCTTAGCACAAGGAAATTCTGTTTTTCCTTTTATTTTTTTTGCGTAGCGGGTTGTCCTAAATAACTTGAATAACAAATAGTTCAATTAATATTAATTTGTTTGTAGAATGTTTCAGTGATACTGTTTCAATTTGAGATTGTCTGTTCTGTCTTCTTGCAGATAAAAATCTATCGGGGGGGTTGTTGTCTTTTGGTACGATGTAGCTTCTAAAATAAACACACTTGTGTTAGCGCATATTCTCGCATGCTATGTCAGTATACTTAATTAAACACGTCGACAACTTTCACTGTTTATTTTTCTGTTTTATAAAAGGCGTTTTTTAATTTAGCACAACGCAGCCCCCGACTCGAATATCCAATATTTTACGCGAAGAATGCAATTATTTAAACCGTTTGCCAACATTTTAATATATGTTTTTAACCTGTCATTCTATTTTTGTTTCGTTTTTCGGTTATTTAGAGTGCAAAATTGCATTATTTAACAGAAAAAAATAGGGGGATATGCTTATCTTTTTTTTCATGATTTAAGAATTACCTGATGTTTTAATTCTAGTAAGAGAAAATATAAATTTTCTTTTTGACAAGTACTTTTCTATTGGATTATTTGTTGTTATAAATTGGTGTTGAATGCAAATTTTATAATTCTTGAGATATATAAAAAATGCGGAGTTTTTGACCTATCTTGTTCCCTTTTCGTATTTTTCTGTCCCGATATGTCAGCATTGGTAGCAGAGGGATTTATTATATTTCTGTGATATTTCAATAAAAAGAACATTAATTTTGTTAAAGATATCACTAATATATCTGTCTGAATACACTTGTACTGAATAAAGTACTTAAAATCGATGTTGTTTTTGTCTTTTGACCGAAGAGACACTGGTATGCTCTTAGTTGACAAATGATGTACGTCGTGCAAGACAGATGTTGCTATTTCTCATGTCGTTCGGCAAGAGCTTCTTGACAAATATTTGGACCCACTTTATCTTTGCACTGATAACGATTTAGAAACTACATTCACCAGCGACATAACAATCGAAAACCCAAACTTTGATTTTCGATACATCATTACCCGCAATTGGGTAAATTGTAATATTATAAAGCACATTACAAAATATGTATACTTCACAAGAAAGTTCAAATATCTCAAATGTTATTTGACACATTCATTTCTTTAGAGATTTGGAAGTTGGTGCAAACCAGAAATAAATTTAATAACAAATATAAAAATTCTGTCCTATGGTTTATTTTATATCGTAAAATAATTTTTGTTAAATATGAAAAAATTAAATAAAAGCGAGATTTTTACATTGCTCTTTAAGTTTCCTTTATACAAATGGTGAAAAAATGAAAACAAAATAATAATTTAAAAATTTTATTCACTTATTTTTGGTATATATTAAAATTGTTACAGATTCAAATTTAAATAATAATTGTTAACGTCACGAAATCTATCAATCGTGTTATTGACAGTTGGCGGAATTTTTTTTCTACGCATGCTTTTATCTGAAAATTCATTCTCAATTTATACTTATCAAAACATTAATATGGTCGAAAAAAAACCAAATAATTTTGTTCGTAATTCGACATTTCAAAAGCAATACATTAAGTAAGTACATGAGTATTTATTGTTTAGACATATTTATAATTAAAGTTTAAATGAAATAAAATGATTGTTTGTTAATAAATATTTAATAATTTCATCCATTAAGAATTGATTTGGTTTATTTCTATTTATAATAAAAATCGACTGCTAATAATTGTCCGGTGCTGCGCTGTACTTTTAATGAAACATGCTTTGCTGGTGGATTTTTTCACTATAATAATGAATCAATAGTTGAACACCATATTGCAATTAAATTTTGTTTGCTTTTAATATAGAAACATTGAACGTAATTAAAATAGCTTTAAGGGAAAATAAACATTTCCACTTAACATGCTGCCTATTAAAATATAACTATTTATGAGGTTGATGAATACAACTCAAATATTAAAACCGAAATTAAATTGAACAGCCATGAAATAAAAATATGAATACAAAAATAAATATTTTATAAAATATATATTTATTGTATGAAATATATGGCAACAATCCATAGTAGATGAAGTAGGAAATTGATGAACAACAACAATATGAGTTGTGCGAATGAGAAATGTTCGATGTGACAATGGTTATGATGATTTGAGTTGCATTTGGTTTAAAATGGATGGTTCGGAAAGGGCAAACATATGTAGGTAACTACTCTATCCGCGTTAGTAACAACATGTCAAATGAGAACGATTGCAGACTGGTCTCAGTCGTTGGAACTGTTAGTAGGTATGACGGATAACAAGGGTGCTGGTATGTCAAGCACGTTCGTTCTATAAGCTAATGAATGCTACTATTCTACCATGTTGTTACATCAACAAGCGATAAGTCAAGGATTTAACATGCATTTACAGTTAGAATTACAACACCCATATGGGTCTGTTTACAGTTTGTATTGACCGAAGGAAGCATACTTGTGCATTGCACTTTAAAACAGTATTGTTCATTTTCATGGATCTTGTTAAATATCAAGTTTATTTCCAATGTATATTTAAGCCGGTAAATGTTAAGCCATCTCTTAATGTGGTGTATTCAAATGAAATGGTATGGTAAGGGTAAATAGAAATCAGTGATCGTTAAAAATTCCATTGAAAATCCATTACCGCCCATATTTTGGTAACGTTTTGATATTTCCGTTTGTGTCAGTGTGTTTTTATATTTTTTATTTTTTTGCTCCCGTGTGGCTAGCCACACGGTAGATAGGGAGAAATATTCTGTGTAGGTTGTGCAGAGGTACTATATAAACCATACCTGGGTTATGGGCGCGTATATTGTAGTGTACGGCGGGTAGGCGACTTGTGCCGCCGCGTACTCGGTGGCCCGCAGGCTAATGTATTATTTTCAATAACACATTAGCGCGATTGATGTGCATTTGCTTTTATCCTGGGAACGTGTGCGGCCGCTGGCGGAAACGAGAGTGCAAGGAAGAGGCTTAGCCACTACAGAGCCGGGCCATGATTTAGTGTCCTACTGGATATCTACTTAATTCCTCGGACCAGCAGCCTCTCACGGGATTGAGAAATGGCTTCTCTCGTCTCTCTTTAACGGTGTTGTGTCTGCGAACCGTCTCCTTCCCTTCACCGGCCCTATATATAGATACACTGGACCTATAAAATCTTCTCAGATCCTTTTTGTTACTTTTGTCTCTTCCCTCTTCGAGCCAGGTTTCTTTTTTGTTTTTAAGATGCTCATCCACGAAATATGTGACGTGCTCGGCCTTTTTAGGACGGTAATTAAATATCTTTTTTTATGATGCGTCATTTATTTTTGCCCGTGTAGTATATCGACCGCTGCCAGAACCAGCACCAGCACCAGCACCAGTACCTTTCATTTCAACAACCCCTTCATCCCCAAATACAGAAATACATGAATTATTAAAAGGTTCCTTAGCCTTTTAATTAAAACAACATTTCATATGGTATCAAGTGCACCTATTGTAATACAAACTTAAAAACATATATATATATTTTTTTTTTCGTTAAAATTCCAAATGTTTGACTGATTTTGAATTAATTATTTTTGAAACAAATTTGATAAATATTATTACCTAGTAATTAATTAATTATTAAAAAGATTTCTTATCAATTTAGAAGTTGGTGCAGTATTATTGACATATGCATTAGTCAATTAGAAATAGATTTAAATGTTCTGTATAAGTAGAGAATTGATTTGAGTATATATTTTTGTTTAACATAATTTTCAATGATTTCAGGCCCCGCCTTATTACACGTACGAGGATGTCGTCTCGCAGAATAAAGTGAGTAAATTTTCAGTAACATTCATAATATCTAAAGAACATGTATTTTATAGTGCAACGTTATTTATGTGAGCTAAGACATTTCAGTGCTCTTGTTTTAATATGAATTCTGAGGAAATGTTTATTTCGTGTTGAATAAAATTTATTGAATACAAAACGCGAAAGCTTTCAAGAAAGTCGTCAGCGCGCTAATGTTGTATAGAAAATAAAATTGTGTAGGTATGTCTGTGTATGTATGTATGTATGTATGTATGTATGTATACATGTGCATTACATTACATACAGTTCCCCCTTAAAGCAGTAAACTGTGTAAAGAGAGATCATAAATGTTGGAGGGCCGCAAACGACTCACGAAAGACTTTTAAGTAACAACAACGCTCCCGAATATACGAAAATTATTAAGTTTATTATCGTGTGCTAGAGACAGATGTTTCTTCCGGGCTTTCGCGGCAGTTTATCCCCGTAAACTGACAGCAATAATTCGCAAAGTTACGCTACACAAGTGACACAACACGACAAGACAACGACACTATGTCCACATGACATTCGCTCGATACATTGCGAAAGAAGTAGTAAGTTAACACCGTCGCATCACGTTGCGTTGCGTCGTTCGTGATGTATCCGTACAGAATAAGTTTCAAGTTGTATTCTTTCGTTGTCGTTCTGCAACGCTGTTGGCGGCAATGCTCTTTGCAGGAATAAATATGTATATATGAACGTGTGTGTGTGTGTGTGTGTGTGTTTGAAAAACACGGGAAACCAGCGCATAGTAGCGTTAATTTGAATCTTACGAAGTGGTGTCAATCATTCTTAGTGATTCCAATACGAGTCGGTTTAACCCGTCGACTTTGGAACGTTTGGCAAACGGCGTCGGCGTCGGGTTGCCTGTGAGCCGGCCCCGGTGCCCGGTTACTCGTGCTAAAGTTCTATCCCGTTCAGGAGAGAGGGAACATTTGGAGTGAATCGCGTCGGGATGGTTTCATGACGTCACCAGGAGGCGGCGTCGCTGAACCCGATTGCGCCTGTCCAAGGAGTGGCACTGGCTCACTTTAATCTTTTTATTCCATTCAAATATAATGGTGGGTGGGTCCAACCGGGTGCATCTGCAAGTGCCATAACCTAACCTATCACGCGTTGCGCGTTCTTTCTCTTTCGCGTTAAAAAATTGGCATCGTGGCCCGCACTTTACTTCGCCCGAACTTCTTTTTTACCCGGAACGTCCGGTCCCTTTTTTCGTTAGCCATCTTTATTACATAGGTGCATACGTACAGGCAATGTTTTCGGTGTCTATACATATGCATTTATTACATTTTTTTTTAATTACCATACCTATATACTGCACCCTTACTTGAACCGGGATACTGTCGTTTTATACAACATTTTATTTGAGTTTATACCGTGAGTTACACTAACGAAAATCAAATGAACGTTAACAATGAAAAGACGTACAGACATAACACAACGCACCCGGTTACGCCAAGGAACGTTACATTGTGTTGCTGCACAATAGAATCGTGGTTTCAACGAAACAAAAAATTTGCTTCGGTACAGCGTAATTTTTATTTATGATACGAAAGTTTGCTAGCAAAATGACTCACCGGATATTTAAATACACTTTTAGGGATACTAGATAATTATATAATTTTAATAGCTTTCAAAATTACATCTAACGTTTCCACTTTAATATATGTATCTTCGTACTATATAAATATTCAATAATATTGCCAAAATGCCTTTGAACTTTGAATTTACATATATAAATACATATTAGTTACACTAGTATTTCTCAACATGAATGTCGTTAACTTACGAAGATGTTCACATATGAAACAATAAGCTAATGTATCACATATCGGATGATAGTACCTAGATATATTTCACATGCCGTTTACATAATAATGGAGACGTAAACAGTATTACTGTAATTAATACATCAACAGGGAATAGAGTAAATTGATTTGTACATCAATTTACAATAAGAGAAGACCTACCTATGCCTTCCTTGGTTTGTTTCCGGTATTATTATTATTACGTGAAGGTGCATGTACATATTAAAATTTAATCTCAATATATTATCATGATTATACAAATAAGGACTTGTATATTTAATCAGCTATATTTAGTTGGCGAAATCAATAATTATTGTAATAAACAGTCATTTCAGTATTAGAACATTTTATTTATGTAAATACAATTTTAGTTTTAAATCTTAATCAAGAATTTATTTGTAACACAAAACAAAATAAGAAAACCAGAATAAATTCGTTTTTATTTTTTTGGACAAATTATATATGAAAATTGAATCAGGAACGATTATTTAATAAAATATGTAAGTTGTGTGATTAACTCCCTTTTTTTTGTAAAGATCCTTACCGTTAAATATGCTAGACGACTAAAATAAAAAACTTTGTCGCATATTTAAAAAAAAAATTTAATTATGCATGCGTTAAAAAATTTGTCAATCTTTATGAAAATCAAGACCACATAATTTCTTATAACTTTTTATTAAATTCCGACTTCAAGTGGTTACACTGGTTTTTTTTTTTCAATCCGGATGTTCGTCCTTACGGAAGGATAATTAATAATATTTCGTAGCAGAGACTCAAACCATTTGCTACAATGGTAAGAGCCATCCTGTGCGCAGATTTGAAAGTCTGTTAAGCTTTCCATTGATTTTCCAAAGTTGACGCTGGAAAAAGTTCTGTTGGATACCGGTAGAGCGTGGTAGTGGCGCGTTTGTTTCCAAACCCTGGAACATACGGTCATGGTGTGAATCTGAGATTTGTGCGCCTTTGGATGTATGTGTTGTACGGAGACATATAACCGTCGTTTCCGTATCTATATAGAGCGAGAGTGACTTGGTATAGAATAGACACCAATTATTATGGATGTCTTGTATCGGTCATAAATAAAGGAAAAGAGTAATTGATTTTGTGATTGTAATTTCTTTCTCTGTCTGCTCTATATATATATATATAGGAAGAGAGAAAAAATATTTTCCAAGATGTTTTCACTGTTCATGGTCATGTTGAGCTGTTTCGAATTTTGATGAAGTTGATTTTTTTCTATTTTCGTTTCGTTACTTCATTTCGCTTAATTTGAATCTGCAATAAATTATTTGTTAATGAACACGCTTAACAATAGATTCTGCAGATAAAGGAATATTTGAATGGGTCAAACAGTTTGAATATTTGTTACACAGAAACAATTGTTATCTAGCGTTCCCTGCCCCACCCGTCCGTACTCTTGCCTTTTCGAATGACTCTTCTGTTATAGTAAATTTGCATTTCATATCTCCTTGAATATGTACAATGAAATAAATAAATTTGTAAAATGTAACAAATGGCATGTATGAATGTGGTGTACTTTCGCTACTTATGTATGCTATAGTTTCTATACGTGAGTTTTCATTTTTTTTTTTTCCTACTAGTGTTATCGCTTATCACGGTTAAGTACTTGCAAGAATTAATGTATTGCAGAAAGTAAGATTTTCTAACCCATAACGTAATGCATGTAATTCATATCCGTAAGTACATATCTCGTACCTTTGCTGCGTAAAAAATTTACATACTAAGATAAAATGTGCCGTAAATTCAAATATTTTAAAAGTTTTTATTTCCCTAACAGAAACAGCAAGGTGACTCATAACGCATTTTGCTGTTGGTTGAGTTGATTAGCACGCGTATGGTACACGCACGCACATATATATACACATACACACACACACACATTATAATATTATGTGTGAGGTGTGTATTGTTACTTGTCGTTAAGGGTGGTGGTTATAAATATAGCGCATATCATTTTCGAACAGGGATGAGTTAGTATACTGCAAAAAAAACTTATGGGGCACCATGAAGAGTAGAATATTGTGAAACAGCGAACAGTGCAGGGAAAATGGCCCGTGTGCAGACAGCGTGAGTCCCGATAGACTACCATGTCTCATTAAATATAAAACCAAACTAGCGCGTTTCCGCACTCCGCAACGAAAACAAACTGAGTTCGTTGCGCACAGTACAGCACAGTACAGTACAGTACAGCACAGCATAGCCTTTTAATATTTAATAGTTTATTTGACAAAGAAAACTTTTTAAATAGCCAGCGTGCTTTATAGACGTATGCATATATAATGCGACCACGGTTTATACATTTTTTCTCTCTGGTCTTTTACTCGTTCATACAAAAAATAAACAAAAAACAGCAGCGAGAAACTTTTATGTGGAATTAATAAAGCAAAGTTTGTTGCTTGTGCTGTGCTATACATACATATATATATATATATATATACTTGGGCTATTTGATAATCATTCTAGTGCAAAAGCTCGCGCATTGTCTAGTGACACATTCCGTAACACCATAACTGTGAAGTCGTGTCGCTCCTTTGTCTCTTGATCTTTCTGTGTTCGTGCTGTTGCTACCACTGCCACTGTTACTGCTAGTGCTACTGCTATTGATATTGCTACTGCTGAGACCGTCGTGTGCGTCATGCTGCAGTTTCTACGTTTCTACTTATCGGAGTCCACGCGAAGAGCAGCGCGACCGCCGTAGGAAACGGAACGGGAAACCGCCGAGTGTCGTACGTGACGCTGTGCGACCGGATGCGTGAACGTCTTGTTGTCGCCAGGTGTTGCGTGCGCGCCATTTACCACTCCCCTTCTTTCCAACCCCATCTTTCTTTTCGCATATATGCAAGGGCAAGAGTGTGTGTGTGTGTGTATGTATGTTTCGCAGCACGTGATAGATTGCCGAGTGAGTGCACGCGGCGTTTTTACTTTGAGCTCTTTGTATAGAGAGCTAGTGGCTCGCTAGGCATTTCGTCAACACGTGTGTGTGTGTGTGCATGTAGGGCCACAGGCCGATTTCGTACGTAACCGAGCTTTAAATTTGGCCTCCACTTATTGTTATTCGTCATAGTTTCGAAATTCTTGTCGTGTCGCAACAGGATGGAGAAGCCACACCGTTTCCCTTCGTATCTATATTGAAGCTTCACTGCTTGTCTCTAGAGTATGTATGTATGTATGTATGTAGATATACCTGGTATCTATGTATGTATATACGTATTTCGCTGCAGGCGTTCTTACCGTTGCTATATAGTCGCTTTCGTTGCTCGACCGAACTTACACCGTGCGTTGCTCATTCAATTACTGGCTCGTCAGAGGAGAAACAGACGCACCTTGGAACTTGGCTAACCGACTTTCCACAACTTGAATAAAAACGTTATGCCCGCATGTGCCTCATTAACCAAGATCAAAACAGTCTCTTGCGCGTACATATACACAGACAGACACACACACACACACAAAGTTACAAATTCATCCTGGTTTTCGCAGCAAGGTTATCAAGTTACTGTACTGTACTGCAAACGATCGTGAGACCTATGAGAAACTAATTATGTGCGGGTGTTGGCATAAATATCGCTGTACTAGTGTATAGCTTAATTTCCATTTGGGAAGGAAATACTGTCTGCTTCTTTCTTGATTTATAGAAGACTTCCTTGTGAGAAAAAAATAATTTCCGGTAAAAATCCTTAAAAAATATATCCTCCCGAAACGGTATGCTCGTGCTTTTTCATATCCTTTTGTCGCCGGCTTCAGCATGCGGTAAAATCGACATTGAATTGCAGTCACTATTACTAGAAACTCATCGTAGATATTTTGTGTGAAACGAGCACAGATATACAAATACATGCTGTGTATGTGCATATGTGTATGAAACCGAAGAAGGGACAGATATTTTACGTACGAGTTGGTTTCTGGTTTAGTTTGGGTTGAGTTGGAGTCTGTAAGCAGTACCGCCAGTAAATTAATGCTGTCGGCATCATTGCACAAGTTTTAAGTAGAACCAACTTTTGCATTACGCACCTACAGTCGTAAACCTAGAAAGCACACACGGTCACATAGTTATGGGTGGGTTGGTTGGTTGGTTGGTTGGTTCGGTCGTGCTATGAGACTAAGGACTGACCAGCCAGCGGCACAAACGTTGGAATAATGATCAGTAGGAGCAGGAGCAGTAGTAGCAGTAGCAGTAGTGGTAGTAGTAGTAGTGTTAGCAGTTGCAGTGCTATAGTCAGTGTTTGCTGTTGCCTGGCTCGTTCCTTGTGTTCAACATGTTCCTGTTCGGCGAGATGAGGGGATTATGCGTTAGTACTGCATTGCCGACGGCCACCCCATGCTTCTGCATTAATCGCAATTAGCCATACACATATCTGCCTATACCCGACACCCTAAGCGCTAACCTTGTTCATTATACTAGATTCCGACAATGCAACACAGTATGTATGTACATCTGCAATACTACAGATTTTAACCCCATCACTGTAAATGACGTTTTAATACATAATCTATACGAAATATCCTTGCAATTGGTCATTATCAATTTGGCTAATTAATTACATCCGTATCTGACAAGAATCTCTTTGTTCACCCGCAATATATTATTTTGATATATTCTACATTACGTAATTATAAAAAATGATCACGTTCCAATTTTCCGAAGCCAAAATGGTCGTAAGACTTTGTAATGTGTTATGCAATGAATGACGCTGAAATTGATTGCTTAGTTAAAAATAAGCCAGAGAGCTTATACTCGTATGTGTGTAGCGAAGTTGTAAAGATTGCAGATCGAAACCAGTATTCGGGCAACGGCTAATAATCACGTTCGTTTGGTCGCTGAGCGACAGTTCGAATTGCACCAAAGTTGACGAAATATATTACTTTCATTTTGAGAATCGTTACGCTGGCTTGTGAAATGCCTCACATCGCGCGTAACATTTTTTCGACAGAACCGTGGGGGCGCGCGCGATACTGGGCTAGGCTATGTTTTAGGTTCGGTTCGGTTCGGTTCGGTTCAGTTCAGCAGACTTCAGAGACAATAACAGACATGGCAATCCATCTTGTACGTAGACAACTTGTCTGCCAGAGCTTGTCTACTTTTCATTACGTCCACTCGTTCTGCTCTCTGTAATTAAAAAGACCAGCTGTTGATTATTGCCTAACAGAAGAGACAAATATAGGGCGCGGCACCATGTCTTCTTTCGTTTACCAACCCTCCGTACTTATCTTGTTATACACTTGTGTTGTATGCCCTTTTTTAAGCTCACGAAAAAAGGCAACCGTAAAAAGCGTTCAACTTTGATCTTCTTGAAACGCCTGTTACGGCTGCTCATTTTATCTTTATCAAGTATACCCATCACCAGAATTAACTTCATTGCCTTCACAATTGTTTCGATACATATTCTCATTAGTTCTTTTATATATATATATATAAATAAAAAAAAGTTGACCTTTCGAAATGTGACGGGTTGCACTGTACTGCACTGGCGTTCTATCATGAAACAATTATTTGACAAGACAAATTGTGCTGGCAAGCAGAACTGATTGTAATTGAATGATTCCGTGTTGGAAAACGAGATGTGAACATATTCACGAGGTTTTTAATAAACGTAAGGAACGTCGGGTATAATCTAACGAAAGAAATGTATTCGCGACGCGCGACACCAAATAAAGAATGCAATTTCGTTGATTAACCGGCTACGATGCACAACGTCGCGAACAAAAAGCGCAATCAACACAGACACGAATGTTCGCGCGCGCATTGTTCCCTACAACGTAATATTTAACACTTTATACTCTACCCGTTTGACGCTGCAACTTAGGGTCGTGGGCCGTGGGCTACACTGCGCCCATCTGTGTATAATACTAGTAGGGCGACGACGATGACGACGATGACGACGATGACGACGACGACGACGACTAGTAGGTAAGAGGTATACGTTCTCTCTACTACCATTCGTTTGAGTATGAAATATGGAAACTGTTTTAATTGTGACGTGGCCCGGGCTACGTTTTAAGAAGAACTTGTACGCTCCTGTGAATCTTGACTTGGGGTAAAATGTGCGCAATATTAATCGTGAGTAATCAGTCACGTTTGTTTGGCGTACAACAGGATGTTTTAGGTAAACTTGTTTTGGTAGATAGCAGCCGGTTGTATTACCTGGCTGTTCGAATTGATCGTTATGCTTCCTTCCTTCACAGTATTTGTCGTTCTATGTAGGTATGATAAAATGGATATTACCCAAGTGTTTCAATGTTGCATTCCTATACAACACGTAATGTAACAATGGTAATTTGATGGAAGACCCTTACCACTACACGTCCTATGTTTTTCTACTTGTATTTCATGCTTCATATTGATCTCTTTCGCACTATTACCGTTTCGGAATCATCTTTATTCGCTTTTCTCTTTTTCTATTACATACTTCTTTCATTGCAATTTATTTTATCACCTAGTCTTCACCGATATAATACAAAAACATAAATATATATATATATATATATATATATATATATATATATATATATATATATATATATACACTCGTACATAAAGGTGGTATGTATTTTGCTCACATATATAAAGAACGTGTTTGTTTGTAGTAATATCCCAGTAGTATGTTCGTTCGTCTTTATATTGTTAATAAACTGGCATGATAGTGGTGTGTTGTGGAAACCAAAAAGGAAACCAGTCTGTGTATCTTTAGATTTGTGTGTGTGTGTGTGTTGTGTGTAAGCATTATTATAGGGACATAACGTGAACCGTTCGTACTTATTATAAGTTCAGCTGCTAGAATTAATAACAAGAATTTTGCTAATCGCTTGATAAACTAGTTAAAAGTTCCCTAGAAAGTAATTAATATTTCACCATGCCATACTGTTGGTTCGATCCATAATATAAGCATGGCTCATCAAGAATGTCTTTTCACATCGCAAAATATGTTTCGTTATTCTATTCGGCGCTCACACTTCACACCCAACAAGCACCAACGAAATCAATTTGTTGTGTGATAACTTGTTACAATTGTTAACGGTGTGCGCAATTATGTTTTTATACCGAGATAAATGCAATTACTGTTTTTTCTACTTATTTGATACTTTACGGAAATGTAATATGTGGATTTTATTTGTGTTGGTTGAACCAGCACACCAGGCAGCAGCAACAGCAACACCAACACCAACAGGAACAGCAACAGCGTTCACGATTTGTGTACATTTGCTTTTACGTTCTGAAAACGTTAGCGTTTCAAATGAGTCTCGTTAAATCCGATATCCGTAATTTTGTTTCACTAAAAAGGACACGAACAAAACTGGGAACAAATAAAAACTACCATGATGTATATATATATATATATATATAAATATATACAGTGGTAGTTTCAGTTGAACATGAGTTAAAATGAGATTGGAACATACTGTATGTGTTCAATTACATAGGGTTATGCTCGCATTTGATACTCATATAGAAAATGACGCGTGCATATGCCTCTGAGCTTCTATTCTGCTCTCCGTACGAAGTTAATTTGATGTCATCTTCTATATAGATATAAACTACAACAACCAAGACAAGCCGCAGCCAGAAGCTAGAAAAGATGGGAAATTCGTCATTGTTATTCATATTGAATTCTCGTTTAAGGATACAACATCTCCTCTCATCTCCATTGGGCTATATCGCTCGAGAATGAGATGCACCATCCTTTCATCCCTCTTCACGTTCTCTTTTTCGTTTTTCGTCGACCGACGTCTTCCTATACACATGATCTTGCGTCGGCGCTCACAGCACGCTAGATTTCCGCAGGGCATTCTTTAATAACTAAGCTGAAAGGAAAAAAGTCTCTATTAAATTTGTATGGAAACATATTTGCGGTAAAAATATTTGCGCACACGCACCCAACCTCTATGCATGATATACAGGTATTTTTGTTTTTATTCGCAAATACCAAATACTATCCCTCTTTCTGTCCATTCGAAACATACATTAGCTTCTCTGTATTACCATCATGTACATACATACATAATTAAATTGACTTCAACAAGATTTCCCTACCATATCATCGATTATTTGTTTAGAAACTATATTTTCTTTTATGTACTCCATTTAACGCTTTATTTTCTATTTTAATATCCGAGTGCACACATAATACAAATAAAACATTTTTATTTTTATTCATACTCGTTACTAAATACAATTCTTATAATATCTTCGATATTACGTGTCATCGACATTAATTCATTTCCATGTGTGATTTTATGCGCGTGTATATCAAATGAATTATTAGTTATGGTTCCGCAAGATTAATGGTTCCGGAAAATGACAGGCTCAGTATGTGATTTTGTTTTATAGTCACACAACAACAAAAAAATCAAAAAAAAAAACATACAAAAACATGAACATTCTATTGGGTTAAATAGTTATTAAATATTTTATTTATTATTCGAACTCTGACGATGAATTGGAAATGTTGGTAAATTCGTGATTATTAGTTTTGAGCGCAATTTAATGTCGGTCATAATCGAAAAAATGGAACAACCTTGGTTTAGTTTGCAAAATAAGCACACGGTAAATGCAATTTTCTGAGAGTAGAACCCCATTACAGAGTCAAACGTGAAGAAGGTTTTCAGATAACAATATGTGTAGTCGGTGTGATGTAAAAATCCTATGGGAAATCAGTACACGGGATACGAATATACCAATCTCACTTATCACACAACTTGCTAAGAACATATCAGCTAATCTTTTGACAAGCAATACATGATCGAAAAATTTATTTACCATAAGCATTGTCGTCTTTAAAATATCATTTTCAACCATTTACAACATTTCTTACTTTATACAAATGACGTCATAACTGCGCAAAGATCTGCAATCGAATAATTTAACCATTTCATGTCTAATTTGAAACAATTGTTAGAATATTATATGAAAAATGTTTTTTTTTTATTTTAAAACCAAATACAGTAAAAATGATTTACTGTTTTGTAGTAGTGGGCACATTTAGTAACAAATAATAAATAGTGATTAGTAAATGAGTAGTTTGAAATATTTGGAAGGTAAAATCGAATTAGAAATAAAATTCGCAATTGCATTTACGTATCTGTTGAAAGTGTTATAGCGAACTAAAAACTGTTGGTTTAAGTATAAAATAAAAGTCGAACGATGAAACCAACAACGTATATGTATATATATGGGTGAATATTTTGGAATCTAATTTCGTACCGAAGCTAAATTGAAACTGTTAGTATATTGTAGGTACTTTTATTTTATTGCTCACTAACATGCACGTACATATATACTTTAAATTATTATTATTTCGCACCGTTATTGCACTCGTTTAGATAGTAATTACACCGAAAATCGAACCAACGAAAAAGCATAACTTTTATGTTTACTTCGGCTGTTACCCGACCAACTGTCGTATGCACAATAATTGTTTGTTTGTTTTTTTTTCTTCTGATTGTAATCAAAACATAGGTGTTGCATTGGTTTTCGGATTTCACACTTTTATTTTGTTCATTTTACTTGCTAATTTTCACACTAAAACCACAACATGTCTTAAGTACACTAACGGTAAATTAAACCCATATTCGAATTTAGTGGTGCGAGGTAAAATCTTTAAATTAGAATCTGAGATGACAAAACGTATTCTTAATATAAATTTAAATTGTTTTCCTCGTAGCTATGAGTATATTTTCGTCTTTTGCGTTAAAACAAAGGTAGTTGCTGTACGATGCATTTTTTTTTTGGATGCAACGAATAAAAATAAAGCTAGTTTAGTTTTGTAGGCTTTGCATGTAGGTGAAATGTACAGATTTCGTCCATGTTTGATACGTGATTGTGGTGCTAACGAGCGTCGATGCGGCAGTTAGATAAATACGCCATTGACTTATTGACATGGGGCCATCATTCTGCCAACCAGAGCACCGCCTCCAGCCCCCTGAATTACCGCCGCTTCATCTACCCACTGTTAAAATTAAACATAGACGACAAATTGGAACAATTGTCATTTTTACTGATTTTATTTTACTTTTTTATTAATCCGATGATGATCTCTCATATTATGTCTAATCATTTATGACTTTCTAATCGTTGGTAATTAATTTGTATAAAGTACTAATTATTATTGAAAATCTTAGTCTTATAAAGTCAATAAAATATTTGAACTGATTTCATAATAAGACGATTTGTATACGAGGAAATTATTGCATTTTTAAATGCCGGAGTTGGGAGGAGGATCTTGAATGAAAAGTGGAATTTTAAGAAATATAGAACTTAAAGTTAAGTGGATCAGAGTTTAGCAGTTAGTTTTTGTTTTCCAACTAAGTTCGGGATTGATAGTGCTAAATGTGTTTTACATACATCATTGCACGATAAGCACCTTTATATAGCAGAACTTTTAAAACTCATAAACCTGGTTTGAAATTATTATAGTCAATTTGACATTGCTTTTGTCAATTCTATTGAGAGTAAATGATGCATAAACAATTCAATTGAGGTTCTATTTCTAAAGGTAGCGTTGATATATTTGTTGTTCATGTGATGGCTGTGTTTCAAATTGAGTGCCCAATTTTTATTTGTTTTCACACAAACAAAATGTTCCAATTGTTACAAATTCACTTCGATTAAAAATTTGTACAACCATATTCACAACATTTTTTCATATCATTGAGATACAAAAATGTTAATTTCATACTTATGGATTTATTTAGTAGGAAACTGGTAAAATAGATATTGAGGAATATTGTTTAAAATAGTGTTCGAAACATGAGTAAAAACATTTCCAAAACAATGATGTAACGGATTATAATTAGCCATTAATGGAAATTTGATCATTGATTAAATATTCATTGCCTGTTTTAAGTATTCCATTATATCCCGCGTAAACGTTGGGAGCGAGATCCAGCCCGGTAATACACAAACACATAGGTCCTCACACATAAATACGCATATGCTTCGATTTCACAAACGTTCACACACAACACACAACCGCAAAGAGACATAGAACCAACATCCATAATATACAGCAACACGTATGCATACGTTAACGCAGTCTCGCCGCATTCGCTATATAGTAACGGAAGAGTATGGCGATACGAAGCGATCTAACGTAACTTTATGTGTGGAAAAAAAAGAAACTTTTCTTTTTCTTTTGTATTTCCACGAAAGGTAAAGCCGTCCTCATCAATTGATAATATAGGTTTCACATACGTTTATTTTCTTTAACGATGAGCTATTGTGAAAATACTTCTTTACGTATTTATTTATTTACATTCAAATCAAGGCACAAAAATAGCTGGCGGCCAAACAACCTTTCGTATATTTAGAATAAAAGTAATAAAATATTTTATATTCGTATAAGAGTATATACACCTACCTTTTGTATATTCGCTATATAACGTATACCTGAAAACAAAGAAAACTTTTATATTTTGTAATTTTATTTACAAACCACAGAACAACCCCACAAAAAAAAAGCAACTTCCCGTCTTATTATTTGAACTAGTAAACAAATAAAAATGAAAACCAACCTTATGATGTATAAAGAACAATATACATATAGAAACTGTATTATAACGAATAGAATATGTGAATATTAATATGTATATTTCGCTACACAATAAACATAGTATTGACATAGCCTTATTCATGTTTTTAAATAATTATTATTTTGCGAATAAAAATTTATTATTTTTATATTAAAATTGTATGAACGTAATATTTTTTTGCGATACGATATTAGAGAAGGTTAACATAGTTTACAAAGTTAATTAATTTTTGAAACTCGACTACATTTTACATTCTTGAATAATAAAAATATTTAAGTTTTCGAGATGAGACAACTATCTGCGCTAGCCGGAAAAGTCTTACGAACTTGGCATGGGGGAGATGAAAAAGGAAGTGATGGTATAGCAAGGGGACGAAGAAACGGAGGTATAATATTGATGGTGTGGTACTTTAGCGACGAAACGGGGAACGTAGGTTCACGTGTACTGCTGCCGTACCACAGATGGTTGACGCAGGCCCGAGGCGAAAGCTTAATTGGCTACATGTACCTCATTTGTGCCATGCTCTGGGCGTACATGAGACGTAGCTCCGCTCGTTCAAGTGCTTCATGAACTCACGATACAGTATCGTATTGGCTTTTTCAGTGCCCTTACTTCGCTTACATAAACACAGCACATCGACGTCCATGCATCGTCATTCATCGCATTGTATGCGCGTACATGTTAAACAGTTTTACGCGACGCAAGACGTGAACAGCGCATACGAACCTTTATAAATGAACCGTTTACCATCTTTTAATAATTTCAATAAATTGCATTCACTTGAAACACACATTTATTCTAGCGAACGTAATTAGTTTACGTCCAACGTTATAATAACAAAAAATAATAGAGGTTGTTTTTTTTTTATTTTTGAAATTAAATACGCACATAGCGTTATTAATTTAGATATGTTAAAAAAAAGATTTAGTGGAAAGATGCGGCTGGTTTATAATGACAAAATTTGTAATTTATTTTGAGCTTCTTAGCTTTTTTGTACGGAACAAAATGTTTATAAAATACCGCAAAACTCATTCAACGCGCTCCGGTGCATAATAAATTTAAAATGAAAAATTGAAAAAGAAATTCAAGGTATTTAGCCTGAATCTCTAGTTTCATTTCGAATGTACGTACCCTACCATACAGAATGGTATTTACTTGTGCATAATTTCACAGCAGAATTACCTGTGCGATTTTACGTAAAACAGACTTGCGTTTGCGTTTTAGATTGTGACGTTTTGCGTATTTGAATTAAAATTTTCATTATAATAAACGAGAAAACTAATTTTAAAAATAACATATTTCATTTCTTTTATTTGTTCATTTCATTTTTATTTTCCCCCCACCCCCCACATCTTCTTCGTTCGTTTCGCTGATGTTTCCCTTATTACAATATAATATAAAAGAAAGATGATATTCTGATCTCTTGTGTTATACTGTCAAAATACGGAAAGTAGCATTTAACGTATTATTCTTGACAGTTGGAAAGAGAAGAGAGCAAAAAAAAAAATCAGTCAAAAGAAACCTATAAAATTTTCTTTATAGCTATGACTTTTTATTTTGTCTCTTGTTTTCAGCTGCTGGATATTTTGTGTAAACAATTTATGCCGAGCATTATTTTGCATTTCGTCTAACTTGAAATAATAATTCGATTGTTTTTCTAGATTAATTTGCCTGTACATAATATCGAATGTTTTAGTTTTATTACTTAATATAAGAAAATGACATTATTTTATAGTGCAGCATTTAATGTTTGAACAAAAATTTCATCAAAACTTAACGGGCTCGCAGTTCGTAAAATTGTTATTGGCGACAAATGTGTAGACCATTAATGAGTGAAAAATTCATCTTTCGGTAAATATTTATGAAATATATTTACAAAAAAAAAAATGTATTAATCCGTTTATGTAAAATAATAAATGTTCATCTTCATTCCATTTGACCTATTTAGATAAATATCACGCATTGAGATATATTTGAATAAAGTCGGTTAGGTGAGTACGTCTTTTCTAAAATGCTAAATAGCCACCAAGTATTTACATAATGAATCATTTTATCAAATCCTTGAAAAAAATAACTCACTTCCTGTTACATTAAATATTATTTCGACGAAAAACAATATTATCATCATTATCATAAGTGAAGTATTTTGACAAACGAAAGTATAACGAACAAGTTTTTCAAGATCAACACTCTACATTAAAAAACCTTCAGCCAGTGTTAAAGAAAACGTAGAGCTTTAGTGGTGTGATTTATGAGTTCAGCTGTCATGCAGCGCAGCACAGCAACGCAACGGAACGCAACGTAACGTAACGTAACGCAACGCCGCACGGCTTGGTTTGGTTTGGTTTGGTTTGGCTTGGAGCAGGTAGCGATTCGGTACGGTACGGTATGGTACAGTTACGATAACTGCCGCTACGCTATCCTCTACTTTGCCTCTTGCTATCCTTGGCGACGGCATGGTGCTAAACGAACGTCGTCCGCTAATTTTCACACTTGCGTTCGCTTGATTAAGGTTTATTCCTTCAGTATTATTATTATTTACCATCGCGATAAGAAATTTACTCGATGAGCACAATGACAATGAAAACTTGGTATTGGTGCGGTGAATCGATTACCCGGTTACAAACTGACTTATAACCCTGTTACCATTATTGGTTAATTAGTCGATTCCCCCTACAGAACAGGAAACAGTCGCGGAAAACGTTTGGACAGCCACGGATAAGATACGCTAGAACCGTTTTATATTGTTCTACGAATCGACATACGAATAGAATGTAATGTGGAGCGTAGGGAACATATGTGTATATACTTAAATAGTATATATATGGTATTCTGGTTTTAATATGAATTTATTTTTATTGTAAAACTAGTGAAAGTAGATAGGGATATTTTACAGTAAGACTTCATTTAATTGGCTTATCGTTCGAAGCGTTTAAACTTAACAGCTAGAGATAAGACGACATCTCGTTATAAAGTTCATATGATATTGCAACGAGAGTGTTTGCAAAACTCCGTTGCATTGTGTGGTGTGGTGTGGTATGGTGTGCAGTAGTTTAATAAAATAATAAAATGGTAATCCATCTTTCTCATCTTACAAACCCAGACCAGATGTTTCTTGCGGTATGGCGTGATAAATATCGAACACTAGTCGGTCAAAAATGATTTGCATTTCAAATAGCATGTTAGTAAGCCATTTCATTACGTTATGAATGTTTTGAATCTGCAACTGGAGAAACGATGTCTCCGCACGCCAGCCAATAGCGTCTGCAACGAAAACGAAACGACATACGAAAAGGATGAAACGCATTTGGGATTTGCCACTTTCGGCAACGTCACGACTTTACGTTACGACAATATTCTTCGTAGAATGTGCGTTGGTGAGCTGTTGGGCTTTCAGTTGATGCGTGTACGTAAGTGTACCGGGTATCTCTAACGCGCATGCTTTACACTACACTCTAATGTAATTGTTTTGGTATGCTACATATCGTATATGGTAGCGTAGCATGTCGTCTGCCTCGCGGGTCCCACGCTACAAACTTTACGGTTGTGCTCGGACGATCTTTTGAATATATGCACATTCGTGAGTCGCTCGCGACCACTTTCGCCTATCGAAACGGCCGCTCGAACGCGTTCCCCAACATACACTCCGCCTGTGATTCAACCTACATATACTATTACTGCCACGTTGCCTTGGATGTACGTCGACGGTTCGGTCACCCTCGTCGTCTCCACTTATATACCTTTTTGGCCTTTTTTTTTTTTTGTTCTTTGATCCTGTTTTCTTTATATCATCGTGAGTACTACTGGACAAATAACTTGAGAGCATAACTTATGTATGGCGTACACAAAAACAGAAATATGTATGTATAGCCACTTCGAAATACCGGCGAACAAAAGGGAAACAATATTCCACATCGAATGTAATTAGAATACATTTCAATCGAGATGCAAACGAAAATATGTCTTTTATTAAGTATTTATATTTCCAACACACAATGTGATAACATACATTGTACATACATACATACATAAATCGTGATGTGAAAAGTATGCAACAAGAAATACATATAAACATGGTATGGAAGTTATGAAGACAACTGGTAATCTAACCAGTATACGAGTAGTAGGTAACGGTGTTATTGCGTCTGACTTTGATTTCCGCAATGCACATTGTAAGACGCTGATTTAAGAGGCCCGCAATAAAACGCCACCACGCGGGTCACACGCCTTTACGATAAGATGTGATTGGCGAGCTGAAGATTGTGCTATCTCAAAGTCAGTATGCGACATTTCAACACACAACAATACTCCTATGCAATGTGTGTGTGTGATGGCATTCCTTTTACGCCATTCGACATTTCGACAATACGTTTCATGTCTGCACAGATCTGTCGACGAACATTGCATTTTTTAAATCCAGTCTGTTCGATCACTAAACACATGGAATAGGAACACGAAACATTGTAAATACAAAAGAACAAATCACAAACGACTGACATTTTGCGCTAACTACACACACACACACACACACACACACACACACACACATACACTCGATAAGAAACATCCATGAAATTGTTAAACTTAAAAGAACTAAGGAGAGAGAGAAAAAAGCGAGAATATTTCGTTGGCTAAGAGGGTCAAATTACAAATTGTGTTAGTGTTTCATCATGATTCAAACATTTTCTGATTGTTTTGAATGGCGTGTGAAGTAATGTATACGTTTATACCTAAAAGTTTTAATGAAAAGGCCGATAATGTAGCGCCTTCTACTCACATACATACATATATACACGCGTACTCGTTGAGCGCTGAGCGTTCGATAGGGTTGCTTGAAGGCAAGACAGGAAGTGGTAAGTGGGGTTTTAGATACGCAAACACAGTGGTTAGTCACGTGCTCTTTGGCGCGACGTTCCTCATCGTTCGTCCTCTTCGGGCGGAATGGTTTGAAACTAATTCAGACTGGATTAGATGATACCGCTTGACGCAGTCAAGTGTCGCACGCGTGCGTCTGTCATAGGATAGCGATGCTTCGTTGTTGGTATAGACAGTATTGTGAGACGTGCCCCCTCCCCACCCCCCTCTGTCTCTGTCCCAGTACTTGCGCCGGTGTATCTGATAAGAGAGATTAGAGGCGGCTGAGAGGGGACGGTGTTGTACACCGAACCGAGCCGAGCCGAGGCATCCTTCGAGCGATCCACCTTTGTGAAGGTATCTTGTTCATGGTGAATTTGGAATTTCACCTTACGTTACAAAGCTCCGTGCTTTGCTCTTACTTGATGATGTTGAAACGGAAGGGAAAAGATCCTGTTTGATGGATTCTCGTTACAAACAAAACGCAGGCAGGTAAGTAGAGATTCCTGCTCTCGGGTTCGGCGATCGTTGTATTATTGTACATACATACATACATACATCCATACATACAGATACCGTATGGACCGGGCGACGTGAAATGCGACAACCGACAAGAACAACTCCAGTCCCGCAGCGACGCGACGTGGCCCCGTTATATCCAATCCATCCAAGAGTTGCGTTCGAAGTCTTCGTGTAGTGTTGTCGATGTTGTTGTTGTTGTTGTTGTTGTCGTTGCTGTTGTTGTTGTTGTTGCTTGCGCGATTCGTTTCCGACGCTTCTTGCGAGTTAAGAAGCTTAAGCACATCCTTGCTGCCTGCCTTGTTCTGTTACATGGCTCCACGTCTCAAAGGAACCAAATGGAATAAAAAGGGAATTTTCATTGCCGTGCGTCTTCCTAAAACGGAAAATACTCGGCGTCTCGTGAGACGTAAAATACGTCGCACTTTGGTTCTCGTCAGTTCGCCCGGCCAGAAAAACGTTACTATAGTGTTCAGTCGTGTCTCGGGGGTCACAGGTCGCCACCTTCACGTATATTCTTCTTAAATCATATTCCCAGCACTAGCTAGATATACAATACTTTTATTTCACGTCGGTATTTACATCGTTATATTGTCTACTATTTTCCACTTATCACAGACAGTTGCTTTCGTCGTTGACCACATTTCCAAAATTGTTCAAAATTCTGTTTCATCCTATAAAATTGAAATGTTCTTGCCGTTATAATACCTTTCGAATAAATTTAATACGAACTCACATATTCTTGTTTAAAAATTGAAATTCCCAACAGAATTCTATATATAGTAAAACATTTTCTGATGACGGCTTCTGTCTATGACTCACCAGCGACCTGTTATATGTATTTAAATAAATGCTCACTACGTAAAACTCGGAAAAAGATAAAATATATATGAACGACTTACTGGGGACTCGGTTGAAATATGGCCATTTGCAATAAAACTAAAACTTTTCAAATTTTCCGTTTTAAATATACAGATCCAATGTTTTAAAATGACAAATCACTCGGAAATTTAGTTAGCAAATAACATAAAAGAGAAACGTATCGTGTAAAGAAAATCATTTTGGTAACTTTGGGCACAAAAACAAACAAACAAAAAAAAAAAACGAAATGTTCTATAAATTGTCGTTATCGACGATTTGTTAATCCGGTGGAACAAACCTTCCAGTTATTAAGTGCTCCGTTAATTGGCTCGCATCCAAAATGTACAAGTCAATAAAAAATATGTTTGAACGCGCATACAACGACCAGCACAAATAATTACAAAAAAGTTATATCAATTAAGAAATAACATACGAATCGAAATCATAAAACACGCATGCGTAGAACTGTTTGAGTTTATAATACGACAGAAGCTATATTCGCTTTCTCGTGGCCGCATTAAGCTGTTCACAACTGTGACGTGATCAAACATATCACGAATATGCACACCACAAAAGCTAATTAGATTTATGAACATATATGCTACTTTTGGTTTAAAGCCGGCAACAAACCACTGCTACTGCCGTCGCCGCAATATTTGTCGCAATGACATTTTTCACACGAATCACACAGAATAAAATCAAACGCGCCCTTCAAAGAATGCGCGGCTATTCAATATCCGTTGTATTATCAAAAAACAAAATTATTTACGCCTTATTCTTTTCATCAAACATGTGCTGACAGCTTTGGAAAATTATTTCTTTATATAAACAAATATTACATCCGTGCAAAATTGATTTTTTTTCAAAAGGTTGCGATTATATTTATATTTCAATCCAACGACTAACTGATTGCAAACGTAACCAATCTGATACTATATAACAGATTGTATAATGTAAATTTAAATAAATTACCCAATTTTGTAATAAAACAAAATGAACACAAAAAATAATCTTTTATTTTATCTCATTACGGCTAATGGAAATCTAATTATTTATTTATAAATTGTCTGCAACGCCTTCAAAATGTAGCAATATAATTATATTTTTCGTAGACTTTAGAAATTTATAAATAATTAATTAATATTGTTGTGAAACTATTGAAACCACTATTAATTTGCATTATTACGTAAATATTTGATATTAATTTTACATATTTTCATTTGGACGCGTAACATTGTTGAATTACAAAATTTCATAATAATTCATAAATAATTGCGTTGATTATTGTATGATTTATATGTTTCATTTAGTCACACAAATATATGAAAAGCAAAATTATCGTTTGTTTGTTCGTAATAAAGTCTATTCAATTTATAGTTAAATATATATGCGAAACAATTGTTGATACAATTTTTGGTATTATACATATTATACGAAATTTAATTAAACGCACGCGCACTCGCCAATTATTAAAGATATTTATATAATTACTATTGCAATCAATAATGATTATACGCTTGTGTACTAAGAAACATTTGATTTAAAAATATAAATATTGAAAATTCGTAAACGTGATCAATATTGGATGGCGCATTGAAACGTCTTTTGATTTAAAATTCTGTGTCATGCATATGCAAAATAATTACGAAACGTCTTACCTTTTAAGCGAGGCAGTGTTTCATATTTTTACAAAAATACGAAGAAGATATAAATATTTGAGTTCAGTAAGTAAAAAAAAAATATAAATATGTTTTATGTGAAAATTTACAAATTATCTTGAATAATAAAATAGGCTTTTAGGATTTATGAGTCGTAATACCAGTAAGTTGACTTAGATAAATATGTTAATTAAATTATTATCGCAGACGAAATATTTTATTTAGTTTTTAATTCTAGAATGTTTGATGTTTTTTTTTATTGAATGTGCACAAATTTTGTTTTTATATATATAATAAAATGAAAATTGATTTCGTTATGAATCGATAGGTAACATCAATAAATCGATATATTTGTGCGGAAATCTGTTGGCAATAGCATATTAAGCCAGTGTTGCGATGTTGTTGATTTTCGTGTATGATTGTAAATATATTCGTGTGAGCACATATACATGAACGAGCTTATTTTCTGAGCAATTTATAACACCTGTTGCAAAATCTCTGGAACCGCACAGGAGCTGACAAATAAATCAGTTATCTTTTTCTTTTATTACGTTTACGTTGTGTGTGTGTGTGTGATTATAGTTTGTATCACACCTTTCAACAACGTACCATATCTTTATAACTGCAACACGTGACCAACAATTCAAACACATATACACAAAAGAACATGAGGTTTTTATTCTTGGCCATTACTTTGCAGCAGGAATCAAATTGAATTTTTCTTTGTTTATGACTCTTTTTTCCTCCAGTTCCTTTATTGTTTTAGTTAGTTTTCTATAAATATTTTCAAATCATTTATTTGTGTAAAATATCTTCTACCTGGTTTTACTACTCATTTGTAATTATTGATTTAGCAATGACGAGAATAATAAGAAATTATAAGCATGTTGCCAACCCGTCTAAGTGTAATTTTTAATGAATAAATTTTAATAAGCCTGAATATCGAAACATTATGCATAAAATTGATGAGTGTACGCACTTAGATAAATTACTGTATTTTTCATTTTGACAAAGGCGTAATTTAGTTGACGTTGTATAACATAGAGCATTTAATTATAAGAAAGAGAAAATGTATAGCGATTAGAAGGGCAGTATAGAGAATTATTAATATTTTTGACAGTTGTGAATGACTAGGAATTATTCTGGGAACTTTTAAGAAATTAGTTATTTCCCTGAGTCATATTACAGGTTGACGATTTTGTTTGTTTTGTTAATTTTCGTCACAATTAAACAAACATTTCTCAATTGTATGAATCGACTACATGCATATACGAGCCGTTACATTTATTAATGCGTCGAAAGAAATAATAATACGAGTTTATTAAAATAAAAATTGTTTTATTATATCAATGAATACATATTGTTTTATGAGCTATGTATGTATATTTCAATGGGTTCCTACAGTGTCTATAGAGATAGTGTGTAAATTTAGTGTAATAATCTTACCCTTAGTAGTAAACTAGATTAATCGAGCCAAACAAACAAGTTTCGGTCACGAATCGAATCGGTTATATTTACAATGGTCAAACTTTCGAGCAAATGTCGAAATTCCTTCGACAAGCAACATTTACGGTAACCTAAATACAATAACGCTGGTTATCTCATGTTATATCGTATGTGATTCGTACGTAATAGTGATGTGGCGATATATTTTGCTGGATTTGATTGTACTGTAGCTGTTAATTCGGTAGTTTATAGGTACAGACTGGGAATTACGTGATAGATTTATGTAAATTGGCTCAGGCGTGTTTAATGAATTCTCTATATTATCTTCATAAAAATTCGTGTGTATTTACGATAGTAATTTGGCGGTAGCGAAATGTACATAAAAGAGTCGTATTCGGTATAGTTCTGCGTGAGGTTTGTCCTAATGAAATAACCGTTAAATCGCGTTATAAAAACGCCCACAACCGGTCCATTTTAAACTTGTATGCTACTACTATTTCCACCTATGTATGTATACGTGTATATTTATTTTTTGTTGTTGTTTTCGCACGGTTTTATTTTACACCGATCGTAAATAACTGGCAAAAGTGCGGTAAGAATAAATTTCCGAGTACGGTACTGTCACGTTTATATACATACATACCTACAAACGAACGAACGAACGAACCCTCCGCGAATAATTCGTATACCATTTTCGCCCCTCTCTTTCCATTTCCCCCACAACTATAAATGATAGATCACCTGTAATTATGCTTTGAATTCAACATAGCTAGTCCATTAGGTAATACTGTAGTTATGGTTCGCCACCTAATTCCTGTTGTAGTCTCCTCTGTTTAATGAAGATGTCGCGAATGCAATTTACTGCAGTGTTGGATCACTGTTTGTACCACCACAATTATCGTACATGAGGGGACAGTTATATCCATTCACTGATCATATTCACCAAACCACTATTCTCTTCACTCACTTTGTCGTGTCAACACACCAATCAATCTGCGCAGTATCATCTGCTTTTCACACGGTACAGAGTTTCAGGATTCTAGTGCTTGACCTTGAAACCGGTAGCTATCTCTTTGGAAGTACTAGAACTTATTATTTATTTAACTCAAATAAAACTACTTCCAAAGCACTATAATTCGTCTGCAGTTCATGTCTCATATACGTACATATGTTACATCACTGAACATTTTTTCAGTAGATTTAAAGAGAGAAGTAAACTTTGACAAACTACCGTCTTTATTTAATGTTCACACATGTGCAGACATATCAAATTTTATGTTGGTTATTGTATGATCAAGATGTATGAGTATCGTCATTTATACCTACATATATGAACATCAGTTGAGTGTATTAATTTGTATTTTTCTAAATAAAAATTTTACAAAATCTTTCTGAGATTATTTACTAAGTTTTGGTAGAGTATGTGGTTAAATCATAGTTAAATCACAGTAATGACCTATCGGCTGTTTGAGGAAAAAACAATCGAGTGCCTGAAACAAACAAGCAGCTGCGTAACCTAACTGGGACGTTAACAGTAAGTGGTGCATATGGTGTGCTGCCTTTTTGCACAAGAACAAAAATCGTCCGTCCGTAAACACTAAATATCTTATTATGTGTTTACTTACGACAGAATTTCTCTGCGAATCTTTTAATCTGCGCCCGGCGATCTCCACTGGCCGCACTTTTCGAGATAGAATTTTGCCACTCCACCCGCCACAGCCACCGTCACGGTATCTAGACCATTTGCAATAATCTGAAGAGATAGTCCTTTTCCCTTTTCGTTGTATCCACTATATTCGGGTATATGTGTGCGTAGGGTTTTATGTTTGTGTGCGACTCATTCCCATAACGTTTTCTTTTCGATGCTTGCTGCTATGCTGTGTATATATATTTATTCTTTTTCTTCTTCATCTGGTTCTTTCTCTCGCTTAACCCGACCCTCCTCTCTATTCCGTTTGCCATTCGATGGCCTATCCTCCACGTCCCCAGCGGAAATTAGTTCTTTTTTACGTCACCAGAGATGTTTTACCAATATCGAGAAGAGGGACTTCGTACGCTCCATTTATTCAGCCAAAGACTCGTTGACAATAAAACGATGAAGTATTTCACCTTAGTATTTTATAGAAATTTAGTAATCTTTTCGACTACGTCATTTACTGCTATACAACAACAAGATTATACCATACCCTTCTTTGGAGCGTATTATTTTTATATAAATACTCTAGCGATTTTTATGTTTTCGTAATAGCAGAAACTAACAATACTATAGAGATACTAGACAATTTTTAGCTATGAAAAGAAAACAATTACTTTGGGTTTCAAATTAATAATAATACTGGTTCAGAAAGATGTGTTTGTTGTCTATGGTTGTTGATACAGTTAAGACGTCAGGGAATTATTTCAACCGTGGAAAAATAAATATTACCAAAACAACACAGATGTTTGTATTGTTCCAGCATTATATTTAAAAGATTAATGTTATTTGTTATCATAATCTGCCAGTTTTGATACGATAAACTTTTTAATTCTTTTAATCTTTGAACGTTTCATAACAGATAAATTATACTAAATTTATTCAATTATACAATTATTTAACTTTTAAAATGAAAAGCAGAAATGTATGTATAACTCCAACATCAAAGAGGAAATGTTTGTTGTTGAAATACTAACTGATTTTTAGTTACGATTATATATTAAGAAAATAATTCAAATAAAACGACCCTGCGTTATCAACTTTAAGAATATCTATATTTAAATTTTAGTATATAAATATTTGCGTCAACGCTACTTTGCATATTTTAATCGAGAAATTATAATTATTCATAATTGATGTATGGTATACCTATAGGTATCGTTCTTTACCGACACGATTAGACAAAGTTTGCGTGGGTGATCAAAGTAGAATATAAATTTCATGCGTTCAAGCTACTTTGACAAGTGCGAGCTAATGGTTTTCGTACGAAATTCATTCAACGTAAAAATCATATTGAAATATGGTGAAAAATGCATGTCCAATTTCAGTGACGGAAAAATTTACGATAGAATCTACGAAGTTTTCTGCATTTATTTCTAGTCTCGGTTTTATATACATTATCTGTTGATGTCATACACATATTGAAATTAATTACTTGATACGTATATGAATACTTTTGTTTTATTGCGCTTCATGATAAATAAATTTTTAACGAAATTTGTTTTGCTTACTTTTTTGTACATGTACATATTACGAATATATATACTCTAGTAAATTAATAGCTTTATCGAAATAAGCTTTAATTGGCAATATTTTGTGATAATGAATTAATTATAGTATGAAATACAAAGTATTAATAAATGATTGGAAAATTAAATAACATTCTAAATATATTTATCATATCATTGAATTTTTGATCGAACAGACATGGTTGATAAATTTTTAATTTGCATTTTACCAAATAACATTTGATTATGTGTAACAAAATGTTTCGCTTTTTGAACCACTTTAATAAATTAACAATTACAGTTATTTGGGTTTTTGCTTAGTTTTTGGAATGAGTTCGAAAAAAAGTTCAAATTAATTTGTTTAAAATGAATAAAGTATCGATTTGTATATTGAATAGCGCTTACATCTGTGCATCTGACCATAATCCTAATTCGGCCGATGGGAGTACACGTGTACACCAATTTATAGTTTGACCAAATAAAATGTTTGATATTTTCCTAAATGTCAAATACACGTTTTAAGGTCTTTTGATATGACAATGTTAATTAGTAAATTACATGTATGTGAAATAACTTTATTCAACACAGGTACGGTGATGCAGTTTCTATACGGATACAAACTGACTGTGTTTTGAA
This sequence comes from Nebria salina, assembly GCA_944039245.1. NCBI lineage: Eukaryota > Metazoa > Arthropoda > Insecta > Coleoptera > Carabidae > Nebria > Nebria salina. Next base: position 1,934,362 of record OX063288.1, on the reverse strand, counting down.
TTAAATAATTTAATAAAACTAAATCCTTTGTAGCAAATAAGTGCAATCTTGTCACAAAGCTGACCTTTTGTACATAAGCGACATGCATAGCCTTTTTGCATTTTTTTTTTTGTATTAAATTCACAACAATTTAGAAATGGTGACAGAATTAATTACCATCATATTCCTGGGATTCTAAATTTCTACAGTTCTAAATATTCATTTCATTTCAGTGGACACAATGATATAAATTGTAACACACTGCGTGTTTCACGTAACTCTGTCATTTTTAGCCATTTATTCCGGTGACAATTTTCACAATTGCGTCCGATATGTTTTTTTCTAATAATTCTTTCAATATTAATATATTTGTTTATTTTATCTAATAAAATGAGTGTACATATGGCGTTTCTTTATTGGTGCATGTTTCAAAATAACGGGTGTATTTATTCGTGCATTCGACACGTGCGAAAACACTTTACTTACATATATATGTATATGTATGATCTCAAGATGTATGAACAGTAATCTAGCGGAAAATTTCAATGTGAATTTAGAGATAGATATTTCTTAGGCGCAGCTGGCTTTGAACTAGATATATAGTTTTGAGAATTCGCTCAATTTCGGTCGCCACACAGGCACACGGTACGAAGATATCAGATATAACTAGATATTTTGGATATTCCAAATGCATCGTTCATAATAAATGATAAAAGACGCCTGGTGAAAAATTGTATCTTCTGTATAACGGTTGTGCATCATTTATTTATTTAATGCCTTCTCTGGTTTCTCGAACGTGATTTAATTCAACTCTTCTCAAACTTCTGACGGATTACCGTTTTTAACCATCCTACCATCTTACCTTTATATATATATATATATATATATATATATATATATATATATATATATATATATATATATATATATTGTTAATTATCATAATCGTTTAATTACCGGTATCAAAGAGTGGTTTCCAATCTGTTGTTTATGGGTATTGCATTGTAAATGTGGTATTAAAATCGGTATTTGATGTTAGCTTAAAATATGAATGACATCAGTAATTATTGTTTTTACTGTGTACATTTATGCGTATTGCGATGACGATGTGCGGTAACCGTTGCACTTTTAGGCAATGAGCTGCAATCGATCGCCATAGATATAATTATAACTACGTTTTTAATGTACGTTTTTTTTTCGCTCGAAATTGCATACAAACTATAGCTATCCTGCAATCTGAATTTTTTTTTTTTTTTTGGAGTTATGATATTAATAAATCCGTCAAAGTTATTTATGAGGTGACCATTACGTCTAGGTCAGTTTTTCGTGTAATCACCAGTTAGAAATGAAACAAATTTATCGTACACTGTAGTATCAGAAATATTGCGGAACATGACAAAAAAAATAAAAAAAATTTAGTAATATTAAGTTCAACTTGAATTATTTGTTACAGTATATTCGAATAAATTTATTATTTAAATTGAGTGCACTGAACAGTGCAAAAGGTAGTTATCATCATTTTTCAGCAACGTATTCAAATCAATTACGTTTTTTTGAAAAATTAATATATACCATAGAAAATTAATTAACATTTTAATTGATACAAGAAATGAATATAAAATTAAGTCGACATTGAACCCTAGACGTTAGGAAAAAAAGTATGATAAATATTCAGAATAAAATGTGGCAGTTACTGAAAACCAATCAATAAGAGTAGATTAAGATTATTCAACAATGAGAGAAGTAAATTCACTGTCTAGTGAGATGATAAATGGTTTTTATAATCATTCTTTCCTATCCCAATTTTATCTGAGAGAATACAATAATAGACAATACAGACGACTTGAAAATTAAAAATAATTAAAACGAATCAGTAAATGAAAGAACGCTGAGAGTGAGTTAAGGCGGTAATAATTCATAACAAGTGGTTTATTTTCAGTTTTCTGAAAAGAGAGTATGCGCGCAAGCTAGAACCGATCCATTCCGAAAATGCCCGACCGTTGGGAAATTTATTATTTGAATAGACTAGGGGAGACAGATTTTATAAAGATACTTAAAAATGATACAGTCGAGGTGACCAAATTTTATTTATAGCAGATTTTACATTTTTTTGGATTCACCCAAAAAATCTAAACTAAACACATATTTAGATTACATTATTTTTTGTGCTCAAAATTAATAATATATGCTTGAAAAAGGTTAAAGGTTGTTTTCCAACCCATTTATGATAAAAAACGTGATGATTTTATGTAATGTTGGTAAAAAAGTAGACAATTTTTTTTTTCTAGTTTAAACAATTTGTCTTGAATTTTGAAGTATAAAAAAGCTAATATTTTAACCAAAGTAAACGGTAATGTGGTTGAGTGTTTGATTTAACTTTACAAAAAATATTCTGCCAGCGAACTGAAACAGAACCCCGACTAACTAAATTAAACATGACATTCACAGAACTTAATTAGAAAGAGTTAAAATAAAACTTTATATAAAAAAAAAGGAATAACGGGAACATCTACATCTAACCAGAACTGTTCTAGGAAGTTTAATTTCTGTATCAGAAATTCCAATCTCTATTAATGAAGTACGCAGTCAGAAGGTACCATTCTTTTCTGTATAAGTGACATGTAAGATAAGTTTTGATTAAACAAATCTGGAGTCTGGACAACTTTTTTTTTTTGGGGTAATTCAATCAATTAGTAATGTAACAATTATATTCTATGGAACAAATTTTGAATATTATATTTAGGTTGGAGCTAATTTCGCTAAAACTTTTAAATTCCGTGTATACTATATGAATATTATTAATTAAATTAAATGTACATGTTAAAACACATGACACAAAATCAGGTTAATTAAAAAAATTAATAATGCAAAAAGTAGTTTTTATTAAAAACGCCACAAAAAATTCAACCTTTAAATTAACACGGATAATATACACAATGCACATATTACGTTCAATTTAAATTAGTATACGGTTAACGCCAAGATACTACGTAACAGATTTGAACTTGTGTATGACAACCTATAACCAATACGATAATCATATTGTTTTTGATTGGAAATGGTGATTGTACTACTAAATATACCTACTAACATAGAACGTAACAGTCTTTGATCATCATAACGCAGTATCTGCAATACTGGTTGATGCATACTTGCAAAATAGTGCACGGTTCCTTTGGCAACAATAACTGCTGTTTCAACCAAATGCGATTGGATGGCAATGGCAGTTTTACTCTATTCTACAATACCAAATGACGTGAGCCCCGTGGTTTGTACCTTAGGGTACCATTTCGTTATATACATACTTACGTATTATATCGGTAATAGAATACGCTGAAATGGTATTTGCGTATTTTTATAGAAAACATTACGTGGTATGTGCATCTGATGCCAAGTTACAATACAAGGAATATTACTTTTAATTACAAAATGTATTTTACAATATATTTTATTTTAAATATGGTTTTAATAAAGAAATTGAATAATAGTTTTATTTAAATTTTTTTTACAATATTTGCACAAAGGTGCTGAGTAAAAAGTTAAAAAAAAATTAAGTAAGTTATCGGGATGGATTTATAACCTGTACGGAATGCTCCATAACTATAGATATCTGATTGAGACGATTCGAGTCGGAAACCCGCGAACAAGCAATTAATTTTTTCTTGGTGCCCTGGCATAGAAGCTAGGGCGGCCTAACAGCACTGTGTTCATTGTTAACTATCGCGGTTTTCCTTTGACTGTATAATTTAGAACGGGTTTCGACCGAGAGATTACGATATGAAGTTAGTAGTATAATGAATAAGTCTCACCATTATCAGAATGTCGAGGGAGCCATTGCCAAAAACCTCTTCTGCACTATGGGAAACGTAATATATAATCATTATGAATTGAATAATATTTACATTAAGAATACGGAAATATATGAAATTTTATCGCTCAAATTCTTAGTGATGTTGTTTATCGCTACTTTATATTCGGAATTTTGTCACGATTTAGATTAGACAACACATTCTACTTTGCTTAAAGTTCAAATATCTAATATAAACTTAATTCAACAACCCAGGCTCTTGTTCTGTTCTAATTCCCTACGACTCGAACATAACATATGTATCTTAAAGGTACAAAGCGCATCACAAATCACATATATATCTTCTATATTTTTCACACCCCGAAATTATTTATTTTATATTTCATTTTTAATACATCATAATTTTTCATAATCGTTTACATAAAGTCGGATACAAAAAAAAATGTCAACTACCGGTTGGGAATTAATTTTTATTTATGCGTACAAGAATAAAAATTGTTGTTTTAATATAATAACATGCAATGCGGTTTAGTGATAAAACTAAAAAATCAATTACAGCATTTTTTAGATTTTTTGATAACAACTGGTAATTAATAATGCTAGAACAATAATTAATCTTCTTCACTCAGAGTAAACAATATTTAAAATACATTTATAAAAAATAATGAACAACATGATTAAATGTAGTAAATAATTTTCAGTTCATTTTAGAAAATATTTAATATGGAAAATTTTTAAAAGAAAATCAACAAAGATTGTAAAAAAAAAATGTAAACACTAAATAATTGAATAACTAACTCTGTCAAATTGTATTATTTTTGTCCTTATTTTTAAATAAAATAAATATTTCCGAAAACCGAATTATATACAAAAAATCGAAAGGTAAATATTTAAGGACTTTTAAAAAGCTATCCATCATTGTCTCTTATTCACCAAGTCAAAGCATATATTAAACGGTGCTTCCTTTATATTTTTGCAGAAAAACTTTTACCAAAACATCAAAAACTGAATGTTCATAATTTTCAATATTTCGTTTCCATATATCTATAATACAGCCAAAAAGTTTAATATAACTTTTTAAAGCATTTACTTTTCCAAATATTTTTTCTTCCGTATCAATAAATCATGTTTCACGTGTCTTATAAACTTCATTTAAACGATATTTAAAATACTACTAGCAAAATTTATCGTTTTATTCATTCATTTTTGGAATTTTGAGGTTGTGTTACAATTCCTGTAACATAATAAATGTTGTTTAATTTTTTAGAACGCTGACAAATTTAATGTTAAATCAGTTATCCGCAATCCCTTTGTAATATTAATCTACTCTTCCATACTTGATTCTTATTTCAAAAGTTAATTTTGTACACTATTCATTCGTTCAGTAAATCCCGTTTGATAACTGAAGCCAGAGCCAATACTTCAAATATGATCCACTTTACTTCTTCAGCTAACATACTAGCCGTAATGAACAATTAAAAAATGTATTCGTTTTCAAAAGTTCGTGTAGAAAAATAACAAACGCGTTGGCAAAATAATGTTTAACACCTCTTTTATATTGTAAATTAAATATGAGAACGTTTGTAATTTTAGGAAATTGAAACAATGATTGTAGTAGTATGAATGTTTGGAAGAATTTTAGTAAGCATTATAAAGATACAAAATGTTAATAAAAACAAATTAGCTGAAGTTATAATATATTTAGTTCCTCGTTGGCCATTTTAAATTTTTTGTTCATTACACATAGGTACTACAAGTAATATAATATTAATGAAAGTTTTTGCAATATAAGTATCTTAATTTTAACGATATTCAAGATGTTTTATCAAGAGAATTAAATTGTGTTCTTCTTGTTGTTCTGTAATATTATAATTTTTTAATTGCACCCGGCATTTTACCTTCTCCAAGCAGCAGCAGAACAACAACAAGAAGAGCAAAAATACGGCTTGTATCAATTCTGCGTTTGTTCTTTCATAATTAATTTTGTTTTGTCGAAGAGAGAACATTAATTAATAAATAATCTGAAAGTTCTGCTACAGTCAAAGTTCATTTCAATACAGAACGAGCACCTATCTACTACTTGGAGTACCTGTAGGTACTCCGTACTTAACTAGTTTCAGTCTGGCATTGCGCCTTCTTCACTTTACATTATTTATTCAACAGATAATGTTCGTGGTTCATCACTTTAAAATTACATTAATGACATTGTCTTAAGGTTGTTCTTGTTGTGTATCTTCAAAAGTTTCCATGAATTTATAACATACCTCCCTTTCCCTTGTTCCAAAAGTGTTTCAGGAGTTGCTTAAGTTTATGATGAAGGTTTATGGTATTTAAATAAGAATTTATAAACAGCTTTCGAAAAGTAGCTCGAAACATTTTATTATTTTAACCTCTTCAGACGCTAAAAGAAAAATATAGGATATGCTGATGCGATACTTGGCCTTCTCATTTTATCAACACGTCTTTAAAGATAATTTCTGCATTATTGATATCAGTCGAGAAATATTATTATTATTTGTAATATTTATATTATATTACTACCTGTGCTTGTCTCATTCCATGTCATATTACCGAACAAAATATTGATGGAATTTGGTGATGACGCAGTATATTTACCCAATGATGGATGACATATAAAGAGATTTCAACTGCGTACACCTGTTTTCAGTGATAGATAATGACAAAGTATCAGTGTCACAATTGATATTTTATTCATCTACCAATTCATAAAAATGATTAATAAATTTTACGTATATACTTTTTTGTTATTTTTAAATTTCAAAGCATTTCTCCCTTCAATGACTAGGCTCGATAACTAGATACTTATTTTATGTTTTACTCAATCATATCAATATTGAATAAACTTTCAAATAAAATACATTGATTTCAATTTTTTTCTAACGCATAAACGAAATGCATTTTCTTGTACGTATATGTATTTTTCTATAATTACAGCATATCGGTTTAGTTAAAGTATATGTATTTAATCATAAAAATACAAATCTCCTTAGGCATAGTCAAGTTTCAAAAGAATTCAAAATATATGTTGTTTGAATTTCTCCATTGTATTCACGTTCTTCGTTTGAAAGATTTACATGTGGTGTAATTATAAAGACCAAATTTTAAAATTCTTATAAAATTATTTCTGTAATCTATCAATTCTCGAAAATCAAAAAATTTTAAATTTCCAGGTATCATTATTATGATTCTATATATGTATTGTACTAGAGTATACAACTGATTTGTTCATTTTTGGTGGTGATTGTGTGAACGTTATTTTATGAAATATCGATTTCTATTTAGAATTTAAAATATGTCCATAATATAAATAAATGTATACAAAAATAAATGCGTGACATATGGAAAATAAATTTTAGCCTGTTATGATATAAAAAAAAACAAAGCACAAAATTATTTCAATAAAATATAACATATAATTTTCATATTGATGAATATTCATCCAAAAATTATGTTTTCTATTGTATTTATTTCAAAATATATACGATTATAAAATTTGATTTAACTAATAAATTTATTTTGTATTTCATTAATATCTGTATTACTTTTTTTTTTGAAAATTTATGTATATATATAAATGTATATATACATATATATATATATATATATATATATATATATATATATATATATATATATATATATATATATATATATAATGGTTGAAAATATGAACTGTGCGACGAAAATACCAATGTAGTACCCACATGATTTATTGGACCATAGAGAGTAGAAATCTAATCATACTATAATTATATCATAAATTACCAGGTAGTACCTTTTTTTATTATTACTGTGTTACCCCTACCAAGATCAACTCGATATCTTTATTGTTAACACTCATGGCATCTATTGTGTAATCCGTATTGAACAATGCCTATATGACCGAGATAGTTTGCACTGATACTAGATTACGGAGTATAATTTGTTGGATTTAGAACCAAATATAACATTACCAATATAAAACAACGTATAATACTCAACCTAGAAACATTAGTTTCTTTCAATATTATACAAACAACAATAATTATAGCTTCTATAGAACAAATATTCATTGTTTCATTTGCTCTCATATACTCGTATATTTGCCTAACCTACTTCGCCAGAACAGAATTTAGATAATTAATTTATAGTTTTTTATTTCATTATAATAAAGAAGATTTTATTTTGATATGTGTTAATTAATTAAAATTAAAAACCAAAATGCGTTGTTTATTCCAAAAATATATATATATTTTCATATACACGAGAGACGCTTCGGGCTCCTTTAAAAGCGGAGCTTAAATTCGTAAGTGGCTGCAGGAAATTTGTGAAACCCTACCCATATGGATTTTTCTGTCGTCTCGACTAAAGATAGAACACTAAAATTAACCCAATATAGGATCAGTAAAATGTTTACCATAATTAGTACGGATGTCGTACAAAATTTACAAAACTTTATCTTATATCTACTTGTAAAATACGAATTTGGTCCTTTAAATGGTTTCTGTGTATACGAGACAATGAACGGGCAACTTTGTGTTGTACAAGCAAGGGGAAAAACGAAACGAAAATAAAAAAAATAATAAACTTTTTAATATCATCAGGTTGCGGTGAGGATGCGCACACGAGTGTACGAGCAATTTGTCTTGGTTTTGCGAATGAGATTGTGCGAAATTAAACCTTGTGTTGCGCGTTCGCCGTACGAAACCGTGCGGTTGTAGTATTTGTTATGAATGTTATTAAACGCGTGGTCGTAGTTATAATACCGCCTAGAATCCACACAATATCTGCCATCTTATTTCTGCGTTAAGAAAAATTTCTCCCTATATACACTACACAAACGTAACTAATATCATAAAAACGAATTATAGAACATCTGATACTTACGTGGGTACAGAAAAACCGATACGTTTGTAAATAGTTCTTGGAAAACGAAAAATATACCTCATAAGCAAAACATAACATACATATACTTACTGAGCCGTATGTTATTTAAATTATCGTACAAACATAAAACATATACATCTACTGGAACTTGCGTAAAAATGTATTGAGATACCTAATTTTTTTTATTATTATTATTATTTTTTATTTAAAATGTGTTTTAAAATCATATTTATTTATAGTTATAAAAAAAGAAGCCCTTTAAATTTTTTAATAAAGAAAATATAGAGCAAAATTCATAAATCTATATTGAAGTAAAAAATATGCTGTCATAGATATGCCTAACACACTATTATACAATATTTCATATTTTATCTTTTTCCGTATTTTTATCAAATCGATGTTGATAGATTTATATTTATATATATAGGGGGTTTTATTTTTTTAAAGAGATGAATCTCAATTAAGATTGAGGCAACTGTCAAGGAAATATTTCTTTTAATTTAGTTTGGCAATGACATGATGGTGTTGATGGAAGTGGTATATGAACGGATGTTGACGGATTTCGAAATATTTACCCGTGTGGTTGGTTTGGTTCTTTGGTGTGTAAACACATCGTAAACGTGTATAAGTCCGGGGTGCATTAAAGTCTGGTTAGTCGTCAGTCAGCACGGGGCTTTGCATATTTGCTATGTTCGCAGGGAACGACGTCGCGACGTACGCGTACAGCACAAGTTCGTTGCCGTTGCCTTTGTCGTTGTCGTTGTCGTCGCTGCACCGTTTGTCGCTGGTGGTTCGCGCGAGCACGTGTGTCCCGTGTCGCCGCGACGGGTTTGACCGGTCGCAGATTGTATCTCATCGTAATAAACCGCCTGTCATGCGATGTTGCGTGACCCCTGTATGACAACATAAAATACAACTCGCACACCCTTTATTCTTTTCTCATATACTTTTCAGTTCCTGGCTGGGCTAACTGGCGCTGCTCGCTACTACATACACTGGTTGTTGTTGTAGTGTTTTTTCATATTCATTAATTAAACAAATGAAATAAAGGCATGCAAGCATACATAACTAATTCATAAATATAATGCATATATGCTACATATGCGGAGGGTTGTCAAACATATGATTCCAAGTATGGTAACATATTAAGTTGGACTATACCTGCGGCTGGTCTTGAACATAAAAACACCTGCGGTTGACAGCGGTACCCACAAACATTGAACAATGAACAAACGTTCTATGCTACCACACAATACGTAGGCGCGCAGCCACTTAAATGCGTGTATAAGAATGTGCGTTGGAAATAATCGAAATCTGCCGTTCGTTGTATATGATCCAATGCACCTGTGTGTGTGTATGTGTGTGTGTGTGTGTGTTTGTGTGTGTGTGTGAGGTTGTATGTTTTATGCATAGGCGTGAAACGATGAGAAGTAGAGTGGTGGGAAATGTCTGATTAATCATCCCGAACGATCGGTCTAGTATCCGGTTTGGGTCGAACGCGTTCCACCATATCCCGTGTGCCGACTGCACAGACCTATGTATGTACGTACGTACTACAACCAGTATACGATGTGTGTATGTATATAGAGACTAGGCCAATTTGCCATTTATGTATTCAAATTAATCGACGTATCAAATAATTAGCGGACACACGGAAAACACTGATATCTGCAAAACACCAGATTTAAATCGTCGCCGACAAATTGAATTCGATTAATTAGTGAACGCTAATTAATTCGACATAAATTTGAAATGTGGTCAGAATTCGTGAACGCCACGTATCGTATATACCATGCATGGTCTCGTTTCACGAATAACCGGTGACGTACATATATACATACATACATACATACATACATACATACATACAGATGTCCATACGGAGTTGTATACAAACATATTTAATAATCACTAGTTTCTGTTAATTGTTATTAGGTATCTGCATACCGTGCAATAATATAGCTAACTCCACCAAGTCAACAAAGAGGTCATAATTATGAAACATTATTTGTTGCCTTGGGGGAAAACTAACGCATCCATACAGTAGTCACTAGGATGCAATCATTGTACCGTATTAGTGAGTAGTGTTCTGTTTTGCATTGCATTGCATTGCATTGCGTTGCATTACATTGCATTGCATTGCATTGCATTATATTTGCAATGTCGTGATCGCGTTCCACTGTATTCGACCGCTATCACAATCTCAGAATCATTGTTTACGAGATTTGCCAAACACTGCTTCCCTAAACGTCACTTGGCCAAGATAAATAACAGTTAAAAAGTGTTCCGTTGGTACTGCAGTGCACTGCAAGAATTACGGTTTGAGCGACAATCACATGTAAAAAAGAAGAAACAAAAGCACTTGAAGTCACGTTTGCCGCGATTGCGATTAGATGGTGCCTGGGTATTCTCTGGTTCTAGCTCTAGCTCTTGCTCTGGCTCTGACTCGGGCTCTGACTCGGGCTCTGACTCTGACTCTGGCCCTGGCACGGGTAACTGAAGTAACGTCTGTCGGTTTTGCTTGCTCACAGGGTTAAAAGGGGTATGGGAATCGGGGTCGGTTTTGGTATAAGCGCGTATGCAGTGAGGCCTCCAGGCATCTCCCCGGCGTGCTTTTGTGGCGAGTTGCCGTTTGGCCCTGCCTGCCTGCCTGCCTGCCTGTCTGTAGAGTGCAGTTGATTAATGTGCGGTGTGGTTGTTGTTTGCAGGACATGAAAGCTAGCTGGGCCGCTTCGCCGGGGACTACCGCTGCTGCCGCACAGTCCGCTGCTTTGCTAACACTGCAACCCATCCAGGGACAGCCGCCGCCGCCAACAGCCAACACCAATGCAGTCCAGACGCCCAAGCCCGACACCTCCAGTGAGTACTAACTTATATATATATATATATATATCATATACCATATATACCATATATACCATATCTTACACACTTGTATCTATATCTATATATACCTACTCCTTATCTAGAAACCATTCATGCTTTAGCACATATAGTACAAAAGCATACCTACATATACGCATGTATCTTACATCCAAATACTTTTCTCTCAACCATCAGATAAAACGGAAAGTATTGGAAATGAATCAACTTCGTTGCGTGAACTAATGGTCCAATTGTTACTTATACATTTGAGCACTTCAGATGCTATTCATTTTGATTCTTAAAAGGATCTAAACATTTTTACACACACACACGCACACACACAAATGTAACCTATGTATGTATTTACACATAAAGCGTTATTACACAAGTCATGAAAATACTTGATATTATGCATTATTTAGTTCCTTAACTAAATTGTGCACATAACTAATCGTTCAACTATAAAACACAAGAGTGTTGGAAAATGTACATACATACTAGGTATACGAATGCCTCTAATATATGCTTGCGTTATAATGAACCACATGGGACCTCGAAAATCGGTGCGTTATTATATACATAGTACCGCGCTATATCCAAAATAGTTAAGATTAATTATTTATGTAGGATGCAAAGCAGGAACTTGCGTATTATATGTTCCCTATGACCCAGGATTTGTAGGCAGACGAGCTTATTAAAAGCCACCTCCTTCATTTAGACCCTTTTATTTACGCCTCACTATATTAAATTATTTTACACCATATCTTTTACAATCTTCATAAATGTCACCCAGTAATATCACATAAATTTTACTTTTGTTTCAACTTTCCTAAATAAATCAACATGGTAACGTGGTAATTTACATTAATTTTAAATCATTACTTTTTACTGATATTATCAGAGAGAGAGAGAGAGACAGAGAGAGAGAAAGGCAGATTATACACAAAATTATATTCCAAGCGGCTAAATAGCATCAAAGCAATTCTCAGGATATTTGCATTGCCACACAGAAACTATATTTGTTTTTCTCTCTTATAAGAAAGAAATCTGTTTTCCATGTGCATATCGATTTCATTACTTTGTGCGCGTGTTCTAGATTTAATATAATACCTGTAGCGGTAGACATAACTTATTTAGGAAATGGACGGCGATTAAAACAAAATTTTACAAGCAATGTTCATAATATATGAGAACGATTTACTACGAACGTTGAAGACATTTATTATGTTGGTCTGTCATCTGTCCCACCAAACATAACTCTATATTTATACATATATATATTTATAATATAATTGTATATATATATATGTGTGTGTGTGTGTGTTAAAATCCAAGGCTTGGTCACGACACCGGTCACATATGTGCAAGGTTTGCCACTGGGGTTCCTGACGCGCGTGTGAAATATCATTCTTTATTTAGCAGGGCTGGGCACGATAAGCGAACTATGCTGCGAGCCTGTTGCATTGATAATTCATGCACGCTTCTACGGACCTACTGACTTAGCTTTTTGCCCAATACACCCATATGTATACATTTATACAAACATACATACATACATATAAACGTCCGAAAAATTCGCATATGTACGTTGACTACAGAATATATTAATAAACGGCAGAATTGTCACATTAAATTGCTACACTACTACTCTTAACCAGCGTCAAACAACAAGTCAAATGATACCAGAATATTCAATAAATCAAATCTTTAGTGAATTTATACTACAATATAAGTTCTGAGTTACGTGAAAGTAATAAATTATTATCAAAAATACACCTTTCTTTCACAATTTTATTAAATAAACGTATAAATGTACATTTCGACCACTAAGTGGTCATCGTCAGAATACAAAAAATACTACAAATTAGATATAAGTTCAGAGCCAGTAAGGAATATTTTTAATTTCGTTCCTATTTGAAGATAAATCAAGTGCAGAAAATATTAGGAAATTTATCGGGGGATCAGCAAAAGAAATGTTCAATTAATTTTGAAAAGAATGATCAAAAGAATAGAAGCATATGGAAACTGAGTAGTTGTAAAAAAAGATTGTAAGGCTTCGAGTATTTATAGTTCGATTTGATACTAAATCGAAAACTAAGTCGGTCCGGTTATGGTCTTAATGACGTGATCTTTTCCGACTCTTTGTGATTGTCATCTTTTCACAGTGCGGCGGCAGGCATAGCAACGCAACGCAACGCAAGGCAACGCAAGGCAAGGCACGGAAAGAGTGAGACAGCGACGCGGCCGCCTCTCGACTATCGGTAGTTAACGTCCGATCATTCATCAAACAGGTTATCGGTTCTCACGTCCCAAACCGAGTCCATCCATATACCACCGTCAGAGCCAGCTTCGCCAACCACTACCGAATTCGGCCAGCCGAGAGGGCGACCAACTCTCGGCCCTAATACATTCTCCTCTCTCGCACAATCCAACCCTTCAATTCCCGGCTGTTACACTGGACCAAATGTTCGGTCATTCAAATTTTTCCAATCCTTTGTCTCGATTACGCCACGTGGAAACGGTTGAAAAATTCATTGAATTAGTTTTTTTTTTTTTTTCAATTCTTTTGCTAGACGGTTGCTTTTCGAATATTAAATGGACCTGGAATGTGTTCAAAATTAATTCTAGCAAATATTAAAATATTCACTTACATTTCTCTACAGGCTTCCACATTTCAAATAAAAAAAATTTTATTTCATATTTAAAAATATAATAGTTATAACAAACTGATTACGTTTAATAATTTTTAGTGTGACATGTTCCCCATTTCCTGATCTAGAAAAGATATATAATTTAGCCTCTTTTAGATCTAGAAACATAAAATTGTTTTTGCTGATTTTTCATTCCCATTTGTGAATATATATATATATTTATATATTCTCCGTCATGTAAGTGAAGGTGTAATAGGTGTGTTTGTGTGTGTGTGTGTGTGTGATTCGTTGGCGGGCAAAGCATGATACACATGTTTCATTTTTATGTACCAACATCGTAAAACGCGCTGGCCATCTCGACAGGCCATCAAATTTTGATATGACCAGTCGGCCGGTATAAATGCAATGCATGGGAATATCGACGCCAGTTATAATGCGTTATGCCACTCATATTCGGTTTCCGATTTTTTGTTGTTGTTGTGCTTTTCCCCTTTTTATACACACACACACACACACACACACACACATTTATATATATATATATATATATATATATATATATATATATATATATATATTTGTATATAGAGACATGTGTGACACACAGTAGTATATGGGATCACTCGAGCAGACATGCTCTCCAAATTTGTTGGACACCAATATTATCATACCTTCTTTTACTGCCAACTATCCTGTCATATAACATTTTTTGTTTCAATTTTTTACACAATGTTTGTCATACACAACTCATATTTGCTATTTCAACTTTGTTTTCATGTTGCATTAAAAATTCGGATTTATTTCGAAATATACATAGTCCTGTCCACTTCAAACGTATATTTATTAAAAAAAATTACTTTTTATTATCATGAATTCAGGTTCTTTTCAAATAGCGATAAATCTGGACTGTGTACATTCACACCAAAGGAGGTAGAGCTTATACTAATTTCTAACAAAGTATCTCTCTTTAAAGTCGAACGAAATCATAGGGATACTACTTGTGTATGTATGATTGATAAATATGAGGAGTGAATGAATTCAATTTGCAAGTTTGTATTATATTGCGTTATAAACGTTTGTTTATTTAGGTCTTCGTATGTGCTCCTTTTGGTTGATGTTAATTTTCATGTGCATTTAGCACCATTCATACGCTTCTCGTCGACGCTGTCGCGGAAACTGTGGTGTGCGCATCGCTTTGCTTCGAAGATTTTGCAACCGCTTCGGTTGTGGCGTGGCGGTACTGGTGGTCGGATGGATACGGTAAGATGAAATATTTAACAGTTACGTGACATTATGGTGATATAAAAATGTGAATTATTGAATGCATCGTAGCATGTTTTATGAATATAGAAGACGGGTGCGCACGAGCGAACGAGCGAACGAGCTCAGATGGCACACATACAGGGGAAGATCCACCGATATACACCATACATACACTCGTTGATTCTACATTATTTCACGCGCACTACGCGGCGTCGGACCAAACCGAAGCACAAGTTCGGTTGCTTTCGCTTGCAGTCGGGGGAGGCGCACTGATTTTCACGTTGAGATATTATTTCCGCGGTTAGGAATAGAAGTCGGTGTTCGCAGCAGAAGCACGTACCGCTAATATTTCATTTTTATACATTATATAATAACGACGCTTGGCGTCCGGGAATTATTAAAAATAACAATAACCGGCAGACGGGGTCGTTTTTAAACTCGATTACTTTGCCACACCATACCGCCGCACCATCGTACCGTCGCAACCGCGCACCGCTGCCCCGCTGTACCGTTGCACCGTTGCATCGTTGCATCGGTGCATCGTTGCACAGCTGCTTTTCGTTTTCGTGTGACCAAAGCGTCGGACCATGTATCGTTATTGTCATCTTTATCTGTTATACCTGCGCTCATACTGTAGGTATACATACCAGCACTGTTCATTGTGTATGCTATTATTGCCATATGCCCTCAGTAGCACTTACGGGCAAAAGTAACGGATGCGCATTTGTTGGGTGCACTTCACAGTCGTTGCATCACACTCGGAGACTCCACCATATAGCATAGAACCTAATAACGATTGTGCAGGGAATACAGTCCAATGGCAGTCGCGGAATTCGCTAGATTGTATACCGTTCTAACGATGATTTCTTTTCGCTGTTATTACACAGCACACAATGAAACTACTCTTCAAAGAATCGATTTTCACTTAGCCCTATTCATATTACTCATAAGTAAACGAAATAAAAATATATAAATGCACAATACTCACTGCACTTGTTCCACTGGAAATATAAATGGACAATACTTTTTCTTCTAAATATACAAATTCGATCTGTCCCAAAGTCAACACACATTTTTTTTTTATTCTTGAGAAACTATACCTGCTTTATTTTTTATTATATATACACATTCTTACTCGTTTTTTTCCAAATTGTATCAGTTACCTTTTTTTTCATAATTAACTTTGGTTTAATTCATCGAGAGAAGAGAATTAATTTTATTTGCCTCGAAGTACATTTATGAAAAATTGTTTTTATTGATGAATCTTCATATTTTTATCATACAAATTTCAATTTGTTTGTCGCAACTTTCCCGCTGAGCGGAACATGTTTTAAAAGCCAATTTCATGAAACATAAACGGCGCTTTAGTAAACCTCATTTTTCATCACATATAGTTTATTAGGTCATTGCGAAGTTCATATGTTAACAACACTACAGACGTCATGTACCCTCTCTCACTACGTAAATGTGAGAAATTCATACTTATTAAATTATAATTTGATCTTCACTCGGCGGTCGCGCATTGTGGGCTTGTTCTAGGAATATCATCGTTTGTTTGTCCGTCTAGTAATGCTTGTGTGTATGTATGCGAGAGTTATATATGCCCATAGGGATTTGCTTTCATCTCTTAAAAAAGTAGCGAAATATAACTTTGAAACAGGAACAGGTATTTCGTTAAGGATGACCGGAGGCGAACGACATTTGGGTGAATCATGGAGCACGTAATTGTTATAAATATATATATATATATATATATATATATATATATATATATATATATATATAAATATATATTTATTTATATATAAAAACATGAAACTGTCATAATATTTGTTATTTGATGCATTTTTTTCTATTATTTTCATTTCTGTGGTTTTCTTTTGAAGAATTCAAAGTAAGGTACTAGTCTATAAATGCGCATTTGATACTTTGAGAAAATTGTTATCATCGTTATTTTTATAAAAGTTCAAATGAACAATTTTGCTTTTTCAAACGAAACCACTTGCTGTTGCGTCTTCGTTTCGTCAAACAAACATAGAGTTCTTGTATTTTTCTTCAACGTTATAAATGTTTACTGCGCAGATGGACTTATTATTGCATCTGTTGGTTGCATTACCTTTTTTTCATTCTAATTCCTTAACAGATACTTCTGCAATTACTCCAGTCTGCTTTTGCTATCTATAAATTGGTCGACGTTTATAACTGTCATATTTTGTTAAATTACGCTAATAGTAAAACGATACTATTTGCTTTTGATTTAAGTTACATGTGTTCATAATCAGGGAGATGTGAATCGAATTTCTATAGATTTTAAAAGAATAGACCAATCCACTCTTCCACTTGAACGATGAACTAGAAAGACAACCATAATCTCGAAAATAAAATATATTTTACGAGCTCCATTCTAACTGATGGCATTCTAAATGAAGGTTTAGAAATGTATCAAATGAATTGTAGTGTAGTACGGTATAACGTAACGGAATCAGATTAAAGCAATTGTGGTTGAATTTCACTGCAAGAAGAGCCAGCGACGGCGGTAGAGCAGTGTTACGAAGAGTGGTATGGCGAACGCGAATGCTACTTGTTGTGGACGCCATGTCGCATTAACTAAATGATTTTTCAGAGCTCGACACCTGCGACCGCACGTAAATGTCGAACAATGAGACTTTCCGAACTACGGAACACTGTTCCTTTTATTACTTCATCCGGAAACAATAATCATAATAGTAAAATATCTTTCGTACATATCCTATCTTTCTCTTGTTCCCAGCAAATACGGTGAGCGTCGCATTTTATCTGAGCAAATATTGGTTTTACTATAAATAATAAAACCAAAAAATCTTATCTATTGTATTTCAATAGCGACTTATACTTTTAACGTCAAACCATGAAAACAGAGATAAGTAAATGTGGTGCTTCAGACAATCAAAAGGTGTAATTGCGCATTGTGTGTTCTATAACTACAATAATCCATGTATTGTCATTGAAGTCCCTAAGCTTTTTTTAAATTTTGTTTTTATTAGAGCATGAGAAAAAATTATTTATGACAAAATTTTTTGGGATCAACGGTTATCATAGATGTATAGCTTTTTGGGATTCAGGCCCATTCATTAATAAAGGACGTGAAAGTTGATTAATTATCAAAATAATAAAAATGTGAAACTAGAATTTCAATATCTATTTCCATTACGTATTTAATGAACATTTTTCATATGATTTCACAATTTATTAATTATTTTTCATGATTTGACACATACACAAAAAGTTGTATATAAATAGGGTACAATACTAAAATAAAATAAATATATTGTTTATTTACCTACCATTTAAGTTACCGTATATGCGCATGTGCTGTACCAAACCACATTCACAAAATAAAAAAATAAAAACTGCGTGACGATGCCATTCAATCTATAACGTAATTTCGAAAGTCTTTGATAAAAGTATGAAATTAAATAGATATATAGAGTATATTAAAACAAAGAACACAAAATGAGAGTCGATTTGAAAATATCAAAAGTGCAATTGGCAATTACGTGCGCAACAGTTACTTCTGATATTTGAGTTACCATTTCCGATTTAGCAAATTCATTCGTTCGACGGAGAATCGCATTGCGACCACTACCCATCCGGCCAGCAGCATATAGGCCGAAAACCATATTGCGATCCATGGCGCGTGAACTCAAATCACAGACGTGGAATGCAGAACGCGATGCCGTTTGCCGTTCGCCGTTTGCTCCTGCTTCGGTGACGGGTGGATCTAGGATTTTTCAGAAGATGCGGCGAGGTTAGAGCGGAGGGTTAAAAAGAAGATATCTCTGTATGGCCATCAATCGACCGGATCCACGCTTCGGTTGTATCTCATCTCATAATGAATGTTTTCGTTTAGAGAATGGAATTGGTTTGGACTGGCCTTGCTAGCTCCTTTTGCTATTGAGAGCTACCGAGCAATAGGTAGTTGGTGCACGGCAGAAGAGAAACCTATTCAGTTACAACGATCGCCCCGGTTACAGGACTTGAGTAAACTCGTCCGGTCTTTCTCCTTCTGTTGATGTGTGTATGTGTGTGTCTGTCTGTGAGTATTCTATACCCTGGGTATCCGTTTATCCCTCGTTGGGTTGCAATCCAACGCACAATTGACCCCGTATGTCACTTCATCGCCTAGAATACAAAGCAGCCTGCGGCACACAACAAATCTCCAACGTCCCTTTGTTTCAAAGTACTTCATTTTTTCCCAATATCTCGCATTATATAGATTAATTTTATTTTATTGTTTTTTTTTAATCATTTAACGAGTGAATGTATATATAGTTATATTTATTTTGTGTGTGTGTGTGTGTGTGTGTGTGTGTGTGCAACTTTACATCTAAAAAGGGTAGATACAATAATTGAGTAAGCATTAAATATAAGTGAATTCCGATTAATTGTTGGAAAAGTGATACATGGTCACTAATTGATGTGCTCAATTTGGTTCTTGCGAATTTTATACCTATGATTGAGTTAAGAAGTAGTAGATTAGTGAACAGAGGATTCGAAACGAGCATCAAGGATGCATTTCAATCGGTAAATCGGATGATTTGATTTCGTGCCAGTATTCGAATTGCATTGTGAATTGACTGCAATGAAACAAAATAGAATTATTGGCTCAAAGCATTGCCTGGATGTTTCTTTCTTTGCATTCCGTCGGATTTTTATATGGTTTGTTTGTGAGTATGTATTTGTTAGCTGCGATGTCGTGGAATAATTGAACGTGGCCTGAACAATGCAACCTTTTGTATTTATTAAGGCTTGATTTTTGCTCTTTGTAACTGGCCAAACAAAGCCAACACCACCGTCGATCTATTCAACAACAGAACTTAATATTTTTATGCGTTAACCTCGACCTGTAATGTAATTAATTGACTTTTACATACTTTTTACATACTTTGGTTTGCCAACGTTCTCTCGCAAATCTATAAAAATAAAATGCATTCGCATCGATTTTCATTCAACTGGGGAATTTATTTGCTAATTTTAGATCTATCTATAACTGTTCCGCAAATGTTCATAATATTGTTTTAAAACATAAATCTTTACAATTAATCATATAAATCAATATTAAATCACATTAGTTACCAAAAAAAAAAAGAGTGATAGTTTGTTTATTTTTATTTATTTATTAGAATAATAAGACCATATTTGATTTTTAGTATTTATAATATTATTGATATATATGTAGTTTATATAAAATAGTATCTAAAAATATTCTTCCAATATATAAATGTTTGAGTATGGTATTTGATTGACGTAGATCCGCGTGATCTTTTTGCTTGTTCGTCGTCGAGTTCCCGCACGAGATCAACCATTCAACCGCGCATAAGAGGAACCGTTATTTTGATCTAGACAAATCTGCAACGATTGTCAGGACTAGCACTTTTTTTTCTTGACGGGTTTATGTCAAGTTTTGTGCGTTTATATGCTTCCTGATAGCAAGGAGAATCGGCACATCACAACCAAAAAATTTCGTATTCGGTCGACAAATCTGTAAGCAGTTTTTTGGCCATCTTTAACTCTCTTTCCAGCTATATATATATATATATATATATATATATATATATATATATATATATATATATATATATATATATATATATATATATATATATATATATATACATAGTTTTTATTACTGCGCAAACGCATCTTTAAGCTTCACAGCGATTTTGTGAAATCAATTATGACCGCAGAAAATGAGTATTATTTATGATTAGTTTTCCAGACGAAATTTGTTTGTATTTGATTCGGGTAAATACTCGTATACGTATTTATATTGACCTTAGTAGAGAAGAAACGATTGGAAATACTACAGCAACAATGATGTAACGTCTTTTGTTGGCTTGTCTGTAATAGATTTTGAAATCTGTTCGCTGGTGAATTATTGATAAGGTTATTTGTGAGACGGACGTGCTCCTTCGAAACAACGACAGCCAATGCCCTACACTATTGTACCATACTTACCAATAACCATCCAACATGAAATTACATAAATAGAAAGAATAGAAACATGATGTTACACCAATTGTATATATATATATATATATATATATATATATATATATATATATATATATATATATATATATATATATATATATATATATATAGTTTTTCTTTTATCTTGCTTTAATTCACGGTAGTTTTTACTTATTGTATTCGGATGAAATTCGTTGGAAGAACAACAAAATTTCCGTCAACATTAATTTGATTCTTTGTCTGTTTTTATTACTTTCATTAGTTTTCCAATATAAAATATTCTAACAATTTTACTATTATATAAAGGTATACTAATAATATTAAATGAATGAATTTTGATGTAGTTGTCAACTTGTTAAAAGTTTGAAAATTAATTAAAACAAACCCTAAATTTTATATCACAGACAACAAAGGTATTTTATGGCGAGACAAGAATATTCGCACGTATTCACTTTAATGTAATTTATCCGAAGTGCTGTGGCCGTGGTTAGGATGAAATAGAGCGAATATAATATGACTATATATTTTCATTTCATACCAAAACGGATGATATACGTACAGAAAAAAATCCACCCTTAGTTAAAAAAAAAAAACATTTCATACAATTGTGTTAAGCACTATTTACTTCAATAGCAGGTCAAATACACCAATTCTTTTCATCGTAAAAGTTCACCTTTAATTTTGTATTTACTCCGGAGAAGAACGAACAAAACGAATAAATTGAAAAATAAAAAATCGACTTTAAATTGAAAATTGATTTATATTGTTCAAAATTGTTAGAATAACACTATACGATTATATCAAATTATCATAATCAATGAATTGGCGGTTGACAATTCGCGAAATGAAACGTGAAATATCAGACATTAATTATTATCCACATTCGTACGGTGGTGTGTGATTTGGCGCCGAGGAAATTCAATAGAGCTTTCTCCGAATAAAACCAAACTGAACAAGCGTTATACACAGAAGTTGAAATTATATATTATTTTGATTCATCGTATTATATTTAGTTAGGAAGTTCCTCGAATTAGTTAATGTTTATCCATACAAAAAGACACACACAAATCCATATAAGCGTATAATTTTCCATCTAATGTGAATACGTTTCAAAATATTTTCATAATACGAAAATATAAATTCTGTATTATTCATACATTGTTTTCAATTATTTCTAGTCCAGCCTCTAATATAGAATGAAAATGCATTAAACGATTATAAACATTACACTTTTCATGTAATTTTTTTCCAAGCCAGATTGCTTCGTGACATTAATAGCACGCTACATCGACTACACGCTATCTAATACACCATACTGAAAAATTACATTATTGAGCTGGGTTTTTTTCTACACACAATGCTGATTAGATAAATAAAACATTTTTAATTATTATTTACTTCACAAAAAAGCGCAATATACATCTGTTATAAAATAAATAAAACCATATGGTCTAAAGTCCTTATATGTATTATAAATAAATAAAAACGAAAAGAAAAGTTGTTTCTGATTTTTCTTTAAATCTATATTCGAGATTATTTTCCTTGAAAAATGAAATAATAATCCATTGAAACCGGAAATGTAGACATAAATCTGACATATGGCATCATTTCTTTCCAACTACCGCCGAATTTGGTGGTGTTGCTATTGCGGTCAAATAAGTGAACTTCTGGTAATATTATTAAAATAGTTTCGTCTTCTGAGAATTTTTTTTATGTTTGGCTCACGTAACCGATTAACGTTAGTGTCCATTTGAAACGAACGTCAAAATTGTAATGTAACCATTTTCTATAAAATATATCGGATATTTCAACATATGTGTCTGCATGTACTCGTAAGTTAAACGAGTCCATCTTAGTAAACTCATAAAATTCAAGAGTAAGAGCTGCTGAATAACAGACAATATTTCGAAGTTTACATTCGCTCAGTACTGCTTCACGGTAATAAATGTATTTAACTCTTGTCAACTTGAAGCTTTTAGGATAAAGTACAACAGGCATTAGCCATTTAAACTGTTTGTCATTTTTACTCGAATTGTACACAGGCGCTTTCTCTGCTGCGCTGTGTTGTCTCGTGCTCATTTTTACGCTTTTTATTTTGTCCCGGAAATGTAACGGAAGATTGTGTACATCAATTATAATTCATATTTATTTCCTTAGATTTGTCTTTAATATTAAACTTTTAAGGTATGACAGACTGAAAGGTCAACCTGGATATTAATGCATTTTCATGCGGAGACAGTTTTTGAAACATCTTAAACGGCGCAGTGGCATACGACATTATTTATATTTTAACAACTTGTCTCACTGTCATTTCAACTAAGACAACCATGCTTATTTTTATATATTTTTATTTAAATATCATATCGATTTACAAAAAAAATAATAATTCCGATTTAAATAATTTTGCTCTGTCTTTTCAGGCATTGTGTTTATTAGGATTGATTTCGTTGGTGTTTAAACTTTTTTTGAACCATTAGTTTCGAATCAATGTAGAAATGAAAACTGTTTTCCTTGAGTGTTAAGTTTTGTCGTTCTTCGTTGTCTATTTTTCAATATATTCACTAAGAGAATTTCAAAGTTTTTCATTCTTATGAACATCGATAAAGTTGTAAACAAATTTGTTGAGAAAACATTTAAAACAATGGTCTAGCGCCATAAAATGAGAATACATTATTTCTTTTCTTGGAGGTTACCAAATATACATTGTTTTTTTTTTTTTTGTCTAGAAATAACCTACTTTGTTTTGCAAAACACAGATTTGTTTAGTTAATTATACAAGGATTATTTTCGTGTTTTCTTCCTGGGGTGTTTTTTTTTATTTGAATTCTTGGCCCACACTATTTCTCATTCAATGAAGCTCTCGCCCAGTCGTCTGTGAGTATACCGTTTATCTACCGATGTAATTCACGGTGATTCGCAGAACATCATCACATCGCTAATTACCAACACGCCATAGTACACTGGTACCCTGGTAGTTCGTTAGAGAAGGCGGTAGTGCACCAATTCAGTGTGTGTGTGTGTGTGTTTGTTAGATTTGATTTCGCCTAGTCAAGATACACTACACACCCTGGGTTAATCCTGTACGATTCTCCAATAAACGACGACGTTCCACTATAAAATCACGTGTTTTGTCTACCAGGGGACTTAGCAACCTAAGGAAAAGAATCTATACTAGAATTCACTTCCCGATTACTAAACAACATATTGTTTATTTTATCCCAGGGTTTAAAATTACAGCTTTCCCTAGTAAAGGTTACAAATTTATTTTCAATTTATATAATTTGTTAAATGTTCAATATAGCTTTATTCTAATTACATAAAAAAAAGTCGAACATATTCGTTATGTTGTAATATCTTAAATGATAAATGTTAATAACAAATATAAAATAGATTCAATGTTATAAGTGAGCCAAGTAAATTTAGTAGTTGAAAAATAAGGGGTAGAATCTTGTATTGTAAATGTAAATGGTAGTATAGTTGGTTTCCGGTTTGGCATTGCATTCACAAAACGTGCCACCTTTGCAAGCAATGCGCGTTTCTTCGTTCTCTTGACGCATAGCGACGGGCGGCGCGGCCCGGCGCGGCGTCGTCACTGGGTACCGGTAGTCGGTTTCGGTACTACCGGTAACCGGGGGTGAAACGCGCACTCGGAATGCCTACTCGTCGTCGATTAATCATCCGCTTGCTTGCCTAGTGAGAGCTGATTTGACGGAAATACCAATTGGTTTGAATAATAACGCACACCACACGCTCTCTCAGCACTCGCGCTGCGCCGCTCACGTCTGTCATTCCATCGCGCTGTAGTGTTTACTAACCGCGTTCAGTGCACCGCCTAGCCAATGTGCCAAGTCCAGGTAATTTCCGATAAAAATTGCTGCATCTGGTTTCGGATAATGAGTTTTTCCTCATGTCATAAATTTCATTAAACGCAAACTCCATTTTAAGCGGCAGCTGAATCACATGAATCAACTGATTTCGTATCCGAAGTTTAGTCCAGACGTTATATATTAGCCAGTAACTGAAGAGGAAACAAGTGTTTACTAGAGTAGAGCGAATATCTGAAGTGAAGCACCTGTCTTGGTTCATTTCTGCCTTGTCTTATTGTAGTTGATGAAGGCGAATAATGAAACAGTACCCGGCAACTGATTGCATTTACCTCCATCGTTCAATAGTATCCTTTATCCAAAGACTTTCAATACGATCTAGCAACCTGCTACTCTCTCTCATATTCTATTTTGAAGCAATAGAACGAGAGAGATATCATTGTTAATTGCCAAATAGTTCATGCATTTGCTAAGCTCGTGGTTTCTATCCTATAGTAAAATGCAGTACTCAACTCAAGATGAAATTGTTTACAATGGTGAAATGTTTTACTCAAAGAGAGCCATTTTAAGCAACAAAATACAAATATTTTGTATTCGTCTATTTATAATATCAAAATTATGTAACTGGCCAATTACGTTAAATGCTGTCTAATTAGTGACGATAAATGTTGGCAATCATAATTTACATTATTTCTAGACATTATCGTTAATGGCCCAAAATGTGCTTAGTAGTTTATGGTGATTTTGTTGTATGCTACTTCTACTGAATATTGTTTCACGTAATTTCACGCAGTTGGGTGGGTCTATTTTTTTAATTATTGAACCATAATAAAATATGTGTAACATATATCCCATTTGTATTTTAAAGTGTCGATATTACAAATGCATACATAGATTTAGTATTATTATGAAACAGTAGTATTTTTTAGTAAATCATCAAGCTAAAATTCTAATAAATAAATAACAACACGTACCGAGTTCACTGGTTGAATAATTATCACGATAACTTTTATAGTTTAAATATATATATATATATATATATACATATATTTTGTGTATAATATATTGCATATTTGTAGTGGACATAATGAATATTGATAATGTAAAACAATATAGTAATTTATATGCTCTGTCAGCATAGAATTGTTCAAAACGGGATACGCTTAGACTGCGTTTATATTTGTTTACATACGGAGTTAAATGGTATGGAATGCACCACGATGACAACATGCATTGATTATGTGAATACAGTACTGCAGATTTACCAGTTTACGTTCCAAATAACCGATTTCCCAATCTATGTACACATACATACATATGTACGCATGCGCATCGCTCGTTCGTTCATAAACAACTATAGATATTTTATCATTATTATTATTCGCCGTTATGCATAAACTCAATAATAATCCAATTCATTTCCATTTCGTTAATCTGTTGAGAAAGAAAGAACGAACGAAAAAAAAAAATAAAAAAAAGAACAGGAATTGAGAATCGTTCGTTGGTTTTGTTCAGTTTAATATGATGCAAGATAATTTTTGAATTACAACTGTCGCTTATTTTTTTTTCCGTTTTCTTTTCGCTTCTGCGGAATATGCTGGGGATATTAATTATGCACTTTTACGGGAAAATAACAGCGTTTTCTTTATGAATATTTTTGGCATAAGAACTAAATGAAACTGGCTATATAATTCCCGTCTCATTATCGCTTGTTTGTGTCTCGAGATCATTTTTAATTTTCACGGCATGGCGCAAGAAGCAGCAAAAGAAGATGATGAAAAATACGCTCAAAAAAAGGAGCTAGTAGGTAATAATACAAAAAGAATTTTTGAAATATTACAGTTCACGGGCGCATGCGTTATTTTTCTTGTTTGGTCTCTGTCTGGTCTGTCTGTCGGTATATGTATGTATGTATGTATATGTATATGGAGACGTGAAACATGGTCTTCCTAGGTCCTGGCGTAGAATCGTTTATTATAACTACCTGTAGCTCATCGTGCCTGTATGCTTCTTGGAAAATATGCCAGACTTTCCAATAAAATATGTACCCCGAAACACACACACACACACATACACATTCCATTGATTTCTTGAAAAATAAACTATTTACAGCGTACGCCAGGTGTTGATCGTTCAAATCACATCAGTACGTTTACCTCAAAATTACTACCGTTTTCTTTCATCATTCATTTACGCTCTTTTTGAATCTCAATTATTTTATTAGCTACATTTTTAAACACTCATTACATAATTGTTTACTAATTTGCTATTATGTATATATGTACTCACTTCAAAAAACTATATACATATGTGTATATAATTTTCTAAAAAATAAAAAAATTACCAGAATATTTCATTAAGTTATATGCGTGCCTCGCTGATGTTCATTAAAGATAAAAGCACTTCTGATCATCGCTGTAATAGAAGGAATACTAAATATCAACATAAGCAATGATATCATTAAGTTGAGTAACGAAGTTTCAATGTTTATTGAAATAACTTTGAGAGGATACGACACAATCCAAAATATGGAATCTAAATGCGCAATGTTCTAGTTATTTATTTATTTATTTCTGAGTGCTTGCAAAAGGAACAAAATTATTTATAATATGTATTTATATATATATTTATTTATATTCGCACGCCTAGAGGGAATATATTATTTTTGTTTAAGCTGAGTAAATATCCCAAATATTTCGCGGTGAACATTATAATATTTACAAACACATTTTTTATTCAACGATGGATTATAAAGTATTATTTAACCAAGGAGCTCTTTACGCAAGGTTTCGTATATATTTCAGAGTTATACATTTTGGGAGACTTGAATTACAATCTGCTATTTTCAAGCAGAGCAATTTTGTTTAAATTTATATTAAAAATGAACCTGGTCGATCTTTATTCACAAATATGTTACCTAAAGTTCTTTTAGGCGATTTCTTTTGTCAATAAACTCGTAAATATCTCTTCAATTCTTTTTTTTTCATTTTGAGTGGCCTGCAGTGCATGAGCAGCAGCAGCCTGATGGCAGATAGATGGTATGTATTTTGAAAGGATTGCACTTGAAAATAATAAATATTTCTTTTTGAAATGCAGTTTGGAGATCATGACGGTAGATGCAAAAAGACATTATGTAGATGAGTGTCGCTCGCTTGCATTATTTGCATTGAAATGTGCAATTATTCATGAGACTGCTTGGTCGTATTTTACAGGTTGTCGGTAAGATTTTCTACCATAGTCGTTTTCCATTGCTTAAATATCAATGAAAACAAGAACTGGCTGCGCCAATGTATCTCAGTGTGGGTATTTAATTTCATGGTATAATAAACTTGTATAATATACAGATTAATTTAAATAAATCATCACTTCCTTTTATTTTAGTCTTTATTATAAGTGTATGTATACAAAATGTGTGTAATATTGTTTGGACACTTTTGAGATGTAACCAAAAATGGTTTTATACGAGTGATTACCTAAGCTTGCATA
Organism: Nebria salina; assembly: GCA_944039245.1. Taxonomy (NCBI): domain Eukaryota; kingdom Metazoa; phylum Arthropoda; class Insecta; order Coleoptera; family Carabidae; genus Nebria; species Nebria salina. The sequence goes on along the minus strand of OX063288.1, from coordinate 1,905,587 downwards.
AGGCGTACAATGAAAATAATACATGAACTATTCTAGTTAAAAATCCCAAAATGAAAAAAAGGAAATCTTTTTATGAAGCTAATCTCAGGAAGTACTTCATATTTTCATGAATTCTCAAGACATATTGTTACACCACTGAGATTTCCTGAACACCGCTGTTTTATGATTTAAAACTAGGTTAAAATCATTGATCGTACCGCACGCCATTAACGAATTTTTAAAGCGCTTTTACTTTACAAAAACGTAATTAAAATTCAATATTTTATACAACCGTACTTATGAACTGATAAATATTCATTTTTTTTTTCCGAACGATTTTTTTTTTGGTTGTTCGTGAATGTTTATTTGAATATGACAATTTCGGTTTTGGTTTCGATATCGTATCGATTTCGGTATCGCTTTGATGACATATCGTATAGCGACACATGAGCAGTAGAGTAGTAGTAGTTGCAATAAGACTGAATAGAGGATGCTTCAGCGAACGTGTTTGCTGGTTTAGATTTGAACCCGTTTATAATTGAAACTTGTGCACAAAACGATGATATCGATTTGGCTTCGGCCGAACCTACAGGTAGTAAGAGATTTATTGGAAATTCGAAATTTCAGATCTAAAGTAGCGACGGTTAGTTTGCACGGTACGGTCCCTGGTTGTAGTGCGTGGTTTCACCTTTTAAACATAAGTTCGAGTAGTTGACCAACCGTGCACAAGGGAGTAACTTGCTCCTTTCAGAGTCTCAACACTTCATTAATAATACATTAGATGAACCCCCCCAACACTGATTTAAACTACACGTATAGTGTATAGATATCTCAATCAAGAGATGTTACCGGTTGTCAACCCGAAATTCTGGGCTTGAAAAAAATCAGCTACCCTGCTTAACTGTTTACTAACTCCATTGCAAATATTACATAACTAGTTCACACATATACTCCCTAATATAAAGCGGAAATGAATGTATTTTTAAATATTCTAATAAAGGTTGTAAGAAAATCGTTTTTATTATTTTGTTACAGTGTAGTGTGATTGAAAAAAATATTATACAGTCGACAGTATCGATGAAGATATAGATAAAGTTAGGGTAGATTTCGAACGAGTAGATCCGTCGACAATTTGTTGGTTCACACAAAAGACAGTGAGCGAAATTTTGATGGTTATAAGGTCAAGCAAGTGTCTGTCACATGTTCACTGTGAATGGCATATGAAAAGTGCCTTCGATAAAAATACATTTCACGTCCGTTGAAAGGGTTTCTCCTATATATCGATCTTTTTCGCTGAACTGAACTGAACTGAAAAGCGGTCGCGCGCCGCATTACTCACTCATTCGCAGTACCACCTCTGTTCTGCACTACTCTGCTTTACTTTACTTTTCTATCCTTTTCAAGTCAACGAGACTGCGTTTGAAAACCGACCCCCTAATGAGTGTACGTTTATATATCGCATATAGGTACACTTGCTTTCATTTCGACACAGAAACGAGAAGAGAACGGTGTTCGGATATTTGACCACTGACGTAATACTAGAATTTTAATTTGAAACATTCGTTAGACGTAAAACACACAGGCATAGAGAGGAAAAAAGCGTAAATGAAGCAACCTTTAAACAGCCGGGGTTGAGAGGCGAGACCGACCGCACGCCTTATAATGAAATGCGCACGAATATTTTGCGTTTACTTCACTCGACTTTACATTACATTTCGCATGTTGTTTTATTTTCGTTTATTTATTTTTTTTTACAAATACACTGAGACTTGATATGTTTTACACAGCATCTATTTCCCATAGAATAAAATTGTGGAAAAACGAAAAAGAAAGACATTTTGACTACCTACTATTGCGAAACATTTAGAACAAACATACGATACAGGCACATAACAGTGTTTAGAAAAATAATTTTCAACTTTATGTTTCTATGTAAACAGTATCTACTCTTCATGTTTACGGTATCATATCAAAAAAGTTTGCCGAATTCATCTAGTTGTTGAATTGAATGGAGTGTTGAATTGTATTAGTAGGTGGATAGGTGTAGGTACCACGAAACAATCCGTGACTATTAGCGTAATAAATGTCTCCTTTCTGTTGTGGCGTGAATGTGTGAGCTATACTCGTATAGGACGGGGTCCAATTTGCCAGCTATGATTGTCAGCTGGTTAACAAACCCGCGGCAAGAAATGATGTGTATTGTGGTCGGTAACAATAAAGGACTGTTTACGCGGCATGTCAAACAACTGAGGGAACAATCACTTTAATTAAATACGTTGTCAACCGGCGTCGAATGGATCGTTAATGAAAACGTGTAACTTTGTAGTTTGGTGAACAGGGCTAGGAGCAGCGCTAACGCTAGCGCTAGCGCGACATCGCGCGACACTGGTATCGCTGGTGTCACTGTATGTAGTACGTATATGACTCCTTTCCCATTGAAAGTTCTCGCCACGTTTGGATTTTTCAAATATACATATACATATATACGATGATATACTGTATGTATGGGTGTTCCATGCTACAGCTACTGCTACTGCTACTGCTATTGCTGCTGATGATGATGATGATAATGCATTGTTTATCGCTAACTAAAATTTAATCACTAAATTTAAATTTCGCACGAACGAAGCGGAACAATTAATCATTCCATTACTCTCTCCGGCACGGTGCGAGTTAGGAGTTACCCTCCCGCTGCCGCTACCGCTGCTGCTGCCGTTACCGCCATTCGCCATAAAGCGTAGCGTAGACTTTACTCGAGTCGAGTCGCGTCTCGTCACGGTAACGTTTGCGATTTACGTGTGCACAAGCGTGCGCACTTAGTATAACGTCCGTTTGTGTCCAGTGGCACGCGCAACGACCGTTATAAGACGTAACCGTAGCGTGGTACAGTAGCCCATCAGCCTGCACCAGATTACGATGCATTCACACAGTTTGATTAATGTTTACAAGCGACGTGACGCGGCTGGGACTCTATTCTAGATAATCAAGTCGCAGACCGAAAGGGAGACAGAGATAAACTGGCTGTATGTGTGTGTGTGTGTGTGTGGGGATGTGTGTGAATGAGAAAGGGAGATACGTGTGTGTATGTATATATATATATGTAGAGGGAACAAAGAGAGTAAAAGGCACGTGAGTGAGTGAGTGAGTGAGTGAGCAAGAAAGCAAGCAAATGAACGGACGGACGGATGGACGGACGGACAAACACAACCTGGGTACGCCACGCCGAATTGCTGCGGGATGTATACTGTGTCCAAACAGTGGACACAGGAATTTGCAGTAAAAATGTTGTCTGCACCACTGAACGAACGAACGAACTGTGGTGATAGTCAGTGGAGTTTGGTGTGCTGAAGCAGGATACTGTAGAATACTGCACGGTAGCATATAGCCGGCATGGGCATGGACATGGACATAGGCTGTAGGTAGGTAGGTAGGTAGGTAGATATAGCACGGCACGGTACCTGCATGCTTCGTTATTTATTTACACGATGCGGTGCGGTGCTGAAATGTCCGCGGTGTTAGGCCGACCGTCGCACCACCCATAAATCTTTACGATATGGCCGAAACTATGAAGCTATACTGGGACGCTCCGAGCACCATTCCGTCCGTCGTTTCCTTATTTCACCGTGTCCGTGTTTCGATCGTATACGCGTCTCTACGTATATAGGTAGTATATATATATATATATACGACACATGGTCTTTGCAGCTGAATCATGATGATACGGTGGAATCGGAGTCGCAAGACAGGTCAAGACAGGGCAGGACAAGAGAAGAGTATACTCGTTAATTTGTCATGGGTCCAGGACGTACATACATACATACATACATAGATACATAGCTCGCTACGATTCCTCCATATATGTACCTTTTCTATTTCTTCTTTATGTTGCCGTCAGACGAAGCAGGATGCGCGACCTCTTTTCCCAGAGACCGGCTTTTCCTTTTCGTTTGTTCCTTTTGCTGCTGCTGCTGCTAGTATATCGGGGAACTATTTCATTAATTTTTTAATTGAAGTCTCCAACAGTTGCGGAAGGCCGCGTTCCTTCCTTTATACCTACTCATCACAAAGTACGATCCTATCTGCCATTCTATGCCAGACGATACCATGGTATAGTCATAGTGTGCGTGTTCACATATCCTGAATTAGTTCTGCGGTGCCGTGATAAATGAACATGAAATACGTTACGCATTGTACGCTAGCGAAACTCTTTCTCTCTCTCTCTTTAACACCAACGACATAATAATTAATAAAAACTCTCATCTATATATGTATGTATGTAGATGTATGAAACACTAAAACAAAAAATTCATACTAAATCCATGGTAATAATGGTATCAGAATTATAATAAATAAAGATTAATATTCTATCATAAATACATATATCTTTTTGTGAGTAATTTTACTTTTTGTATGAACACCGTATTTTGAATGTTTCAGAAAACATTCGTCTCTGTCTGAATTACGTGTGTCCATATTAATATTTTGCCGCGGTGATGTATGACCGTTACCGTTGTTTAATTGCCTGTATACATTCACATATGAATGGATATGATATGAGTGTTGTGTCTGTACATTTGTACAATTTGTGTATATACATATTAGAAGCAATATGTATGTATGTATGTACGTATGTATGTATGTATGTACTTGTGTATGTGTTTGTGTTCACCTATACATTTTTGTGCACGTCGGCTTTTCCACGAGACAGCTCACATTTGGAAGTCGTTGCTTTTGGAATCCCGTACACGTCCGGATAGTTCGGGCCCGGCTGAACGAACGACTCGGCTGACAGTTCAGAGACGCCCGCAGATATAAATCCCGCGAGCAGAGAGCATTAACAACTCATAGTCCGAGATTTCTTTACGTTAATGTACGTGACATGTGCCGATTTTCGTACACTTTCAAAACCCAATAGGAAAGTTTGCTTAGCTTAGCTAGTACGATAACGGAACGCAACGCAACGCAACCGAACGGAACGCAACTCAATACAAAATGCAAATACTCGTGTTACATGTATGTACATAGTTAAACAGTATACCTACAAGTGTATTGCAACTGCAAGTAGTTCTGGGTGATGATTAGAAATGAAGATGATGCTGATTACTATGTAACTAGAAATTTAATTAAATTATGTCGCACCGATTCGCACATTAATACCGCATAAATTTTCAACGATGTTTGCGCAGAGATCGCATCCTTGTTATGGAGGAGGAATGTGGTTGTTTACTGTTTAGAATAAATTATGCACCAACGCGGATTGAATACAAACAGATTTGTCTCTGGCGGGCGCGGGCGCGGGCGGAGGCGGTTGTTCTGGTAGATATACATACATACACACATCTGTATGGGGATGAGGTTTGGGCAGATAGAATAGTACAGATACGGAATAGCACAGACACACGATGGTATCAGGGATTGATTAGCACGCCCAAGGCGTAAACTACTCAAACGTCCGGTTTGTGTGTGCTATTACGTTGTGTTGTTGCTCTTGTTGTTTGATGTGCGCATTACCTAAACCACACTATGTATGTACATGTATATACATATAAATATATGTATATATAGATATATATATATATATATATATATATATATATATATATATATATATATATATATATATATATATATATATGTACATTCATGCCATCATGTCATATTTTGTCTTTGAGTCTACTTATTGTACCTATTTTGTCGCGGAGATAAGAGTCGTTTAAATGTCTCTCGGCTTGACACGCTTATCGCACGTCTTAAAACACAAGTGCAAAACATTGCTGCGGTACTCGAGACCGTGCCTCAGGCGTCCCAACGACTTACTGAACTGATGCCATAGCGCTCACGCTTATCCCGGATACAGCGGACAAAAGAAATGATTTGTCAAAATATGTGCGCACATCTCAGTTTCTTCACTCACTCCTTCTTGCGGTATTATATAAATATATATATATATAGTTATGGTGCAAGATATTTGAACTCGCCCAGTTGCTCATATTCGTGTTCCATTTATGTGCGCATGTGACCTCGGACTGTGTCACATAAACCATGCTGGCCTGCGTGTTCTACACTTCTCGGATCATCGACTACACCAACCCACCAACATCACTCCTCCCTTCAACATGTATTTACCCTTCACGTACCTACACTAACAGGATCATACTCCTTGTTCCTGTGTACACCAGCTGTAAACGTATACGCTTAACCATTACACACACACACACACACACATGTTTATATATATATATATATATATATATATATATATATATATATATATATATATATAAATATACATATGCATATATATGTACATACCTATCCGCATATAGTATGCATGTATGTATAAGCTAGGTATATTCGTAGCGAAACGTATATGTAATAATGCGGTTTCCTTTTATCTTCCACATAATTCTCTTGTTACGCGAGCGTCAAAATTTCAAACGATGTTCTTCCTATTGTATTCGCATGTTTTGCCCAGTACACCTCGACGATAGACTGCGAAACACAGTATTTCGTTATAATTCCACGTACTTCTCAAGCCTTCTCTTTGCTTGAACATAATATTATGAAACCACAATATGTATTTTAAAAATGTTTTTTTTTTCTCTCTCTGTACATAGACACAAGAGTATACTGACTGAACATGCAGATATTTTTATAATAATTATATTATGTTTAAGTAGGGTACGTGACTGTTTAATTTGAAATTAAGCTAAAAGTTGTGTCTGTTCGGTTGCGTGAGCTTTTAATGTTGCGTTATGTAATGTCATTTGTTAAAAACACGCAGTGGTCGTAAACAAAGCGTGAATTTTCGTTTCTTTTGCTTCATTGTATATGTGCACGCATGATAATGGTTTATAATCAAATCCCAACCAACATTGATGAGTCAATCTGCTTTTGAGGACGTAAGAAATGTCTACAAATCGTAATGCAAATGATGGTACTTGCGAGCAGTAGCAGCACAATTTGCTTTTGTCTCTAGAGTGGAAGGTATATACATTGCAGTGGCAGAAGAGAATAGATATAGCGAATTGGCATCAGTGGCTAGAGAAAGGACAGCGGGTGCGCAGGGTTGAATGAAGAGAGTAGAGAACACAGAGCAGAGCAGGTCGCTAGGGCCAAACGTTTATAAGGGAATATGTGTTGTTCGCTGCTTAATCCCCACGGTCGCACCATAGCACGTTCTCTGTTCCACTCGCCTTGCTAGCCGTGTGTTTCCCGAACTCTTCCGGTCTCGTTAATAGTTAATGCTAATGCGCTACCAAGCTAATAGCCCTATTCCTATGCGCCCGTTGCCCTGTATCTGTAAACAACCACCCGCCAAACAACAGCTACGATCTTTGCTGCGCTGCTACTGCTACTGTTGCTGTTGCTCTTACTCATGCTCTTCCTCAGCTATGTATGTATCCGCGTTTCACTTCGTATGTATGCTCTGTGCCTGCTTGCTAATACAGTTGCTTAGTTGTCTCTTTTCCATGCCATCTCGTCTGTCGCATATTCCAGCTTTGAGGATACACGACACCTCATTTATTCAATGATTTTATCGTACAGCCTCGGCTTGCCCTGGAGTCTGTTATAATATATATCAACATTTCTTTTTATCCCTAAATATAACAGTAAAAATTAATTCAACTTCAAAATATCTTCAACAGAAATAACAACATATTTGAGTGTTACAAACATTTTCATGATACTCAATTATTTTCTAGCAACACGAAAGTACAACGTTCGTAGCACTATTTTTTACTTGAACATTACTTCTTTGTTCCGCTTCTCTTAGTTTCGTTCCCTGTTTAAAACGTATTTACAACATTTTCTAGCTCTTAGTATGTAAACTTAATGAAGTAATTCTAAATCTTCTTGAAGTCCAATAACTCGAAAATCAGATGTAATTGTGCAAATTGAACTGATTTGAAATTCCGTTTCAAAGCTTAACAAAACCCCTTACTGTATCATTATGTAAACGTTTGAATTTTCCGCTTAGGTCAGCAAGCGTTATTTCCCATAGCTAATACTTGTCTACATCCACGACCCTCTATCTAAATACGTGAGAGAAATGCAACGCTTTGGTCAAGTTGTGTAAAATATATCCTTTGATGTGTCCAATTGTTAATATATTCGTCTAAGAAGTTTCTCTCGAACGTGCCGGATATTAGGTGGAATACTGATATTCAAAGAGGAGAGTCGGACCTTGGCACATAAATTTTACATCTCCGACGGTATATTCGCAATACACTATACGAGAAGGGCAGCTGTTTTAGATCTTATTTCATATTTATGACTATCTCGTAATGCACTTGCTATTCTCTTTGACTTCCGCCGTGTTATTGTAACGAAAGTAGATGCCATCCTATTTGACTCGAGGTGTTAAACGTCGTCGTATCTTCACTTCAACTGGCTGTTTATTCACTATAACTATAACTTCGCATAGATTTACTTCCTTCCTCTGTCAAAACAATTTTTGCAATCACTACGACTCACATCACTTTCTTTATATAATTCATCTTTGCACTTGAGAATTAACATATTTGATCAATTAAATACTATTTTCAATCACTTATTCAAATCTTTATTAATGTATTGTTATGAACAATCTAATACATTAATTAACATAAATAACTTCTGGTGGCAGGTGCCAATAACGATTGTGGAAAATATTTTTTCTTTAATTTATTTTTGTTAAACCTTGCGTTTGCATTGTTCAGTTAAAAGTTGGAATATATTTTGTGGAGAGAAGAGTAATAAAACGTTGATAGAGACACTTTAGGAGGTGTAAGTTTTATGTTGTATAGAAGTCCGGACACAAACCTCAAACACGTAGTTGAACTGAACCAAAACACGGAGTGAGTGAACTTCACTGACTTACCTTTCGCTGCAATGAACTAACTTTATCTTTTTGTCGAGTGACTATAAGTAAATTTGCAGTTTCGGTACCTTATATAAGTTTAATTTTAATTCTTTACTATACCATGTGTACACCCTTAATATTGTTAAAATTTGAGCAAAATCAGACTCATGTTCCGAAATTATGCTTAAATAAATATCTAACGAAAAAAAAAATGCCTTTAGCATAACTAAAAAAATTGCTTTCAATATGGAAAGATATATTGCCTGTTAAGGGAATAGTATCAAACAGAATTTTTTATTTTAAAAAGCTTTTTGTTTGTCTAATAAATTTTTGTAATTAATTTTCTTTAAGGTTCATATATTTTAATTTATTTTTTGCCAAATCACTTCTTTTCCAGAAGGTTGTTGTTATATAATAAAGTCTTCTCAGAAAAAGCTCAAATTAATATTAATTTAAAGAACATAAGTATGCACGTAATATTTATCTAATATACGTCCCACATAAGTTGCATTTATATGTGAATGATGCATCTTTCATATATATGCATGTTATATAGATAATCCTTAAATGCAACATGTAGTACTTATGATTTGAAATGACATATCGCTTAATTTTAATATAATTACTTATGGATTTAAAGTTTATATACATGATATTTGTTTTTCTGTACGTTGGCAATAAATTTCATCCAATAGACTAATACTGTCAATTAACTAAATTTATGTGCGCGACATTTTAACCGGCTTATTTAAGAGTTTAATTATATTAACCTATGTTATGATGCTTATTACGTTAAACACACCGTTAGCAAATGCAAACAGATATCTACTTATTATTAATAAATTAATTTCAATCAACTACTCTAATTAATACTGGCGTAGAGCAATATATTACACTAAATACAAACTTATCATTATGCCATTTCCCATTGTGATTAGACTAGTAATAATCCTTTCCAATCCTTCAACAACATTGTCCGTAATTCATCATGAAAATCTCTGATTAAAAAATAAAATAAAAACAGAATAGTTTTTATTTCAAAGCAATAAAAAAACGTTTTTGAAAATATTTTTCATTTTTTAAAAACAAATAATTTTACATACTTATTTTAATCTTTGTTAAGTTCTACTGCGAAAATTATTTTATCGATTAATTTAGCGTTACTATAAATAAATTTCATTTAAAATTGATGAAAATTTATACTAACTCTTGAAGTAGTAGTAGTAGTAGTAAAACATGAATACTTAATTTGGGTATCGTTACAAAAATCCTTAGTAATGTTTGCCGTATCCTAAATATATATTGGCGTAAATAATTTACACCAGTATGCTGCAGGGCAAGAGTTGTGAAAATATTTGCCAGCTAATTTTCTATGTAACGCATCAACATTAATAACAACAATAACAAAAAAAAAAAAATAATATCACGAATGTTATTTTGGCTAACTCGTTAAATATTTATTCCACAACTTCATGAAGTCGATATATCACAAATGAATAATACAATAGTATTGTATGTCACTATACAAATGTGTTTTGATAAAAATATATGAATTACTATCTACATTTTTATAATGCATTAACCCAAGTTTATATTTTTGTTTATAATTTATGCAAAATGTTGAAACGACAAATGTTGAACCATAGTTGAAATTATAATTAATTTAGTTTATAAATGTTGTATATTTAGATTAAGAAATATATAAAGTAGGACACCAGCTAGATGCTAGAATAGCTTAAGCACAACTGAAATTAAGCGTCGTGTAGATTAAAACTTGTTGCCTAATCAATATTATATGCATGAATATCTTTATACATGTGTGTTTACGTTCACGTTACATCTTATGCAAATTAAGCGTTGCGCATTACATGTTACACACACACGTATCGTATGCAGTCGACGTTACACAGCAGATAAGTTGCGACATAATTGTATTTTAGTTTATTATTTAAATAAATCAACGCGTAACTCCTCGGAGGATCTCAAAATTATTAAATTATAAAACAAAGCGAATTGCATATGTTTATGCCTAGATGTTATATTATTAAATTGAGAATAACTTTTTTCACTCTCACGCTTTTAGTAAAATGCATTTTTGTTTTGTGATTTGAAGAACATTCTCTTGTATATATGCATTTAATTGTGATACGGGGTATCGTAGATGAGAAAGAGAAAATTGGTTTCGTTTAGAACGATAGCAGCGGTAAATGCGTTTTATGATTCTTCTTCTTGTAGTATCTGTATGGTGTCGTGACATTTTCCACATACTTGCGATAGCTTCACCCTTAACATCATTGTCGCGAATGTTGTCCGTGATAATACCAAAAACGAAGATCAAAAAGAAAAAACTAATATGTACACAGCCACATATGCGAAGACAACAAAGCGTACGGCTTTTAATGTCGTTTATATCGTACGTATACATAGAACCGAAAATAGAGATTCGCACTGGATGTACCAAACTTCAGATTACAAACGTTTTTAACGTTACTTTAATATTTACAAACATTATATAAAATAGGTAAATGTTTATTTTATACTCGACGCGCATAAAAAATAAATGAAAGTGTGGTACGCAATTTCTGTTGACTATAAAAGATAACGGGAATTATAAATTCAGCAAATGAAACGTTTTGAAAGTTTCGTTGAACACTGTTAAGGATCCTTACAAATGGGAACCGCTATTTGAACATCGTTGATTCAGCGTTATTTCAATCAACACAATGCATATTTAAAACTAATATGATTCGAAATCGGTTTTACGTAAACATGGTTTTACATAAAAAAAAGAAAAATAAATATAGGTCGCTTTAAGAAAAAAAATTGAAAAGATTCTTTTAATCGCAGTATATGAAAAATAGAATTTTTCTCCGTGTGAAACAGCTAAGGTCTAAGATGGTTTTTGTGCAACATCACATATAATATTTAGGTTGTAGTTTTGGAAAATTGACTTAACACATTCCTACTTTGATGCCATTTTCAACACCATCATATAATACACGTGAACTCATTTTACCAGCTTTTCCTCCAGTGAGTATTTAAGGCAATGCACTCGGTGTAGTAGCAAAAGTGTCTCCAGAGAATGGAAACGACTGTTCTCTTCCATACGCCATGATAACCACTCTGTACGTACACATATAAACGTATGTATACCACCTGTATATATGTTGTTGTCTCACTCATTTTCTATTCTACCATGTGCAATAGATCTGCATGTATCGAGTGCGAGCAGTTCACATGTGCTCTCCTACTCAGCATAATTCTCATGTTCGCAGACTGCATAAGCGAACTACTGGTGCCTCGTGTGTTGTACGGATATTTTGCATAATGTTATCTTTGCTTCTTATATTTGTTTCAAAATGTGTTGCCTTACATATGGACCTTTTGATTTCAACAAATGTGTTTCGTAAATGCAACTGCGCTAAATTGAAATGAGGTTTTTTTATTTATTAAAATACTCGCAATACTCGAGCACATTCAATTATTTTTAAAAGCTATGCCAACTAAAAATGGTTCAACACGGCTGTTGTAGATGAGAAACATTGATTAAGTTATATAAAAACAATAGCGGATATATAAACATTTAATTTTAAAATAAAATAAAATAATCTGAAATCTATGTTAATGTGATTTTGTTCGCTGCAGCGTATTGCATTTTTTTTTTTAAAACTTTGGTCAAAATTTTAGTCGCGTTTGTGGTCTAATGTGTTCAGTGCAATGCGACAAACAGAATTAATGAGTACCGAAAAATCATTGTTTTAATTTCGGCTTTTTTACTGTGTGGTAACAGTTGTTATATGTATAAAGATTTACATATTAAAAAAACATTATCTTTGCGCTTAAATTATCGCTAATTTCACTATAAAATAAATTGCGCCAATTGCGATTAATGGTTTTTTTCACATTTTATCGTTCAATTTATGGCGTATAAGTTAATTTTCAAATAAAAATTTGTTAAACGAGTTTTACGTTTAATTTTTGAGCATTCGTGGACGTAATTAAATAAAGTCATATTACTATGTTATTAACAGTTCGAATATTTTGTTTATTTAGCAATAATAATGCTATTATAAAAAATATCAATTACACATGTGTTCATTCAGTATTTAAAATATTTTGCTAGCCAAAAATAACATGAATATTAATAATATTCCGGTAAATTGAATAATTTAATAGTACATATATGCTAAATTTATGTATTTATTTAAATTTTAATTATTTATTTAATAAGCAAACATTCTGAGCGCCCTGAAAATAAGCCGTTTTAAGCCATTTGAAATGTTTTGAACATGTATAGGTTGAATTTTAATATGTTTTGTTAGGACGTTTTGAAAATCTTTTAAACTCTCCGATACGAACATATCTAAATTTACGTTTTTGCATATATTTATTACTTACTCCAAATAATAATCCATTTCGAATCGTACACTCTCAATGCTGAAGGAAAATGTTTTATAGAGCAAACATTTAATTTATTTATCTTCTCTTGATTTAATTTGAATCAAAAGGTGATTTGCGATTTAATTGATTTTGTATCAAAAAATGGTGAATCGTTTCACTTTGACTTTTGCTCTTCTGCTTTGAATATGTTTGAAACTCAATCAAAATTATAAGCACCTGCTTGTTCACACATGACATGGGTTATTTGTAAAATTACGAACTTTACATTTATGGAACATTTCTACAGTATTTATGTTTTGTTATGGTGACAGTTTTACAGTCGCTGACATATGGTATCGGTCGTTAGAATGGTCAAAACGATACTGTACCCCAGGTACTTCATAAGCAATGACCAGAGCACTCAAATGCAGGGGGACACAATTGCCTCTAGCGAAAAAATGATTGATAACTATACACGTACATAGATACATAATACATATATTCATTAATACATATGACATATCTACAAATATATAAATATATATATATATATATATATATATATATATATATATATATATATATATATATATATAAGTGTGTGTGTGTGTGTGTGTGTGTGTCTGTGTGTGTGTGTGTGTGTGTGTGTGTGTGTGTGTCTGTGTGTGTGTGTGTGTGTGTGTGATTGTGTTTGTGTGTGTGTCTGTGTGTGTGTCTGTGTGTGTGTGTGTGTGTGAGATTGTGTTTGTGTGTGTGTGTGTGTGTGTGTAATGTAATACACACAAATGGTTATAGGAGTACTGTTAAAACAACAAAATGTTTTGATTATATTGGCTGTGATGTTGTCCAATATTATGATCGAATTTTACGGAAAATAACAATTTATACTGTGCATTTCACATTTATTTCCTGCCCGCAGCTGTCTATGATATACGATACGGGTGCAACGAAAACAAACCCCGGCAAACCGTCAAATAATATAATACCAAACAAATCCAGCTGTTTGATTTACACACGGTTCTTCCTTTTATCCTGCATGGTGGTTCCATTTTAATTACTATAGTACTGCCACTCCACCCAGAGCCAGAACCAGAGCCAGGCAAGCACTCTGTACATACATTGAGCACTGCTTTCTGCTGTCCATGCCCACTGAAAACGACACATCGCTGCGAGCAAACATACCCAACCATATGTCGCACTGCGTTATACGCTGTTGCTTCCGATCCCACTTCTAAACACACACACATTGCGTGTTTATGCGTTTGGGAAAATGAACTCTCCTAGCCCCAATCTTGATGTTCTTTATATCATATCAACGTTATTATATCAAAATTACACATCCCCTACCGTACAAACGTTCAGATTCAACTGAATATGAACATAATTGATATTAAAACATACATTTCATTGTAACTCGTACAGTTTATAGCAAATTCCATATTATCATATTTAGTAAAAATAAAAAACCATTGACAATCTCATATATACAATATGTGTATTTATCAATTACAAATTGTTATTAACGTATAATAATTAAATAAAACTATGTGGATGAAAAAACAAGACGTAAAAAGTTATGTTGTGAAACAATTTTGTCAGATGTTTGGCAAACATCATTGCTTGTCCTTGTGTGCAAAATGCACGCGAGTGGTCATTGGTAAATAATTTCTGCAGTTTTTTTCAGAGAAAGGAGAATAATAGTGCTAGTGCTGCTGTTGGAATTTACTGGTAATGTAACGCAGACAGACTTCCCGGTTCTGGCATTTTGGTTTTTGTACCGGTTTTGTAGATGGTGTGTGTCCGAAAGAAGTAAGCCGCATTTGCTCTCACGAAAATTAGTACCCTCAACAACTCGTGCGAAAAAGAATTTATTAGCAATAAAAGCAAACTAGCGTTTTGTTTAGTTTTACTCCTTTAAAAATGTAAACTATAAAGTTTCTCCAACGACATCAGCAGTAGATTCTGAATTTTTTACTGTCAAGTAAAGCTTGTCAAACTATAAAAATAAAAATAAATAAACAACTGCACATAAAGCAAATAGGAGATGGATCATAAATTAAGAATCGCACTTAGTGATGGTTTTTCTTTTCGTCATTTTATTTCATAAAAATTCTTCAGAATTTTTAGAAACTGGGGAATCAATATCACTGAATACATTGACATCATTTCTACTAAAATATAACGGAAGAACTTTTTTTGCTAAACTTTTATATAAATTTTTTTTTTTTATATAATCAATTAAATATCTTATAAATTTCAAAAAATTGGTATATTTATTGCAAAAATTTAATGTTTCATTACATTCAAATTCTATTTGAAGTTTATGGACGAAAAATGAATAACATTTCAGAAGAATTTTGCTTATGCGAGATGTATACGGTACATATATTTATGTTTTTTATAACCATCCAACATGAGCATCTTAACAATGCCACAACACATCTGCATTATACAGCTATTATAGTGAACATTTGGATAATGATTGTGTAGATTTGGTGTTGGTGTATGTTAGTTTTTAACAACGAAGATATTTCAAGTAAACTCGCCGGTCGTCGTGTAGTTTCCGCTTTTGACTAAGTTCGTTATATGATTGTTGTTCGCCGTCACACACTATATTCACATTGTGCGAGGAGTTGGTTCCGAATGTTGTAACGACATAGTTTCGGGCAGCAATGGGTTCAGTTTGTCAAAGGAACGCGGGTAGTCTTGACGAAAACGGTTAACATAACAATGTGTCACTCTGCGCCCGGCTTCTCCACTTGCATGCAAACGCTCTGCTATTTCAGTTCAGACCCTCTCACATATTTGGGTTCATCTGACTTTACATATTCTAAACAACACTTTTTTGACCTAGCAAAACAGACACTTTTGTTATGTTTAAATCTGCTTCGCCTTCGGGAAATAAGATATTGGTACTTATTTCTGTTATTGATATTTATTTTAGACGTAACTGTAAATATTTATATGTTATACAGTTACTATTGCACTAAGCGCCTTAAATCACAAATGTCTTAAAAACTGCGATGCCATGATATGTTTGTATTCTGAGATTGCTCGCTCGTTTGAAGATGAAATAAACTTTCAACTCAGCGAGGATAAATAAAAAATGTTCCTTTGAGTATCTTACATCTTTTGTATACTTTTGTTGATGTTTAACTGTCTAATTAGAACCATATAATGCACACGTATTTCTCCCTTTTTAATCTGCGATGATTTGAGTTGAACTCAAAATTGGAACAAAAAAATATTCCTTTGATTTTCATGCCAGATATGAGCATGATTATTTACCCTTTAGCATTTTCATTTCAACTGAACACGATATATTTTTAATGGACCCCAATTAACGGTGTTATTGTTTCTTTATCATACATATTATATGGAAAAAAAATATTCGAATTGTGATTGGAGCAATATTTCAATAATTATAGCCTAGAGTGGTATCGGTTCGAAATTCTGTTATGAAATGCCACACCAGTCGGAAATAAAATCTCAAATACAAATATTGAATCAGGTATGGATGAATTTCAAAGTTTAGAATAATATCTCAACAGTTATTGGAAAAAGTAATCTGCATCCATGTATTCATAAATGAGCATTTGTTTTCGTTTGAAATATTTTGCTCTCTGTAAAATGGATCTCCATCCCCAATGAGCTTGACCGACCATAAGTTAAAGTTGGGCAATTCATTATATCATTGTATAATTAGATAAGAACGGTTATGTTAGTAATTAAATAAAGTCAGTTTAGTTGTTTATTGCAGAAATGCTGGTTATGAAATAAAAATGAATGTTAATGCAAGATAGTTGTGAAACATAAACGCCTAATCATTCGTCGAATATTCATGAGGCCAGATGCCTACTCCAGCGGTAGTCCGGTGATATCGTGGTGGTATTCTAGCGGCACAGTCAGCTAACCGCAAACGGCACGTAGGTCTCTCGCAGATAACCACTGGCCACTCTTCCAGGGTAATTAATAATTTGCCGGTTGGAACGATGCGTGTACTCACGTTTATATCACCTTGGCCCATTACATTTGGTATATTACGGCTCAAACTAAATTACTTCAACTTATCCAACACACCTTCATTTCCTACTCATCCCTACTCACTGGTGACCCAAACTTTAACTGCCACAAGTTTATCTGTGAAACGGTATCTCATAATGATTCACATCAAGGCCTTTTCAGAACTGGGTTGTTAGCAAGTTGTTATTATATTATTCTTGAAGCAAGATAACTTTCTAACAACCATATAATGATGGCGATATGATGTTAAATCGTTATTTGTTGATTGTGGAAAAAGAATTTTAACTGTGTTAGTTAGTGTTCACTTATTTTTTCGCTGTTGAAGTTTTCTTGCTTTGCTAGTAGACTTCCAAGAATTTATGAATCTATGTACTACATACATACGTCCAATGAGTCAAGTGCTGTATCTTGCTGTCGTGTTTGTTGGTTCTCTGTAGTAGGTACTGCAGTAATTGATCAGTATGTAATTGCCTCCCCGATGCAAAACTTTTGTAATTTTATTTATCGCAGAGCTTGAATGGACATTCTTTCGGAAAAGGATCAGAACTGATTTGTCACGATCAATGATCCGGTAGTAAGCATTTCGAACAACCCCTTTTACAATCGTATTCCTCATGCTCCTGCTCCTGCTGCTGTTGTTAGCTATTGTTTACTTCGACTTTGTTCGGCTCTGTTCGGTCAGGCCGAACAAACGAGTTTATCAGCGCGCGCGTTGGAAATAATGCATGCAGTTGTTGGAATGCCACGCGTCGTATACTCTTTCTCTACTGAAGCTGAAACGCGACGGGCAAACGCTTTGTCAGTTCACCTGCACTGCGGAAAAATGTTTCGAGCCGCATGTAATAACTAACGATGAAATGGAATGGTGGCTAGGTTTGTGCGCTGCCACTTGTCAGGCTTAATGTAATCCGCAACACTAGTGGTACACGCGCCATCGTCCGGTATTCCACGCGTGCCAAACCCGATGACCGTCGAATCTCTTCCCTCACATTGTCGGTGGCCACGTTTACTTTTCGCAACACCTGCGATCGGTTTTATTTCAGTCTTCTTTTTTATCTCTCTCCCTCTCAACACTCATTCTATTTGCTCCAGACCCGAGATATATATTCCATCTTATTTGCATAACTGATTTTAATTTATAGCTATAAAAAACTGCAAGCCTTCATGCATTTTAAACCAGCAAGAAATTATTTAATTCATACATAATTTAACCTAGTTTGATGATAAATTTATTTTCTTCTTATCTCCTGTTTTTCGGTCTTCATTTTCAAATTTACATTATGGATTGTATTTTTATTAGGCTACTTTAAAATTCTAACAATAGTTTCGAGTTATTTCAGAGCGGAATATTTTTATTTCAAGGCTTGGATTACCCCATTATTCATTACCACATATAGATAATCAGCATATGCGTTGTATTCGTATTATATTGCACCTATATGACAAATAAATTTTACGCTTACCAACATTTGCTCCATATACCAGAAATTTAACATTCATAAATACTAACTATCAAAAACTTATTTATAAATATGATAAACCAAATTAACAATTCAAATCGACACCTAATAATGATGTTGGTAAATATAGGGAACTCAACTCAGTCATACACGCTTTTTTGAAACTAAAATCATGCTAAATGGATAAATGCAATTAGTGTTTTTTTTTATATGTTTGCCAGCCGGCAAGGCAGACAAGAATCCCGTGTACCTAGTACAGTGAAATGAGGATAAATGGTGTGAGAGCAATGAGAACATACGAGAATGAATGTATGTATGCTTTGAGAGCATCGTCATACCCCGGTCCCTATACCGCCCATATAGCCCCCGAATTCATGCAGGAGACCTTATTACCCACGCATTACCGCGCTGTTACCTCTACTTATCCCACCCTTTACCCCAGACCAACAAACGTTACTGTTCATGCGCTACACGTTCTCCTAACATATCCGACGCCTCGGGCTTTAACTTTACTGATTAATACGGATGCATAACGTGATCTCGTGATCTGTAATATGGTTATACACTATCTTATGCGAAAATACACAATGCACAGATGGCCGGGATATCAATAAGAATTAGAACAAAAATCGAGACGAAGAGTCTTTAAAACAAATATCATAATGTCCTATTTGATTATATTACCAAAGGCTATTAGATCGTTGCAGATATGATATAGATAACAAGTATTGGTTAGAAGATTCAATTTTATTTTATCAAATTATGCCTTTTACATTCGAATAATACCCATTTCAATTTGTGTTATATAAGGAAAATAGGGTCGTTAACTAAGTAGGCTACAATCAAGAAGACACGGGTTCGATTTCCGGTTGGGTAAGTGAATATTCGCTCTCCAATTTCCGGTGCTAAGACCCACCATTTATAACTCAATAGGTGCATGAAATTCAGTTAAAATATTCAAATTCTTTTGCACATAAAATTCCCCTGGTACCGAATTTCAGATTGGTTCATTTAATAGTTAAATTTGTCGTTTTATTACAATCATAAATGGCATATTTTTATTATTTTGTTTTACATCTATCTATTTATACATTTTTTAATCAAATATATATATATATATATATATATATATATATATATATATATATATATATATATTTATATAGATATATTGCAATATGCCAAGTCCGTCAAATAATTATGGTGCCTTTGATCGTGTTGAATTGACACAAACATATAGCGATGGAAAATATCGATACTGGAATAATATACCAGAACTATTAATCATGTCATATTAAATGAAATCAATAATATTTTATCTTCGAGGATTAATGTTAAAACATGTATGCATATTTTAGTTCAATTCTATTTATTTTAATCCCTCAGAATGTTACTACACTTTTCTGATTTGACAAGTGTAGTTTTTGTAATAGATGTGAGAATGTTCAGTTCCATTTGATAAATTATCAAAAAAAAAAAAGAAATAAAAAAAAATAAAAAAATTTGGGAGGAAATTTATATGAATGGTAAATGTACATCCCAATGTCAATGTTCTATTTGTTCCTGTATCGTTCCGGACGGCTTGTGGCGGTGACACGATCCACCTGTCAGAGAAATATATAACCCGCCAATGCAACACGCGCGCGTTTGCCTTTTATATCAATTTATAGGTGATCAATCGTGCGTTTTACATTCTCCCATCCTTTTCCCCATGTCGTTCTTTCTTTATTTATTTATTCGTTTAATACAAAGTAACACGACCTGTCCTTGTCACACACACACACACACACACACACACACACACACACATGCACAAATATAGATTTATACGCACTCGACGCGGTTTGAGTGTATCTTTGGGAAACGACCCGCTTAAATACTTTGTCTTGTCCAAGTAAATCTTGGAAGATATACAGTGACCATTACCGCAAAACGGAACAACGTCCAAGTTTCAATTGTGCGCCTTTCGTAATAACCTACAATACACGCGGTTCTAGATACATTTTCTATATACATACGTATAGTATATACTAGTTCAGAAAAAGACAAGATTTTCCCATTGTATTTTACAATGAATTACGGCTTGAATTAAGCCGCGCACGGGTTAAGAACTCGCCTAACTAATAAAAAAGGCTTACAACTCGTTCAAAGACTGCACTGATCCCACTGTCTTTCCACTGAAATATGCTTATCACTTTATAGATAAATGGTCATTTCGATATAATAAAGTCTCCAATGGCGGCAGCACAAACGTTGTATGAATGTTTTATACCATAGTTACACAAAATACAAAACGACGTTTAATGCTTATATTTACGATTTCCCTCTTCATTTTACAAATGAACATCAAATAAATAAAACAGTTCACATTTCGCGGCACTTAACGTGCATTTCTTCGTGTAAGAATTACGATGTACACTTCACAAAGAGAATTTGTTAGATGAATTATAAATTGGAATCAGTCTCGCAATCCAGTGATGAATTGAGCGGTCGAAAAACGATAAGTTGCGAAAACAGGTGATGACATAGGTCGGTCGGATGGATGGGTGGGTTGGTTAGTTGGTTGGTTGGTTGTATGGGCGATGTAGGTACATTTCGTTGGTGAATCGTTCGCGTTGTCGACATCGTCTCATGTCTGTAAGGCGACAAACGCCACCAGCGTAGACATTTGAAATTGACATTGCTAGGGCATCGAGCGGAAAGCCTTATTGTGTATTCTGTTTGAAGGATACGCGAGGCCTCTGCTTCTGCTACTACTGCTGCTGTTGCCTGGTATACGGGTCCCGGTTACGACACGGGATGGATGCTGTACTAAGGCAGGGAATGTTAAACACCCACCAAAAAAAAAAACTCTCTTCTCCGACTACTTCCACTACACTACTGCACAGATGAAAATCAAGTGTTTCATTTCTTTTGCATTATAGAAGAACGATATGCTTATCGCACAAATTCCAATTTTATTTTTGCTTTATATTAAAAATATATTTTATATCTATGTGAGTACCTAAGTATATTCGCAGCACATCACATCACTAACATCTTTGACGACAAAGACGAAAGAGAAGCAGGCATAATTTACATAATAAAGATATATTTTATCTAATGTTCTGAAAGTAGCTCTAGGTAGCGTTTAAATATTTATACGTGATATGGATATGAACAAGTTTTATTAAATATCCAATTCACCGTGCGTCAACCGGCAATGATGGCATTTTTGTTTGATGGCATCACTTAAATGCCAACGCTATATAGCATATTACTAAGCGTTTGATCTGTAAGTAATTCACAAGTTGCACTCCGGTATCGATATTTAATTAGCCGGGTAAAGAAAGACGAAGCGTAAACAAAGCTTCCGCCAACCGCCACTCGCCACCCGTCACCCGAACGACCACTACCGTAACGAACCGCAACTGTTTGTCTGCATGTATATATGTATGTATGTATATATGTATGTACTAGACTAGCAGTTGGAATTCGGGATCCTATATCTTACACAATACGAGAGTATAGACTAACAGTCATATATGTACGTAGATGAAGTGAGACGTGCAGACACAAGGCGACAGTGAGCATAGTAGTAGAGCACTCGGAGTGCCGAGTGCCGAGTGTGTGCTCGCACACTGCCAACACGGTAACATTATCGAATGCGCTAACACTACTCGACAATTATTATTAAGTAAGGGTGCTTCAGTTGAAGCGCCACCGTGGCCTTATTGTATGTCACCTAATAACGTTCTAACGGTTACGTACGTTATATGATAGTCCAGTTGCTCTCTTCAAAGTGCTTCTCGTTGCTTGTCATCTGAACTACCTAACTACAATTGTCTTCATGTACAACCTATACTGTAGTAGGCATACAAATTGTTGTTCCTCCTCTACTAATATCATACTAATCGTGGCATGGCATAGCAAAGCATAAACCAGAGCCGATGAGTTTGACTGAAGATGTGTGCGTTACCCCGTGAATAATAATCGTAGTCAGGTGTCTGTTTAAATTTGAATGCAACGAGCCTGGTTTTCTTTTCAAGTGCACATATGTATGTAGATATATTAAAGAAACGAAGTAAAAGGTTAAGTTGAGCTTGTTTATATATGTATATGTACGAATGTTTGAGGTAACATGTACATACATACGTTTGTACTATAACATATGTATTCCATATACGAAAGCGGACGTGTTCGTGGCCACGATTCCCAGTTTGCTCTCTCGTCGTTTGCGTTATACACGGCATGATGATTGTTGTTGAGCATTGCAAGAAGAACCTACAAAGCGATGACGTGAGCCGCATAGTGAATGGCGCGAATTTGTTGAATCTGCACGTGTCGCGTCGCATCACATAGCTTCGGATCTCGCGCGGTACTTTGCCAAGCTGTGCCACCAAATCTATCTATCTATCTATCTGTCTGTCCATCTATCTATCTATCTATCTATCTATCCATCTATCCATCCATCCACCCATCCATCCATCCATCCATCTATCTATCTCTCTAGGAACTATTACTAGGGCACCCTAGTTTTGGCCCACCTCTAGCCCACAGCAACGGTCCGTACAACGAGGCATTGGTAGGTAGGGGTATAATAACCGAGATTAATGTATGAATTATTGACTGTTTCCTCTACGGCTCATACAGGCTTTACTAGACATGCGCGATGCTGGATTCCCCAAAGCCCATCGAAATCAGCAGTACTGGTTCCATTCCATTCCATTCCAATCTACCTCTCTCTCTCTCTCTTTCTCTTTCTCTCTTTCTCTTACTCACTCCCTCCGATTTTATGTACGCGTGTCGCCTTCAGCGCCGTACTGCGCCACTCCACGCCGCGTGTTCACTACCGACAAACTCAACTGGTGGTACCTATATATACCTTACCTACATATACGCACATAGATTCGTACATATATGCACACCGATACACGGGAACAGAACGATAGCTTCGACAGCAAAATTGAATCGAGAATGGAACGAGCTTCCTTTTCTCTTATTTTATCTTTCGATTGTAAACAACTTGTTTGTGGGTAAGAGACAACCAACCAACCGCAACACGTTTGCCGATAAGTGGACTAGCAGCACAGGTGTACTTTGACTGTCGTTCAATCAGTTATCAGGTGGTTTGCTGGAATAGCATCGATCAGGCGTCGCTCGGAACAACAAAGCGGTTACCTATCCAATCCCAGAGGCACATGCAGGTGCCTCGAAAGCTCACACTGTTTTGGGTTGCCCAAAACGTGGCGAATAGTACCAGTGAGTACGACAGTCAGCAGCAGCAGAAACATTTCAGTAAGAGTAGGTTGGTGCGCTGAAACGGGCTCACTGAAAAGCGGCGCATCCAACACATAAGGCAACAGAATACGTATCAGTCACAGTTGTTCGTTACCGGAGTCCGGATCGGTACTTCGTGGCAAAGATAAAGTTTAAAAAAGACTGAACTTGTGAGTTCTGGCTAGTTCTAGTTGTAGTCGTTCCTAGTTCCAGTCCAGAGTGACTGTATGCGTGTATTGTTGGGGTGTGTGGTGGTGTGTTAAAGTGCGCCACCCCGCCATCGCCACTGCCACTGCCGCCGCCACCGACGCCGCGTCGCACAAACCCCGCGCCTCGTCGACTCGACTCAACTCGACTCGCCTCGCCACCCTGCTCTGTTCACTGTTTCACTTCAGTTCACCGCGTCGAGCGCTCCGAGTGAGCTGCGTGTGTTCATCGTTGCCAGTTGCCGGTTCCCGCTGCCGTTGCTGTTACCACCGCCGCTGCTACTACCACCACCAGAATAGCAGCGTCGTCCGTCGTCCGTCGTCGTCGTCGTGTTCCTCCGTTCCGTTACTGTGTGTGCGCGAGTGTGTGTCTGTGTGTGGCCATGAGCCGTGGTTGCGCGCCGTGTCCCCGCTTTGCTCCAGTCACCTCGTAGCGGTCCGCGTGGCCAGTGCTGCCTGGACTCACACGTGCATGCAACCACCCGTTGACGTCGTCGGCAACGCGTACCGACGCCGTGTCACCTATGACGTACGAAACCGAACAAAGTGAGATTACGTACCTGCAACACACAACATAGCATCTTATTTTCATAATTACGAGTATATTGTTGCTGTTTCAATCAAATATATAAACAAAACAGAGAAGGGAGTTTTTAACTTTAACTCAATTAAAAAACATACAAATATATATTGTAATAATAATAATACCCATTGATTGCTACTTGTAGTAAATAAATAAAGAAATAAATAAAAAAAATATATAATTGCAAAGTTATTGTTTTAAACAAAAAAACGTTACAATGTTGACAATGTCGACGTTGATGATGCCCGCGCCAACGATGACCACGATGACGAATCCGGGTCCCATACCCGTGAGTCAAACGAAACTCGAACCGAACGGGAAGATTACGCTCAACAACCACAATACAACCGTCAACAAGTCAGGTACGTAAAGGAAGCTGTTGAAATGTTCTTTTACTTCCGATGTCTATTCGACATTCACTTGGTTAGAGTGTCGACGTTTCGTTACATCGATTTACATTCGTATTCCACTGATCTCGTAGTCTGACTTTTCTTCTGCAGATGCATTCTTCCGGCAAACAACGCGAAAAACGACGTAAAATTCTTGAAACCAGTTTTATCATACCATATACATATATATGTATGTATGTACATATGCCTGAACGAATGAACGAACGAACGAACGAACGAACGAACGAATGAAATAAATAAATATATGATTTTCAAGACGACCGGTCGACAAAGGCATCGTTGTGTTATAAACAGAATGATTTGTAGTAGCCAATGAGTGTCGGTATGAATTACATTTGCATGACAATGCGGTGTCGCTGGCGCATTCGATCTAATTGCCTTGGTGCAGAGATCTCATTCCGGTCCGAATTCAGCCCTAGTCATAGAAAGGCTCGGGATTCACCATAACCATACTCTACCGTACGCGTAATACAAGTCTCAGTGAATACGCGACGGCCAGAGCCTCGGAGCCGCAGTGCGACAGACAAGCATACAGAGACGTGCTGCTGACTCCGAGACCGAGGCACACATCGGTTTCTTGATTACTCATACTATTTTCATACTATTTGCCATCTATTATCATTATTATAAATTATCATTTATAAGTATCGCGCGTATATATCGTATATCTTTCCAACCGTAATTAAAATAACACGGTGTCACAGAAGCGTCGGTAAAATGCCGATAAACAAATTTTGTGCGCTGTACGAGTAGAGTATAGGCTCTTTCCTTTCCTGTTTTTCTTTCCTCCTTCCCACGCTCATTTTGTTTGTTGGTTCTTCTCTTACTCTCTTTCTTTCTCCTTCCCTCAGTTTTTCTTTTCTCTTCCTTGAATCTTCTTTATAGAAGCAGATGCCGGCTTGCTGCTTACTTTTCGTGCACTTTTAAAGCGGCCAAGTGCCTCCTTAATCTAATTATTCATCTTCTTTAATTGATTACTAGAAGAGCGCAGATGTGCCGCCAAGTTAAGAGACGTGATCCAATTGAATTCACAATAAACAACGGTTATTTGTTGTATGACTGTGCGAGGCGGCTCTGCTGTGGCACATGAATGTGAATTGTTGTACTTCATTCGTCAATGACACAGTATCTCGTACACGGATATGGCGCCATACGTAAAACACCATGAATTTGCCACCGCATACCTTTCTGGACACTGCATTTATACTTTATAGCAAAACAAATGCCGTACAAATGCATACTACGGGTATTTTTGTTGATGGTATTGAATGGAAATTGACCATTAATTTCGTATAGTTTGTGGTTCTGCTATTAAATATTTACAATGTTAAAAGATTTACGATACCGAAATCAATCAGTTTGTCAGTGAAATATGAATCAATAATCATTATATAATTGGCCTTCTAAACGAGTCAACAATTACGCTCTAAATAAACTTTGATTCTTCTACCTAATTGCTATTAATAATTAACGTAAAAATGACGGTTAATAAATAATTTCTTTAATTTTTGTATATTCTGTTTAATTACTAAATTGAATAATGTCGGTTTACTAATTCACAAAATTAATTGACTAAATACCAAAAAAAAAAAAAAAAATAAACTCAATTAGTTTGTTCATATTTGATTTCGATGTATTATAATTATTCTACGTGTTTATTTATGTTCATCCTTTCATTTTAAAAATTGCATAAAAACCGAGTTTATTTGAATGAATATTCTGCAAATATTTGAAATATGCCAATATTGTCATTTTTTGTTTTTCATCTACAGTCATTTCGTTTTTTACACGGAACTTGAATGAAAAATATTTCGAAAATAAAAAGACTAACTCACTGGGAAGAGTAGAATTTGATTTGTAGTAGCTTTAAATAAAAGTAAATGTCGTCAAGTTAATTATACACGTACACAGTACTGACAGGAATGGCAGGTAGGGCAGAATGGACAAAAATAAAAGATGTCGTTGCATCGGTTCTGCATTACAAAATTATTCTCACTCTCTGGCTGAATTACAACGCCATTCGGTCCCAAGTGATACACAGGACATAGGGTCCGTTCATAAATAACACGTTTTGAATGGGTGTAATCGTATCACGTATTATAATAATTATCTCGCGGATATTTTTACGATTTTAAAATTCGTGAAATCCCGACTTACACTTGGTATATAATCTTATCTGACAACCATACAAAATATTACACTCAGATATATAGTGTGTAGAATAAATTGTTCTGGATTTCTGATTTGAATATATAAATATTTCCGCGTAGCGTTTAGATTTTCTTCATCTACAATCTCCGAACTTTGTGACTATGATTCTTATAATAATTACTTTCGAAAAAGTAATTTAACTCTGGTATTATAGTTTATATGATACTACAATTAGATATCAGTTCGAGTTATTTCAAGAATGTTCTTTGTTTGGAAAAAAAATCGATGCGTAACGTTCACCGGGACGAAATATGAAGTTATATTTAAAGCACATTTAATTAAAGAGATTTGAATGTTTTGTGTAAGTATTTCATTTCGTTCCGGTATCATGGAAAAAGCTGCTTCGTAAATAATATTGAAACGTCTATTCTGGACGGCAAAAGTTCGATAAATGTGCAAACGTTACCATTAGTTGTAATCTATATACAGATTGAAGAGTTTGTTCATGCATGAACATCTTTGTTTCCTCCTAGTTCGTATATAGCAGGCTAGGCAGGGCAAAGGCAGACATGCCTGACCCGTCGTTTCGTATACGGCGAATGCCGACGGCTTGAACCCTTGAACCCATAATCTGTGAGAAAGGACTATTGCTACTCTATACCTGCGAAGCATCTCCTATATATATCTCTCTCTTTCGTTCAGGTTTATCTAGATAGATAGATAGATAGATAGATATGAACCTGACATCGAGTTTCCGGAAATTATATTTCCCCCGAAAATTGTTGATTCGTCAAACATTGATCCGTCGCCCAGTTTTATGTAACACGTCCGACACTTATCGGCGTCTCCGGCTTCGTGTTTATGTAAATGATACTAGTACGCCCCGAGAACATGCATGCTGTTGGTTAAAGCACATGTGCCCATATACACATTCACAGCGTGGAGTAGTATGCGAGGAGCGCGGATGTTGGCACTGGGTTTGGTCGACGCCGGCGTCGGACCAGACGCGCGTGCAAATTATACTTGAGGGTTTATTGTTCATTTCCGGTGACGGCGGCACGGCAAGGGGTCTCCATTCCATACTGACGCCGTAGAGGCGGGTCACCCGCACCGCACAGAAAACTGGGCCGTACTTCCTGTATTGCTCCATATACACACACACACTGTCCACAACTCGCCATTCCATATATGTATGTATGTAAGTCCATGTATGGTGCGCGCGAGGAACAGGATAGTCATCCTCAATATCGTACTCGTGCGTGCTGACGATGTCCATTCCATCCCATTCCATCCCATTCCATACTATACCATACCGTACCATACTATATACCGCGCGGTGCTAACCATTAGACAATTAGCTAGGTGTGATACACTAGGAACATTATCTGTCCAAATGTGCAAACACATGAATATTAATGTCTTTCAACCCACCTCACCGCTGCCCTGCCCTGCCCTGTCCTGCCTTGTCCTGCGTTGGTTTCGAGTTGGTTGCTGTGGAGAGTTGTACAACTGTTTTCAGTCAGCCTCACTTCTATAGAGCTTCATCGTTGCTACCGAATGGGGAATATTTGTGCGAGATCGTATTACTATACTGTGCGGTCGATTTACGAAATGGAAAGAGCGACCGATATAAGGTGATGTGGCAAAACTTTGATGGTGTTGATCACTACGTTTTCCATTATAAATCAATATTAGTCCAGTTAACGCATTCCAGCGGATATTATATTTCTTCTACGCTGTAACGCCGCGGATCACATCCACCATTCTATATTTACGTTAGAATTATTTTCATCCGGTCTCATTTTTCAATAAAACTTTCCAATATATATATATATATATATATATATATATATATATATATATATATATATATATATATATATATATATATATATATCATCTTGAACAAATAGGGCTTTAACAGATATTAGCTGTACATTCATGGTTCATGATAAAAAAGAAGGTAATCTAAGCCAATTTAATAGCTTGCTGCATTTTTAATCATGTTTTCATAAAATCTCTCTCGAACATTTTCCAACTTTAAACTGGATAAATATTTGTTTTTAATGCAAAGCTTCTCTCATAGTTTTTCAAACAAAAACTTTAGAGATCGACTAGGTTTAAAACGGATTTTAACAGGATTCCTAACATATACATTTCCAACATCGGAAATGTAAGGTCACAAAAATGAAAAATTCTTTAGTTGAAACATAATACTGTAATTACTTTTAAATACTTTGCATATGCTTCTTAATTGTAGGTAGTACCTATATAGGTGATAGGTTAGATAACCACAATCCACATATAGGTTGGTTGGTTGGTTGGTTTCTGTCAATGACATTTTAGCAGCAGAGCGCCCACTGAGTTCGCGTAGCCACAGCAACTTAACCGAAACTGTGCTGAACACTACCGCGTCCGTCTGTTAACGGCCCTGTGCCGTTAGCCTATCGATTTCCCTGAATAAGTGCCTCTTGTCAAATAACGCGATTACAAACATTACCTCTTTCCCGCTCCCAGGAAGCAAGCACGTTAAAACGAGCAACGGTACGGGTACGGGCACGGGTACGGGCACGGACTCTGGACTACGATCAACCTAACCCGAAGCAAGCGTCGCCGGTGAAACTGATTTTCCCATTTCCTTGTCTGCCATTTATTACACATCGACGATTTTATTCATGAATTTGTTCCCTCTGAAACGAAACGAAACGTACTTATATATGGATTATTAGGTCAAGATTTTCACTTACCTACTTCAGTATATATGCGTCAAATCGACAAATAACTAGTATATTTTATGATACATTAACTTGAGGTTCAACCCCCATTACATGTAGATTTTCTAAGTTACTATAATTGTATAAAAGTGTTACGCAATTAAATCAGTTTTATATGATTTAGTTGCTTTGATCAATCCCGAGTCAATTTTTGGTCCAGTTATGGTAACATATACTCAAAAGTCTATGTTCTAGATATGATTGTTTCTTTAAAATCGAAAGTGTTTGCGTGCAGTTTCGATGGGTATGTCTCATGGAATTCTTCTGCAGGAACATTAACCCCTGATGCTATGATATACATCCAGAGAAACTTAATCTAATAAATAAGTATGTATGTGATAGCTTCGCAATGTTGTGAAGAAATATTGAGTTCTGAAGTAATTGATGTAAAAGACGATACTTCGTAAACTAACCCGTATAGCCTAGTAGCATAAAGGTTTAATTATGTTGTACGGGAACGTGCAGAAGAAATATCCATCGTGCAAGAAAACTGCAAAACTTTTAACAAACACACACACACGCGGGCAAACATATACCGAGGACCGTTAAAACTAGTCAAACAATATGGGATAAAAACGTGCCCGAGCAAAAACCCATGTGAAATATGTGTACCTTCCTCTCACTCTTTTCGGTAATTTGTGTGGGTCCTAGTTTTGGTTCAGGTCCTAGGGTGCCTACACATACAATTCGACGACGAAAATTACAAATAGATGTGCACATTTCCTCTTCTCGGCACACTGCAATTTCTCGTCTCACTAATTAATCTTAACGTTGAGAAATATGACATTCCAAACACTGTCACACAGAGGTTCCCTCTGGTCTAACGCTATTAACCACGGAATGTTGCACTCAAATTTCTCACTAACTGTGTGTGTGTTTGTATTTGTGTGTGTGCGTTCTACCGTTCTCTTCTGGGCATTTATTATTTTATTTGTTTGTTCCGTTTTAAATGCATTGTTGTCCATGCTGTGTAATAATTACAGATATTTCCGTTCTACATCTCCAGTTATATCCACGAGAAATTTCATTAGTCCAGTTCAAAAAGAAAATATTTCTTTTTCCCCATAGTTCGTCGTCCTGATATTTATTACCAAAAAAAAATATATATATATATATATCTATATAATCACTCTAAATGTACATAATAAAGCATACATATTTATTTAATAATGTTCAAATAATATAATTGCAACACAGTTAAAAACTTAAGGTTCTGAAACAACATGCATTTCTGAAGAACTCGGCATTTATGCATTTCTGTGATTTGAAATTTAAACATGAAATATATGAATATGTATTATTTGAAGATAGTTATTCTATTAAAGTTGTATTAAATAGTCATTTTAAATGATGGTTAAATTTAAAACTAAATTTACTCAAGAAATGCGGCAGCCTTGTTGACTGAGATTCGTTTCGTAAATTGTAGACTGTAAGGTGAGGTAAAACAAGATAAGTAACTTACGTTATTAGTTATTTGATTTTCTCTGTCGGGAACTCAATCGTAGTTAAATTAGAATAATCCATGAAAACGAACAAATCTATGGCGTGTTAACATTATGAATTTCATTTCTTGTTCTTTCTTTTTCATTTCCGCTCGCGGTTTGTATGCTTATTAGTTTTTCTTTGCTATCATTAATGATTCATCTCTTTTGTTCCACACTTCGATAGATTTGCGGCACATCTGAATTACTGATTACCAAACAAGAATATGAATCTAATTTCGTCATGTTAATTTTAAATAGTTGTGAAAAGCAAAAAATATGGTATTTTAATTCTATTTTATAGATAATTAATTTGCAATAAATTTAAAAATGTAAAGGTTAATGACTTGCGAACACCATAACACAATGAAATGCCATCAGAAATGCATTTTCAATTTCCCTGAAAGTAAAAAAATAATAAATTACACTCTTTTCTTTATGTAACAGAGCGCACCACTTGACATAGATACTACGTCATTGATTATTTTCAAGTAATTTCCATTGATTTTTTTATTAAAACTGCTTATATATACTTAGCAAAGTCGGTGTTTTCCAACCATTACATTTTCATTATGCATTTATTTATTTATAAGGTAATAAAAATTTCATTTTTTTACAGATATTTAAACTAGTAATCCCAAAGGTGGTTATTTTTTTGGACGTCTAAGGAAGTGTAAAAAAAAAAACACTTTGTATGCTTTGTTAATATTCAATTTATAAGAACAATATAGTTTGCTACTTGAAATTTTTATCTTGTTAAGATTAATTTTTGGGCACACTAATGTGAGAGGTTGACAGTCTTAGCTGTAAAAAGAAATTTAAAAATGTCACGCAGTAGCAACATAAATTCATCAAGTAAAAGAAATATTTAAACTTAATTTCGTTTTCATCGTCAAAAATAATATCACTTATTATTGTAATGTTTCATCAAATTAATTAATTTAGACGAAAAAAAGGCAAATGATGTTATTATTTAATTATCCGTTATTATGCAAGCAAACTTTATTAATCTGACTTTTGTATGAATTTTAATGCTTAAATATGTTTTTCTACTTGCGAAAATATACACGTCATCAGTTCCACTGGGGGCTCAACGGAAAAGTTATTGTTTTCGTTTAATACGAAACTGTAAAATGGAGTGTGTATAATACCGATTTCTCGAATCCATGCGTTTCAAACTTTCCGACAAAGATCATTTTAATTATTCCACTCGGTTTACGATTTATTATTATTATCTGCTTTTAAATCCGTCAATCTATTTTTACTTTATCTTATACGAAGTAATAAGTTACTATTGCAATCATGACAAAATTCAATCTCTAGATTTTAACGGTAATTTACCTATTGACCTTCCCTGAATCAAGTCTGACTATTTTTGGATTAACGTCTGTGTGTCTAGCTGTGTGTGTGTGTGTGAGTGCTCTATAATCTAAACTGCTGCAGGTAAAATTATGAAACTTTAAACTTAAGATTTGTATATGCCTGGCAAGAAAACCTCCTATTTTTGAAAAGAATATTCCAACTGGAAGTACATGTTTACTCGAGTCATTTTTTAAAATATGTATTCTTTCCATCTGAACAAAATACGAAATAAGAAAGTTCAGTGTAAACCATTGCGGATATTTTTAATTATGTGTTCTTTGAAATCGTAGGATTTCAAATAAAGCAAAAATAAAAAATAAAAATATATCTGTGTTTATATACAACAAAACTATAAATTTCTATATCACCATTGACTTCATTGTTTGTAACTCTACGCAAAGTTTGAACATTTTGTGGCCTCGACGAAATAAACTAACTGTTCGCAGGGGATCCAATTTACTACGAAACTTAAACCGTTTTCCACAGTTTGTCTAAATGCGATGAGAAAATCTTCATTTGCATATTACTCACTAATGATCTTCAATCATTAATAAATTTACACCGTAGGCAACATCTGATTTAACCAATTTCATATGATTATTTATTTTCTACACTCTTCTAAATATACGTCGTAGAGTTTAATTTTCTATTCCAATAAATCCAGTCCAAAATAAAATTTAATAAATAAATATAAGAGTTCTTAAATTTCTCGGAAAATCTTTCCTCTAATAATTCTACAGTCAAGTAGCAAAGTTTGTTATTATAATTTAGTTTCACGACCAGAAAAACTTTCACAAATTATTTAATGATGAAATTTAAAAAGTGATATTAGATTAAATTTAAATAATAAATATACAATAACATTGTCATAATTGTGCAATAATTATTAAAGAATGATTAAAAGTACTAATTGAATTGTTTAATAAATAAGGTATAGGCTTAACGTGCGGAAAATTGTCTAGTTTCTGTTACTTCACACGAATGTAAATTAAATATAAACTTTTGTGTTTTTATGCCAATGACGTTTTAATCCTATTATCAACATATGTACATGTACATTTTTCCGCTAAAAAGCTTTACTAGATATTCTCTTAATTGAATTTATTGTGTAAAATTACTCGGTATTTTATACTGTGAATTAAAGCGAAAAATTTTTTCAACTGAAACTAACTTTCATGTTATATTCAGGTCACTTGTCAAAGCGTTTGAAAGCGTTAGTGTCAATAATGATATTGGCCACTTGGTATTGTTTTGTGATTCTACATACCTTATACGCGATCTATTCAAGCCGAAATATGACATTTAACAATTTCCTCTTCCTGCTTCCACTCCTTTCATCATTTTATTATTTCGCTCACAACTAAACAAAATTCTTTACTCATTTCGTGTAATTGGTGTTTGTTTAACCAGAAATCAAGGCGACAATAGGCTTCGAAAAGTCTTTCGGTATTGAATTATTAAAGGCCAATCAAAACTGCTGTCGCGCGCACAATTACACTTGATTCATTTTTATGTGTAATAACGTTTATATATTTCTTTTTTTCGTGTAATAAATATCGCTTCATTAGGAAACAGGAGTAAGTAGGTACAGATATTCTAAAGTTTATGGTGTGAAGAAATTCTTCGGTTGCCTATACTAGGCTAATTAATTATTATCAAGTTGTATCGTATAAGTGGCTTGAAACCGTTACTACACTCGTCAATGAGAGAAGGGTACAATGTTCAGACGACGCGAGCTTTCACATCACAAATGCGAAAGACAAAGATAGGCAAAGCTGTGTATACTCTCGTTGACGCCGCGACGCGTCGCACCGCGCCGCGGCGCTTGGAATATAATGAAAGAATACGCATATACCAAAAAGCGGTTTTTGGTTCGTAACAAACTGATACCTTACATAACCGTATTTGCCGTGGTTGAATTTACGATACCGCGAGAATCTGGTATAATGTATTTCGTTTGCGAGATTCATTCGTTTGGAAAATTCCTAAGACCTTACCGTACACTAAAAACCAGTTACGAAAATCAACCTACTCACTGAAATTCAAGAGTCTCAGCTAAAGCCTTATGTATGTATGTATGTATATATGTATATAAGAAGATTCTGTTTCTTTTGGCATATGAACACAACGCAATGGGACGAAAGCATTAGAAAAATGACGCTGCATTTTTTGTTAGCTAATCAATAATGTAATGTGCATTAGCAATTAACTAATGATACGTTAGACGACTAGAGCTATCCGCAATAATTCATCTGTCACTTTTGTCCCAACTAATAATTATTGGAAACGAGATAATTATCATGGTTAATCATGATGATGATGATATTGTTCTGGGTTAGAATAGCACGCAAGAGTATTCGCGGCTGAAACTCCTTTAACCGAAAACTGTCAAAACCAATGCACATTTTCCAACATAATAAAATTAATTCCCATGGTTGCAGAATTGTAATTAAAACGTAATAGGTAATAGTGCTCCCAAAGCAGCGTTTCGACACTAATTAATGTTCACGTCAAATGATGGATATATACATTTATTGGGTAGTGGAAAGGTTTTATTCGACGGAATTTTTTTTTGAACATTTCTCGCACCACTATATTCATTTCAACTCGATTCAATGTTTGCCTCTCATAATTGATAATCCTTCAAAATATACAAGTTTTTGATTGTTTTGTTTTTTGAAAATGTAAACGAATACGTTTAAACAAAAATATACTCAAATTAGAACTTCTAAAATCTGTTCCGCACACATTGTGTCGTATACTTCGTTACAGATATTTAACTCACTTTTCCAAATCTAATAAAACGTATAATTTTCTACTCGTGGAATTTCCCTTTGACAGCTAAAACAACCACAAAACAAACGATTCTATCCGAAAAGATTCTTCCCACTCGCACTACCACCTAAGAAGCTACTGGAAACAGTTAAAAGATTTTTAGTGTACATTTAATGTTATTTCAAAATACATAATTCGGTTGTAATTTTAATAATACAAATAATTTTTTTTTTTATTTAAATAACAAAATCAGTATTATGTTCTTTACGAAAGAAAGAAATTTGAAATTCTACATGTTCGATCCGTTCTTTGTTGCAATATTAATGCTCCATACGCTCGTGTTGACGAACAAACACGGCATGCATTTATTTTGGTCGCGTCATTTCGAGATTCGAAAGTAAGCTACCAGCACCACCACTGTCGCCTGCTGGTACCGATGCCACTGGCACTGCCTCCCATATTCAGATTCTGGAAGAGGCTTATGTGCGCACAGAAAAATACCCGTGTAAAATCCACGAGCATTGTTGTCACATACTAGCATGCAGCCCATATGTCGTTATACTTTTTATTCAGCCCTGTTTGTTTCCTTTCTGTTTTGTTAGTTGTCGAGAATCTTTCCTTGAAATTTAATAATAAAAAAAGGCGAACGTGCATTGTGTCTTCTCCATCTGTACCTTTTTCTTTGTCTTTTTTTGTTCATTCTGATAGCGCAACGACTGCAAATATCGATGTATCTTAAAAAAGTCCTAATTGGGGTCTCAGTCTCACCATAGAAGAGCATGCATATTCTTTATATATTTTCGTATCAATAGAAAAACTAATGATTTCTGTTGTTTTGAAACATTTATTTAAATAACTTGCTGCGTTTTATAATCTCTTAAAACATTTCCATTAGTACAATAAAAATAATAGAATGCAGGATCGAAAATCCAGCTGCCTGAAAGGATGTATTGAACTTAAATCCAGTACATGCAAAACTCGCCAGTATATGTATGTACATATTATTCTATTGTATAAATAGTTTTCTTTGTTCGTTATTTGTATTAATATTTTGTTCATTCTTTGAATTGTTGAATTTTGCGCAAATAGGGGAACGTAATCAGTTAGGAAAATATGAAAACCGTTGACCGAGTTCCATTTCAACCATATGAAAACGCAAATCAGACAACACACATTCGTCAAGTCGTTTGCAACTGTATATTTCAATAAACAACTGACATACATACGTACAGGACAAACACAACCATTCATAAGATATCTTTAGGAGTTCCTCTATCTCTTTTACTCTATGACAAAAATAACAAACACTGACTGAAAAATAAACTGTCTGGAAACAGCAAAGTGACGTTTTTAAAGGTTTTATGCAACAGCGTTTTCCATTGTAACGATTTATGATCCGTACGTGTAAAAAAATTACCGACATAAAAATATATGCATGTTTTCATACACGTTGTTGTGTAGTTTACCAAAACACATACTATAAATAGGTGTGTTCATATTACATACATACATACATCACAAATAAATATACATCCAGATATTTCGTACATGGGAAATGGTTCCAGTTCGATGTTTCACAGTAAGTTATATGGTCATATTTAATTTTTTAACCACTGCCAACCGAACCAAAATGCATTCAAATGTTCTGTTTTTCTTTCAATTAACACAAACACAAAATTGACTCGAATGGCATTTTAAAAATTCAGCACCTCGTCACTCAAACTATATGTATATCTGAGGTAAATTGACCAAATTCTGTAGGTTAATTATTCAGTTCGCCGTGAAATTAAATAGAAATTATAATTTACTGCTACGCTTGTATTTTATTATTCTGCATTTTAAAAATAAATCATAACAATTATATATCAATCAAAAACACATTCTTGGTTCGGATATAAAATGGTTCGATATCTAAAGCAGAGATTCGTTTTTTTATGAAACGAGTAATCAATACAGACATATCTGGTTTCAAATCGTTACAAATACTCCCTTTGAATAATACGAAATAAACAGTCAGTGTTTACAAATATGCCGCAAGACAACAACGAACGAACGAATGAAAAAAAGACAAAAACTGCGAACCCGATTGTGTGTATTTTTTTTATTCACAACTGATTTGCTTGTCTGTATCCACAAAGAGTACTTTTTCCTATTCGGTCTCTTACTGTTTGCGAACAGTTAGGGAGACGAGAAAAGGACGAGCATAGAAAGTGAGACAACAGTTGCTGGTAGAACAAGATAGAAATACAGATAAACACGTATAGGACAGAAAGAAGTCGAAATATAGTGTGGGTATGTTTGTGTTGGTTCTCTCGATACATCAATCGACTTAACCAACTAATAATTCTCTTTGGACATTTATAATGTTTCGGGGGTTCAGGTTGGTTTATTGCCGCACACACACTCCACGTGTCGTGTATTGTAGGATTTGTCAGCCATGTGTTAGTTGGGTATTAGCTGTTCACACAGCGTATATTCATGAAATTTTGTTTGACAGTAACAATATCCACTAATCATAAAACATCAATTACCCCACAGTTTCACACACACAAAAGGCAAACAAAAATGAATCAATAAATTGGTAACAATGCAACATAAGTGATTAGCCCTAGATTACCAATCATCCGTGTATCCGTCCACGCTTGTTTCCAGAACACTGCGCATTTTCGATCCTGAAAACCGCTGTTAATTTGCGAATAATTCTGTTACTTGTATGTGTGTGTATCATTAACTATTAAGTTGAAACTTGATTTTGATCATCAGTTCAACGCTTTGTTTTTTGATACAAATCGTGTTAGGAGTAGAATGGTTTTGTCTAATAAATACTGTACGTATGTACATACTGTTGCTAGCCATAGTTGTTGTGTGTTTTTACGAAAGCAACTCGCAAAATAAAGAACTCACAACATGAAAACAAAATCATTAATTTAAAACAAATTAATGATAATGTACTCTAACAAATCTCGAAAATCATTTAATTAAATGTGATTCTCAATCAAGTTAACTCATTCGGATCCAGTGTTCTGTTCAGTAAATCGAAACTAAATAATGTATCTAATGAAAAGCTATGGCCCCATCGCATGAAATGCGGTGGAGAATATAAAAAACAAAACAGTGTAAATTGAATTTGAGGCAAACTGCAATGTGTTCCTAGCACGAGAACGAACGATGAGAATCTGTAAGAGTAGCAAAACGTTAACATTTTTAATACGAGGTAGCAATGGCATTGGCGATGACGATGACGCTGACGATGTTGGTGGCGTGGTAGTGATGCACGTGCTGGAGTTCCCGTAGTGTTGACATTCGAATCTCGGTGTTTGGTTACTGGTCGGCTACTCGGCCTCGTAAATTCATCCCGGGCGCTCCTTTTTCGACAGCACTCTTGTTTGTACTCTCTCGATATCAGTGTACTTTTGGAATTTATGTTCTCCCGTCGATCTCGCCCTATCTATATTTCGTTCCCGCATACATACACACACTAATCCCCCCGTATAACGTTGATCTTTGAAATTATCCAGGCAAAAAGAATCAGGTTTTAAATAATGTCTATAACGTTATGAAATATGGTTTTAAGTGCTGGAATTTCAAATATGTTTCATATTAAAATCAAATACCATTTTTTATACCTGACCATTTAGGTTTGAACAGTCATATTTCAGCATTCTTCTTATCTTAGCGAATACGATCGTATAAACTTTTCGTAAAAAATTCTTTCCTTCACCCGCAGCGATTTTTCCACATATACAGATTAATTTAGTTTTTTTCTATTTTTGGCTGCTTCACACAAATTTCGTTTTGCTAATTAACTAGATTTCAATTTACTATTCTGGTTATAAATGTAAATAAGCAAAAACATAAGATAACTGATTCATAACATTAAATAAAAAACAAATGATCTGTAGTATCTGATAATACTCAAATATGATATCCACCTATCCTGATTAAACAAATTTTCAAATCATCACAGTATAACTAATTACAACGATCGTCTATTACAAATGAAAAATGGAATTGCAATATTTCATTAATGTTTCAAACTGACAAAAAATCTTTCACTAATTCTATAACTATGGTGTTCGGAAATTGGTAGTCCTTCGGGCAAAACATAATATCGACCCTTGCTCCAGTTGAAAATGAGACATTATTGGACATCTAATTTATGTAATTTCATCGTTTCATTAAGCATTCAATGACAATCGTAAGTAATTATTGCCTTTTCCAATACTGATATAATGGAATCGGATCTTAATTGAAATTTTCAGTTTATTTTCAATCTTTAAATATTTTCATTTCTTGCTTTCCCAAACGGCTAGGTCTATTAGTAAAACAAACAATTTTAAAGCCTAATTACAACATTTCCATTTCCATCTATGAAATATAGCAAACTATAATATTTCGTAATATTATTCAATAAATTTATATTTTTGATACTAGAGTTGCGAAAATATATTACTTATACAAAGAACAATTAATCACTCACACACACACACATGTTGCATCACCTTTTGGAATTAATTTATCTTGAAGTACCATTTTCTATCCCCCGGTGGGAAAAAAATATATATCACCATATTAGCCCTAAGGTTTCCGCGTACCCTTAACTGATAATTTCAAGAAAATCCAATGAGAACACGCACACACTGGCGTGCAACGCACTGATAACGAACGAAAATTCGCAATAAATGAAAAAAAAACTGGAAATTTTTACCCCTTCGTTTCTTTTTACCATAGTGATTTGTCTATTGATAACCTGCATCGTAAAAATAATAATGGAAATCTTGATTCTAGTTTACTTTTTTTTTGTTTAATTATGCCTTGAAAATTAACGAAATTTTATCTGGAAAGTTAGCTTATGTAGATTAGACGACCTCAATATAAATAGGTTAGTAGTTACAGGAACGATACGCAGGTTTATAAATACTTTTAAGTATCAAGTTTGTTACAAAATGATATACTAAAATGTACAAAACCAATAAGAATTTGAATCAAGTACGCAATAAAACCACTATCATTAAAAGTACTTAATATTTATGATATTTTGACATTGTCAATTTACCATATATATTTTTACTCCCTTGTTCGAAAAGCATGTCGCTTTTCACAACAAAAAAGAATAAAAATATGTCTACTTTATATTATTGATGCCCAATAACGCAATATTATCACGCAAGGTACAGAATGAAAAAGAAAACAAGCCACGCCGCTCTAACAATATGAATTCATTATGAAATTGCAGCAAAACTTTGTATTATATAAAAATGTATGAGTTGTTATAGTATTAGCTTTTCCTGTATAATGACAACAAAAAATATAACATTTTTCATTTGTAAAAACAATTATTTCCCAGTATTATGAATATAATCCGAATACACTATTGGTCACCCTGTTTTTTCATCTATTGCTATTATTCTATTTCTGAGTAAATGACGTTTGCATTACAGGGAAAAGTTGTTAACTTGGATATGAATATTAAAAATATATGTAAAACTGTTACTAAATTTTTTATTCATAAACACTTTACAGATTAGCTTATAAAATGTTTCTAATTATCTGTAGAAGATCGCTATTTTTTTTTTTAATGTCATTAAGATCGGAATTTAATTTGTAAATAGTTTTATCATTCCCGTAGTATTCTTATCCATTTGATGCAGTTGGATTACTTTACGAAATTAATTTATTAAATTTTAATACTAAAATGGTAAATTGGATAACTTTTGTTGGCCTATATAGAAACAATCTAGTTGCTTTTTTTTTTTCATTTATCTTTCGTCATTGAGTAGTAGTAATAGACCCGG
The DNA here is from genome assembly GCA_944039245.1 of Nebria salina. NCBI lineage: Eukaryota > Metazoa > Arthropoda > Insecta > Coleoptera > Carabidae > Nebria > Nebria salina. The sequence goes on along the minus strand of OX063288.1, from coordinate 1,864,104 downwards.
GTGGTTTGTTGGTTGCGAAATTGTCAAGAGACGTAATCTGATTTTTCTCTCGAGTTGTTTTGAATTCCCGGCAAATTAGTCGGCCGTGTGCTTTGAATGAAATGAGGAATCTGAATTGTTAGTCACATACGTAAAATAATTAAGTTCGTCGTGACCCTTTTTACGGAAACGAGTACGAGTCTGTTTTGTTCGATGCATTCGTAAATAGAAACGACCATTTTTCCCACAAACAATCTTTAGTTGAATCGTGTCAAATACTTGCAATTGTCGATTACCAACTTTTATACACCTCTTATCTGTATGATCACTACTACGAAATGCATTACGTCACCTAGCCATATTACGATAAAATAATCGAGTCTAATAAAACTCGGGTTTGGTTTAACGTAAAATAAATTGCTCTTTTCTAAATTGTGCTTGCAAAATCTCTATTTCGTTCTTCATCAAACCACCATCAAATAAAATTGAACACAAAATGTAACCAAAACATATAAATCCCAAACCGTTATTATTATTTTGTTTCACCATACAATTTTGTTTCTGCGATATTTATTATTTGTTGGTGTTGCGCTCACAAAAATGTGACATTCCATTTACGGTTTCAAAAAATATTAAGCAAAAACTTTGGTACAATACCATTTTCGATCTCTAGTTACTTTTTTTTTTTATTGTGTGCGGCAGAAAAGATGTTCATCGTTTTCGTATTATTAGATGGCTAACATCGAAGTACAATTACGTCTTTACGCAGTGTTAGTGGCACATGTTGGTTGGGACCTAACACCAACATGCTCCCTCGCACATATATTCATACAGTCAACAGCTATTGTAGTCGTTGTTGTTGTAACTACTCCAACCAACTTATTCCTTCTTCCTCGTATGTCCGCCTCCATCGATATCGATTCAACAACGTCCACTCTCCTCTCACACACACATATACACACACATACACACACACACACACACACACACACACATACAATCTGTGAAGCTCGGTAGTAGTACTACTGTGGAAGGTAGCATTGGTGGCGATGGTTTCCAATTTGGAAATAATATCAGAGCGAGTCCGCTTGTCCTGACCCTTTATTACGTGATTTCCGTAGATGTAATTGTCCCAATTCCTGCAATCTTCTATATATAGCTTACTTTCCCACACTGTATACGTATACGTATGTCCTTGTGTGCTGGTACGATATCGCTTCGCATTTATTTGGATATCGGGCTGATTGTGTGACCGTTTAGCGAGAGAAATCTGGTCTGCAGGTGTCCAGTCGATTTACTTTAGTCTTTAGCTCTCATTGGGGTCAAGCTACCAAACGTTGGAAAATTAATACTTTAATAGCCATCATTTGTTTTATACATCCTACCACTAAATCACTCATGTTAATTCAATTGAATATTGAATCAATTGACATTTAACGCTTGAGAATCATGATTTAGTAGCAGTTTGTATTAGTAACACATTTTTAAAATTGTATTTTGTAACTTATTTTATTTTGATGTTCATGTTTTTCAGGAAGACACTTGATAAAATTCCTAAGTTTTATTGAGTAGCAATCGCTTCAACCGTTTGGTCATTATTTTATTTACATTTTTAGATTTCATTTTAAAAATCATTTGATTTGTTTGTTCATCTCTTTCTGCGAAACAATATAAAAGAAACTTTAGAATAAATCACAAATTTTATTGAGCACTTCTCGATCATCATTAGACGACTGACTGTCGAGGAAAATATCATTTTACAAATCATAAAGGTACTTCGTTTTGACGATAAAACAATATTTGATACAATTTATTGAATCATAACTTCCAGTCAGCATGCCAACTATGCAATGAAAATTCTAATCAAATACGTAATCTGACCTTAAACTACTGCGTAATGTTTGACATTACTGGCTTTGGAAATGGAAAGCGTTGTCTCTAACAGCACTAAGTGTACCCTGCTAAATAGGAGTAATTCGAGAATATTAGAAGTTTTGTGTATTTAAGATATATTTATTGATAAAATAATACACAAACTGTCCTATACATATATTGACAAAAAAAAATCATATTTGAACATGCACTGAGTGGAAACTCAAATTTGTTTTTAATTTGATTTAGAATATTCTACTTTATATGATGAAAAATCTCTTAACTGCGCTATGCGACATAATAAAATATGTTTTAATTTAAAAATGAAATCGAAATCGTGAATAGTGTCAAATGTACATAAAAAATTATTTATCCTAAATTGTATGTTGCGAGATGGAAATAAATATGTTTGCGCGACTATTATGGCGACTGAATGGACGAGTAAGATAAATTGAAATAGGACCTGCAACACAAAAAAAAAACGTTTTATACGTTTCCAGCGGCCTTGAACTGGACAGCGTATTAAATGTGTTCCAGTTTAACGAAAAATATATGAAAATATTATACGATTTCTGTTGTAGTAGTGCGGTATAGCCGTGGCGCTATCACTTCTATCATCGCATACCACAATAAAATGTTATCGTTTGAATTGTGCGATTTTTTTTCTTCTGCTTTTGCTTGGTGCTGGCTTTGCTTGTCTTTTTGTACACTTTTCTTTCTCTTTCTGTCCGATTGTGTGCCAGATTTCGGGTTGTGAAATGTTGTCGGCGGAATTGTTGTCTAGCCGACGACAGCTAGAACGCGCTTTTTAGTAAAACGATACGCGTGCGTGCCGCCGAACACACATAAGGCAACCGGACGTCCGTACTAACGCTGCAAATTGCACTGGTACAATCTTCGCAATACACAAAAGAGATATGACGCCAAATTAAATGACTTCACATACACAATGTCTGGCTGGCTGTGAGTGTGCGGTCTATGTACGAACTTTATATACCTACTTATATATTTTCTTTCAGTCTACGCTGTATTTGTCGGTTCGCTTTCTGACCACGTTCGTAGCGAATGTGTCATTCAATAAATCTGGTAATGCCTGACCAAGTCATTTTAGTAGTTTTGTCTTTCGGCATATCCAGCACGCTTATCTTTTGTTGAACATCAGAAGATTTTTGCCACATTCAATGTGCTAGCGTCTATTCGGCCTTGTCCGTTAATAAGAAATATTTATTATAAGGCAGAACAATAACAGTAGATGCTACTAAATTCGTTAGTTTCAAAAACCAAATGAAAATCGTTATTTTCTATGGTTGTGAATATTTGTAGTAAAATCGATTTGTTTATTAATTCATAGAACATAAAGGCGACATTTTTCAATGGACTGAATTTCAATCGATATATTATGGAAATCAAATATTGATAGTATCCATTGTTGGCGAAGAGATTTCTTCGTTATAAATCGTGGAATTATATATAAAAATGTTCTAGTTTGCGAGACGGGGATTAGATCGGGGTGAGAACGAAGAGAAAGACGTCGGTCGGACACGAACTAAGTCGATAGCTCTGGCGACGACTAGTTATCGGTCTCTTGTCCTAGTCTTCCAAAAACGCACTGTACGACCGACGCGGCGTTGCGGCGTTGGAGCGTTGGGGCGTTGGAGCGTTGTAGCGTTGGAGCGTTGTAGCGTTGGGGCGACGGTGGTGGTATGGTGACATGCCATGGATGTGGCTGACTAGGAACCATTAGTGGGCCTAGGCAAGGAGCCATAATCAATAATTGTGGCCCCGCGAGTGCCGAATAAAATACTCATAATTAGGTCACTAAAGTAGAAATATGTATTACCCGCAGACCATTTCGTTATATTATGTCATTCCACAATCTCAAGATTATTAATAAAAATAAATTTATTCACTTTTTCAAATTGCTTCGCCACTAAACTTTTATTAACAGATTGCGTTTAGTATTCTTGAGCTGTCGATAGTTCATTGACGGAATATCATAATAAATATTTATATTGCCATTCATTTAATCTCTTAGATTACTATGAATACATTTATGGATTTTATTATATAAAACGATAAATAATGAATACATTTTTTTACAACGTATAAATATAAATTTGTTAGAATTTCGAATTTGCGTCTATATCAGGAGAATATGATGTTCAACGTAACGTTCGTTAGACGTATCAATTGATTTAACCCTATGCTCGGTGTATAAAAGCAAAAAGATTGAAACGTAAACGTTGAAAAATTCCGTTCGATGTGCTGCACGAATTTGTCAAGGATGACCAATATAACCTTCTGTCCAAGTAACCAAAGTAACCATGTGATTGACATTCGATAACAGATCTAATTTTTGCCGTGACCAGTATAAGAAAGGGCTATTTGCAACGGCATTAGCCTATTATCCTCTTATCTCTGAAGTTGATTCGTACGGCGAATTGCACCTCCAATATATAGGTAGCATAAGTTTAATAACCTGTTCCGTGCTTTATTCTCCATTCGCACTTGAAACTCTGAAGCACCGAGAACGTCGAGTGTTCAATTATTTTGTAGGGCAGTAGGTAGTAGGTATTACTTAAGCCGGTGTGCGACTAGAACGAAACGAGTGTTTAGCCCGTCGAATGAATGCCTAGAATAATTTCATCTTATACGACGCTATACGAGCTAATGGTCGTCGTCTTACTCACTCTTCCTCACCTCTTTGTCGTGTCATATGTGTAAATTGTCTTCCGTGTTTGTCGGTGTTCTCGTTTATAATATTAGTAGTTCCTATACAACGTTGTCATTATAACTTGCGTTATGTTTATGAATGTATTTTAGGACAATATCAAGAGTTTGATTAAATTTCTAGATACGATATTATTGATTAGCGAACTAATTAACTTCGTTACAAATACATTTCGCCGTCTCCTAAGTTTTCTAGGAGACGGAAGACCTTACAACCGGTTGGCAATCTTCGCTTTGTGAGCACTCCTCAAACGAAGAACGATAATCGGCGGATGGTTTCTCATTAAAATGATTCGAACAAACTATAAAAAGTGATCTTGCCACGACAATTGTGCCGGGGCATTCAGTTGCTACTGTTACTACTAATTGCTATTCATCTTGAAAATACAGTATTGAACTTTATTCGCGAGATGTTGCGGTTAGAAAATAAAGTGCATGCAAACTTTTACCCTGGGAGAAATCGACAAGTATGTTTTGTCGCCGGTTTACAAAGAAATTTCAGTTTGATTGCATGGCTTGAGGTGGTTGCGTAGGTGTGGTGTGGTGTGGTATGGTGTGGTGTGGTATGGTGTGGTGTGGTATGGTGTGGTGTGGTGTGGATTTAGTTTCGTATGGTATCGGTGTCTCTAGACGTTTGTCAACGACGACCAGGCGTCGGGTTTGTAGAGGGAAAGTTCCCGGCACGCCGATGAATCACAAGAAACTTGCAGAACCGGTAACGCGCCGACAGCGTCATTAAAAGTGCTCGCGGAAGTTTTGTTCAGCCCTGAGGTAACATATCAATATGTCTGCGGTGGCTTGTAGGTGGCAGCAGAGTAGTCGACGTACGACGTACGACGACCGACAACCGACGTCGACGTTAGTGTGTGCGCCAAACCTCGATCGCTTATCCCCCAGTTCCGGGCTCATTATCGGCGCCCAAAGTGATCATTACAAATCGCGCTGACGCAACAGCTCTTCTCTATTTCTTTCTTGCTCACTCTACTGTCTTTATATCTTACACCGTCACTAGAGTGTTGTCTATCTTTGTCGCTCACATCCATCGCTCACTCATATAGTAGTTGTCGCCTGTGGTGACTGGTGACTGGTGAAGGTGATGGTGTTGGTGTTGGTAGTGGTTGGCTGGCTGGTGATGCGGCTGATGTTGGTTCTGGTGAAACACTTGAGGTTACAGACTGTTATTTTTTTAATGACGAGAGAGAGCACCCAGTTTGTGCATTTAACGTTCAAATTAATGATCTTTCTCGCACTGACACAACACTAGATTTCGATCTTCGTGTTTGGCGTACGCTGAGCAAACATAAAACAACCACTACCAACACCTAAGGGAAATAGGCCTTTTCTCGAATTAAAAATCCTTTTACTATCGCATTTCTACTCAACTCTACTCTCCCCTTTACTGTTCAAACAAACTTCTTCTCGCTACTACAAGTCATCCATATATTTATTTATGGCCATTTCTTTACACACTATAGCCTACCAAAAACTCTTAAGGATCATTTAAAGGTTTATATATATATATAAACCTTTAAATGATCTGTGTGTGTGTGTGGGTGTGTGGGGTAAGAACATACTGCTGGTTCTTTTATTTACAGTTCAAAGATTCTTATAATAAAATACAATTTTTACAATGGACCAATGTTGGGGATGTGAAATAGAAACCGGGTTAGATTCTTTCCCTATTCGAGGCTGTAAAGAAACGCGTTGGCAGTCGATATTTGAGATATATGGTACGACGCCTGAGCGTCAACCTCGATTTTGCTTTTGCTTTGCTTTGCTCTGCCTTCCGCTCCTACGGTGGCTGTTTCAGGCCCTCGCTTGCACTCAACTCAACTCAACGCAGCTGAGCTGTTCTTTTGTATACGGAAACGTATACATTGGACGTCATCAATTGATTCCCAATTATTTGCTCTTCTACTCAAGTAATTATAGGACTATTTTAAGCATTATTAATAATGTGACAATTACCTCATTACAAACAGACCGGGAAATGTGTAATATTGAATCTTTTCAAATCTTGTTCCACATTTTTTTTTTTTTTATTATGCCTACTCAAGTATAGATTGTGTATGTTCAAAATGATGTTTATATTAATAGATTATGTAATTTTTGTTGCAGAACATTACCACATATTCGTTGGGGATCTGAGTCCAGAGATCGAGACCCAGACGTTGAGAGAAGCTTTCGCGGCTTTTGGAGAAATATCGTAAGTACCACTATCGCTCTTTAATGTACTACTTTTACTCTTAAACGGTTGAACCTTACGCCTCGCATTGGCGAATGCGAGGCCTGTAACTAACAACTTTATCTAACAAGCCAGCGAGGTGCTCGTTTCCCCGTTGCGATATTAATCGCCGTGGCAAATCAACAAAGTTATAATATGTCAAAGTGCCCTAAATGATTTTTCATTTCGGCGAAATTGAAATGAGTAAAACGTCGTTAGCTCGACGACGAAAGCGCGTGCTACGTTGAGCAAGAGTCCCGGGGCTCGTTCATATATCCTCATACTCCATCTCTCCAGCCACACTTCATCCCTCCGTAGCATTTTACTTCAACTGCTGCCGTCGTCGTCATCTAGACTAGCACAGCATAGCGCAGCATAGCACAGCACAGCACAGCACAGCACAGCCAGTGGCAGTGCTCTGATATCAAATCTGACAATTTTCTCACGGTTCAGTGCGGTCCCGAAGGTGTGGTCTTGCGAGTGCTGAACAATCATCGCTTGTGATTCAATCGTTTTTAATAAACGAGCACATTGAATACGACATCGTTCTCTTTCCGAAACATAGAACAGCCAATATTATACGACAAAAGAAAAACCATGATTGCTCTTGTTAAAAATACCATCTCATTCCAAATACCTACCTATTCATGAATCTGGAGCTTTGTGTTAAATTTAAAACTTCTTAAATTTTTTAAATATCTTTAATAACAACTGCGGTTTTTTGTTTCCCCTTAATGTATTCCTTAATTAGTTTTTAAATAGGTTTGAAATTTTATTACCTAAAAATAACAAATCGTATTTTCTACCTGGCTTGGTTTCAATTTCCATTCTGCTTAAAACATAACGCTTTGTCGGAAAAGAAGGCAGAAAGCACAGTCTCATCATTTGTGCATTGCGGTTGTTAGCAGAATTGCTTGTTTCCTTGTGCTCCAGCGCGTTCGGCTATCTATCTCTAAAGTCCTCGAGTGCCCGATTTTGCGTATTGTCGTTTAATTACACAACACGACGGCCGTACATGCGCACTCAAAGTGCACAGTTCTAGATTCATGTGTTTTGCTTTGTTCTTCTATGTGTATGGTTCGTCTATTTTGCTAATTTCATGCTGCATTCCCTACCAACAACGAAACGACAAACCGCCTATGTGCGCGCAATCGACAAACGAATGAACGAACAAACAAACATACAAACAAACACTGAACGCTTCGTTTCTATTTCCTATTCTACTGAAACGTAGTGGCGTAAAGCTGAGCAGAGCAGAGCAGAGGAGCAATGAACGATGAGCGATCGTGACAGTGGCGGCAGCGCATCTTGCCCGCAGCCACTTTTGTGCCCGCACCGATCGGTTGCACCCTAATTGAAAATAAATAAGAGTTCGGTAGCAACAGTTGTCATCACAACAGGTAAAGAACTACTTAAACGTCGTTTAACGTGAACGGTAAAAAGGAACGAAAGTGTATTTCTGCAGCTCGTAAAAGTAAACATTTAAAACGTTGCCACGGAAACCTGATTCGACGGCTGATTCCCAAATGCAACCAACCCCTGGATATAAATATCAGGAACGAGCTTTTCAGAAGTTTGTGCGTGAGCCGTCGACCGACCAAATGATAGGGAAAGCTAGCCGCACTCGGATTCGTTCGCCGATAACAGGAATTACATATTTGTATTCTCGCTTCAGAATGATTAATCGCTACCACAAATTCTACTCTTTAGACTTGTATTCGATTGTTTCGGATCACCGTTTAATTGATTAAGAAATAAATTTTTAAAAACACCACCTTTCCTACTACTACTACTATTATTATTATTCTGCTGGATTCTATAGTATTGAACGAACACGGTAATGTGAACTTTTGACACGTAAATTTGCAACTCGTGTGTTCCGCAGCTCGTTAATTGAACGGGGTAGGTCGCACAAGATTTTCATCAACGGAAAAACGTTTTTTTTTTTTTTATTACCCTGAAGTTTATTTCGCGTCTTTTTCACGGTCTTGTATGCGTTGTGTGTAACAACAGAAACCGTAGGGTGCAAACGAGCTACGATGAACTCCATGACGAGAAGCCACGCACAACTCCTTATTTATATATCCTATAAATGAAACATTTAAACCACTCAACAGAGACTATCTATAAAACATACTACCGACGCCACCGTTGCGGTTGTTAGCCGAGAAATAAATAAAGAAAAAAAAAAGAACAGATAAAGAACAGAAGAAGAAAAAATCGTGTACAACAACAAACGGCGGATGAATGCGACAACAACGCACGTTTTGTCGTGTGGAAAGTTCCGTTCGCGGCAGTCAGCCAATATGGCCGCCATTTCCATCACGGAATCACTTTTCGCAGAAATTCCAATTCCGATACTGGTGTCAGAGACCATTAATGCGACCGATATTTTCCACACTGATACATTCATAATGATCAGACAAAATGAATAAGATGATTAATCTTATCTGTGTGGTGATTATTGTGCTGAAAGTTGATGGGCAGATTTATGTTCTTCCGCACCCGAAGACACAGTATCGGACGAAGTCTAACTTTTGAGGACGGACCAAGAACACGACACGAAAACGAGAACGCGAACGCGAACGATACGATGTAACAAGGCCGACAGATCACAAATACACACACACACACACATACATACATACATATATACAATGCGCGTCGCGTCTCGGCGACTTCCAACTTCAGGCTGAAATAAATCCGGTTGCTTTGTGTTAGTGTTTGTGTGGATATCGTATATATAACTGTGTGTATAACCGACGGAATTTACTAACCCGATTCGATTCACAATTCGGACGGCGCGTTTTATTTATTACTTACAATACAGTTTGTTAGTTTAGGCCGTTGGCTGAATTGAAAGAAGCACACAGTGAGGCCAGTAGTGCCGCCGCCGATACTGCTGCCGCTTCGATACAGTTGGCTCCCGACATCCTAGTCCTAGTCGTGTTAATGTCTATTTTCTTATTATATACTATATCTATGCCGAAAATGTTCGCTAGCTTGCAAGAACGTCGATTCGCAATGTATAACTGACAGGAGTTCAACTTACGTTACGTAACGTTCCGAATTCGCCATTATGGAAATCAGTGTTCGCATAATGACGTTCTGGTGCGATGCAATTTTCCTGTTCCGTGCAGATTTTCTTTCCGTTTCTCGGCCGAGCTCAGCCATTTCAAAACGTAGCCGTGATTCCTACCGCCGATACCACCTCTTATGTTTTTCGAGCAATCACGTTTTTATACCCTTCATTTCCGTTCGTATCCAATTTTATCGAATATGCATCTACTTGCGCAATCAATAACAGATTAACGCTAATCCGTATATTATATTACTTCAGGATACCAGCTTGAAATACCTTATATGATCCACACAACACTTGAAGATAAATATATATGCTAAATATAAGCCAACATTTCTATAAACCAATCAGCTATGTTTTCACTGCATAAACAAGCTTTAATTCACAAATGTAACTTATTTCATAAATATGAGTTAAATACTATAAGCATACCAAATGGCACAAACAAAAAAAAAATTGAATTGATTGTGGCCTAAATTGAATTTGCTCATTACAAATGTGACGGTAAAATTACTCTGAAGTTTATGGTTTTCGAGATATGGACCATTAAAGTTGTAATGAATCATCGATATTTCATGCAGACATGCATAAATGTCACTCATTCGCAAAAATTATCAATGATACGGTAATGTCAATCGATTTTTGTGATTTGTTTTGTTGCAGAACTACAAATTTCATGAATTTGCAAAACCTGTGTAACGATGAAATATTTCAATTCAACTAAAACTCAATCAGTAACAACAGAATAATGTCAACTTTCTGAATATGTGAAATAAACTCGTTACTTAATTACGTAAATTATTAATATTTATTTTATTGAGATATTGCGCATTTGTTCTTAAATTAGAAATAATGTTACAAAATTTAAGCTTTTTCTACAACACAATTATATTTATTGAACCTTAGGGAAGTAAAAAATGAATAACTGTAAAATCGATCGTTGATTTGCCGTTTTTTGTGTGTATGTGTGTGTGTGTGTGTGTGTGTGGAAATATATGTGATGGTTTAGGGTGAATGAGTGGTAGGTCTGGTTCTCTCGCATGTTCTGAGTTTTCGAGTCCGTGTGCCGACGCGACGGTTGGTAATCTAGTGGTTGCGAACCGTAACGAGCAACCTCAACGGTGTATGCGTCGCACACGGCATACAAAGTCGATTTTTTGCCCTTGCTTTTCTAACACCATATATACCGAGTACTCAGTCTCATTCGCAATTGGCCAGGACTAATCTGGTTGGGTGTCATTGCATCATTATTTAACCTGATCCTCACCAAGGATTTATTGGAAAAAGGGAGCATACATACGTATTTTAAACTTACACAGATGTATTGGTATATTGATACATCACTACTTGGGTATAATGGCTCTCACGTGACCGGATATTTTTATTCGGTTTAATGTGAAACTAATTTACAAATGAAAAATGTTCGTTATGCACTTCTACTAACATTTTCATGTGTGAATATTTTGTATGGTATTACGAAAGCTCAATGTCCGATGACAGAATCCTTACTATTTTTTAAATGGAACTAGTCTAACTAAACTATAATCCTATTGAAACAGTGACTTGTGTTCACACCTTCAGATAATAATAATAGACTTTTCCAACAATAATTCTACTGGTCGTATGTACATGTATAAAAATACATAATGTTTACAAAACGTTGTTATATTTTATTTTTATCGTTGAGTTTCTGTTACTTGTCCTTTTTACTGTGCAAACCAGCTTTGTATAAAAGTTATATCATGCACTATTGTTGTCTTATCCGCCGAGCAATTCTATTTCTACGGTTTCACTTTTATTAGATTCACCGTTTTATAAATCTCTCGCAGACATACAAAGACTACGATTTTGTGGTAGTCGGCTTAGGCTAGATTATATATACAAAAAAAAACATTTATTTACTATGATTTTAATAGTTTTTTTTTTACATGGTTTTATATTAAAATATTGTGCATTGATTTCATAATATTTTACAACTAGTCTAGAGCTTGGTAGTTCTGTAGGAAGATGTTTCAATGTTTTGTAATTAAATGTAGCAATCTCGCTTGAGAAGAAGTGAATTACTTCCACGCGAAACTTTTCGTATTTGAAATCGAAGGGAATCTTACGTCAATAATTATAAGTTAGATTGTATGTTGAATAAAATAGAACTTGAAAGATGAATGGAAAATATGACACCCCCATGCGAAGATAAGTCAAGAAATATATGCGACATACTTCAAAGTAAACATATTTTATGTGGGGCTATACGAAGTATTTGCTATGTGCAAGTTCTCGCAGCAAAAACGACAGGCATATTTTGTAATATTTATCTAAAACGATTTCTCAGTTTTCTCCACCAACACACACACACACACACGCACTCATACATTCAGGCTCACATTCACGCATATACTGGAATTGCCTCGGCTGGCTTGACTGATGTAAAATGGCCTCTACCGACCAAGGTGCATAATTAATCTGCATTAGCGTGAACGTGAACCACGCTCTCCGCATTTAACTAGACAGTCCGCGTATTTTTATAACATCGTCAACATAACGCGCTATTTCACATAATCAAATGACGTATTAACAAAACAAAAAAAAAACCAAAATAAAAGAGGAAATAAAAATGGAAATAATGCATCAAAAATATAATTAATTTATCGATGCGCAGGCCCGGATTTACCAAGCTTTAAAGATTTTTTTTTAGAAAGAATTTTTTTCAATTCATCTCACTTCTAAATCGATCACTATTCATTTCACCCAGACACTTCCTGCACCTGAGATATTCCGCGTTTCAACCAACAATATATTATGAAATTATTAAATTATAATTATACAGCATTAATTATAATTAACCTACTGATTGCGCTTACTCATACCAATCCATAAACCTAATAAGCAGTTTTTATATTCTTTGTTCAACTGTAATAAAAACTATATGCTTGATATTTATGTTTACTTTTTAATACGATTTTATCAATACTAATGGACACTTCGTTATTATTATTTTCTAATGTACACATATTTTCGTAGATATATATGTTTTATCTGTAACTACGGATATATGTAAATAATTTACATTGCCCAAACTGCTCATTTACTACCTAAGTAGAACATATTTATTTTGAAAATAGTGTACGGGGTAAAAAAGAATGTTTCATTGTCGTAATAGTAATTGAACAGAAAATCTTTAGTTTTATTTGGTATTAAGTGTAAATTTTTATTTTCATTTATATTGTCGTGTTTTTATTTTCAATGTTGAGGTTCGTAGAGTAGAAAATAAAAAGTCATAAAATAATGTAGGAAGTTTATTTTGTTTTAATCGTTTTGCTTAGTAATCCTGTAACGTCATTTTTCTGGCAATTATTTTCTTCTGCAGTGCAGCATTCTTAAAATGTTTGCCGCGTATATTTCTGCAGTATCGTGCTAAAAACACAATGCCCAATATATTATCGGCTTGGAATCTGTAACGGCGGCTCGCGACCAGTCTACATCATAATTAGGGTGCACTCAAGGCTTCGACCGACCGGGTCGACCACTTGGCCTATGGCTTTCCCAAAGAAAACGCTTGTCGGTCAGATAATCAATTTCGTGACTTTTATATTATAAAAATGTACAAATTAACTGTACATGACCAACAACGTTATGTATACCTAGCAGTTGTGATTTTTTTAACAAGTTTATAAGCTTTCAACACACTTTACTCGCTACCATATTATTATTATCAAATCTATTATACATACACAGAACAAATCTTAATTAGTTATCTAAGTTAGTTACACGGGCATTTCATTTGATATTTATGAATTCGTTAACGTGAAATTTCTATTCAGTTTTTAATATTCGGTTGGGAGAATATTATAAAATAAACGGATTCTAGATTATGTGCAGTTCCGGAATTGGATGTGGATTCAAACGATTGTTTTTGTGTAGATTAGAAGTTTATATTCACTTATAAATTATAGCTAAACTTCTCTTGATTTTGAGAAAATGTGAGTTTACTTTTGTTCTTGTGATGTAATGTATGTTTTGCCAGTGGTTGTTTTCAAAAATTCTTTGCAAAAACGGAGTAGGTCATTCGTGGATATAAATCTTTGTGCAAGTTAGCTGACGATCAGAGTTTCTCACGTACTTGCATTCTAGAATTCCGCCAATACCCCGATCACGTTTTCACGTACTGCTCTGCGAACCACTTGATTCGTCTTTGAATTATGGACTATGGATACGAATAGTCACACTATTTCTTAGCGAAGTTCAAACGAAATCCTTGTTTACTCATTAAAACAGATATGATTACATTGCACAGTTATATTTTCAATAAAATAAATCAAAAGCCTCGCCATATGTATTATGAAGATCGTTAAGATTTGGTATTTCGCCTGCACGGTTGTAGTTTTAAAGACATTTGCCAGGGAATTACTGTAGGAAATGCAAAGTAGTGTTGTTTTGAAGTAGAATAAAATTATATGTACCTACTCTTGGCGTAAATAATGTATAATTTGACACCGTGAATGTTGTGTGGGCCCTATGTAACTGTAGTGTGTGTGTGTGTGTGTGTATAAATAGGTACAGTATGTTCGTCTACTTATGCCTCATCCTTAATGGATATTTTAATTTTAACGTTGCTAGTACGTGAGAGTAAAACTTGTTTACGTTGACGTCTTGGTAACGGAGAGCCTTTCACATGCCATTATGGTGAAGAGTTTGTTGTGAGTAACGTCCTCTTAATCTTTGGATTTCCTTTACAATATAAGTTTGTTTGAAGTTTTAAGAATGTCGCTATATGGGCTACATGTCTTTTTTATCTTTCATCCCCCGCACAAAAGAGAACAAAGGGTTTCCGACGAATTCAAATTACACGTTTTAGTTTCGTTAACGTTCAACTGTACACGTATACCGCAGACAGAAACTGTAAGCATACACATCTAATATTCACGGTCGTTCTATCTTCCTTACATATTTATGATAAACAGTCATTTCGGGCAACGAGATGAAGTCAAAATCGAATTAGATTATTGCTTCAGTAATTAACACAATCCGGAACAAGAGAGAGAGAGAGAGAGGACGAGATAGAGAAAGAGAGAGAGAGAGAGTGATAGTAGTGTTCTGAAAATAGCTTTGTCGTAACATCTATGGCACATGACATTGACAACGCATTATCGTAAACGAAATACACACCCCACCCGGGGTACACAAGTCGTACGCTCGCGCCTGCCCGACTACAAACCCAAACCAACCACCATAGTATTAAATTAATGCAAGGGCATCGTTTTCATCGTCACGACACGACTTATAAACGAAAGGATATACCCATCATCCTAAGGCCGAACGTGTTAACCGTTGAGGGTCGCGATAAAAACATTAATATTATGGGGTTACCGTTTGCCTTTTGGGACACGTCGTACGCGCGCTACCGGCTCGCTTTACTTTACGCGCGTTCCGTTCTTTGCTATATCTACCTATACATACATACATACATAGTCACATCCGATATACCATGCGATACTTCACATGAGTTTCCTGTTTGCCCGGGCCACGACGTATCAGATTCCTCAATCCCTATTGGTTTTTCAGGAAATTAGAATGTAAATGGAAATGCTCTATTATTTAACGGCTCGAGACCTCTCGTGCAAATGCAAATATGGCATTTTTAATTTAATATTAATTTTTGAGACTGTTTATTTTAGACACATATTTCAAATTCAACAGAGTTTTGAAATACAAGCAAACAAATAGTAGATTTATACAGTGATTCTAAGAGTCAAAACATATGCACCTATGTGAATATCATCTTTCATGCAACATACAATATTTTATGTTGGCAATTGCGCAATTTATTTCTAACGTTGGCTTGCTGGTAGTAATGTAAGTTTCTTTTTATGCGAAGCATTAGTGTGAAGTTTTATCGAATCAATAGTATTTAGAAGACGGATCTATGTGTAGGTATAATTAAAAACGTTACTTGGTAAAGCCGGCCACTAATGACAAAATAGTAGTTGCCATAAGTTAAATGATAAAAAAAAGACATTTTTCTAATAATCTCATTTTGCAATCTTACCTCCAATGAAACGTCGCATTACCAGGAAAAAGTGTTATTTTATCTATCCTCATCTATCGATAGTAGATGTCCGCAAAAACGCATTAGTGCTATACACATTAACGCACACAATTTGAACCTTACACACACATACAACTGCATTGATCTATCTATCTATACGTACCACTATATATTATCATGCATGTGGATCTGATTCCATGAATATTCATTCAAAATTCCGTTATCTTACGAAGACTTATGCAAATTTTATGCCACGGTTTTCTACAGAATACGACAATTTAACCGTTGCAGATGTTAGAATTGTACAAATTATTTTCTAACGACCAAAGTTTCTTACGCAATCTTGTCCTTTTTTTTGTGTGTGGCATCATGTCACGAAACGTAGAGTACCTCTTACCCATCAAGAACAACCGCGAAATTCTATGCAACAAGGATCTAATGATTTTAAACGTTTAAACCACTGCATTGTATTTCATTATTATTTCAAATGTACTTTTACGTAACGAAAATACAACTGCGAAATCACAAACAATAAATTGATGTGGAATTTCGTTAGCTCTCAACGCCACCACGTCGGCGACATTTTATTTCGAACATTATGTTATGCGTTCGAATAGAAAGACGCACAGAATGTAATTGACTGTTACGTGTGGCACGTTCACATTATTAACTTACGTTCAAGACTGTTCGTTCCACATATTAGCATGTTTGATATTTACATAGCTCCCTAAATTGTGCTCCCTAAAGATTATTGTACTGCTAAATGATGGTTAAGGTATATAATGATGAAATGTATATTTACATTCAAGAACTCGCATTGAACTTGTCAGCAAGCCAAAAAAAAAAAAAAACTACAAAAATTCACATACATACAGATACGATTATTTTTTCATGAAACACAGAACACGGCACATAGAGTTTCAAGAAAAGTTGTCTGTTAGATTCGAACAAACACATATTATAATAGAATTAATGTCAGGAGAAGTTTAAAATTTGAGGAGCGAAAATTGTAAACGCAACAGTTTCCAAACTAAATGTGTTATTGTGTCCCTCGAATAACGGTGCAAGGATAAGGCGACAAAACAAACGAAATAGAGAAATGGCACAAGTTTCTATTTGCGGTGTGGATGATTTTAACTCAGCCACACCACACATACGTACACACACATACATGCACACATAGAGGGAGAGAGATAGAGTATGCGACGTGTGGTAAGGATAACATATCCCCCTGAATAAGGCATCAACGATGCCAAGCAATTCAGGTAGCTTGGGAACTTTGTCTACACATCAACATTGTCACGTGACCAAGATACCAAGTGTTGGCCAAATATGAAATAAACATGCGCACGATGTTCCCGTAGTGGCCGACCGAATGTCTATAGACGCCGTCATCGACAACGAAAACGCCTCAACATAGAACTTCCGTTCCTACCTCACCTAACTTACACACACGTGCATAACGCCGATGTCGTCGCGGCGTCTTCACAGAAACACACAAACTGACGGTTTTCGTTGTGGTTAACGTTATATACAATTTTCACGAGGTGAGAAAAAAAAATTTATTCAAATAATTCACGATCGATCCATTGACAGAAGTAATATTTCCATTTGTTATTTGTTTGATGTTACTTTCGCTACGCTGTTTGTATAACTAATTTTACTAATTATTAACTTTGAAATTCGCGACAGTCACTATGAATTATAATGGAACCAGCTCAGATCTGAATAGAATTTCTATAATATGAGACGTTTTATGGCATGAAAATGAACGAAATCATATACGTATATCTTAGATAGATCGCAAGTTTACTATATATAAATTTTAAGTGTCTAAGGTTTATGGGACGTCAGAACGAATAAATTAAAATTATTAAATATTATATATGAAGTTTGATTAGTAAAAGTCATAAATACACAGATAGATCTCATAGCTCAGTTGGCAGAGTAATCACTATGGCATGGACAAATCCTAGAAATTCATTTAGAAAAATACTTTATAGGGGTATTAATTTACATAAGTGTAGTTTGTGGAACAAAAAAATAACCATTTTCTATTAAATGTAACGATGTCTAGATTTTTATTTTTTATAAAAATAATGACTACTTATTTATTTTATATTTATAAACTTATTTTTTTATTATTTATTTTCGAATATGAAAAAGTACAATGTTATCAGACGTATATTTTTTACATTTAAAAATTCCAATCAATTTTTCGCTGTAGGGGAAAAGCAAATAAGAAACCCTCAATTCTAGAATTATAAGTCGCCACATTATTTATATATATATATATATATATATATATATATATATATATATATATATATATATATATATATATATATACATAGTATGTTACCAAACATAAATGTTGCATAATTGATAACGGTTGATAAATTACTAACGCACCTGGTAAATATGACCGTCACAACTTATAATCTCCCCAAACAACCGAATTAACATTTGCCCAAACACGTAACCAAGTTTACACAAGTCTAACTTGTATGCGGAACCATGTGCGTATACATAGAACTTTGGACATACACACATATTATACATATATAAACAGTACGTTATAAAATATAGTTCCATGCACTTCATCAGAATTGTACAAGTTTTTTTTTTTTTTGGAAAATATCCGCAATGGTTTGCACTAAACTTTCTTATACGCATTTGGTTTAGATATTCATACAAACATTTTGCGTAGTTCAGTTAAATATTAAATAAAAACCGCGTAAATAACATGCACACGGCACCTAGCCAGATAGTATGTCATTATTTTGAAACTAGTACTCTTTATGAAAAAAAAATTTCAAACAAAAGTTTTTTGAAATATTAATATCTTTAATTTTTTTTTTTACAATTTTCCTATAAGTGCAACCATTTTTGAGTAATTTTAGAAACCGCAAAAAATGATTAAGGTAAACAGGCACTTCCGGTTTCAATTTTTTTTTTTTCAAATATTGATTTTCTTGCAATGCATATACAAATTTAAAGTTACATAATTTTACCTTTAACCGTTTAGGCCATAGAGCGCTTAAAATAGTCGGAATCAATTCAGAGAAG
Organism: Nebria salina; assembly: GCA_944039245.1. Taxonomy (NCBI): domain Eukaryota; kingdom Metazoa; phylum Arthropoda; class Insecta; order Coleoptera; family Carabidae; genus Nebria; species Nebria salina. The sequence goes on along the minus strand of OX063288.1, from coordinate 1,845,105 downwards.
ATCAAAACGTATATTTCCGTTAAAATAACGAAATCTAAATTTTTTCATGATTACAATTGTTTGTCTGTACATTTGAGTATTACAATTAAACAAGTGTAGTTAATATTCCAAAACTTTCGCACCATATATCAAAAGACAAATAAAATGTTTCGAATTTCGTTTAATTTGTTAAAAGAATATAATGGTTTTGTTTTTAAAGTAATTGGGTAATGAATTGTATTTATAAATGATTATAATTTTGGTAATACATTCAAGAGTGACATATTCTTAATTTTCCTGTATTATTTGTCAGGAAAAATGTTTATGAATCAAATCGATATAAATAATTGATATTCGTTTTTACAACGAAAATGAGTGAGCTAATTTATAGACAGGCAATCATTATTATATTTAATTGAAAAATCGGTTATGACAGACTCTCTTTACAGCTCATAATTACGTGTTTATTGATCAAAAATGTAATTAAAATATAGTTCCTATAATAAATTCATACATTCCATTTGTTAATCGACGTATCGTCCCGCAATAATAAATTTATTTTTAACGAATTCATTACGTATTCACTGATTAAATTATAATATATTCATAGTAATTACACGGTTTTTCATTTCGTGAAAACAAATTAATATGTATGATGATAATGACGACGTTTTATCTAACGTTTTCATTGTAGAATAAACATTTCATGCCAAATTTGTTGACGATGTTTACCGATTAAGGAACAATATTATCCGTGAATACTATCGTTATGTACACAGACTAGAACCACACAATGAATTTTGAATCAATAACACACTGCTTGTAATAACAAAAGTCTTTTTATTGTGTTCTTGCTACTACGCATATGTATAGTAGACATTGCGTACATTTTTGATTTTTTTTTTTTACTGAAATCATTGAAAAGATTTTTTTTTTTATAAGTTGATAGAGAATAAAATGATTCGTGACCATCGAGCTGTGGTATGTATATGGTCCGAATATATGAACGAGTTATATGTGTTTTTAATGTTGAACCAGTATTTTATGCTGCAAGAAAGTTTCTATTCTATGTAAGAAAACACAGCAGTTTAATCATCTCCGATCTTGATTTATTTTCAATCTTTTTTCACATTTTCAACACGAAAACCTTTAGAATGAAATTTATCTTCACGGAACCGGAACCCCAATTTTAATTATATATCTTTCTGAAATTTTATCCCGAAACCATAACCTTAAATAACGCTGTACACAGCAGTATAATTCATAGTTGTTGGTGAACGTCAAAATGTGTGCCTGTATTGCTGATAAATTTTCATAATTTTCGGTGCAAGTTTTTACGGTTTTGGATTAGAACCGCATACAAATTGTAACAAGAAGTATGGAAGTTAAGAGCATGTTTGTTTTTTGTTCAAAGTTAATTTGAATATTCACAAGACGTGTATATATATATATACCGAGAGAGTTGTGAATAACCAAATTTTACATGGCTGCATTACTTGTTTGCTCTATACCGTTATGATACTATGCACCAGCAAGAGCCAACGTATTTACCTTACAGATACGTATGCAGTATACTTACCTATGTAGCTAGCTACCTACAACAACAAAAAGAAATGAATATGCTATAAAACAAGATTAGCTATTCTTCTTCTTCTTTTCTTCGCAAATATAAAAACAGATTTCCGCGCATATTTTTAATTAGTTAACTGATACAAACATATTATATTCCTAAAACCACATGTATAAATAAAGAATTAAAGTTGTTGCGTGAAAAAGTTACTAATGGATTATTTTGTAAATTACAACAGATGAGTGTATATACATACATACATACATATATATTTGTATACGTTTATGTATATATATATATATAGACCGCAAAAAGGAAAGACGGCATCATGAGTATGATGTGAGAGTAGAACATTTCATGTTTCAGCGCGTTACACAATTTCAGTATAATTCTAGAATATACCGTGTGCTCCGTTACGTTCACCGTACCGCAACACCGGAATTAGGAGATTACTACGCACTTTTTACTTAATACTTTGTTGTGTGTGTGTGTGTTTGTGGTGTATACCAAACTTTATAGTATTATTTCCACCAACTTCATTCCGGGAATGAGCTATTTTATTCAATATGTCTAAGCAAATTAATTTAGGAAATAGCCTGGCTTTTACTCGAGCCCGTTGTCACAACTTCTGCTCAAACTTTAACCGAACTTTAGAAATATACTCCAGATATTATTTTCCATAGTCTAATATACCTTTCTCGTTAAGATCTTACTTAATAATCGACGTACACTTACAATTTCGACATTTTGTCAAATTAAATGGTCAAAAACACAAGTAACCTTATTTGCTTTTGCACGACTATATCGTGTAATATTTCAAAACCTGCTAAATTTTTTCTATCACCCTAACAAAACGATGTTTTTGTGCAGCGGCTAATACTTTTTAACAAAAGATCACTTAAAACGCAAGGTTTCCAAAACTTAGCCTAAGGTCCATGAACCACGAAATACATTCTATCTAATTCTAAAGAAATTGTACAACGCACTTGCATGTAAACAGTTTCCTAGTGATTTCATAGTAACAATAACAAGAAATTACTGTATATTTTATATATATATATATATATATATATATATATATATATATATATATATATATATATATATATATATATATGCGCTTGTTCTCTACGGGGTCTTTTGTAGAATTTTAATGTGCCAAAGCATCGTATTTTATCATCTTGTGGAATTGTTCTGAACCAATGGCGTCGCAAATCCATTGTTTCCCCGACACCTGTAGAAACTGGCGGATATAATTCATACGTTGCTCGAGGAGGTATCGGCTCTCGCGTTTTATTGAAACTGTCAGCGAATTGAATTATTAAAGAAGGGAAAATGTGTGCGCGCCATCGAAAGAATGAATGCCGAGAAAGATTCGTTCATATTCTTCCCTAATATCAATAAGAAAATATATAGTATAGGTTATTCTCTGTCTGTTGGCTCTGTTCTCTTTTACTATTGACTCTTTTCTAGTCGTCCTATGCTCAAGTCTGATTTAAACAAATATCAATACGAGTGGATAAAGAAATATTGACATTTTTCTTTGTGCTATAACGCCACATAATTTTAAATTGTTTATTCTCGACTCATTTACAATTCATATAAAATATTTTGATTTGCGGTTTTTTATCCATACATTCTTAGTTCATTCGATTCTCCTATTAAAAATCTATTTTATACAGTTGTTAAATGTACTATATATTAACTATAATTACTTTTCTGGATGCAATTTAGGTCAATCGGTACTTTCATGCATATTTTATAATTTTTATTATTTGTGTTTACGAAATTTTATTTTTATTAATAACTTAAAATAACTATACTTGCGATGCAAGTTACAATTGATTGGTATAAGTAGTGTATTGTTATGTTAAAATCTAGGTGAATATTCACGTGATGAAAATAAAAAAACAAGTTAGATTTTCCCTATAAGTATAGTTAAGATTGCAAGCATGCAACGAGGTCGTCTGAATTATAGAAGTAGCCGTTGAACCATGCCACACAAACTTCTTTCATTCTGTGGCAGTGGCAAGGGGTTTGCTTACTACAACGATAGAATTCAAATCTCGTACATACATCGACCCCAGTGAAAAACTATAGGTTTCTTTACGGTGCTCGTTCCATACTAGTAGACCACAGATAACGGAATTTATGGCATTTGTCTAATACAACAAAACTTAGACTATTTTTTTTTTCCAATAAATATAGTTTGAATAATTTACGATTCTACACATTGTAAAGATACTCTTATATGAAACCAATCACTTATTAACCATATTCATTCAACTTTTACACACATGAATCTCATTCCGTTCGCTTCACACAACGCTTTCTCATTCATATTAATCTATTTTATTCCGGGGATTCATCTATTTGTATTCCAAACACATCTACCACATAAATCTTTTTCTTTTTTTCAATCATTCTCTTTATACATACATATATATATAAAAAAATAAAAATAAATAAAGCAATATAATAATAATAATTAAAATTCGTATTTTGTCATTTAGAATTTATTTATCTCAATGCACGAATGCTTTATAAACAATTGACAATTATGGAATTAGATTTGGTGAATAATAGTAATGATGAAGGAATAATTGACAGAACGAGAATAGAAGTGAATCAACGTTTTAATTGCAACAGCCGTAACCGATATCAATGTTATGGGACGGGTATGGTTGAGCATTTTCAACTGGAAAAGTAAATGTTCTGTTTATTTATAAACATTAAGATGAATGAAGTAATTGTGAACCGTTGCCAGGCATTCGCTAAAGAATTTATTTTATTCAGTTCCGTGCCTTTTAAAGTGTGCCGTATATTCTTTAGTGTAGTAATTAACCTACCCAAGAAGGTCTGAAATTTAATTTTAGGCTATATAAATTGCGTATGGTTACTTTTACGCATACATCTTTCATTATGTGCGTATCCGGTTTATCTATACTTCTACAACATTAATTTAATGTCAAATACATATTTATTATACGAAATTAATTATTTGCAATCGCGCGCTATTTTATTTAACTGTTTTGTTTTGCGAATTTTACTATATATTATAATATGTATTTACGCAGTAAATTCCATTAAAAATATTTGAAGTTTTATTACTTGGAAAGCTCTGTAAATATATACATAAAAGGCGTTTGATAACCGCCTATTTTTTTTTATTTTTTTTTTTAGTGTGACATGATATGTTAATAAATTTGTTCCTTGCTAATGGAAGGTACAAAGGAGCTCAATTCCAGTTTTTAAAGGAGTTTTATAGAAAATATGTTGAATATATGAAAATATTTTCGTAGCAAAATGCTTTTAGACTTTCACTTTCGTCGTATTTATGCGGAACCTTGAAAATCTTTTCAAGTAATATAATTCTGCAGTACCTTATATAAAATATAGAACACGGTAAATAACTAGAAACCTCTTCTTAGTGCTACGATGACCGCGCGTCGGTTAAAAAGAGTGAACAATGTTTTTGTTCTGGTTTATTTTTGTTCTTGTTTTGGCACACCTGTATCCGTTCAAAACACACTCACTCACTCACTCACTCACATATTCTGTTTGTCCAATATTTACATTTTGTTCACGTATCACGTTATTCTATGCATTTCGAATCGATATAGTGACGACTTTTCGGAATGGTCTTTTAAAACTTTGTAAATAAAAATCGAGGCATTTTTACCGGAGGCTGTCAACAAACAACAAATACAATTGTATATTTTCTATGCTATATTTGCGCTCTTGCAGTTTATATCGATTTTTGTCTGGCAAGGGTAAATTAAGTGGAATGAAAATTTAAAATAACACTTAACAGTGTTGTGTAGTGTTTAACAACGATGTTAACAAGAGTATCGTTCCCGCGCGGTCCAAACGATACGATACGATACGATACGATAAATATTGATGCAACTGCGCATGTTATAAATTCACACAGCTTCTTGTCAATGTAGTATATACTTGTACTAGGGTTTGGGCATGCAATTTTCAGTATTCAATCTACGCTTCGTAAAAGCCATTAATAAGTTTCTCCTTTCAGTATATACTACTCAAACTTGAAAGTTTCCAAAAAGCCGCTAGTAATTTTAACATAAATTTACAGTTTTCAACACAAATATAACTTCCTACCCCCGAAAAAGCAAAAAAAAAAAGAAGTGCCCGCAAAATCTGGCAAGATTTACGTCCTTAAATATTATAAAATTTATCTCAAAGTGAAAATCGATTAACCCAGATAAAATTGAAAAACACTTTTGGTCAATTAATTTTCCAGTTTTTATAACCAAACAAACAACTTCAAAGAAACATTAATATAGGTTTAAGTTTGTTTCAATGACGTGACGTTGTTGAGGTTTATGTCCAACATTATTATTCTATTACGTTGACTTACGAAATACAAAAAATAAATAAATAAATAAATAAATAAAAAAAAACAGTAATGGCGCATTTGTGTTAATTCATTAATAGTGCAGCTTAGCTTTTTAATACGTAGTAACTTTATCTGTATTTAAAACCAATGTAGTAGTGGGATTTTTTTTTTTTTATTTAGTTTTATTATTCTTCAACACATTTATGGATTTTGGTAGAGTGCCAGTAGTATATATGTATGTATGTATGTATGTATATAGTGAGTATTTTGCGACGTTCCTGATTTATCAGACAACACACAGGGCATTCACATACATCCTCCCATATAAACTAGCCCACATTTCATCACTGTCCTACTTCCTTTCGCAATGGGTGGCCGCAGCAACTGTGCTAACCCCCGGAACTATCAAAAATAGTGCGTGGTTAGTCGTCGTGTATAGTCGCCAAGCATACAATACAGCCGCCACAACACAAACCACAAAATATAGAAACGAACCGAAATAAAAATATATATATATATAATACTGAAACTCCAAGCAATGTATTACAATGAAAACGGATCTCACGCACATTTCGCGTTGCGTATTTACAATAACGTTTCGTGAATGGTTTCCGGTGTTGGGCCGTTACCGCCCACCGTTCTCATACACACACTCGCGTATACTTACAAGGTCGCCATCATGGCCGAGTCGTTCTCGCTACACATCGACCATCGAAAATCCTATGCACCATCGTACCACCACAAGGACAACGAAATTACAGTGTTCAGAATTTTTTTTTTTTTTTTTTGTATTGAAATATATCTATCTCATCGTTTGCGCCGCGACTATCACTACGCCGAAATAACATCGCTGCTTTTTATATTTCTCTTTTACAAAAAAAGGCAATCTTCACGCCAAATACTAACCGTAAAAACAAATTTTCACCACGGAATATCAGCGAGTTCTGTTTTCACTTTCAGTGTAACTTATTACATCTAAATTTTATATTCTTTTCAATTTACCTAACAAAATAGATTCATTCGTCAATCATTTTACACATATCTATATATTTTTTTCAATATATACATATATATTTATTATTTATGCATAACTTAGCTTTACAGACTCGATTAGATTATAAATTAAAATAGCTGCTGTATTATTTGTTATGAATAAAACCATTTATGGTAACTTCATTATTAAACTAACTAGTGAATAGAAAGCGACTACTATAGAAAATGAAAAATTCTTTTTTTTTTTCTTGTTAATTTTAGTAAAACAAATTGTTTATTGATAAAAATGTCGATTTTTTTCATCGTAAATTATTACTGTAGGAAAATAACGTGTAGGGATATAAATTTCAAACACTATTATTTGATTTTTTTTTATATATATATATATATATATATATATAAGATTTATTCGATATAGGGCGAGGTAGGAAATTAAATATAGGAAAGGAGGTGAAGTATGCGAAGAATTGGGGCAAGCGATTAGACCTACTAACAACCTTTTCCCACTTTAAACAACGCTAGGCATGTTAACACATGAAACTAGGCTGCTTTTGCTTTGTGAAACTGAATCTGGATTTCTGGCTCGGCTCGTTTGTTAGTGGATGAAAGGACGTTCACGAAACGAAAGGAAAGCGAACGCGATGCGAAAGTAAAGGAAACGAAAGCGAACGAGCCCGATTAGAAATCCGAGTGTGCTTCATTTCATCACAAAGAAATCACTGTACAAGTTGTTTATTTATTCATATATCAAAAAATCGTAATTTTCACTAGGACTGGAACCTTTGTGTTCACTGAATTTTATCGTACGAAATTACTGTCATTATAGTTGTAACCAGTGAAAAACTAGCCTGCCACTATTCTCGAAGCGAAATTAGGGGACCCCGAACACTAAAGTATACAAACAGCATTCAATTGATTACATCAGGAAATTTATTTTCGGCCTAGATATTCCTATTTAAACGCAATCCATCATAGGCCTGGTTGGATACGAATATATTATATGCATGTCATTTTCCAAGAGGAACTAACCGAACCACATTTTTTACGCACTTGCTTTACGGCTATTCTATTCCCACATCACATATCTCGACCATCATTTCCAAGCTCGCTTAGAAGACTCTCAAAACCTGAACCGGCAATTCATTCGCCGACCATTTATTCGTCTGATTTTATTCACTCAATCCACGTATAGCATAGACGTATGTTATGTGTATATTTTAGTGGATTGTTACTGTCACAAATATTTCTAGACTGTGAAATGGAATAAATCGATTTGGTAAATTTGGGAAATAGTCAAACAAGCTGTCAAATCCAAGTAACTATTCGCTGATTGTGTAGTGACGTGGGAAAGGCCGAACATGGCTGAATCCCAAATCGAATCTGAACAAATAGAGTAGTAAACTGTAAGTTGAAGCTTGGTCTTGATATTTCCGTTGGTCGGGTATCTCATCGCGCGCCAACTCTTATCTAACTCAACGCCAATCGTTGTTCTTGCCCACCCAGACTATACTAGAACGCAGCACGCAGAACGTAGAACGTAGAACGTAGAACGTAGAACGTAGAACATAGAACATGGAACCCCAACACTCATCCCGGTTTCGTTTGGTAGAATCCAAGTTGGGGAACTATGTTTTCGGTTGATGTGTTTTACAATGCTGTATTCAAAATAGGAAGTGTGTCATGATAATTAAGCAATATCTAGCGTGCGCTCGACTAGAAAAGTGTTACTGTGTGCCATTAGACAAATTACTTCTACGGAAAAGAAAACCATCAGTGTCTATCTCTGTCTCACTTTCACCGGAATTTCGTCATTGTCCTTATTCGTTTTTAATTCGGGCACGTGTCGCCCGTTAGATTTATCGTCGTTGTTAGTTTTAAAATACAAGTTCGATTGAAATAAATATTTCCAGTGTCAGTTTCTCGCATTATACGTCTTTGTTTCCTTCCAACCGCATTCTTCTTTCTCGTTTTCTATTCAGCTTCCTTTTTTTTTTCTTCTTTTTTTTTGTTTGAACGAAACGATCTCGTTACTGAGACCCTACACAATTCGCTTACGCACGAATTAGAAAATAACAACACCATTACACGTTGTGACTGCGGTCTATTTGTTCGCATTTGTGCAGCACTATTTTAGTTTTACTTTCACCTTTGCTTCGTCGACAACGTTGGCGTTGACGACTTCTTTGCGTAGACTTCGGCTTCATTACGTTTCATTTTATTGAGAGCTTCGTGTACGTTCCGTTTGTTTAAAACTCAACAAATTATCCCTCACTAAAAGTGTACCGTTAAATTGTGCGTAAGTCCATAACTCTTCGGGACGCGGACGGCGCGAAGGGGAACTGGAAATTTTATTTCTTTTCTAAACAATTCGCGTATAGCAACCCAACAATAACAGGGCTAGGTCACAAGTGTATCAAATATACGCACAATTGACTCGCGCTTCGCCTTGTACCAAAGCATATTTGAATTGATGAATGCCAACCAGACGTAGTCGTACTCGTACACTCGGTAGTTGCTGGCTCGAGCATATAGGTACTCCTACGTTTACTTATGGTCGCTTTTACTACCGTCGTTGTCCGTATTCGTTTATTCCCGTTTCATTTCCTAGTTGGTTCGCGCGCCCGTATTTTACCGTTACGCTATTTTCTTCTCCATCTTCATCTCCTAGTCTATGTCATATTTGCCTCTCTTCTTCTCTATTCCGTCCATTTAGTCGCGGTACGCTGTTTCTGCTGCTCATCTTGTGGTCAGGAACGTACCAGCCCCTCGTTGGGTACCAATGCAAATGGTCGCCGGCCTATGAGTGCGGTGAATGTTTGGCCAGTCGTTTATGTTATGTATTTATATAAACAAAGGGAATGTACATTAAGACTACAGCCGCGATTTCGGTCCGGTTGCCCGCGGTATAATCTCGCAAATGAGAATCAACTGCCACCGTCTCTGTCTTCTCTGCAGCGATACGCAGCACTGTTTCTCTTACTGCCTTTACTCGCATGTATATAAGGCAGATAATTCCGCAGAAACTCTAGGATATATTTTAAATTAATTAGTAAGGTAGAAGGTTAGTAGAATTCTGTGTGCAGAAGAACGGGTTACCATGTAGTGGGGATGAGTACATTATTTCCCAAAGGAGAATAGTGGTATGCCCAAGGCACACAAACACACGCATACGAACGTTACCCGCCATATTTACAGAGAACATAAATATATTAACAAAATATCGCTTTGTAAATAAAAATACGCTTTGTATATAAAAGCATTTATTTTAACATGTTATATGTAAAGCATGAAAGCTTTAGATGTCACCACAATGTCAATGGCAATTTGGAGAAAAAAACAAAACTAATTGTGTACCATGAAATATATAATTACTAATACCGATAACAATTCATATAATTAATAAAACTTTTAGTAATATTGTTTTTTCATCGATCGCGTTTTATGTATCATATTCATATATTATGCAAAATAAAAATGTAATTTCAAATGTTGAAAAAGACAATGAACAGTCACACAGGCGGGTTGTTGTACTGTAAATAATTCAATATGGTTACAATACAAATCAGTATTCATGATTTTATTATGTTTCAATCTTTAATCTTCACCCGCCACGTCCCGGTGCACTCTCATTTGATTCCCTATAGAATTAGACTTTTTCTCATCCACGGCCGGTGTAAAATCGTTAAACTACGCCACGGTTTCGTTCCTAACGCCTGCTGGCGACGCTTCGCAACTATTATATGCTCTGCTCTAAAACTGAGCTACGATTCCCGTCCGGCTCTTTGTGTATTGACTGCCTGCTCGCTGTTAGAGTAGGGAAATTGGTCCCGAAAATGTTCACAACCACGCTTTTGTTAATACGGGAGGGGAACATAAATATCTATCTATAGGTACATATTCATTCACTGCGGCTTCATTTACATTGCAGATAAATTTGTTCTATTCAAGCTATTGTTGTATCAAATTATAAAGTCATCGGAAATCATATACCGTGTTGCGCCCCTTCAGCTCTCAAAACACCGAGAGTATACTCATGTTAACAACCAAACACATAACACAGGCACAGGTGTTTTTGTGTTTTTCATTTGTCACCCTACTGTAGAAGAATAACCGTCTAAAAATACAGTTCAAAAAAAAAAAAGATTATTATGACACTCTCTGCAATTATTTATATGTTTATTTATTTTCTTTATACTCAAAAAGAACAATTTTTATATTCTGAGAAATGAGTTAATTGTAATATGAACGCACTGTATCAAAACCGTAGCCTATACATTAGTTTACTCAATTATTCGTTAGCATTCTAAATATGTTCAATTAGAACTTTAAATTGGTATACAGTAAAGATAGTACAGAATAATTTATCAACGGCAGATATATTCGTTTTGCATTACTAACTATGTATAAACCGGTCTGATTGGACAATTGTACCACCGTTCTGTATATCCACTAAAAGCTATGGAAGGTTAATTTAAATTTTATACTAACAAGAACATTGCAACTGCATTAATTTCATACTGGACGCTGTTAGAATTTTGTATTGCGAATTATTATCTCATAGAACCTTGAAAACACACGTACTATTTAGCTCATCGATACACCATTTCCAATCTATATATAATCTTATACACAATTCCTCGATTGCATTTCTAATTACCACTTATTTTGCATCTTGACTATTTGTACTTATCAAAACTATATTTAGATACACCGAGCGTTAATACTAGCAGTTTCATTGAATTATTATTAATTTAATAATGCTACGATACAACGTAGATTTAAAATTGTTTAAGACAATTCGTTTAATCTAGCTGTATTTTTAACCGTAATAAGATTGCATTTTTCAATATTATAATTATTATTTCGTTGCATTCGGTTTAACCATCTTTGATATTTTAAGAGTTGAATACGAAATGTAATGAGCATTTAATTAAATATGAATTAAAAATAAACAACATAGAATTTCATTAGACATAAAATAAATATTTGGATAAAAGTAAATACGGGCACCCGTTCACGCCAAGAATGGTACATTTATCTACAATTATGGTTTATCTTCAAACAACTTCGTTATTGATATTAGAATTTTGGCGTTTTCGAATTGATATTTACTTAAACATGATTTGAAATTATACTCTGAGTTATTTTCATGACCTATACCAAATAGATTATTGTATTTAATGTTGAAAATAAAATGTTTGAATAATTGATGCATTTCGAAATGATGTTAAATTTTTATAGAAAATTGTTATTTTTTGTTAATATTGCACTTAAATGAATGAAACTTCTGTTCAGGATTAAAATGTTTCATCGACGTACATATGTTTATAGAATCGACGTAATTGCTGTAAACACAAGTAAGCTAATGCAGAATGATAGATAATTGAATGCATTGATGTTCTTTTATGAACAATTGAGACAATCTTTATCGGTTCTTGTATATACGATAATTGAACAGGTACTTGAGCGATGCCGTTTGATTGTTAGTGACGTTTTGTATTTATCTGGGGGCGCTGAAGGTTGTATTCCCGGCGCGTTTCAGAAAACGTCGCTTAAAAAACTAATGACTGTCAGATACAATTGCACGCCAACTTGATAATCGTCTCGCTTTCCTCTTCAGAAGCGTCTTATAACAAAACACCATTCTATAATGATGCTTGTGCATATCTACACATTTTGTTTATTTGTTTCGTCTTTAATAATACGCTTAAAACTTCCAGTGAACATCTTTCTAATTAAGAATTATTTAAAAACATTTTCATTATTATAACTGGCTGTAATTTGAAAGAAATACCCGACCACGTAAATGAACAATTTATAGTTGCGTCGTGAAATAAAAAACAGAACCGTTAATAGTGGAAATATTGAATTTATTTTAAATAATGATTACTATTCGACTATATAGTTTATATTATAGCAAAATATATTAAAAAGTGTTCTAAATGCTAATTATATGTTACGTAATTATATATGGTATGAAGTTTGTTGGTATTTGGCATATGTTATTCCTAACTTAGAAGAGGAAACCCTTGTCTGTATCTCTGTGTGTGTTTATTAATGTTATTTATAATTCTGTTTAGTTAAGCTAAATACAAGCTCTCTGTGCTTCACAATATGTCAAGCGAGAAATCTGTATTTGATTACTATAATGTTATGTTGAACTGCTCTAAGCAAAATATCAAAAACATTTATTGGTGTAAGCACGGTACGTCTTTGAAATCATGTACAAACGTAAACAAACAAAATTTCAACTGTTTGCTAATATAATAAACGAAAAATTGTTATTATGCTGAAAATATTTTATTCATCAACAAATAAAGTTAGATTTCATTTTGTAACATTCTTTAAGTATAACGGAAAACTTTATTGCGAGCTGATGGGAAGAGTAGGTGCTGGACTTGAAATATGTACGAAATTGTGGAACATCAAAGAATGAATGCTCGAATGTTCGAAAGAATATCGTAAAATCAATAATTCTTTATGTCGTATATAAAAATACAATATATAATTAATCGTTATATAAGTTCTGATACTGCATTGGCTTTCTGCCATGGCATAGGGAACTGGTAATCGTTTGCTACGCAGCATGCGTTACAGAATGCATTGAAAAGAAATAACAAATCCTTAATACTCCATTACGCTAAAAACTTGAACAAAATATATGGAACCCATGATGATGATTTTTTTTTTTTGGCCTTTTTGTGTGTAAAACATCGCTCGATTTATCAATACACGCATGAGGAAGCTTAATACTTGCTGCACTTATTTCCATAATGGTTTCAATGTTTATACTTGCGCATTAGATGACACAGACCCATAAATTTCATAATAAACTTCAAACGGGATGTTGCAGGGATACTTTTAATTATATATCCTCATGAAATTTTATTATTAGATATTTCCTTCTCTTCTCTTCTCCTCTTATCTCATCACAAATTTTATTATCTAGGTACTTGTAAAAATATGATTTTCGTTCTATTTCCATCAACTTGTGTTGTAAGCAATTTACAATCGAAAAACTGTTACATTCTGATCTACGCATACTATGTATATATGTATGTATGTATATATGGAAGTAGTTTAAAATATCCATCGCAAATCGATAGATGGTCTATTCCAGAATACGTTAAAAAGCAAGTCCCTATGCTTCCAAATTGAATAACATCAGTTATTGTCTGACATCGCTGCGTCGCGCCGCGCCGCACCGCGCCGCACCGTCGTGTGCATTTAAATATTGCAAGATTTCAAATCTGATTTTAGTGCCTTTTATTTCAATGTGCCATAACATATAGCGACGCCCTATATTGATATTTTCTTGCTGTCAAACGCACATATACGAAATCGTAAATCAGCTATTTCGTACACTCAAACTACATACATATGTAGGTTTACATATATATATATATATATACGTACACAAAACGTCATTTAAACCTCATGAATATATCAACGCGGGTCGCTTTGCTTTTCCCTTGCATACACAACAATAACGAGAACCCGTCCACATATACATCCATAGATGTTTTTTCATGGCGATTCACACATAATGTGTATATCTCACTGTAAGTGTCAGTATACGTATGTGTGATTTGAATGCATTCATTCGTTCATTCGTTCATTCATTCTTCTTCTTCTTCGGTTGTGATTCAAGAGCGAACAACTTTTGGTCTCGCTCGCCGGTCGTTCATTTGATTTGCTTTTCTCATACCACACTACACACCAAGAACCACACATACACACACGCGCACACACACACACATATATACACACATACACACAAACACAGACACACACACACCTAAGTCCGAAATAATAACACACCAGACAAAGTGAGCGCGGGGCCCCAGGAGCAGGTAAATTGCCCCCAGACTTTGCTCGTCGAAAATTTGCGTGAATTTATATTCAAGGGGGTTCCACCTATTTCGTGTTCTATGGATCTCAATAGCCGACGGCATTTTGCGGTCATCGGACCATATAGCCAGAACTATTCCACTGCATTCGCCACCGGAATAATACACTCGGATTGTTTTAACGCGCGAAAATACAAATGGTTTACGTACACACTTTGACTTTGTGACTGCTATGTGCTACGGTTTGCGAAATGCGTGTTCCCAACAATCATACAAACATGTAAAATTAATTAACTTTCAGCACATTTGTATAACACAAACATTTTTCCAGTATGAGAAAAGTTTCGGCCTTGACGCATTACCCCGCTACGCAATAAAACTTTAATGCAACTGTACGTTAACGTTGCCAATAAAGTAACAAAACGCAAAGAGGAAGTTGTTTAACTGATTCAATCTCTGGTTTGAAACGTTTCGCACGATTGTATCGATAAACAAACAGTTAGTGTATGTATGTACTACATACGTATGTGCTGTAATGAACGTAAAAGTCAATGCAAAGACACGTGCCGAAATGAAATGAGTTCTCTAGAGTATTCGCATATTTTTCTCACTGTAGTCCATCGGACGTTAGGTGTTCGATGAATATGCATGAAGGTTATGCGCTAGTTAGCATGTAAATACACTGATGTCTGTATTAAAAAACATTAAAAAGCCACGGTGCATGAGACCAAAAAGCAGTCATATTTGAATAATGTGCTTTACTCATAAAAATACACTCTGCAAATTCATTGTAAGTGACTATTATGAGCGCTGCCCAGGGTAGAAATAACTTGCAACGACGCTACTCTTACATGAATTTATATTTTCTTTATGTGTCATTCTTATAAAATAATTAATACGAACTGCGTGCTTCGCGCAGCATATACATAGATGTTTGATCAATAATGATATTTATGTGGTTTTTTCTTTGTTCCAGGGATTGCAGAGTGGTGCGCGATCCACAAACACTGAAGTCGAAGGGCTATGGATTTGTATCGTTCATAAAGAAAACGGTAAGCATAAACTCATCTCCGTTTTCGTGGATTAACGTTAGCTGACGCATTAAACGCGAATTTGGTGTACGCGTGCGCAAATACGACACACCATTCGTCTAAGCAACACGCGCTCCCTCGCACGTTCCACCTCACTCCCACCGACCCGGTTTCTGGCTGCGTCCTTCTTTGCGCTAATTCTGTTGTTTTTTGTAATCTTTGCCGCGCTTTAATTTATTAGTGGAGCTGGCTTATTGAGCCCCCGGAATAGCCGCCGGAATTAATGTGACAATTATCGTTGTAATTATGATTAAAATCTTATTAAATTTCGCGCAAACTTAAAACAAGAAACTTATCCCCATTTTGGATTCCGGAACGCGAACCCCCGATGATGGTAAATAAACGCAACCATAAACTATAGGAATGGGATAATGATTTTTTTTCGTCAGCCTTGGACTAAATTAGTTTGATCAATTTTTTTTTTTTTACTTTTCAATTTTTTATTTTTTTTTTTTTTCACGTTGCATATCAGATTTCCAGTTGCCTCTTCCTTAAATTGCAAAGGAACTTATTTATTCCTATATATTATATAAATAAACGCCTCTCAATCATGCATGATGTGTGAATTGGTACGAACAGTTCGAATATATTTTTGTCGATTCGGTTGTGGGGATTTGATTTGAATATCCGAAGTAAAGTTTTAAAATTAGATAAACTCTATTTGGTTACTTTCTGGTGGCAATCGATAAGTTTTCCTCTAGGTAAACGTTATCCATTGTGTTATAAAAATCTCCGTTGTTGTTGTTGTTGTTGTTTGTTGATGTCTGTCTTGAAAAGCAACTTTGGTAAACTGTAGCGGTTTAAAGTATGTTTGAGGTAGTTTGGTGTTCAATGGGGAATTTACGGCAGGTTCGCGTTCCTAGTACCCCGAAACAGATATAAACCACACACCACACCACACCCGCTTCCATACCCTTCCCAGTCTGCTTTCATGCTAGCGCCTCGAATAGGCCACACGTATTCAGCCCACTGGGAAATCATAACACCTCCCTGTAATTGTGCTTTTTTAATATTTTAATTTTACCTCTAGCACGACATACACGGTGTGTGTGGTCAGACGCTCCCACATCCTGCACACAGTCATGTTGTGTTATCAATCCTGGCTCTTATGACTAGAATATTCAGGTTAATCTGGCATATACTTAGTTTTACATTCACTTTCATTCTGTACTACATATTAAAATCGTTACTTTTTTTTCTTTTTTTTTGGTTTTTTCATTTCATAATTGAATTACATTTTCTATGAGCATATTTTGACTGAAAAAGCCACACCAACATGAAATTAAGCTGATATTAAATAATTAAACTTTCATATGTGAGTAACGTTTATATTTATTTTTGGAAGAACAAACTTAACGCTTCGCTTACACTTAAATAGAAATCTTGCGCACATGTGCACTTGTCAGACATTACACTTCTGTCTGAAGTTAGTGCACTTCACAGCGCCTTAGCTCAAAGACGCCGTTTTACTCGGCCATGAATTTTTAAATTCAACATATGCCCTTGAAATAATATTTAACAATACGATTCCGGACAAATGATTTCACCATATTTAATAATTAAAACTAATCCCGGTATAAAATTTTATTAATCAGACAGTTTACGGCTATGCGCTGAAATATAATTTTTCCTACAAACTATTTTGATTTAATAATAAAATAGACGATTTTCAACCAAAATATGTTATTCTTTGATTTGGATGAAATAACGTTTGAGTAATAAATTAGTAACGGATAAAAGAAAAGGAATTCGGTTAGGAGCATATAGATTCTAAAAATAAGTATCAGATGAAGCGATAATTTCAACTTATTTTTTGAACGAAAAAACGAAATCCGTGAATGGAACACATACACGTTCGTTGTGCAAACAGCACATATGGTAGGTAGGCTTATGATGTGACAGTAGTGCCGGTAACGCGGCATGCAGCGTTGTAAAGCGAGTGGAGTTATGGCAGACCAGGTGAACGTGAAATTAGACCGGTTTGTTTACGACTTTATATACTATCTTTATACCTAATATATTCTCGGTTTTTATCTTGATGTTCTTAAAAATGCCAAGTTTATATCTTAAAGAAATAATGAGAAATGTAATGAAAGTATTAATACAAAAATGTGTATGTTGTAGAAGTTTTATTTATTATATAGTATAAAAATTAATTAAGTATGCATTTTGTATGGCATATTTTATGTTTGAAAGTTATAAAGTCCTCATGGCTCATGTGCAATGATTTTTGTCGATCCCTTAGGAAATAACTGTGTTTATTGGTGGAGGTTTCATTTGTCCATAACTCATAAATTCTAAGTGTTGTGTACGTTTGCGCTGCGGGTACAGTAAACTAGCAAACTTGGTGATTTACAGCACGTTTTGATATTTCTAATTTAATAAAATGAACAAATAAACGTTGACTGTAAACTGCCGTTACGCTTTTGAGTTAGTATTCTTGTGGCTTTGCCGACTGAGACTTGTGGGTAATATGGGTATATACCTACTTATATGCGGAACAAAAAAGTTTGCAAAACTTTTTATTAGAGTTTAGCGGTGTTTATTTTTATTCGCCGCCGCCTGCGGCCAAGGCACCTTGCATAGTCCATGTTTCCGAGTCTATTTAGTAATAAAGTTGACATAGTTTATGAAACCATCGAACGAACACGAACACGAACAGGAACAGGAACGCTATACTGTACGCGATATGATGCGGTAGCGGTAGCGGTAGTGGTATCGTTGTTCGTTGTTCGTTGTTCACCAGTTCGCTGTTTGCTGTGCAGTAACAGCAGTTAAAGATTCCAGTGTTTCAGTTTTAAATCATCGGATGAACGGTTTCATAAATCCAACTGGCTGTGCCAATGTCCACTAGCGCGGATGCATTCATTCACTACTCATGCACATATACCCACCCACATGCACATTGTGCCTTGATGCAAAGTGTACGTATGGTTGGTTGTTTGTGGACAGGGCAGAAGGGGCTTGTTGAATGCAGAGACCGTACCGTACCGCACCGCGCCGCACCGCACCGCAACGTAACGCAACGTAACGTCGAACGCCCGAAACGACAAGTTGGGCAATTTCACTGAAATGAGATCCATAACAAGAAGATACCCAGAGAAATGTAAACCCTGGCGTTTCCCAAAGCTTAAAGCTATTGTCCTGAACGATATAAGATGACATTCCCTTTTTGGTCCGGCGATGCGTCCCACATTACCCCGCCGTTGGCCGTTCGCACAACACCTCGAATAACGGAACGCGTCCTCGCCTAACTGCTCCCAGTGCTCGGGAACCAGCGCATAACGGTTCCCAAATGAATTATTTTGTTGCTTTTTATGCGTGCGACCCGAGGCCATTTATTGATATTATTTTAATTAAAACATAATTGATGTATCATCCGTGAGACCGACGCCACATAAAAAAAAAAACTCTTCTCGCTGTTATATGCGAATGAAATTTCATATTTTGATGCATGTCGTATTCGTGTACGAATACGCAGCCGGTCTCTTATCATATGGCGTATACCATTCATAACATTCAAATTTGAAAGAGGAACACTATAACAGACAGATCAATAATATAAAAGTTCGTCATGCGTTACGTTACTTATATGGATACGTATGTATGTATGTATGTATGTATGTTCGTATACGAAGTGTTTCAGCAAACGCGCGTTCCATAGGGAACTGTTCGAGCGAGCTTTTATATTTTTTCCATAAGACATCAATTTTGATATTGTTCGTACATACGTATCTTACGCGCGCGTGTACCATACAAAATGCGCGTCTTGTATACTTACGGTACCATGTAGGAACCATAGCACAGCGAAACCTCGAAATGTAATCGGTGTGTTACACGTGCTTACCGGTGTAAATGTCACTCGGATTTTACGATATTCATTATTGTAGCGTACAACGTGTGGCACGTCCTGCTCGTTACCAACCACAATCCCAACTTGGACCGTATATTATATCGTTTCGTTCATAGATACGTATGTATGTATGTATGTACGTATATATGTATGTATATATATATATATATATATATATATATATATATATATATATATATATATATATATATATGTACACGACACTTTGTCCACTTTTCCAAATGCATTAACGTTCATATCTAATGCACGTTTACATGAATTGTATAGTGACCGTGATCTGTGCAGCAACTAGCCACACTAATTAGCTACACCGAAATTTGGTCGGTATCGAGTTCGTAGCCTCGCTGCGCTGGGCTGCGCTCCCCTTTTCGTTGTTAGGGCTACTCCAGTGAACGCTACAAGCCTAACCCTAGAGCTATTTCCGTTAAATACGGGCGACCGCCCAATGCAGACACGACAGGGGTCGCTCTTCCGCGCTTACAGCGAACGGCGCGGCGGACATTCGCTCAGTCACCGTAACGAGCGACCTGCTCGTCCGGCCGTGCACGGAACCATACTAAAAGAGGAATTCATCTAAAGAGGATGTGCTCCGATATTTCAAGACGGGAAACTCGTATTTTCTGCGACACTGAATGCACGTTGTACCATCTATCTTGTAGTTATGTTTATCTTTCTTTTCAACGTCTTGTTCTCATATACCAGTATGTATGTATGTATGTATGTAGGTTGCTAGTAATTTTTAAATAAAAACTTTCCTACCGTGAAATTCTCCGAGTGAAACATGTGCAAATGCACTTGCAACGATCACACTAATTTACTTTAAGTGCTTGGCCCAGCTCACATTCTTTTAACCGGAAATAATGCTCCCTGTGTTGATTATTAATATAAATTACTCTGCGTTGCTTTCTATTTACGCGTGCATACATCTATTATTATTATAACTAGTGTTCAAATATACTATACGATTGACAACGTCTAATTAGTAATTGACACAGTTACAATTATCGTCGAGTACAATGCATTACATTGTGCTCAAGTTCATTCATACTTTCACTTGATGAAACGTCATTTCAATTCTATTCATTTACGAGAGTAAATTGTAATACAGTATCGTACTACATCGAATAGATTTCATTTAATAAATAGTTTCAATCACCACTGAACTACAACTGTATCTACCCTACCTTGAACTTTCTATGTATCGTACGTACCGACTACTATGTATGTATATGCATCGCAAACTCTCACGATATGCATCTTAGCGGTTTCCAATTCGAACAACCTTTTGCAAACCAGTGAAGCAAAACAGCTAGAATGGTGTCGATTTCGAGTTAAATTGCATCTTCTATATCGCTCTTTGCACATAAGTACTAAGCACGAAAAGTTTTACTGCGACAATTATTCTAAATTTCCCAATAAAACAATAAAACAAAATTTTATTTACATTTTAACTTTAATTGGTATATGTACGTACATACATATGTAACATTATATAGTCTGTATAAGTAGTTAGATTAGCAAAATTGAACTGGTGTGTTCTTGGAAACCGATTGGGAATTGTTATTTTATTTTAGTGATTCTTTATCGAAGTGTCTTGACGGCACCGCTATCAACAGGCACTTGTGACCTGTCAAACTTTCAACTTCGTCCTACTTTAATCTTACCTAACACTTACAAGATACCAGCTATAAAACTTTTATTTTATTGTAGAAAACACTTTAACAATAATAAATGGCAAATCATAAAAACCTATCGTACGATTATACTTAAATTTAGTGCTCATAACAAGTGGAATCGATTCTTTAAATTTCATTGCACTATTGGCAATGAATAATGATGTTCACCTGCACTTAAACAAAAACAAATACTTTATCACTCTTTTTTTGTGTCACTCTTATATACGACATATTGATATTTTCGTCGATACACATTTGTCATAATAAAATCACCGATACAAAATAATACGCATAGTTGTAAGCTATGTTTAATATTAACAGAAATCTGTTTAACGATTAGGTTGCATGTTACGAAAACGAGTAGAATTTTTTTTTTTTTTTCTTCAATGCCGATAAGAAACAGCGCATAAAGAAGTTTTATTTCTATATACATACATATATAAGTACGACTGCTTCATTTCTACTTCAAAATATTCAACTTCCGTTCTATTTTCAATGGCAATTGAACAATCTGGTATTATAGTGTTACGTAGTGCGTAATTAATCAATACCTACATACGTATGCATGTAGAGTTGGTATTCAAAAATGTCGTACGTTAGGTTGGGTGTTTAGGTATGTAGGTTTGGTACGTGTTGAATTTGACAGATTCTAGATAAAATATTGCTGAATGTTTTTCAAAGTAAATGAAAATGAATAAAAGATAACATTTCCTGCTAATGTATACCCAGGACAAGCAATTACAGTAATGATATAGACCATTTAATTACATAATATGATAAAAGCCTTTTGCCGTTGGCCACTCGTTTTGAGAACATTTTCCTCTCGTCTCGTCTCGTTTGGTTTGGTATTATATATGGTGTATGAGCAATGCGCATGCGTGTTACTTAACGTGTCGTGTCGTGTTACCTCGGTGAAAAATGAAATTGTCAACGCGTACTACGAATTCGCTCCGCTAACTGCTACTAATTTCCAGAAAAGGTCTGCTGTTTACTGTCTGTCATACATATATTATATAACGTAACTGAATTTTCACTTACTATATTATTACTATAGTACCCGATTAAATCGCTTCTTAATACCAACATTTATATATGCGTTGCAGGAAACTATTTTATTTCCATCAATAAATAAAAGATATATTAACTCAACTCTTATATTTTTAATATAAAATTACATTTAGGATTTTTATCCGCAAGAAAAATCAATAAATTTGTTTATTTTAAGCCACCACAAGGGATTTTTTTACAAATATAAAACCTAATTCAATGATTATTTTTAAGGAATGTAATTCGTTCATGTATTTCTTTGCCGGAAATACCAATCACACTAAACAGAAACGAATATTTTCGTAGCGACTGTCAGGTTTCGGATCTCATTTCTGATTATAAGTTTAACGCCATGTAATAAATGAATGAACAGTCATATGAATATTTGACAGCTGTAATTATTATGACATTTTCGTAAACTATATGAGGGTTATTTATGATAAAAAAATCTATTCGAAAATTTTAAAAACATGACAAGAAAATTTGCTTTTCAAACCAGATGACAGTACATGCACAATAGCTGCATTTTTCTTTATTTTATATGCCCCAGCAGCTGTGACAGAACATGCAAATTTTTTGTACATCTGGATAGAATCAGAACTGCAAATTTAGTACTGAAGATTTACACGACTTCCTGTAAAATACAAATGCTGCTTGAACAGAAATAAACGAAATTTACATAAAACAAAACAAACAAAAAAAAAAACTAGGCAAAACAAACAAAAAACGCTTCTTAGGACGAATATAAATACAATTGAACATTTCGATCTTTTTATATGACACAATCGTTTTTATTTATAAATGCAATAGACCTGCAACATAGAATTTAAATTTCGCCTGCATCAAATTAAATATAAATAACAAATTTTCAATCATTTAAATAAATCGCTCGTTAGCAATATTCCTGCTCCAATTACAAGTATTTTCACAATTCTGTGTTTAGTTTACAATAATTAATAAATAACTGAACACATCATTAAATTTAATGGAAATATATCGACTTTTTTAATCCATCATTTTTCAAATAGATTTTAATAAAATGTTTATTTTGTGTTTCAGGAAGCTGAAAGCGCAATTGCTGCTATGAATGGCCAATGGTTGGGTAGCCGAAGCATTCGCACCAACTGGGCAACCAGAAAACCGCCTGCTCCTAAAAATGATGGTAAGTTAAAAATTACATTTCATCTTAACCACCTCTTTGTATATACTTCCTATATATGTATTATTAAAATAATTTGAAAATATGATTGAAATCATTTTTCGAACATAAACTTGATATCATTTTGATTAAAAAATTTCGCGATGCTATTTTTTTGCACAAGTTGATGCATAGGCTATCTAACGAAATACTATCTGATTCTGTGACAATTTTTTTTGATGCCTGTGTCGAATTTTCACTAACACACACACACACACACACACACACTGACAAATTGCTGTTTACGAATGCAAATCGGGTACGTTTTATCAAGCTTGCGTTGCGGTAAAGTACAGATCGCGCACACTCTCCCACTGGCATTCATGCATCATGTTCATTATCGAAATAGCCGATGCCTCTAGTTCGAAATATATTCGCGCCACGTGTACTTGTACGTTTATAATTACCCAATGCGCTAGCGTTAAGAATTTTGAAACGGTTATATATTTTTTTAAAAAACTCCCAATTTTTTTCGAATTTTTTTAATAGAACATGAGAAAATTAGGGGTTAATTTGGATAGGGAAAAAAACACGTACTATACGGATATAATAGAGATTTTGTGTTGCCGATTATATGCACGTTTCGCAGTCGACTCGGCACTCTCTCGTTACTGCAAACTAATTATTACCTGATTACGAACTACGTTATTGTGTGGAGTGCCCTAGGTGTATGTACTTAGTGCACTATTTTTCAGCGTGCAAATATGAATATCTCGTTTAGTTGACTGGTAATGGAAACTTGCATATACATAACATATACAGCAACGCCAACCAAACACTACGCATAACCCACAAACATAACACACATGAAAGTGTGCACAGTCATTCGCAAATATCACATACTAGGCACATTGCAACCGTTTTTTAATTAACATACCGACAGTACCTTTAATAAAAATCATTTCGTCAAATCAAATTTTTAAGTCATTCTGAAAGTAAATATTAATAAGCTTTTGGTTTATTTAATATAGTGTATGTTTATAGAATGTAAACGTCTTAAGGCTCAAATGAATGAATATAGTGAAGATTCTTGTATATGGTGAAAAATAGGTAATAAAACATCGTATAAAGTGCGAAATCTTTCACTATGTAGCCGTGGAACGTAGGTATATAAAAACCACGATAAAATATTGCGCTAATACTTTGTTTCGTAGAGGGTTAAAAATATTGACAAAACATAATCCTCGTTTTGTAATTAGAGAGTGTATAACGAGAACAACAACAACGATGTTCAGTCAAGTACAGTTAAGCTGTGTAAAGTAGTGTTTATTTGACGGTTGGTATATAAATAAGTAGATGGAAACCGAACCGAACCGAACCGAACCAGACCAGACCAGACCAGACCAGACGAGAACAAACCAAACCGAGGCAACCACAGTGACACAACCGACGGCGGCGGAAACTGGGTGTCGTGTTCGAAGCCAACGACAGGCCAAAACCCAATCGTTGAATTATCTCCAACGCTTCCGCTTCATGGCGACCACCTGCAACAATTTACCGTTCGACGCGCCACCGTTTTATGTGACACAACGATTCTAAACGATCGTTTTGGATACAACCGCGCACCGTTGCACATTAAGTCGTCATTGTGGTCATCGGCAACTGTTTATTTGCTCCTACCACCCAACCCATTGCTACTCCTAACACGCTTTTTATATTACGTTACGCGAATATTACCTTTTTGATTTACAAATAATCATACCGCAGAAGAATATCGCAACAAGACAAGCGAAAAGAACAAACAAATATTGTGTTTTTGTTTCGAAATCAAAACTGGCTTTAGATTTGTTTTATCTTTTGGTCGATGATCAAAACCAGAAACAAAATTGAAATGTCCAAAACAAAAGATTCTGCTTTTCGGTATCACTTTATTTTCTGAGAATAGGAAAGCTCATTCGTTGCAAACTCTTCTTCTTGTTCTTCGTCACCGCTGTATTATGTATGTACATACTAGCAAATAACAGAAAATCTCTTGAAAATCTCTTTTGCTTATAATATATCTATGATTAAATCAAATTATGAAACGGAATACCAATCGATAGCATTCCGTATAACATTGATTAAATATCTCTTCTTTGTTGTTCCATCACGATGATTCACTGAACCGTTTATCTTTCATCATTTTCGTAGATAATCAGAGGTTCTGCCGTTTGTATGATGAAGGGTTTGTCGGTCGCTCGGTGGATAGAACGAAGAAAATACTATGTGCCATATGGCCCATAAATAAGTTTAAATAATGACCGGAAATTGTGACAAAGGTGGCTTCCGCGAACATAATAAAAAAACGTATAAGTAAAGCATCTCTCCACAGTCGACGGCAGTCTACACAGAAATCGGTACTTGATTGGGCAAACCAGCCGAAAGTTATAGAGAAAGGTCGAGCTGCGGTCCCGCAGCGTGCCCTCAAGGGACATCTAGAACAACTTTACTTTTCTCTGTGATGTCGATCCTAGCCCATGGTATATATATATATATCTATATATGTATGTACGAGCGACAGTGATCGTTGCCGTGTTGCCAATGCCGTAGATACTAGAACAGACGAAAGAGCAAAGTCGCGCGCCTTGAATATATGCATTTTATACAGCTCGCCTGGTGCGCCGCGTATCTAACTTGTATTTTTACTTAATTCGACAACCATGACGCGCATGCTCCCACTCGCCTCCTACTCGCCTCGCACACTACTGACAAAACCTCCTAACCCACCCGAGTCAGCAGTCCTGCTGCCTGCTGGTCCCCACGGGAATTCTAGCTGGGCGGCCAGTTTTTCATGTTCTCCCCCTCTTGACGTAGCCTTCAGCAAGTAACGAACGTATATCTATCCTACACCAAGCATATCCTCTCTTCCTCCTATATATGTATTAATGTTTGAAGAATCGATTTCAAGTTTTATGATATGAAAATCGAGTAGTAGTTTTTGAATTGGAAATATTATGAATTGAATATTTAAATGTAATCTAATAAATTTACGATTCGATTCTTATTCTGTTTTTATGTGAATAGTCAATAATCTCTTCTTTGCTTTGCTTTGCTTTACTTTGCTTTCCTATACTTCGGCAAATTTTAGTTTTCTTTACAAATTTTGTAATTCTAGTAAACATATAGTTTTCAACAATACTTTTTGACCTAGTTTGGGTGCAAATTACAATGGTTGAAAATATATCTACGTCGTATCGTAACTTCGTGTGTATCCTTTGAGATTTCAGTAAAAATCTATTCAATATATATTGTTGGCACAACAAAAAATGCTCTGCCAATGTTTGCTCTCAGCAGTAATGAAAAAAAAACCATGAATAACTTGCCGACTTTTTAATGTTTTGTAAAGTTTTTAAGAAAGCATAATTAGGTACGAACTTGTAAATAAAAATTCTTTAAAAGTTAACATTGTCCTTGATGATAATGATGTTAAAATGATACAGCTGCGAAAAAGTACTGTTATTACTGTAAGTATAAAATTTGTTCTAGAATATGTCAAAGCATTAAAAAGCATACATTACAAAGAAAAAGATTTTAGATATCAGTACTGGTGATATTGTATGTAGGAAAGTAATATATATTTCAGAATTTCTAAAATTACCACTATCAAATATATATATATATATATTTATTTTTTATTTATCGATCCCATAGCATTGTAAACTTCTAGGCTCGATATGTAGTAATTAGATACATTGCATGTACGATTTTTTTTTTGTTTTGCTATGAAACTTTATAACAGTTAACAATAACTAATCTATTTGTTAAAAAATATACCAGCGACATTTACAAGTTATAAAATAAGTTGTTCTAATCATAAAATATTTCATTACTAAACTTTTAGGTCGTAATTGTAACATTATATTACTCAATTGCATCCGAACATTTCTCGGGTACTAAACAAATAGAAATAAATATAATTCAGAATTTTTATTACTTAAAAGTTCACATTGATCACAAACACAAAGCCAAAATATCAACGCTCACACTAAATTACAAGTTGGAACTGTTTCTGCATCAGTTGTTTAAATTTCAATTCGAAGAAAATGATTAATTGCGAGAAATATGAAAAGATGTTCCTAGCAACAAGTATTTTTATATATCAACTTATAAATATTTATAGTATGACAATATACTCGTTTCTAAAAGTAATTGTCTTAGTTGCATTTCGAATTTCGTTTGTATCACGTTCTTTCAATCACGACTTGCAAATTTCTCGCATTGCCGTCTTTGTGCTCGTTTTTCTTTTATTTCAAGCAAGTGTTTTCGATCTAAAGAAATTTTTACGTAGCGCAAACAACAAACGATATTACATTCTTCCGTTGCCTGTCGTTTCATTTCACACATACGTTCCACGCGTAAAAAGCGAATAGTGATACTTGAATAGTTATTCATCCAAACTAGTAATACTATTTATAACTGCAAAAGAATTGTATTATATTGCAACGAAAGACAAAGACGTAACAATATCTGCTCTAAAGCAATGTGAGAATAATTTTATTATGTTAAATTAAATTCAGTCAATGTTTGAAAATATAATAATGATTTTTTTTTTTAACATCAATTCAATTGAACAAATAAATAATCAAGTTCATTAATGTAACAAATGACATGAATCCTTTTCCGGTGAAATCGATTGAAATTAGTGATGCCGTTGGTGAATTCGATCAAAATCATCGAATTCGAAAACTAGTTCGTCATGGAGGCCGTACACACGTTCGTGTTCAACGAATTGTCGCAAATGTTGTGCGACGGGTCTAGGTCGCCAAATTTCTGATTCGCGTGCAAATATTGTCAAACGAACATCTTGATGATGGTCTGCTGGAGTTCGCTCTTCCTAATTCGTTATTAAATGCTTAAGTAAATTCTGTTAGTAGTGAAACATCGATTAGACAACTGTAAGCGATCGTGCTAGGCCACGTGCTTGATGGCCGGAAGGGCAGCGGGTACGAAGGTAGAGACACTTTGAAACTTACGTCCAAGGCGTCCAATGAATTTCAATTGGATTCACGGTAATAATTTCTAGTTTAACTATAAATTGAATCTATATATTTATCAGAATTGAAATTGAACTGATCGTACGAATATTCATACAGTTCAACTAAAAATCAAATCAAAATAATAGCATAATAAATTGTTCCTATTAGTTTGAACGAATCTCTTAAAAAGTAAAATCGATCTGATGCTTTTACTGAATCTCATACATAATTTTGCTTTTATAAAAAAACTATTTTTGCTCTGTCGTATCTATAACATGTATTCCCAGAAACTTATACACGCTAAGGTGGCATGGAAGTGGAGCTAGTGGCAATTGTGTTAATTAATTTAAAATGTTTTACTAGCGCAGAGCCGCAAGGGCGTAAACATCAACCCTTTTCAATGAGAGAATGTGTTATTATATGGATAACATTTCTGTACGCTCGGTCACGACCAGAACAATTGTTCCTTCAGCTAATTGAAATAGTACTGATTGTGTATAGTATATTGTGTTCCGAAATTTATTTGTTTATCATCAATACGGCTATGCACTCTATTTAATTCGAGATGTCGGGATATAATGAACAAAAATCGTCAATGATTCTTAAAGAGGTCGATGTACTCAAGCAATGAACGAACGGACGAACGAAGGAACGCACGAAATATTGAAGTTTTTCGGCAAAGGAACAACAGCAGGAGACGATATAGTGCGTAGCAGCGGGCGAAGATTGTTTGTTGCGGTCGTCGACAGTGGTAGCGTGTGAAAACGGAATGAACAGCGTGCAGCGGGGTAGTCGGGGCGATAGAGTAAAGAAAACAGCAGCTTCCTCAAGCACGCACACGCGTGCCACGCGGCGAGAACCACTATCTGCATTGCGTACACACTCACGCACACACGCTGTCGTAAATAGATCACACAACAACGAAAAGGCTGTGAACGAACGTAAATGCTCGCACAATACGCGCGCTCACTTCACCACTCATGTGCTGGCGGTTGTGTGTTTGTCGCCGCGTATCAGCTCGGCCATTGCCGCGATGCCAATTTCGTGAATTCGTGATATTTGCGTCACGTGATTCACTGGGCGAGACACGCGACGCGAGATGTTCATTTCACGTTCTCGTCGTCAGCGTGATCGTATTTTTAGTTGCGCGGCAAGGGGACACACCGCGTTAACAGAAAAGGACACGAAAGCCGCAACCACAACATTGATGCATATTACCTTTATCACACCCCATTCCTTGTTCCAGTTTTTATAATCCATCATATGTTCCCATACCCCCACTCCCCTCTTCACCCTCCACATACACACAATTGAAATACCAACTAAATACTAGCTGCGGCTTCACAGAGGGTGATTCTAAACTCTTGCTATCGCATCGCATTCGTATCATACAACTCACATGTCAAGTGAAGCGGCTAGCTTTGTTAAATAAATAAAAATGTGTGAGAAATTATCTTTACAACCGGAACCGGAGTCCTGGATCCTTTAAATCTTTTAGATACTGCGTTGAGTATTCTTTCAACTGAACATCTAAAGCTGCCAAGCTTTTCGGTTTTGTGTATTCATTGAAACAATAAATATCGAATATTCGACAAATGTAAATAAAATATTTGCCTTGTTCAACTCTTTTCGAATAAACTTTTAATAGGAACTTGAACGAGGTTTAAAAACTCGTCGAAATGTTCACAGCGTAAAAACCATTTTTCCAACAACATCTCAACGTTTTCGAACAAATTTTCTAGTTGAGATAGCACAATTAAGAATGCGTACTTACGAATCTTAACGCATATATTTAAAAAATAAATAAAAGATAATTGCCATTCTGTGCAAGACAGAATTATATGTTTATTAGAAACCAACTAATATAAATACATATAACAAAATGTTTAATTGAAATCGTGAATACGGTACTGGAATGGTCTACATTTCAGTTGTGTCATTTCGTTTGTACGGTTGGACACCTTTTGCGCTCCATACCGAAAACTTCTCAACAAAAACAGACGCACTTCGCGCGAGTACCAAACTAAATAGATAGACAACGTTCATGTGCCCGGCGAAAAACTGTTCAGTTAATCGATTGAGGTTTCTCTTTTTTTTTTGTATTTTATCTTTTTATTATTGTTTTTCTTCTCTGTTTCTGTTTCCGTGTCTCATTTTTTTTTATTTTTTCCCCCAGTTCGCTCCGTCGTGTTTGCTTTGAACAAGTGAACACGAGTAAATAAGAGGTGTGCGCATAAAGTTTATATTTAACTAAGTGCTCTGAACCATTTAAACTCTGTTTTTCGCCGTTTTCGTTTTCTTGTTTTCTGTTTTTGGAAAAATGGAGAACGCATTTATAAAATGAATTTTTCAATCCACACACACATACATATATCTTTACTCATTATTTTGAACAAAAGGAAAATTTTGATATTGATTTCAGATTGAATATTTAAAAATATATACTGAATACTGATGGAATCATAGAGACCCCCCCCCGTGTAAGTGTATTTTCTACGCACTCAAAATTATTTTCTTGTTTATATATTTACATTTTTACGTATTAGATAATATTATAAATAATTTCTATATAGCTGTATAGATTGGCTCAAGATCATCACAGTTAATTATTTGTGCTTCATTTTGAATATTTGACTTGAGCTGATCATTATTACTGTCGTAGTCACATAGTGAAATCTGTCTTTTCATCGAAAACTTTTCACAAAATTAAGGTCACGGCTTGATTAGGATTATTTTATAATAGGGTTAGATTATTTTTAAACAGCACTTAGGATTCGTTTCCAGCTATATCGTTTCATAAATATTCTAGATTGATAGGATTTTCATGATATGACTAGTTTTTTCATGAAAATACTTATTTCACTATATGATTACGACCTATAAATAGTATATATTTTCATTTATTTATATAAATCACTGTACCTATTTGCTTTATTTTTTTTTAGTCATGAATTTCAATATTGTAATAAAATGATATTTTTATTTTGTAAACGTAGTTCATTAGGTGTATATTCCATTTATTATTAATTATTACCATTCAAACATACAGGAGAAACTCGTTAACACGAAATTTACAACAAAAATATAACACATTATTTAAATAGAGATTTAATCAATGTATATTTTGATTTATTTTTAACTTCATTTCGGAGGAATCAAAAACATCTGCTTTTTTTCTGTGGGTTTTTTTTTATATAATATTTAAATTTATTAAATT
This sequence comes from Nebria salina, assembly GCA_944039245.1. NCBI lineage: Eukaryota > Metazoa > Arthropoda > Insecta > Coleoptera > Carabidae > Nebria > Nebria salina. Next base: position 1,813,292 of record OX063288.1, on the reverse strand, counting down.
AATATTTTTTTTGTGATAAACATTTCTCTAGAAGTTCTAAATATATACATAATTATACTTAAGAAAATTCGTGGTAACTGATTTCGACTGTTAATTAATAGTAATTGTGTAATTTATAGCTTAATACCAGCGGCAATTTTACCATCATTATTCAATTAATTAGTTTAGTGTGCATGTGTTAGTTCCATTATTTTACTCATTTCATATTTTCTGTGAGAATTCTGCATTATTTAATTTTTAATTTATTGAGATTTTTCTATTTATAATCCTATTTGGGAGATTACTTAAAACATTCCAATTACCTAAACACCTATATTATATTGATTTACCTAATGTGACTTCACACGATGCGATATCACCGAAAAAAAAAAAAAGTGTGTATTATTCGATAAATCGTTTTATTATTTGAATTCAGCCATAATCGTTTATTATCGGTGATGATTGTTCGTGTCGATAAGTTGGTGAGGCTACTTTTCGCCTCAACAACACGAATTGAAGCCATCTGTCATCGTTTTCGATGACTACACTCTCATACACATTGACTCAGACAATCAGTCGTCCTCGAAGCACGCGGCAAAATATCACGATAATCAATCTGGCCACTTCCCGGTCAGATATCGTGTCTGGTATCTCATAAAAGCACATCCATTTTTGATTCCGATGTCAAAACCATTCATAATTTCATCACAGGTTTTTCATCAAAAATTCTATCAGTTGAAACTTACGAGCAATGCATTGTTTGCTCATTTTATCGGTTAACGTGAAATTGACGAAACAAAAAAAAAACACACATTTCAAATGATTATTCCTATAGCCGGTAGTTATTAATTGTTGCAATTGAAATACGTATAAAACAATTTTCATCGTAAACTGCGTATTTTTATAGCTAATTGTATTGTTTGTTGTCATTTTTCAGTCAATTCTAAGCCGTTAACGTTTGACGAAGTATACAATCAAAGTTCGCCCACAAACTGTACAGTATATTGTGGTGGTTTAACAAATGGACTCACCGAGGATCTTATGCAAAAGACATTCGCACCGTTTGGTTCCATTCAAGAAATCCGAGTATTCAAAGAAAAGGGATACGCATTCGTTCGGTGAGTACATAAAACTTATTTATTCATAGATTAAGATTCTCCAAATAACAACGAATAGTAATCAATAACTTCTAAATTCATCACCAAATTAACACCAGTATCAGATTTAAATCCGCAAAAAGTAATAACTAAAATTACGAACTTATTTAGTTTTGTTAATATAATGATAGTATGAACTACAAAGAATTTATCTGAAATGATTTATAACGAAAGTAAATTTAATAGGAAGGTATTTCTGCCGCATACGAAAAGCATTTTGTAATAAAAAAGAATAAATGTCAAGGGTCATTAAACCAGATTCACTTTGATTATATAAAAATCACTTCCAGTAAACTGATCCTAAAGTGATCTAATATATCGGTTCAATTATTTGTACAAAAGGAATATGTTAAAATATAATACGCGATTTCTCGTCTTCGTCTGCAACCGTCTGTACCGATATTATATTCAGAGATCCGTTTTCGTGTTCTCTGTGTTGGTAAATATGTCAATGAATGGGGTATATGTCTCGCTGAGTCTGAATCTAATTCCTATTCTATCTAACTCTTCTCATTCGCTTTCGCTGCTGTTTCTCCTTGACGAAAGCAACGTTACCGTTGGCTTTGATGTACGAATAATGACATGACTCGCATGGTAGACTATACTACCACTCAACATTTTAGTTTAGTTTAGCATTCTGCTAACGTCATATATTATAACAAATTTTAGAACAATTCACATAAAAAGTTTGCTACTGAAACACACCCAATTTGCATATATTAATTCATATTTCATAACTTAACAACATTCGCGAAATCACTTAAAACATTTTTAACGACTTGTCGTGGAATAAGTATAGATTTTTTTTTTTTTTATTATTCATATATTTTTCGTATATCACTTAAATTCGATTAATTATTAAATGTAAGCTTTCGAGCGTATACAAATTGTGTTAATCAAGAATTAATTTCGAAATATATTTTGATGTTTGATTTGCAATTCAATAACTAACTCTCTAAATAGAATTATTTGATGTATATTGATATTTCAAATTAACAATAATTAATTGTGAATGTAATGGTATATGCATATAATAAAACGTTCTCATTATTACGCGAGCATTTACGTTATTTGTCGGAATGTTAAATATCACGTGCCGAATATGTATCTGTCCATTTCCTCATCGCCTGTCCTAAACTTTTGATTGTGCGTGCCCGAGTATCTAAACGAAAAGTTACGAAGTTATTTACTTGTCCCCTGCCTATGATATCCCGCAAGGCTGCTAGGACGTCCCTGAGATGCCTTGCCGTCGGTGCCTCCTTTCGTGTAATAATATTCGTTATCTAGAACGATTACCTGAAGACCTATTCGGATGGTGCGCGCCTGGGTTTAGCTGTAGACCGCGTGTATTATAAGATCGTTGGAAATATGGCGATCGCACGTGCTATGCTCCTAGCGCTTTTGCCCAGCTTAGATATCTCACGCTACTTTGACGTTCACCCTAGATTAGTATTACAAAAAAAAAATATTCTTACTATCTTATTTCCGGAAAAATTAATACGTTTCTCCAATCATATTATTAGAAATTTCTTAATTTTATAATCAATTAGCTAAGAACGATACTGGTTTTATTTTGCGAATCAACGAGTATTATTCAAGGAAGATTTCTTTTATTTGTGTATTACGTTTAAGAATTTATTTTCATTGTGAATTCGAAAACAAGCATTGATATTTGAATTTTTGTTCATTTGTAGATTTTCGACAAAAGAATCAGCCACACATGCCATCGTAGCCGTTCATAACACGGACATCAATGGTCAAGTGGTGAAATGTTCATGGGGCAAAGAGTCCGGTGATCCGAATAATGCGCCCGTTGCTGGCCAACCGCTAGCGGGCACACAATTTGGCGCGTATGGTGCTTATGGTCAACAACTTGGCTACTGGTATCCACAGAGTTACCCAACGGCCGCAGCAGCTCAAATGCAAGGGCAATTTCTGCAAGGAATGCAAGGCTACACTTACGGACAATTCGCCGGTTACCAACAATCTTATATGGGGTATGTTTCACATTCATCGAATTACAAAACATTTCATACTCTCTATATACAATAAATGCAAAACAAAACGTAAATGCCATTGTTTATTTTCCATCTCCATTTACTCGTATTATAAACAATAGTATGATTTATAATTAAATTCATAACATAACATTAATATTCGATATAGTAGAATAATTTATATATGAGCTATGGTAGGTTGCGTTGCGTTGTGTCATAGTTTGTTTTAGAAAACATATTTCTATTCAAAATACATTTGCACTTGTGGTGTTAATATGAAATAGTCACGCCCTTGGCTTGTACTAACCCATGTCTGGTTTGTTGGTGCTGTTTATGTAGGATGGGCATGCAAGTACCCGCCACCTGGCAGGGTATTCCCGGTCAGCCGCAGTTACCTGCTACGCCGCAGATCGCCGCCCAGGGAGCGGCACTGCAGCAGGCACCCGGACTCATGTTCCCCATACAACAATACCAAGTAAGACTATTACTAATAAATCACTCGCATTTACTTGCGATCTTTTTTGCGTTTGCTGCTGCACTTGTTTTCATTTTTATTTTGCGAATGATTTTCCTTATTTTATTTCCTCCCCCATATACGCAGAAGTTTTTTGAATTATGTATCCAGCAATAAATTCTCAATATCAAATCAATTCAATATCCTTTGTTTTGTAAGAAAGTAAAATTTAAAACAAAATTTAATTGCAAGTTGACTGAGATTGTTCACTGGAATATAGAAACAATTTCATAAGCTAAGCTGCTTTACACTGTACGTGTTTATATAATCAACTCTGATTTTGGTTAGTTAACTAATTTTGTTACATATGGGCAGGCGTAATTAAATTAACGATGCCAATTACCTGTATACTGTTAGAGCAATCTTATAACTCGATTTTAAATTAAAATACAGTTTACATTTATCACCAAGATTCATAAAATCTATTGAAAATGATTACTGCTAATAGAACATAAAAAAAAAAACAAGATGGTTGTCACATCTGGTATTAAATCATTAAACCAAAGAGTATAATTGCACGTTTTGCATCAGAACCACACTGCTGTACATTATAATTGTTTTGTTTTTTTTTTTATTTTAGTGCGTTTGATACATTGCCTTTATTGATGTACCTATATGTAGCTTGTTGTTGTGTGATTGGTGCTTGCGAACGGATGGCGGTAATGATGTTCGGCCACCCCGGCACGCTCGCTCCGTAGTATTTCGCCTCGACGGGTTTTTGTTTTTCTCTGACACACCAGGGCCCCGTGTACGAATAGAGAGATATAAAGGCCAAAGCCCAAGGGCCGAAACTGCCCGCCTCATGGCCATGGCCCCCTGCGTATGACCGCACCCTTCATATACATACACGCACACATTCAAACAAACAAACATACAAACAAACACATTTTGCATTCACACAGAACCATCATCAAACATGGTGGAGTTGGCGTTTTGTTGTAATTATTTTTTGGTTTTTTGAACCTCATGCTTTTGGAATTGTGTTCTTTTTTTTTATATAATTACGAAGGGTTTGAATGAAATGACGACCGACGTTTAATGAAATATCACGACGCCTAGGTTTGTTTAATACATTTTTCAACGAACGTTCTAAATTCAACATCTTCGATTTATCAAATATTATTTAGTCTTCTTAAAAAAACATATAGAATACTAAATAATATATGTTTCTCGTGTTGTAATCGTCATTTGAATCGCCTGAGTTATGATTTTTGGGAACGTTCGTCTCGCACGTGGCATGTGACTGATGATGATGTATATTTATATAGTTTTATGATTTTCTTTATGGTTTTTGTCAGTTTGTCCGGTGATCGCGTTTGCTCACCCGAAATACCTACCAAGGCTCTGCTCATGACTTGATGCTCGTTTGAAAGTATCGACCTTTTTTAAACTAAGGCTTGTGTTGTGTGTTTCTTTCAGGCTCAGTGAGATAGTCATTCGTAGACACCATCGTCCCAATTTATAAATACCATGTCTATGTCAAGAAAAAGATGTCACGTAAAAGTAACACGAGAATAATAACAAACAAAAAAAAAAAGTCTATATTAAAAAAAAGTAAATCGCGGATAGTCAAATCCAATCAATCGTTCGTGCCAAATCTCACGTCATCACCACCACCACCACCACCAAATCACCAAAAACCGCATCACCAACTACTTTGCCACGTAGTCAGTCGCACACCACATTTAGTCCATCCATTTGATAATTTTTGAATATATACATTTTGTGTTTGAGTTTCTTAGTGGAATTTACATGCATTCAATCAATAATCTTGTGTTTATAATTTCAATAGTCTATTTTGTCGTTCTGTAAAATAAGTCATGTATTTTCCCAGAGAAAAATGAAATGTCGAGACGAAATAGGGAGCAGGGCGAATTTGGGAAACGTGTAAAATAAAACTAGCTTTATTTGCACTACAATAGTATTTGCCTTCGCACGCCTAGCTGTAATAGTATCAAAAGCTACCGACGCGCATACTGTCACTTTGCAATGTAGCAGTGTAGCGTAGGTATCATCATGTTCGCACGCACGCACATAAAAGACAAATGTACACATAACGTCAACAAAAATAAGTGTGAATATCGATCATTTCATTGTTCCCTTTATCGTGAATAATATTGAGCATCGCGCTGCAGCGATTTGCATGGTTCGTGTGTGAATGAGTGTGCTGCGTATCCTACAATTCCATATGTATTATCTCGTACCCCTTACATAATATATAAATATTTCCCCCCGTCCCCCTTTTTAAAGTATCCTGTTGGTGGCGACGTGGCGAAACCCGGCCACACTGATATCACTCGTTGTTGGCAGCTCGCGGACGAAGATTGGTTAGCGCCCAGTCTCTTAGTCTGATGGTAATACAGTTGCATGTGACGATGGCAAGTTACTACTGTTCTGCTACAACAACTACTACTACTAACTTCTCGCGCTGCTTTTGCCCGGCTTCTTCGAGTGAAGTCACCGCCTCTTCTCATCGTTCAACTCCAACGGTGGCCGCCCAATGGCCGAGATTGAGGCTGAGTTCGAGTCCACAACAACCAACATCTAGTCCTCCAATATCCCCGACACGACACGACACGACAAACCCACCCCACCACCCACGACCCACCCCATCTAAACAATCGTGTTGTACACTACACTTGTGTAAAAGCTCGTCTCGTCTCGTCTCATCTCGTCTCGTCTCGTCTCGTCTCGTCTCATCTCGACCTCAATTATATTCTATTCTATTGGAAATCAACCCCCAACCCAACCCCAAGCCCACAACTTTTACTTTCTGGAAATAGATTTATCATCGTCAATTTTTCAAAATACAAATTTCGGAATTCAAAACAAATATTCTTGGAACAGTTACTATTAAGTTTACATGTTTTACGTTACTGACTAACTTCTATATCTCATTGTTGTACACTGTTAAGTCAAAAGAATATTGACTTTATAATATACATAACATACATATATATTTATAAAATAACGTTTGTTGGATGAGCCAAAAAAAAAAAGTTTCTCTATTTGTTTCTTGTTTTTGTTTCAATTGACCGTTTTCATTGTACAAAATATTAGATATATAGTTATAAAAAAAAAAAAGAATGTAGCTAAATTGAAATATAAATAAATTCAGATAATCTTATACACTGTAATTTGTAAAAGTTATATTAACTCTAAATATATCTACCGCAGCAACACAAATGTGAACCCTATGATGCATGCCCATGTTTCATGTATGCATACGCGCATACAAATGGCGGGTGAATATTTTGTGGTGCTAGGGTAGCTATACCTATATACGTCAAATATCCGAGTGTTGTTCTAGGCTCTGTATTTGACCGTTGGTGATAAAGACTTAATTATAAGTGTAGTTAGAGTTATCGGTAGTTTGTAGTGCGTTTATTTGCCATATTGTGGGGAGGTGAACAAGTTCGCGTGCGCTTTTGGTGCGCACGAAGTGTAAACTGGGTGTTTCTCGCAAACACTATCATGGATTTGATTCATTTGTCCTTCCCCTGTAATTTCTATTTCACCATCACTAAAAACAAGCCTCAGTGGCCCCGTTATGCACTCACTTCACTGTAGTGCGCGCCGCATGCCGTCTCATAGTTGCTCAAACAATTACGACTATGAAACTGCACGCGCCCAATGTTGGACAAAAATTATTTGTGAGTCACGAGTGCGTTACGCGTGAAATTTATTCCAGCATTGTTGGTACAGGCACCGGGTACGCGCCAGATCGCTCTGTTGTGTCAAAATTGTAAACACGATGTAGCTTTCATTTTTGTTTTTTTTTTCCAAAATCTATTGCTCGTTGAGTCCATTGCGGTACCAACTCGAGGCACTGTTGTAAGAACCATAACAGCACATTGGGTTTCACGTTTTGTTACACAACAGTCGCAGGTAACACAGTGTGCACAGTCCTTTTTCTAACTGGTGCGTAATGTTGTAATATTATTGTACATAAGAATTATAATGCATTCCAAGTGATGTTATGTCATGTAAACGACAAAATGTGGTACCATGTATATTATTGTATTATCTCTTAAGTGTACCGAAGCGTCGATCCCATGACCCAGTCGTGGCCTGCAGCTCACTTAGTGAGCTTTTGACAGGAATACACACATTTGTGGATCATGCGATTGACGTACTTGGCACAATCCCGTGATGCGTAAAAAAACTTGATTATTCAAACGATATAAATAATGAAAAAAAAAAATAATAATGATAAATAAATGAAATATATAAATATATAATTATATATAGCCTAACGTGATGTGGACAAAAAAACCAAAGAACATTTTATATATAAATAGGTACTCTTGTGAATGGAAGAAAGTTTTGATACAAGATTTAAACAAGTATACCGCAGATAACATTAAATAGAATAGTACAGAACGACAAGTATTATTTTGAAAAAAAATTTACAAATCGAACGGTGGTTCATTGTAAAAGGGCATCATTTATATAAATATATAGTTATAAAATATATGTTTGTTAATGACAGTATGTAAACTTGCACGCTAAACTGTAGAAGCACCCACATATATACGGCTGTATTAGTGTCATAAGTGTAACAGGAAAAAAAAAATGATAACAAACCACTTGCCCTGCCCTTCATGTGGTTGTACAAATAACTGAGATATCAAATAAATAAAAACAAGTTGTTAAAATATGCTCATATATCATTGGAGCGCAATGCGTTTTCGCTGGCGTACGACCACAGAACTTGCAATTAACCCGAATGTTATGTTAAAGTTTTGAGGTTTAACCGACCAGTACAGCACAGGTTACATGTATGTAGGTTCTCTGCTCGTACGCGAGCGAACCAAGCGAATTCACCAGCTGTCCAATCTTGTGTTTTCTGCCTGTTGCCGCGTTTCGTACCTACCCTGGTCCGCAAACGCCATCTTGTTTTCTTCCCAAAAAAAAAAAAAATTATTTAATTTCCGCGAGATGTGCCTGCTGTTACGTCCATAATTGTATATTCATTTTCAGATTATAATTGCACATATCATTCAGTCATTTAAAATGGAATTCATTTCGAGCATATATATATTATTTTCGGAATTATTTACTTACGTAAAATGTTATTTATTCGCTATTTAGATACAGATCTGAATCGTTGAGCAAATTTTGATACGTGTTTTGTGGACCAAGGCGGGCCCGTCACGCCATTAAAATAAAAACCAAAAAAAAATAATAAAAATAATATATATAAAACCAAAGGGACCGGTGTATGAAGGAACCAAAATGACTAAAATGCAAAGCAAAAACAAAAATGAAAATTTTATGCAAATCCGAACGTTTTCATTGATAGAAATCGTCGTTATCGTGTTTTTATTTGTGTGTGTGTGTGTGTGTGCGGATGGGTGGTGCGTCGCCGCTTGTCGGTCGTGTGTATATGAAAGCAGTGTGTTTCGGCGCCACGCCACGCCACGCCACGCCACGTCTAAATCGGACGCGCGGCATCGCACTGCTTCCTGTATACAGCGCCTCTTCGCCAGCGCTTACCATCCAACCCACTTACCCCAGTTAAGATAATGTAAAAAGAGTTTTATATAAACAGGCTATTATTGCGCGTATAGTGAGCATTGCGGTGTGTTAAATGTTAGCATGCATCAATGCGTGTATTTGTAATTAAAACATAAATAGGTACATGCACCAAAAAAATACAAAAATGACAAAAAACCTAGATTATTATAAAGTAGAAAAATGGAATTGAAAAATAAAGGCAGTTATAATGATTACAGTTTTTATTTGAGTGTATTTTTAACAGTAGTTGATCAAAAACCTTACACAGTATTTATATATATATATATATATATATATATATATATATATATATATATATAAACATCAAAGCAACTACAAAACATATTTTTATTTTACGACGAGTTAATTAAATTCTTAAATAAACTAATTTCATGCGAACCATCAACAACCGTTTATATCTTCTACTTGAATCAGTATCTACATCAAATCTATTCCATGTTTGAAACCAATAAGATCGTGTCAAAGATATTTTTAGATTCTCAATAAAGTATTAAGAATACTATTCTAAAATAGTTTCGAAAATCACATTCTCTTTCTTTTGTTCTATAATCTATATAATTCGCGAATAATTACTTAAGCTTAACTTATGTGGTGCTTAATTTAAATTACGTATCGAATAATTACTCCAAACTTATATTCACTAGTGAATAAATAATAGTTAGTTCCTGAACAAAATAAAACTCAAACAAATTGAAACTTAAATTTCTATGCCACTGATTTTGCATCGAAATGTCTAGTATTTTTAGTAATATTGATAAAAAATTCCTACTGTTTTAGTTATACCATTTTCTGTGCAGTGAGGAAATTTAAAAGTAGAATATTTATTCATCGGTTTCGTTGTCGCATCGTCTCGTTGAAATTCGTCTGTTATTATTCGACCGTGTAAACGATACACTTGGACGAAACTTGTTTGCGTTTATCGTCATTACTATCAATATTTCATTTCTCATTAAATGCGCTTTGGTGATGAAACATGCCTTGCGGACACAACTATGTATGTGCCAACATGAATTTCACTTTACGTTATGTTATATCTACATGCAGCCCGGGCTCGCTATATACATACACAAATTACCGAATATATTAATTTCTGTGTTCCTTTTACATTTATGATCATATTTACAAAATGCAGCATATCTAAGTACGAAAACATATGAGACCTAATTTGAATTAATGGTTTGGTTAGCGTTGATTTTCCCTTTAGTGTTTATTTTTTTAATAGTTCGTTTATTTTGTTAAATATTCGACGAGGGTTCCCAGTGATGTATTAGTTTCATCGATAACAAAAGTGGTTCTATGATTACATAAAAGTGTCGGCAACTATGTCGGTGGCAGTGAGAGTTACTCTACAAAAAGGTGAGTGGAAATTGAAATATAAGTTTGAGATATTTAAAACGTAGTATACGAGTACAAAACAATATATTTATAAATTAAAAACTATTTTAAATTATTAATTCTTTTTTAATTAAAACAAATCATGATTAATTACAAAAATATTTTCGTCAAAATCAGTTATATTTTTTGCTTCCTGTTTTCTGTTTCGATGATTTCAAAATCCATTATGTAATATGCTCTGGTTAAATATATTAACAATTAAATATATAGAATCATAAAAACAATGTATGAATAACATGTGTAACCATTTTTTTCGGGTAAAAAATTAGTTAAACGATTTTAAAATAATTAAAAAGCGCCTGTCAAAATCATGAAACAAATTGACGGGCGGAACGAATTAAATTAGGTAGACGGCTTTAGTAATTTTTTGTTAGGTCCAATTTTAGGATTACCATATATTATCCGAGAGAATTATTATTTGAATCGATTCGTCTATTTTTAAAATGACATTTTATTAAATAATCAACTGCGAATTATAATAAAATGTTTGGGATTGATTAAAAACATAAGATCAGTGAACGAAAAACGTGCAATATTACTGCGGTTCAATATACAAAAGTGTATTTCATGAATATGCAAATCATATTATGCAGCAGCGTCGTATTTTTAGATTAGTTTCGATTAAAATTAAGTTAAGGTTCAGTTTAGATAAGATTATTAAAAGTGAGGATTTTTCTGCACCTAAACTAAAATATCAATATCACTTATTGACGAAGTTTGAGTGTAAATAAAATGTTTCATAGTGAAAGAGTTAAATATGATGACTATGAACGTTATTTTTAAATTGATTCACATAAAAAAGTTCTAGTGAAAATCAAACGAATTGAGTATAGATTACGTAGTCATTTAGCGAGACGTAGTGAATTCAGAGATTGCATTTCATTTTATTAAACTTTTTATTTTATCTTTACTTTTAAACTTTTACCCAAAAGCTAATATGCTTGTCGGTTTTTTTTTCTCTCTCTTTGCCTCTTCCATCTCTGTCCTTCGTGTATCTCCTCATCTCCTTTCCCGCTATATAATTTATTCTTCTACGTATATACTTATCTTGTTTCGCTTCTCTTTTAAAACACTAGCTCCACTGTTTTGCAATAAGTAGGCGAATCATCTTATATATTCAAGTATCATTTAATAGCAAAATTTACGTTAAATGCTGCATTTTGCTATTTGCAAAAAAATTGTTCAGCATTAATAAAAAAAAAACGTCGATAGTCTGTTCAAAAATGTGAACACGTTACTTGGATTTTGATAATAAAATAACAAACACTGACAATCTCTGTTGTTTCCCAACAATATGTACGACGTTTGCTGGTTTGTTCAAAACAATACCACATTGGATGTTATCTTGAACTACCAATTAAAATAAAGTTCATACTTGTGTATGCTTCTTGTAAAAGAACGCGTAGAAAATACAAATATTTTTTTGCAACTGGTATGGCGCATAAATAATTGTACACGATTATTTAATCAAAAAAAATGCGAAAGCAATTGTAAATCGTTTTGGAGACAATTTATGAGTGAAATTAATTCAATCATTCCACAACATTTTAAGCACATCAGTTAGTTATTACCCTTTTTTTTTTTAAAAGTGTGTGTATATTTTTCACACTGCATTAATCCATCGGTATATGAATGTTATTTATAACTCATTTCAGTCAATGTCACTTTACCCGATGCATATTTATAAACTCTGGACGTTGTTTTTTGGGCGTCCACCATGAAACTAACTGATTATTAACGATTTACTGCGGTCGCAATTATAATTTATTAGGCAAACTCATACAATTAAACACTGTGTCAATATAAAATTTACAGATCAATCCGTCATGACAAAATCTATATTGCAATACGATTAATATTATTTGTACTTCAATCATTAAATATTTGAATAGCCTATGTATTAAATGCGAGTATGCACTGAGAGATCAAACAATTTCACGGATTTCTTTGACTAAATTTATTTATGCATAACTACAGACTGATCAAAAATTAATTTAAACTAGTTTAGTACCGATTCAAGCTACTCAGCACACGTGAACAAGTATATTTAGTACTACGTGCACTAATTTAATGTTTCACCTAAATTAAGCGGCTTGTGCGAGTACTAAACTGGTGTAGTGTAAATTGGCGGTGAAGCACGTGTTGCATTTTAGTACTCACTCGTATCAATGACGTAACCAAAATTTAAACCAGTATTAATAAATTTAATTAATACTTTACCATATTTAGTTACGCACTAGTGAGCTTTTCGTAGTTGAAATCTATAAAATTGTTTTTGATTTGGTAAAAAAGTTAATGCTGCCACCAAATAACACGTATATCAAATAATCCTAGTAATTAACAGTTGCAAGTTAGGTGTATGTTATCTATTCAATGTAGATACATATTTTTTTTGTGTTTTATTACAAATATATTATTGTTTAATTAAAAGTTAAAATTGTAATTATTTTTGGTTGACTTGAATTTTTTTGTTGATGGATGTTTCAAGAAGGTAAAATATTTTTTCTGAGGAATTTTTTTCCGAATGTAGTTTTTGTCTCATCCGGTAACAAATAAATGTGTAGACCGTCATAAAACACTAGTTAGGTGAAATTTATAGGTCATCAAGTGTCAGATACACCATAATTAATTGGTATTGCACCATTGCCGCTTTTGAGATTAGCGTAGGCGTATACTCCCTGACTCTCCGGGTCGTGTTTAGGCTTTGATGTAACGTAATATATCTCAATTCTGCATACCAGTCACATGGGTGATGTATAGCCGATGAATATCAATTGCTAAGCGCCGTAATACCCGTTGTTATCTAAAGGCTGCGCTCGCTCTATATATATATACATACATACATACACACATATATGTTTGCTATACGTTTCCTCGTCTCTGCACTCGGTTCAATTCGGCGGGTGCCTATGAACCACTTGTTATTGGATGAAAATTGCTTCGAAATAATTCAGAGGTGTCAATATTTCCGACATTCAAATGTATTGCTTGATCTATTATTAGTAACGCCAGCAAAAACAAACAAGTGTATATGTATACACCATTATAGGTACTTTTTGCGTTTTATATACATACATACATACATATATACCCGCGATACGCAATGCGTGATTTTATCAAATATTCTTTTTGTGTATTATACAACAACAACAACAACGCGATGTTAAATATTCAATTAGTATAATTAATGATAAACATTAAATTTTATGAAACATTTTAAATAATATCTAATTTTATTATTACTTTTTTATTTCTATATACGTACATCTACTGAAAAAATTATATAGAAATATATCCAATTTCACTGTAGTATATATATTTTGTCATACATTTTAGTTAACTGTAAATGTTTGTAGTTAAAATAAACAAAAGTACTTAAATAATTTCTTTAATGTTTAAACTAAATAATAACTTTTAGTGATTATAATAAAAAGTATATGTTAACATTAAATAACAAAAAAGAAACATTTTTGCATATGTAATTTGGTATACACATGTTAATTAAACAATAAACCAATTAGTTTAATGACTGCGTAGGATTTAGTTTTCGCAAATTACCCTAATGAACGTTGTGTAGATTTCTATTAACCTAATAATAGTACAAAATCTTGACTATATGAACAACGATGAATATTATAATTGACGTTAGGTATCTGTTCAACTTGTATGTGTACAGTCACTCTAAATATTCGCACAGAGAGGAATTTCGTACTTTGGTTTTAAGTTTGTAAGTTTGATTAATAAATATTGATCTTGTTATATTTTGGAGACTATCCACTTTCCTGCTATATGGTTGTTAGTTTAGTTACCTAGAGTACTACGTCAATATGTTTGTCGCCATCTTTAATTAATTTCTACATGAATTCTTGTAGATAAAAACGATAATACCTAAAAACTAGGGACTGTATTCAATGAAACATAATTAATATAATAGCTAAGAATTTATTTATTTCATTATTCACTAACAATAAGTTAGTAAAAATTCATACATTTTCCTTGATAGTGTATAACATAAAAATTAAAATAAATACAATGAACCGTAAATGTAATCCTAATTGACGTAACATATCAGTAGCATGTTTGTATTTGTAAATATGTAAGCTAGCATAGGTGTATCCATTATTACAGAGTAAGCTGAGCATGTCGGGAATGACGTGTGAGCTAGGTTCCGGGAAAACAGTGTGAACAGGTTCCCAAAACGAACCGAAGACCATGCTTGTTAACCGCGTATGGCCCGCGGCTATTCATCTATGTACACGTTGGCCGGACGCACATATAATATACCAGCTGTGCCGAGGTGGACGCCATGTCTAGTCAGTACCTGTAATTATAGCTACCGGCAATCGTTCAGCTTCGCATAAGGTAAATTCCCACATTGTAGCGAATAGGATGATGACAATATATAGATATAAATACACACACACACACATATTTTGCCTTGAGCAAACAACGGCGTATATATGTTCGTCAGTAAATGAAACACAGTTAGTTGTTAGATAACATACAGCATAGTTCGATGTTTATACCAGCCCCAAAGTCAAATTATAAGCCAATTTTTACATGACCTATTCCTAACATCCTTCCTCACTAATTAAATAAATGTTTGCTAAATCCAAAATGTACCAATCATAAAACATTATTCTTTCAACGGAAGTTGAATCTTCTCTAAACGATACAAGAAGCCGGCTGCTGATGACGGTGGAAAGCTTTAAAATATAGTGCAAACGTTTTTCGCATTTCCAAGCCTCTCTTTATAGAACCTTTTGCGATACTGATTATACAAAACGTAATTTGTAACTCTTTTAAATGCCGAAGCGTATTTTATTTTTTCAAATTGAAATAGTTTAATTGCTTTCTGCATTCAATTGGCGACAGACGAACATTATTTTTATATTTTAATACAATTTTGAACTGTATAAACGACTTCTACAGACTACATTCAAATTATTTATATTATTAAAATATTTTACTAGCTATAGAATATTAAATAAACCTTTTCAAAAATTCACGTTTGTTGTTGCGAATTAATATTTCTATGAAATTTATTTCAAATATGCTTCATTTAATATTACATTTGCAAAATAATTCTATAATTCATGCTTATCTTGCGTATATAGTTATGTATAATATTGTTGGTTTTTCGTATTGTGTAGATTTACCTTGATTATATTCGTAGCAATAAATTTCACTAGTACTTTAAAATTTAAATAGTCAAACACATTTATACTACAATCTAAGTTATTTTTCAAAATACTACATATTCATCAAGTTGTTGAATAATGATCCAGCAACCTTAAGACGTCACAATTTGCGATTAAAATCACTTTTACATGTTTTCTTAACGTTTAATTGCTACAAATAAATATGTTGTCACTAATAAATAATTGTCTGTCATAATAGATTGATATGACTGTGCCAGTTGCAGCGTAATAAAAAAGTAGTGTGGGAAATAAAATAAATGTAGTTAGGATAGTGTTAAATTCAGTGAAAATAGTAAGAATAAATTATTATACTGTATATAGATAGTTGTAATCATTATGAAAGTACTGTGATTTATGTAAGCTGATAATTTATTCACCAAAAATCATTAATAAATATTTGCGCAAATCAAAAATAATATCGTATTTAATTCTATCCCAATAGGATGTGGATATGCTGGTGGTTTTTCGAAATACGTAAATTTCATATTGGACAGCTGTAATTATCCATGGGTTTTTAATTATAGTATTAACTTTGCCCATATGAAAGTAGTACATACATTCATGTCCCAAACTCATTACTAATGTTAATTAAAATATATGTTTGCAATTTATATTATTGTATAAATTACCCTAACAAACAAACAAACGAACGTATTTTCGCTTTACACAAGGCAGAAACAGAACTCTTGCTAAATTGAATGCACTATAACTATATAGTATATATGTATACAATTTGTACACACACCCTATATGCACTAGCACATGCAGTAAATTCAAGATTCCGTAATTATTCTCCAACAAGACATTCTCAACTTCTTCGAAATACACACAGTACTATTAGTATACCATTTACAAACAATTCCCTCGTAATTATTATATCTGTTTCAACCCTTAACATTGATAATTTATTTTAAATTATGCATCTTATTTCGTCGCGCAAGACCTAGATTACAATATAAGTCTATTTAGTATTTAATAAAATAGACGTAAAACAAGAATGAATTTTAGCTTTTGGTTAACCGGTAACATACGTATGAATAGTATCAAACGAAAAATATGAGAAACAATTTATCGTTAAAAGGTTCGAGCAAGAGTTATTAACAACCCTTTTGTTTAATTTTTTATTTAAAAAACAACTTAAATTGAAAAATAACCATGGTGTGTAGTTGACAGCTCAAGCAAAATACTTGCTTATTTTAATTATATTCATTTACTTTTTCCGCTTCTCTTTTGCAACAACTGTTCACTTGAAACAAGCCAAGGTTTTTAAAAATTCTTTTAGTAGCAAAACATAAAAGGTAAATTAGCACACTGGTGCATTTCAGAGAGTTCCTTTTAACTATTGAAAGACTTTGTTGCGTGCGTTGTTGAGTTTTCGTGTTAAAATAATTTGTTTGTGAATTTATATCTTGTTTTCAAGCACGATAGCGTTCGCATTAAAACATATATTTATAGTGTTTCGATTTTTCAAACCTCTAACTCAACGCGTAATTGTATTCCGAATAATAAAAGTAAGGTGATATCCGTTATCGACTGAGTTATGCGTAAATGCGTAAACGTTGCTTATACGGAACGGACTATATGTATCGGCATCGGCATGAACAAAATTTCCGACTTTTTGAAATACAATTTAAAACATGCTATGATTTGTGTTCTATTCTTTAAAGTAAAGTCTTATAGAGAAATACATTTTCTTAAGTCTATATATCATTCTTTTGCCCATACATTTTTTTTCTGCTGAAAGATAAAAGAAGACAAGAAATACATTATAAATATTATTTTGTCGGTTGGACCGTAATAAGATGAGCAACATTTTTGGCTTGTCATCAAAGTACTTTAAATTTTTATGAACAACGTTGAAACGTGATGTCTACAATTTGATTGATGGAATAACAAGTTATGAAGTTTTCGGTGTGGTGTATCACTTTCTGGAATACGTGCGGTATATTTATATAGAGAGAGAGGGAGAACGAGATAACGTGTTGAAAGTTATGCAATTAGATGGAGTAAATTGACACCTGTACATCACAATGGTGATAATATTCTCTTCGTTAAATCGAAGCCCAAAGTTACCAAACAAGTCTGTATCAACTGACGTTTTAATATACTTTCACAAAAATGGCGTAATAAAATCAATTTTGGGTTGGTTCACTGTTCAAATAATGATTTGATTTGATTTTTTTTTAAGCAAAATGCAGTTTTATGTTTCGCATGTTAAGTTTGATGCGCACATTTTAAAATTTGAGATACGAATTATGCAAATTTAAAGGCTTGCCAATTAAAAATGCCGTTATCTTTCCAAACACGAAAGCCAACAAAAACAAATTGATGACAGTGCAGACAATCTGCAGCATAAACTGAGAAATGTGCTTAAACTACGAAAAAAAAACAAGTATCTATACGTTTATATATACTTACAACATAAAAAAAGAATTGCCACCATGTTTGAAAACGAAAAATAAAAAGTTCATTAGTATGCCCGAACATGTTTGAATTCAGTTGAAAAAAATACAAGCTGAAGCAACAACATTCTCTCTTAATTAAAAGTAATAAACATTATCTTGAATTTGTTGTGTTTACAAGAAAAATAGCTTCAAGCACAAATAGCATAATATTGTAAATTTACCCATTTTTAACGACTGTTATGTAAGCGCTAATATTATATGCGGTATATGACGTCACTACGAAATTACTATTCTTTTCAATATCACTCATAATTAAAGACGCGTTGAAACTGTGACACCATCAAAAGTCATATACAAATCGGTAATTATAAAGCTTTTATGACATCACAATGCTTACATTGTAACTTATGCCAGCTTATTGGGTTGAAGTCATATACTTCACAAAGATCATGTTAGTATGCGTTCACTCTACCTTATATTACATAACGTATTACTCATTATGATGGCTGCAGTGTGTTTTCTACCGTAAATAATGAGATCTAACCAAATGGAAAAAGACTCGTTTAATACACAAAGCAATTGTAGCCGCTTATTCGTAAATTATTCATTTATGATCAGAAAGCCATAGTTCCATCCTTTTGTTAACCAACCATATATAAAAATTATAATTATCGTGAATGTTTTTTTTTTTTTGCTAAGTGAATAAAATGAACATTTTTTTTACGCAACAACTGCGCCACGCTTTCAAAATTAAGGAACCTCGGGAAATAATTAAAAATTCGTAAACACCGCATTTAAAAAAAGAGAATTAAATTCATTTTCACTATATAAACCGTGGCAGAGTAATTTCATAAGTTCAGCCGACTAGCGGTTTTGCGCATCATTTGAAACACGAAACATTAAAAATAATGGACTTAATTTTGATTATATATAAAGCAGACGGAATATTGCTGTAATTTAATAGTTTTCAGACCAAATCCATACCTTTTGTAAACTAATAACGTTATATTAGTTCATATTTTTACATAATTGGTTAGAAAATTAAAATATAGAAGCTTTTAAATAATTGACATTTCATTCAAGTTGGAGTATTCATATCAAATATTTAACAAACACATTAGTTGAACGAATAATATATGAAGAATAAGCCAATGTCTAACTTATTTTCAACATACAATTATATTTAATTTAAAATGTGCCGACACACGTATGTATATGTGCAATGATCTGTTGTTCACAGAAAACTTTGCAGCTTATAATTGTACTGCAACGGCGTCAAAACTACGCACAGAAGATTGCAGAACTACTCAGAAAAGAAATCCTACACAATTACTTTATTTACAGTATATTTTATATTTTAAAATGAAAAGAGACAAATGAATTGTTAAGCAATCATAGTTTTTATTTCGTTCAAAATTTAAAAGCCTCAAATGTTCAAAAATGGACGCCCATGGATCTGATGATGTGCGATGTGTAATCATATTTAGCCTCCGGACAATTGAAAGAGGGCTACAATTTATTGCGTAGTTTAGGGGAGTAGCTTGAAAAGCAAAAAAGGAAAACGAATATTAAACAAAACAATAATAAAAAAAACAGAATATTTTATACCCATATAGCATTTTTTTATGATTACATTTATTGAAAATAAATAATAACAGAGAAATAAAAACGAATAAATATTTTTATTTATTTTTATAGATATCTATTATTTTCGTATGATGTCTATATAGGCCAAACTGCGCAACTGAATTTAAAAATGCGTTATTTTAAGTTAATTACCAACAAAAAATATGTTTCAAACAAAATATTAATATGTATAGCTGTATAGAAAAATTCTGCTCAGTTGCTAGGAAAGACAGTAAAAAATATTCGTAATATTATTTCAGTACATATTTAACAAAATATTTGAGCAACAGTAATATTTCGTGATTATGAATTACGTGTCTTTGGGTATTTAATTAGTTATAAAATAGAGTACGAACTTGTATTTGAAATTCTATTATAGTTACCTGCCTAGAGTAAAAAGCGTGCGTATAAATAAGTAAGCATTATCATAAATTATAAAGCAGGTAAATTTAAAATCTAGTAATGCAGATTTACATTATGAAGACGAATATTAACAAATTTCGTGACAACAGTCCATACCAACTTAGTAATTGAATATAAAATATGTTGTTTTCACAAAGTATTGTAAATATATGTTTGCCATTTTGAAATAGTTATTCATTTTAAAACCTTATATAGTTGATTCTATTTTTGTATACCATGTTTAGATTCGATAGAATATTTGCTAATGATCAGGTATGTAGTTTATTTTTAAGTTTAGAAAAAAGTCTTATAATGTTTTAAAAAATTGATTTTTTGATAAAATCTTCCCTTTAATGCAGATTCTATGTAACTGAAGCAGGCATGGTAATAGCACAATGAAAGGTGAACGTGATGGCAAATCATTTCAATTCGAGAGGAAATAATTGGAGAATGAATACAAAATCAAATCAGTTTAAATTGTGTTCTCATTTCGTAGCGTTAACCACGATGATGTTATAGGTAATTTCTAACTTATATTACATATACAACGCAGGTTACGTTAGTTGGAAACCTCATGAAACAATGGACAGTGACGTAAATGAAGAGAATAAAGTTGTCACCTCGCCAAGGGTCCGAAGGATGTATACGATACACATGATTTCCGTATTCTCTCTTCTATCATCTATATAGTAACATATTTGCTGGGTCCGTCGCCGTCGCCATTGCCATCGCCGTCGCCGTCGCTTCACTAACCAACGTGAACAAAATAACCGGACAATGTTCGGTTGGTTGGTGCCATGGTATCCCTTAACGCCGAATACACTCTCGTTCTCTTATTGGTATGCAGACGTTAGGACAAGGGTAGGTACCCTGTCTGACGTAATGATTCATTAACTAGAATAACACCATGTGATCCCTGATCCTAAAGGGACGCGTCCTATCATATAATAATATGTTAAACATTTATGGACATCACAGGACACTGGACCCACTAATATCCAACACAAAATTAAACACTATCTTTGATCACATTGCCGCGACCATATCCCCTAATTTATTTTGTTGGTACATTAAACTTATTAATGATACATACATATATGTATCTATTACGCTTGATATGGCACAAACCTTAAAATAACGTTGATATGTACATATGTAGGTATATATGTTTGTAAACCGACAATGAGCATAACGCCTGAAACACAATTTTATCTGATTAATATTATACGTTTTTGATAATAATGTGAGTGGCAAAAATCCTCTTTCAACCTGATGTCATGGTAATTAAAAGCAACAAAAATATTACGCGTTAATTCAAATACACAAACAAAATGATTCCGAGTTTTTAATCCTCTTCTCTGATGCCGTGTCAAATCGAAAGATAACAAAAATTATATATAAACACAAAGCCGTTGACAATATGTAATGCTAAGGCCTTTTAGGCGCACCAGTCGTATGTAGAAATTTATTTTGCTTTTATGTTAAAAAGCAAAGCGAAATGAAACACTTTTTGTTTGAATGTTGAATTTTTTTCTACTGAAACAAATTATTTATGAAATAATAATAATAATATAACCAGCAACGGGCATTTTATTTGTATATTGTTATTTAGTTTCTCTAAATAAATGTCTATTGTTTAGATTGTATTACAATTTTATATAAGTTATACCGACAGGAACTTGAAGCGAAATTTTACGTGTATTTATTTATATTTTATTTTGGACAATATAGCTCTTAATTTTCTTTAACATAAACATACATTTGAATCAAAACAGAACATATATGTATACATGGACTTTTCCAGAATAAACATATACTTACGGGCATAATGTTTAAACACTGTGAATTATGTTATTCATTTTACAGTTTATCAATATTTACATAATATGCAATGCTCTTACAAATGATAAACGATGCCACGGTTTACTGTTGTATTTAGCTTATATTCTTTAACGACATTCGGCATACATACAGAGAACATTCTCAAAATAATTTTATATATGTATATCTAATTTCAAATAATATTTAGTACATACAAAACTTGTTAATAATTCGTATTTACTAGAGAGGTTTTAGTATATTTTATTATAATAATAAATTTAATTTTACAAGAAAAACATTCGAAAATGTGAGTTCATATTTTGATGGTGGAATGTATTGGATGATATTGATAGTAAAAATTGTAGTAACAATATGTTTTATGTTTGATTACATTCATATACACACCATACATGCTAATAAAGTATAGATTCATATTTTGTAAAAAAAGTTTCAATAAAAAACATGCAGGGCGAATTGTTTGTTTTTAATCTTTATATTTTTGTTTCGATCAAAATTGCCAGTAGCCAACAAATATAAACAAAAGTTTTAATAAAACAACTTGCAAGCCGGGGTTATTCTGTGCATGAAACACAAACATGGAACTCACCTACAGGTATCACAGACGCAGTTAGTTTGTGGTGTGGAGTGTTATTGGTTACGTTAGGAATATTTTGTGTGCTTGCAGAGGCAGGGGGTGCGTTTATTTCAGTATATTATAGCGACCGACAGACAGACAGATGAAAGTGACTAATGTACGAAATGGGAGTACACAGTACACAAGGTAAGTAAAACTTATTTAATTAATGAATCGCGTACCATTCGATACCTGCTTGTATTAAGTGCATTAAACTAATTAATTTCCACGTATAAATACATCGATTTTAATATTATACATATGGCTACCGGTCCCTTGAAGTCTCTGTTCCGATTCAATGGAAGCCATTTCAGTATGCTCCTACAAAACAAACACATGTCGTCCATAAACACCTACATACGTATAAATGTTATCGAGATTATGCGGACAGGGTCCGACTTTCGAAATATGTAAATTACACTAGTACACGTTTTCGCTAAATTATTTTGGCCTACGGACGTTTTGGTTACATTTAAAATACAGAAATTCATAACAGCCTGAAGGTGCCGCTCGCGCTCCCGCTCGCAACAGACACATTTGTGTTGATGAGAGAACTGTATATTTTTGAATACATGTACGTATGTTTATTCAGATAAAATTTTTGTTTGTTAATGCATCGTTCTTAAATGTAAAATTGTTCCATTATTTTTCATTACGCACACGGCAAATCTGTTTCGCAGCATATTTAAATATTTCCGAAATTGTACCTATACTAGCATCGATGACACAAACGAAGAGATTATAAAGGATTTTATGTGGATAAAGTTATTTCCATTTGTTTGACATGCCTAATATATTATTTTGTTCGTAATGCGTGTACATTTACGCACTTTTAAATATGTAATTAATAAATAAATAAATAGCGTTTGGAGAAAGGGCGCGTATTATTTTACAATTATGTTTTGCATTTCAACATGCGTATCAACCCCGCCGGTGTATCTGCCTTTATAAATATGCAAAATGAAGATGGAAATTGCCAGGTTAATCAAAACGAGCGTTTTGTAAATATTTAACCGTCAACGAATATACTAACAGTTCGATAGCGCAATTAAACCTTCATATGCATGTATGTACGAGACTGTCAAACGAATTTCTTATCTTCTATCAATTTACGTACCTAATGATGTATTTTTAAAATCTTTTTATTTATATATATATATATATATATATATATATATATATATATATATATATATATATATATATATATATATAGAGTCATATTTAACATTTTAAATTTTTAATTTATGGTAGTTGTTTTGTATGAAGGAGAATCTCTGCAGTAATGTAATATTTATATAGAATATCTTCGCGAAATAATAATGATAAGTTATTTTATCATGTTTATTTTAACGAATTCATATGGGAGCAGAAGTATTTTTAGTTGAGAAACTATTTTAGTATGTGGTCAAAAGTTTCTTCACATTTAGCAGCGGTTAATTAACTGTTTTAATGGTCAAACATGTTGGAAAAAGTATTCGCACAAAAGTGCTAAATAATATAATAGTTTGAAAGCATAGTTTTATTTTGTCGGTGCCGTTACTGTTGTTGAATACATTCGTTACTGCATTCTTGCATATTCATTGTGTATGGATTTCTATTTTCATTCTCCGAGGAAACCGTAATAATATACATAATACGCAGAAGTTCAAACAAAATTTTGAAATATTCATTCGCAAATAAAGAAGCAGTTGTACATGCATTTATTTAATGATTGTTAATATTTTATTTGAAAAGATTCATGAAACCGGTGTGAATGCAAACCATACAAATATGTGGTTGGTACTATTTTATTAAGTACCCTACGAATTGTGGATATATTTTCACATTTTGGAGGTGTAAATAAAACGAGCGATATTCATTCTGGTACATTGGATGAATGCGAATGAATAGTTTAGCTGTTTGCAGTGTAAATGTGGTCTGATGCTGCCTTTGCTTTGCAACCCCGAAAATATATTCGGTGTGTACTTGTACCAGAGCCCCCCCTTGAAAACACCAATTCTCCCGGGTATAAGACAAATGAAATGAAATAACGTGTAATCTACAATGGGATAAAGTCCCTCCGTATCTATACGACGCGTTACGAAATAAGTCCAATTCATTTACGAGCTTCGAGAATATTTAAATTTGTCGTGTGCACGAGAAACAATCTTTGCGTGGTGCGGTGTCTCGAGTAAGATTTACGACAAGATCCCATTTACTCATAGTATAGTACGCGACGCCCGTCTTTCCATCTTTATGTTCTCTTGTTCTTGGCACAGCCGACACTTTTTTTTTTTATTAATTTCTATTATTCTTTTATGCATACCCTATATTTACACACATGTGCTCGTGAAAAACTATAATAACTTCACGATTTCCCAATAAACTTTACCACCAATACATGTCATTATATCAATCGTACCATTTTCATTGTTCTAGGGTGAGATTGACTCTATAGGAAAATAAATCGCTACTATCCTTTCTTGCCAATTTATCTTACAGAAATGGGTCTTTGATATATATATATATATATATATATATATATATATATATATATATATATATATATATATATATATATATATATATATATATATATATATATTTTCAGTAGCATAGCCTAGGTGATTGTTTTCCTACGTCAACTAAGGGACTGCTGAAATTTGGCGATACTTACGCCATGTTGTTACGCCACTGATGATGGCAGAGAAGTACAAGTGTACGTGAACGAGCGTTCACACGTGCTTGTTCACCACACAATTTGTAATATCATAAATTACACTGTTATCGCAGATACGGCACAGGTGCAATGCTGCAACTGGTACATAAACAATTCCACTTGGTCACAGATGACCGTTGTATTTTATGCTGAAGTCGTTACATACGTGTATGACATCAACCTGAACATGATCTTTGACCAAATATACTATGTTGATGTTTGTGTATAGTTTATACCAAGATCTCTGACTGTCCTTATAGCCCCTATAATGTTTAACGCACAATTATGCCACATTATGCCAGGTCCAATAAAATAGTCCGCACGGCTACCGATATCTTGGGACCCAGTCAGGTGGGGGGTCTAGATTCTAGAATCTAGGAATGAATAAAGAAAAAAAAATCGTGAATATTGTTTAAATAAAAATGAAAACTGTTTCCTCTGTAGTTTAAAAAATTCTATGTGGTATAAAATAAAATAAATTCTTTAGCAAATAATGTAATGATGCGCTAATGTTCATATGTAGACATGCAGCACGCACCCCTAATTCGGTTATTTGTGGGTGATCGTTACTTTGTGTTGAGCTGCATTCCATTGGCGTTATATGCGCTCGATCGGTTA
Source organism: Nebria salina (assembly GCA_944039245.1). NCBI lineage: Eukaryota > Metazoa > Arthropoda > Insecta > Coleoptera > Carabidae > Nebria > Nebria salina. The sequence goes on along the minus strand of OX063288.1, from coordinate 1,787,301 downwards.
AATAATAACGGTGCGCATTCGAATTCCAACTAATTTCTTCATCATCACAAATTCCACAAACGCATTTTATTGTTCACGTGTTCATACTTGAAATTCTTGCCCGTTTAAAAGTTAATCCGAACTATTTTATTAAATGGAAAAATAAAATATGTTACAACAAAATAAAATCTAAACAAACAGGTATCTCAAAAATGTTATTTTAAAATTGAATAATAAAAAAAAAACAACTGTACATTGGAATATCGCAATTGAAAACAATTTCAAACTTTATTCCAATAAGTTAATTTATAATCACATTTATTTCGGGATGTAGTTGTATAAATTAAAAGTCAAAATTCACAATCTAAAATTGAGTGCTTATAAAATGTTCAGCAATTCTGTTGCTTGTCTTCAGAAAGTTAATTAAAAACCTTTGATGTTTGTTTTTTTGTAACATTTCTTTAAATTTCAAAGAAGTCAACATCAGAAATATTTTATTGCAGTGTTTTCTTCTATAAGCGTGAATATCATACATATTGCTTTTATTTTCATCTATTTAAAATGAAATATTTTCTAAAAGCTATGCTTGAATATTAAACTAAATAGCTGTTTCACCATTTTTAATCATTTATGATCGAATAGTTAATCTATATTTTCCAGAACTAGCATACTAGCGTGCTATTAAATTGTCTGAAACTTCATTTAATATTCATAAAAAATTGTAATAGTAAATAAAAAAAAAACAAATGGAAACTGTTTAATGAATGCCTTTTATGTGGCGCAATATATATGTATATATATATATATTAAAACTTTTAATTACAATTATCTATACTTGTAATAGTTTTTTATATGATAGCCATAGTTTATTAAATATTTTATAATTATTATTTAGTTTAGACAAAAGGCCATGCAATTTGTTTAAGCAAATAAAAAAATGCAATATGTATTTGATTTATTACGTACAACGCAGCAAAAGTTTTTTTCAAAATGTACATATATGCATAAAAGCCAAACTCATATTAATTAAAAATCAACTAACAAAAATATCTCTATTAAAAATTATACAATACTACTAATTCGTCTATTTTCCAGTACATTTTACAATACCAAACTAACAGTATTTATTCCAACTTTATTTGAAAGCTCGGAAAAGTTATACAAAGCTTCAAAGTACGTGTAGTGTGCTCTGTTGGCAAATTTTGCAAGTGCTAAACGAGTAACGAATTTTATTTCAAAAGGAAAACATTTACCAGTTAAATTAACTTTAATAGAGATCAATATTTACACACAAAAAAAAGTATCTTTTATTGCTATATTTTGACTTACCATACTGAGCAAGCGCTGTAATAACTATTGAAGCAGCTGCAAGTTTCATTTTGAAGATCACAAAGGGTTTTCATAATTACCTTGCTGTCCCTATTAGACTTTTGTTTGTTTTGTTTTAATTCAATATGAATATTTAAAATAAGATAATTACTGGAAACAATTTTAGAAAAATAGTTTATTTTGTAATGTTTATCATGTGTATATCATACTACATATTTTTGTTACAAAGTTCATTTGGTTAATTATATATATGTAAACAATTACAAAAAAAAATTATATTTTGTATGCAGTTACAGATGTAATTTTAGATTTACAATTCATTTTCTAATTAGCTCACAGCCCATATAACATATAATAAATAATAGATATTTCATCAATTTCATATTTCACGAGTTTGTAGTAGGAAGGGCGCATATCTCGTAACTAGTGGCCGATACAACCACTCGTAAAATATGTATTATGTTCTTCGCATAAAACCTGCTGAAGTGGATGGTCCTTGGTCCGGATGGTAAATCGCTGGTCGAAGTGGATTGGCCATCTGCAGACTACGTGGTTGACCAGGTACTGGAGATGGACTAGAACGCTCAATCGTCATAGTCTGTTGCGGTATTTGACTATCTGTTCCAATACCCATCGAGCTGTAGATTTCTTTTAAAATCAGAAGCATCGTATCTTCAGACTCCCTATAACAGAATAATAAGCTATCAAGATTTGATGTCATAACAAATAATACAATATTCAAGTACCACAAGTACCAAATTTATAAATTAAAACAAATACCTATAACTTACCAATAGCAAACATGACTAGATAAAGCAAACAAATACTCATTGATAAATTCAAATGGTGCTTCTTGAAGAACATAGTCCACGCGTCGGCCATTATTCAAAATTCCCACAGGTAAATCAGTTTCAGAAGAATCTTCTTCGCTGGTCGAGTCAGATCGAACACGTTCATTTTCTTCGCGAGATATTTGTGCCTGTAAGGCCTGATATGACCAAATAAAAAAAAATACAATTTAATATATTAAGACGAAAAATGTACAGTTTAGTTACATAATTGAAACTTTTTATTGTTTTTAAATTACAACCAGAAGAAGTTAAAGTCTCAACGTCAAGTATCAATAATCGTAAGATATAACTTCTAATAGTGTTTCTTAGGTGGTGCGGTTAAATTAGCTACTTTTAATATATAAAAAATTACTTATCAATTTTACTTCAATATGATAACAATACGATGATATAAAAAAACATTTCTTACCTTATCAACTTCTGCTTCAAGAATTATTGCATTATCATTTCGATTGAACATAGCCAATTGATAGAACGAATTCCATGTGCTTTTCATGGAGTCCATAACACGTGCCTTCAAATCAGCACCAACTCTTGTCATGGTGTCTTTTAGTTCTGTTACCAAAATAATGAAAATAATCACAATTTCCTTATTGGGTTTTGCGTTGTAACTTACCCAAATGCATTCGTTTGCGACCTTTATGATGCGGAATCTGAACCGGTCGGGCGTTCGACAAGTCTGGATTAATCAACGATTCGACACGATATGCAACTGGATCATAGGGATGGAATATGTTGAAGAAACCCGGACAAGTAGGGAGAGCAAATTGTTCACCTAATGCTTCTAGACCACGGACTGTTACAAACATACCTAAACAAAAATTTGAAAAATAATTCTATAATAAAATAATAATCTTGAATTCACTAAACTAAGTTTAATTAGAAGTGAATATTTATAAAATATAATTACTTACCAATAGGTGATCCTAAGGCAAAGAAAGCAATCGGATGAAAGCTTAGATGTGGATAGGTAATTTGAGGTTGTCCTGTACCCCCAACGCGTCCTAGCATATAACTAATTCGGCGACTTAATCGTCTATGTACTTTCTCAACGGGTTTCATCGGCGGTAATATATCATCATCTTCATCTATAATAATTTTAAAAATAGTTGAAATCATCATTTGACCCGCAAATGACGCTGCACTTGCCGCCAAGTTATTGGCATATGGCCAGAACATATCAAAAATAAATTACCATCATTAGCACTCTTATCTTTTTCTTTCTCTTCCGGATGTTGATGGCATAGGATATCAAACAAAATCAAAGATCCTAAACTATGTCCACCTAGTGAGACAGAGCCGTGGAATCCAGGATTTCTTTGTTTAAACAAATCAAACAAACGGTTCATTTCATTGCCGACCGTTGAGATGATCGTCTATAACAATTTTCAAAGAGCCATAAATCAAAGATAAAAATGAAATAAAATCAAAACTTACTTGGCTGTAAACCGGGCTGGTATAAAACAGAATGTCCAACAATGTGTCATTCGTGAAGTCCCTCATCTTTGGAATACTTTCAAGAGTAATGCTTTTTAGTTTTTTGTCGATTCCGGTGTCGTCAGAATGAAGTTGATCATGCCAACTTACAGGAAGTACTTCAATACGGTTTGCTATACCCTGTTCACACGAAGATTTGTAGTGGGACTGAACAAGTTGAAGAGATATACAACGAAAATCATCCACTAAAAATAAAAACAATTTTATGAAAAGGTATAATTTAAATTTACAAAAGTTGTAATGAAAATATTTTTTATCTTACCAACTTCTTCAACGGATCGGAATTTCAGATCGCATACAGATCCAATTCCGTGAACTAAAAACAATAAATGATCAATTTTACTCGGTTCTCCTTCATCGATATCAAATTCATCCATGCCACGTTTCACAACACGTGGTCTAATCGTAGACTGCTACAAATTATTTGAAAAAAAAAAAATCTTTAATAACTAGTGCATTAAATAAAAATGGTAAACTTACGGGAGCATTCAAAAATTCTGGAGTAATCATTTGTGATATAATCACCATTACGTCAGCTGCATGAAACATCACTGTTTCACCGCCAGATAGTTCTATCTTTTTGTGCCATTGATCGGTTTCATAAGATGATTTATATTCATCCTAGAGAAAAATAATCATATTTTATCCACAGACTCACATAAAAAAGTACATTTTGTATAAAAAGAATTACTAATATTAATAGGGTTTTTTTTTTAAATAAATCTTATATGTTAGTGTAAATTATGTAAGTTTATATTTTAAAGAAATAGAGGCTTACTTCTAATTTAGCGGCAATGTTTTCGTCAAATGGTGTATATCGTACATCGCTAGTACCTTTATGAAACCAAGAACAACGTCTAACTTCAGTTGGAGTGCCAGTCCAGTAAACTGCAGTTCTTTGTCTTCGTAATATATTTACATCAAAGCGACCACCTTCCGTTGCAACCATATGATCAGGAGATATATCATCTAATAACAAAATTATTTTAATGTAAAAAATTGTATAAAATACGCAGAAAATCTGGTTTTAAGCGTTAAATAAATGTGTAAAAATTTCGATGGAAAAATTGAGACTTACTTGAAAAATACGCTGCTTCAAGGGCTAAGGAATCCACCATTGAAAAAGGCTGCCAAATAACACGTCCTTCTATGTTTTTTCGATGAAACCAATGATAGTAAACAGGCCTATACGGTGCTGTCGATACCTGCGAAACAAATCTATTAACAATGCCCTAACAATGTCAATCAGTAATCAAGACATACTATTATAACTTTATGTTCAAATTGTGTTAGTTTTTTTAGCGTATGAATATTTCTCTGGTATGATATTTTTGACTCTTTCACTAAACTGTAATATTCATTCATTATTTATAAAAAAATAAAAATAAAATAAAAGTTATTTAGAAACGTCCACAAAAAAAAAAGCGGTGATGTTATGGAAAAATAAAAATGAACTAAAAATAACAAATGAATAAATGTATTTGTAACGTGCAATTGTTATTTTATTTTCAATCTAGATATCCGCGGGTGATTTAAAAGAATACAAATGTTATGTAATATAAAACTGATTACTTCCGTCAAAAACGAAGTATTTTATACATCGAATTGAAATAATATTGTTAAATTTTATGCTGTTTGAGTTATGAATGTTGTTTTTGGATAATTTACCATTTTAGGGGCTGTTTCAAGTTGAGGAATATCGCCCACCGGTTGAGTAGTTTTCATCGTATGTGGTACCGTACTGGAACTTAATACCGCAGGATCTGTTGGTGATGGTACTTCACCGTGTGTTTTATTGGACATAATTGGAGTTAAAAATGGTCCCTGTGTACAGTCTAAACTTGGAATCTCATTCAATCCGGTCGGATCCGGAATTAAGAATGTGGGCGCTGATAAAGGTGTGGGATTAAATATAAGTGGTGGATTTGCAGTTGGAGGTACAACTAACTCTGGTAAATATTCAACTGTTTTCCCCTCAACGGAAACCGGGTGTAAGGGAGGTGGATTTGTGTATTGCCTTAAGGGTTGATGAGGTGTTTGAATCAAAGGTTTTGCTGGTTGATGAGGATTTGCTGAGAATCCGGGAATTGGAGCATATGATAAGCGCTTTAGACCTTGCCGGCGATAGCTGTTACTTGGACCTTTAGACAAATTATATATTTAATAAAAAAAACAAACATGTATACACTAATAACTGCCAACCTTTTGGTGCAGGTGGTAAAGGGGTAGATGTTGGGGTTTGAAACGTAGTGAACACGTTACTTTGTTGTTGTTGTGCAGGAAACAACGGTACGGGATTTACATTTGAATTACTGCTTGTGGCACTTTGTAAATTATCCGTAAAACAAGGAACGGGACTAGAATTAATCTCGTTATTTTGTTGCTCTTTACCACCAATAGTTAAAATATTAGAAAACGATGAAAATACTGTTGAAACAACCGCAGCGGTATTATCCGTAGATATTGGAGGATTATTATTATGACTAGTTATAGGTGAATATGGATAATTTTGAGTGTCGTAACCGGGTTGGTTATTAGTGTTGAATAAACGGGACGCGGTGGAATTAGTTTGTTGATCATGAAGATGCGATTGCTGCCAGTTCAACGGTAACCGTTGCCAATTTACCGGTAACTGTTGTTGCGGTTGAGGTGGTAATTGGTTGGTATACGCGGATGCTGTATTTAACGAGGGTTTATTTCTCAAATCCCGATCGGGTGTGAATACTGGTTGATTAAATAGTTGCGCGGATGTTGCACTTTGTTCTGGTACATATAATAATGGTGTTCCTTTAGGTGGTTCATCTAGAAAAAAAGGAAATATAATCAAAAATATAAAGATGACCGTATATCATATCATGAATTTATAAGTCTAACTATATATGTACGTAGGTATTGGTTAAAAAAAAATACCATATGTCAATTATTTGCGAAGATTTAAATCATGAATAAATTATTCATTTTTACATCGTATTTTAAAAATATACGCAAGAGAAACCTTATACCAATATCACATTTGATGTGCTTCATAATAAAAGTAGCTTTCAGAGTATTTGCGGCGGTAATTTGCGCATATGAAAGTGATGCGCAAATATTGATATTTCTAGAATTGCCACTATTCTTTATATCGTGTATAAAAATGTGATTTCTCATGAATACTGAGCGCAACTGGATAAGATCGCAACGCTGTATATGAAAATGTGTTCCGGCATAGACAAGGAGCCATGTGACTCAAACCAAAAACTGGGAATTTACAAAATGACTTGTAACTAGCAATTCCAAATAAGTGACCTAAATTTATACCTAACATCCGCTGATATCATAAAAATGTGTAGTAATTTTGATACGAATCATGCCGTATTGTATGTATATTACCAATTGTATACTCAAGTTATCGATACAACTCAGGCAAACAAAGATAATTCTTGCAGATTCCTATTGCGTGCGAATGGGAAATATGCAATATTTGAAATGTAAATCAACGAAAACTTATTACTATTGAGTAAGAAACGACAATATAACACGCCTAATCGGCAAACAAATACGTCACCGCAAACCATACAATAAATATCTACGAATATTGTTCGAAAAACTTTAGTTAATGATTTTCATTTAATTGTTTCAGTTGTGTTTGGAGTGCGAAATAAAAATAACAACGCTAAATGTGTGTGAAATATAATTAATTATCAAATCATTATTGAAAAAAAATATTTAATTATTTATTATTAAACTTAATAGACTGTGAGAAAAATATACGGCAATATATATATATTAACTGTTAATATAAGTGCGGTTGAGATAAATATATTTACGAGTGCATAAATAATTTTTAATATAAACAATTAATTTAATAACAGAATGACTTTAAAAACGATTCTGTTTATACTATCAATATCTTGGCATCAAGCCGAATTTAGTAGTGAAACTCAAAAACATGGGAGCCTAAAAATACCACCCAGTTTCGAAATGACAACCGAAATTAATAACAAACAGATTGCATTTTTTCATTACACAACCGATGCAACGAAACAGAAATTCAACAATGAAATACAAGCGAGAATCTTGATAGATCAAGTGGATATTTTCGAAAATGAAATGGCACCCGCAATTTTCGATGATCTATCGAAACGTCTGCTACAATTAACGAATGGACCAATCGTTTTCGTGGTCGACGACACGCCCAAAACTTATTACGACGCAATGTCGTACATCGATAAACTTTACGATAACCTAAAATCTGAGTTCTGGTTTATGAAATTCAATGCGTCCGGTACGTATCTACGAAGAAACATATTTTGAAGTGATTCATAAACAAATTCCACCATATATTATAGTTTATCAATACGTCAAAATTGTTTTTATCGTATTTGTTAAACATTTAAAGATATTTTTTATTTAAATATTTACACTAATACATCATTTGAACGTCATTAAATTTTATTTCATTTCACACTTGTCTTTTGATATATGCGAACGATACGCGATTTATTATTCGACGAAAATTATTTACTTTTCTCTAATTTAATCGTATTAATTGTATTCAAAATAATATTTAAAACTGTTTTCCCTTTACTGAGCCGTAACACGTGTGAACATGAACATGGTTTGACCTTAGAGCAAATTCAATTTGTTTTTCTCATCCTATATGAAACGTGTTAAGTTACAGTAAAAATAGACCCTGGTGTAATATGTACATACCTTAACTTGCAAATTGCAATTCATAAACAACTTAAGGATATAATTGTAGAAAGCTACATCGAAAACGAGCCCGATAATTACAACATATTAATAAACCATTCTGCTTGGCCCACAATATTAGGCGAAACACATTTATATTTAAACCTAACGAGTTATTTAAGTATCAGAACCTTGACACATTCACACAAGATTTTTTTTTTTTCAAGTATAAGTAGCTGTTTATTATATTACATAAATAATAGATAAATACTATCGATATAATACACTTAAATCTACTTAAAGGGATTAAAAACGATAATTTACGATAAATATGTTTTTACTAAATTGAATCGCAATCATAAATAAAAGTTCTAATTTTTATCTTTTATTAATCATCATTTATGTTTTAAGGTGTTAGTAAAGTATTAGCAAAAGCAAAATCGAAATTTCACGATTTGAAAAGTCAATTTGAAACGAATCAATTAATAAATGACGGAGCAACACCGTTTTTTGCTATTTTAAAAGCAAGTCAATTACTACCGGAAAAAACAGCGATTATATTAATTACTAGTAAAAAACCAATTGATGAAGACGTTTCGCAATTGACCGCTTATGGTTTGGCGCAAAAAAATATTAAAGTTCGTACCATAACAACAATATTGACTACAGCTTATTTATAAAATAAAATATATTTCAGTTGTTCGTTATATGGACAGGCGCTTCAGCTGATATAGAATTATTAAAACAAACTGCTTTATATTCTGGTGGAAAATTCTATTATCAAAACATCGAAAAATCAGAAGAATTTGATATGGAATTAAGTGACGAATCGTCAAAAAGAGTAAATTATTTGATTACAAATAAATAATAATTTAATAAATAAATTAAATTGCAGGAAGTCATACTTATAAAAAATAATAATATAAACAATGAATTATTTCGTATACCAATCGATAGATCGATTAAAAACTTCGATGTTATAATTGACGGAAGTATTAAAACAGCAACGTTAGTATCGCCAAAAGGTATTATTTTAAAAATAGTATTTAGTAAATAACTTACTTAGTATTAGACGAAACACTCTCACGTAGTGGTTGTCACTTATTATAAACAATTAAAACTGTTACTATAAATAAATAAACGAATAATTAAATTAAATAATGTTCCGCAGGTAATATCGCCGATCTGTTGAACATAACATCACTTCAAATATTATCACCTGGTTCACACGTGACGCATGCGCGCGAGTGTTGCCACACAACCATTCGATTCAATACGGCGAAGGTTATTTCGACGCCAGTTATAGGGATATGGAAATTGCGCGTTAATGCCCAGTCAAATGAAAATAACAATAATAGATTTAATTTAACAGTATCTGCCGCGACGGATTTGAGCGTTTTATCGGAATTAAATCACAATTCACCAGGTAAAAAAGCGTTTTTGTATTTGGGTGAAATGAGGTCTAAGCGTTGCGACGAAAAATCGAAGAGGACTGGTTGGTTGATATTTGTTGAGTGGGGGTTGAGAAAATGCGCTAATATTCAATCTAGCGTCTTTCTTAAATACTTTGACAATTTTTTGCCATATATATTTCACGTTTTTTTTACAATTTTATGTAATAACAACGCTTTATTATTCAGTAAATAATTAAAAACATTCTTACCTAATACAAAAAAATACACACACTTTTTGATAATTCACACAAGTCAATGCGTTAAGCAGCACTATTGAACTGAGGCGTCTAAGGTCTAAATCAAATCACAAGGCAATAGAATATAACAAAATGTCGTTCAGACAGACTTTGTTCAGATTGTCCGAACGAAACATCTACTTATGCGTCATCTAAAATGCACATTGCGTAACAACAATGACTTAAAAATACACTAGTGCATTTCTGCATTTTCAACTACACCAACGTCAAACATTATTTACAAATAACAAATTATTAAATAAAATAAGTCACGTTAAAATATGCAAAAATTAGTATTTGCACACGCGAAATACATCAACTGGACTTTGAGATAAATATCTTTATTAAAAAAAAAAAAAAAAAAAAACTAAAGTCCAACACGCATGACTGAATTCATATATACATATATTCATAGCAAAAATGAATGATACTAACTTTTTTAATTTTAAATATATTTTTCAACTTATTTAATATTTCCGTCTAGAATTACGTGTTTATCGTAATTGTTCATATTTTATAGTAAAATTCGCGAGCGAAAAGGAAGTTAATTTAAACGTAAAAGGCGATATAACAAAAATAGAAAATATATCATTTTTGGACAAATTTGGACATGATATTAAAAATGTGCCGCTCAATATTGTCAAACAAATGAAAATACAAGATGGATCTAAGTTCTTTAATAGAGAAAATGGTCAGAATTTTGATAGTCAAATCAAAATATCAGAAAATTTACCAAAAAATGCATATTACATTAAGATTAATGGGACAAACAATAATGGTTGGTAAACAGAAAACTTCATACGTTTCAGAATTTAATATATTATTTTGTCAAATACATAAAATTGACTCATTTCACATTTAGATGAAGCTTTTTCTCGTTTATCTTACGTAAATCGAGATATACAAAGCTCGAAATTACCTCTAATATCAATTGAAACGAGTACAAAATCAGAGCTGATTTCAAACACAGGCAATAGTCGAAAAATCGTGTTTGAAGTGACGAATAACCGCGACCAAACGATAGGGTTGGCATTTTCAGCAAAAGATCAACAAAGATTATTGCAAAGCGTTTGGCCAAAATCGTATGTGATCGTTTATAAAACACTGCAAAACAAATATAAACGATATGTGGTGTTTTAGATTATGGGTTGGATCGAAGCAAACTGTCGAAGTGACAGTGTCCACAATTCCAATACAACCAATGACATCAACAACAGATCTTATTACGTTGATTGTTGCAAGTCAAGTGGACAAAGAAGAGAAATCAGCAATACTTTATTTATCAAATAACCGATTAACTGATAATACACGACCATACTTAAATTACAAATTCACCAGCAACTGTATGGAAGTATCATACAGTTCCTGTCAATCAGGTACTTGGACTTTGGAAATAACCGCACAAGATTCCGAATCAGGTAATTTTTATTAGTATTACTTTTTAGTATGTATTACTCTTATATAAATTTAAGGTTTGCTGAAAGTGGAGTCGAATCCTCCTGGATTATATACACCAAACGGTTATATTTCTGGTACTAAAGAATCTGTTACCAGTTACTACAGTGCAAGTTGCTGTCAACCGTATCTGGAAATAACTGCAATTGACTTAAATAACAATCGCAGATCATATAAAACTGATGCTTATAGTAAGTGCACTTAATTTAATATATTTATTGATAGACCAACTAACAATATTTTTATAGAGGATATCCTATCTACTGGTTCCATTGTTGCCATTGTTTTGGGGGTGATTTTACTTATAGCACTAATTATAATTATAGCTCTACTAATACGGAGATGTATCAAAAAAAGGCAGTCATTAGATCTACCAAGATATCGTACTGGACATACTGAATCTTCACGATTTTAAATATATACATATATAATTTTTTTAAAAATAATAATATAAAATTATTGAACAGGTAAATTTATAAAAATTTTGGAAAACAAATTGATACTATAGAATTCTTAAATGTATAACTTTTAGATGAAAAGATGTGGAGAAATAGCAATTAACAGTACTAGTAAATTATTAAAAAATAATGTAATTATATTTGAATTTAGTTATATATTTCATATTTTTGTATAAAAATTACAAATATTTTCTCAAGTACTTATTACCGCAACTGATATCCGGAACCCTAACCTTAAAACCTACTGAAGTATGTTATGGTTTTTTTTTTTGATTAAAATGCACCCTGTATAACTAATATTATTTGAAATAAAGGAAATATTTTTAAAAAAAACTTACTAAGTGGGACTTGTTCTAAAACAGTAGGTGGTGAGGCCGCAGGGCACAATAATGCATTTTGTGTAAATTCATCAATTGTTGCACCAGTCACTGACACATTTAGCAATGGATTAAATTGTCTTTTTTGATGATTTTGATATTTTTCAGCCATTTTATGAACGTTATACGATTTTTGTCGTAAAGCAGCTGTTTGAATGCTACGCCACGTAAAACATCTAACGAGTACGTGAAAGGTGTGTACTGTTTGCTCACTTCGGTCACATACTGGTTTTCACGCAACCTGCGCTAGTACAAAATAATATATATGAAAGTATACAACTTTATTCAACTACTAATATGAATGAAAATTTTTTTTTGTAGTATAATATGTGAAACATATTTTATTAATTATTAATTTAGTTTTACTCATTTATAATGATTTTTTTTATTTAAGAAAGGAAAAGAAAGGATAGTTGAAGAAATATGTATAATATAAAACATTTATTAACAAGAGTTGTATAAATGTACTTTTCTTTTAAAACTACAATAGCTACATTATGCAGAGGTATATATCACAAATAAGTGATGTTTTGAGAATTCCATCAGATCCATTCCAAAAAAAAAAAATGTCAATTTTTTCACCAAAATAGTTATACAAATCTTACAGTTTAAAAATATTTAGCTAAGTTGCATATTTGCAATAAGTTAGAAAAATTGGCTGTTACGTATGTTATTATTATTATTTTTTTTTTTTTTTTTTGTTTTTTATTATTACATATTTTTATTCTATATTTATGCACAACGTTATTAACTATGTAGTACAGTTTGTATTTATATATCAGTCATGTGAAAATATTTCTGTACAAACATATTTTTTAAAATATACATCTCCATACTAAAAATCTAACTAACCACGTTTTTGAGCCAGTCTGGGATTCTTAAAACGTTTGCGTTTTTTTTTTTTTGGTCTAACCATAAGTTAATATTTTTTTTATATTTATAAAATTATTATAAAAAAAATATTTTATAAAAGAGGTATATATGTTAACGTCTACCAGCTACAAATAATGTTTCAATCATTTAATTGTTTTAATCTACATCTAATTTAACAATAATTAATAAACAAATGTTTTGAGTGGCAGCAGATGTAAGTAAAATTCTATTGAATTGCGAGGGCAGTGACTATGGAATAGTGTTTTGTACTGTAAACATTTCTTTATCTTTTCATCATATTTTTTTGTATGTACATAATCATATTTACCTTACTGCCAAACTTTATCCACTGAATAAGACTATTTTTTAACATTACAAATAATATATCTAGAATTCGCTAATAACTAATTTTTATCAATAGTCTATCTTAGACTGTTCTCAATAATCATTTTTTTTTTCTTCTTTCTATGCAGCACTCACTTTATATGCTTTTTCTATAGTCAAATATTAAAATATATAAACCTCATATGCATGGCAATATTTTTATGTACAATTATTCAGAGTTTTATAAATATAGATCATTGGCGTAGCTAGAATTCTTCTTGAAAAAATTGCGTAGTTTTTATGGGGTTTTGCAGGCCCGAGGTGTCTCTCATACTACGCCAGTGCTGTAAACATATTTCAATGCACATATTTTTTTATGAATATATGGCACAATGAGTGTATTAGTTGAAGTTTTAAGAAAACTAGGCGCCAAATTATTAACTAATATAAGTTTACAAATATACATGTATAACTCCAGGACAAAACTATATTTATTATAATTAGTTTATGTCATGTTTATATACTTTACATATACATAAAACGAAAAAAAAATAAACAAAAAATATACTAGTATATCATTAAATATATAATCACATTGATTACATAAAAGTAGCTTTGTTTAGAACACTAATATAATGTCTTATTTATACGAATATAAAATATAATAAAATTAAAGATAATATATATATAACATATAAAATTAAATATAAAATTTACAATATATAAAACTTGTTCGAACAAAATAATAAAAAAATATTTGTCGCTCATCGTCCCTCAAAATTGAAAAAATAATATATTCAATTAAATTTAAAAATATGCTAAAATGGTAAAATACTCATATCCAGATATGGTAACTTGTAGATGTTTCCACAGTTAATTTTTTTTGTTTTAAAGAAATGCACAAAACTTGAAGTTAATTTTAAAATATTACTATTGCAAAATGGACATGCGGTATCTATTGTTAAAACTTAAAATTCAATTAAATTATTCATAATTTATTTCAGATTTAAAACGTTATTATTATCACAGTAAAATGTTTTTTTTTTTTTTTTTAGTTCGACTAAAGCACACACAAGTTTTCTGGAAAATGTGCATCTCCATTTTGCTGTAGTTGTTAGCAACAAAATAGAATTCTAACATAAATACACTGGAACAGTATTCATAATATTCACACTCAGTTGACCAGTGAATATCAAGATAATTAAAAATTGATAGTCATAATTTTCGTATACTTTTACATTTTTGATTCATTAATATTTATCAGTAATTTTCACACGTCTGATTGATTAAAAAAATTGTGCACATTGACGATATGTTTTTATATACATTTTTTTTTTGTAGTGATGGTAACTCACCATTGGCAAAATTTTAGACACTTATTTTTTGTTTTGTTTTAATTTTATTTAGACGCTGGTCTCTGATCGAACTTTACCCGTTATAGGGTTTAGTTCTTCTTCTTGTGGTTGTTGATCATCGACAAAGTTTATACTACCTGCTTTATACCAGACTAACACATCAACGAAGAAGGCGCACAACAAAATGGCACCCGTCGTACCTGCAAACACAAATTATTATTAGTTTTTTACATCATATAATATTTTTTTTACAATGTTACGCATATCAGAACTTAAGAATACTAATGATGAATAAGTCATAGGAACTCAGTAGGGAACCCAGACTATTTAATTTTCAGACTCAGTATATTGATTAGCAAAAAAATTGCGACGTTCAACGAGAAGCAACACAAAGAAACATATCGTAACAGACAGAATATTTTAATAACTCAAAACATCTTCAGACTTCAACAAAAAAAAAACCCCCCACCACTGCTAAGAAGTCATGTCATTTTGACATTGATCGTATTTGTGTTCGTTGCAAGTTAATTCGAAAGTAAATATAAGCAGCCATAATAAATATTGTTTTAATATTTTGTTGCGAAAAAATGATTTAAAATAGTTAATAACTTCAAACCAGTTCATAAACCGAGCTGACCAGACAGTAGAAAAATATAGCTTGCTTAAATAAAACTGTTAAAGAAAAGTTAAGTGAACGTTAAATGAAATTGTTGTGTAGAAAGCATCAATACAAAACAATATTCAGATACGAAATGTGATTGTGATGTTATATTTATGATTTTAAGTGTATATATATTTCTTAAAACTATTCATATATTGTTAATATTAAGTAATATTTGATAGAGGTGCATCAGAAGTTAAACTAATTCAAGGAATATATATTTGATATATATTTGAGTTAAGATGATAAATATTGCATAACATAATTGAGAAAAAAGTATTGCTTTCGTATATAATCGAAATTAACGACTTTTTCTTTAAGTGACAATATAAATCGATAAAAAAAAATTGATTAAAGAAATAAAAGAGGAAAACAAGATTAATGAAATGATAACAATTAATTGTGCATGGCCAGAATAATTTCCCGAGAATTGTCCGTGAAGTGTGACGTAAATTAGCATATGGCAACGAGTGCAAATTCAAGTGCAGGAACACGACCTTGAACTTGGAAACCGAAAATAATGTCGAGCAATTCATGATAATAAAAAAAAAAAGCCAACAATAAATATTATCTGATGATTTATAATGACCACCAATTGTTCTCAAACAAGAGCAGATTATTAATAATGTATGCACACACACGTACCATGGTAGAACATACGGAACACTTCGGAATCGTACAGCCAACATGCTCCCTGTTCGCCGCACGCCATTTCCCACACAAGACATGCCGAATCAACGACAGCCCCATAAACAATCGGGCACGGTACGTTACCGAACAGCCCGATTGCAAACTGTATCAGCCCGAGCGCCATTGCCTTATCCCGCGGATCGACGCATCGTAGTATTAGTAGCATGCTACCTACTTCTGAAGTTGAATGTATGAACACAAAAACGGAGAACAGTATAATGTAAAGCATGAAATTTGTACACTTCGAATCGCAATAACCAATATTGGCAACACCGGGTGCACCACCTTCGTACATGTTATATAAGTAATCATTGGCGGGCGTGAAGTCATCATTGTGCGGTGCGACGCAGAGGCAATCAGAGAATTCGGTGATTTTTCCATCGACCACAGTTAAATTACGGCAACCTGCGTGACATGCAGAGAAGTACGTGCGACCATCATGTCCACAGATCGGACTGAACTTTTGTCGATCGCATTCACAAGTTGTGTTACACACTGGTTGGAACGTAGGCAATCTAAGTAAATCATATATTAAATCAATATTAAGAAGAAAAGACCATTTTCAATAGTACACTAACCCTTCGCCTGGGGTCAAACCGGCGAAATCATCCATGGGACAGCCGATAAACATTAGAATTCCCATTCCTAGAAACAATAAACGTTAGATATATATTGTTGGACGAATTCACATGTGTGCACATGTATACCTATTGCATAAACAACAGCCGTGAATGCAATCCAAGCAGCTACAAAACGAGCGTTTGGTTTAACACGTAAAATGAACACGCCGCTGATGATGATACCTAGACCCATCACGAGAATACCACCAACGCCTACAAATAAACGAAAACAACATTATTTTGGCATTCATCTTCCGTAAAATACAAAAAAAGAAATAAATATTTGTTGCCAACGATCCTCATTGTTTTCGAACTGCACACGTTGCCAAACACCTCTTAAAAATTATGAATCCTAAATCACAAGTTTCGCGAGAGGAATTAAAAAATACACGACCATTCTTATGCAATTTATATGTAAAAACAATTGTTAGATGTAACTATTAAAAACTGTCATAAATAATAAATTGATACAGGATCACAAGGGCATATTCGCAGACGTTGTTTAAAATAACAATATTGTGAACTAAATAAAAGTATGGGGAAAAAAAACAACATATGTATAGTATATTGCGTCAGAAAAAAAGCATATCGTTTTCCATATAGATGTCACATTTATTTTATCATGGCCGAAGTCTGTCGCGAATAGGAAACGACATTTGCATAAATGTGAGACATGCAAAAAATAAAACTTACTAAAATACCTGAGATCATAGCGGCAGAGTGTGCTGCAAGGCGAAACTGTGACTCCAAATATTTCGGTAAAAATGTGTATAAACCAGCAATTGGCAGTATATGGAGAACACTACTTGCAGTCCGGAACATGAGTATATCATTTTTCAATAATCGTTTCACAGCCTTTGGGAAATCTATTTTAAAAATAATTATATATATATATATTCGTTTTAAGAAAACAATATTCAAAAATACCTCGCAGACTAGGATTTTTAGCATCGGTTCGATGTAATCGTGGAGGCGGTCGACCACTGTTCAGTCTTTTTGGGAAGGTAAACATGACGAAAGAAGCCAGTATCAACATTGATGATATCAAAACGAGTCCTAGATTATACAGGTATTAGTGCCTAGTACCTAAGAATAAACATTGAGGGGGGGCTTCTTACCTAACCACCAAGCACCGACCCATCGAGGATCTGTTGGACTGATTTGCGGAACTACCGATAAATCGGCGTAAAGCCTTGTGCATAGTGATCCAAGTATAAAACCTAACGCTGGCCCAAGTATCCTCACTCCAATTGTAATGGCTAAAATTGAACATGGTAATTGTATAAAACGGTATATAGTGATAAAAGAAGTGAAATTATGTACTAGCTGAGTTTAAAAATTATCTTAAATATTCTATAATTAAAGTGCACTTTGGTTAGAATGTAAAAGCAATTAAATTAAATTATACCCATATGAAATTAAATTAATTTAAAATAATTACACAAATAGAAGAATGTTTTCAGTATCGTTATTATATAAATACCTAAAATAATAGAGTTACGAAATTGTTTATCCGTCAGGAAATTAGAAAAAAAAAAAAAGTAATTACCAAAATATAGAGGCGATTCTCTACTGGCGACGTTGTCATCGATGTAGGGTATTCCGAGAGTATAGACTGCAGTTTGTCCCATTCCCACGCCCAGTAAACTTATGAAGAATATGGCTAAGACGATTGTTGTCACTTTTGATTGTATCCGTTGTTCGGCGAGGTACTCTTCCTCGCAGTTTTGCCATTTTGAGTGATGTACTGCCTTCGTCGTCTCATTCGACCAGTGATCGTCGGGATCGAAGGCGGGAGCACGACACAAATTCGGCGGTACAACATCGCTCTTGTTGCCCTTACCATACGGACTTCCCACGGTAGACACAACACCGCTGAACAATAAATCGTTTGCGTGTATCAGCTGTTCACCGTAAATAAAATGCGGCAAGGAGCACGTAAAAGAGGAAACCGCGAACAACACCATGCCCCAAGCGATCCACTTAGGCCGATGGCCCTGACCACCATAGTACGTTAACAATAACGATGAACCGATTTGTCCGATTTCGGTAGCACTCATTATGATGCCAGTCGTCTTCGACTGGATTTGAAATAACTTTTCAATTGTTGTTATCACACTGACAAAGTAAGTATAGTACATGCCCTGCAGAACCCACGTGATACAAAACACGGCCAGAAATGCCTGTTTCGATGCGAACGATTGTAGCCATCGTGGTGCACATGGGCCGAGACCGCACTCGGTATCACTACCGTCCGTCAAGTCACCGTCACTACCCGCCGATGTCAAACATTGCGATTTTAAACTGGCGCTCTGCTGGTCACCAGATGTGTTCAATATTGTTTGGTCCTCAACATCCCTATCGGCGATTGCCGTGAGACGTGCTGCTTCACCGTTCGTCGACTCGTTGTTGTTGTTCTTTTGCTTGGTACGACCGACGTCGTAGCCATCGAGGGATTGCGAATCACGCGCCATATCGGAGGTCCAAACTTTACCGTTGCCGTGGTGTTTGACTGAGTTTAAAAGCTTCGTGCCGGCATCAGAACAGCACGCAGGTCCGGTACAACAGCCCGCGTTACAGCCTCCACTTGATGCCGTTAAGGAATTGCTGCCATCGTCTGGACCCATAACGTTCCCTGCGACAAATATACATACACATATAGGTACATACGGCTATGAATAATATTCTTAGTATTAGTATTAGATGTTATGGAAAAGGAAGGAATCTTTTTGAAGAGGCCACTTATTTGACCTTAAACCGGGTCTGTGTGTTTCTTCAGCCGGCGCATTAGCAAATTGTGTCTGTGAGCTATAAATAAATAATACATTCGTAATGTTTGTTTGGTGAATCTGATGTGTGTTTGTGTGAGGTAGACCTGCATGACGTCTAGTGAATAGTAAGCACATGTATGCTGTATACTGATGAATATTATTTATTGTGATGGATACGGGCATGCATCTTGGTGCGCGTGTAAATTCCACGTTTAATATTTACAGAATGACTTTTCATTTCTATATACGCAACGCGGCGCGAGCAGGCGAATTGCGAGCGGCGAACGATGATGCGGGAGCCTCTGCAGCCGCCAACGTTCACTTGAGCAGGCTCACCTGCGGGACATCATTACATTACCCTCGAACGTGGTCTGGCACGGTTCGGTCCCAGCATAAGCATTACAACGTCACGGCACGGCACAGTACCGCATTACAAGAGGACGCAAACTAAAGCATTTCCAATTCTCCATTCTACATAACATACATATATTCACACAAACACACACACACACACACAGAAACGACGAGCTTTGCCCATTTCATTACCTCCAAAACTACGATTATAAGTATTGATAATACATAAAAGAGTTACTCAAACTAGTATTCTCAAAGGTAATAAATTACTCGACATCGTAAATTTTATTAATTGACGTTGTCTTGTGTAATAGTAATCATACATACATACATACATATATCGAGAGGTGTAGTATGTATATATATATATATGTACATACATATGTACTATGAAAGGATACCCATAGATAGAAGCGTGAGAAGAAATTATAATTTGTATATTTTAATGCTCTATAAAAAGTATAAATCTGTATTCCAAGGTCGATAAGGTTGACTGCCAAATATCCCAAGGTGTTATTTAGTGTTTCACATTATGCCAGAATAAATGAATACAAATAAAAGCGATTTCCCAAAAGTCTAACAACACACGGCGGCAATGTCGCAATGCGATATTTGAAATGAAATCTAATTGCAAATAGATACACACACACACACACACACACACACACACATAAAGAGTGAGTGAGAGAGAGAGAATCAAATAGATACACCATTAAACTACTAATATATTAGTAGTAGGTAGGTGAGGTTGATATCTATGTATGTATGTATGTATGTATGTATGTATGTACGTCAACAGCGCACTCTTTTGAGGCAATCGTGTGTGCTAAAAAGTTTACGCGATTCATTTCTGCATTCGTATACTTACGTCTTTAAAAATAACATCATCGCATGAACTTTCTCTAAAACTAACAGAAACATGCTTTATTCGTGAGAAGCGGTAGCGTGTGTGTGTGAGTGTGTATATGAATAATATTAACATACGGACCCTTGGTGGGGCCTCTCCTTTTGCTATTCCAAACATGCGGGAGCGGGATAACAGAAATTCGAATAGAATTGTCACAAAGGTGTAAACGAATAACACATCGTTTAAGAGGGAACAACACTAACATATAACTATATTTTTACGGCGGACGATCTATGTTTTCTGGTAAACTCATTGTATGTGTGTGCGACAGACAACTTGACGTGCCACGAAGCATCATTTTATTTTTTACTTTGAAGTCCTTTCCAACTTTACACGCAGCCAACATTCACCCAATTACAACCTACCCCACAACCTAATTATCACTAATAATAACTATTGTATCATCTTTATCAAAATAACAATTTATTATCTCAGATGTTAAGCAATGTTTTAATACATGAACATAACTGACATGTCGATATTAAACAAATAGATTAAGATATATCGTAATTACATCCCTGAATTTTAATAACGCTTAAAATTCTTATATAAAATATATAGATTTGGGTAGCAACCAAGATGGATAAATCTAGAGATAATCATGGCAATTAATATTCATTTAGATTTTATAAGACTGATATAGCTTTGACCCACCGTTGGTCTTATGTATCTATTCTAGAGATTAATTGAATGAAACGCGCAAATAAAATTTGAGAAATACTAATTATAATAAATATGGACAACTGTATTAAATGTTGTCTTATAATTAAGTACTGAAAGACCAAAATTGTTTCTTTAGAACAAGAATTGACATCATCAGCATATAAATAGACACACTGACATAAATAAAATAATTGTACACTTATCATTAATTATGTATCTATGAATAATAATAATAATTGATCAAAAACTTAGAAATAATCCCCATATGTTTACGTAACAGAAAATAGATAATTCATAAAAGTGGGTCGTTCACCTATCATTAATACAACAAAATGATGCCACGTGCCATACATAATTTACGTTCGGTCATTTTTGTGTATGTTTTTCAACGGATTTGTGCACGTTTACTTTCAGTTATCGCATTTTTTTTTCTCATGAGCATCGAACAACTGCACATATGCACCATACAACCGGTACATACATGCAAGTAGTGGTGCTCTGATGTGAAGTTGACCCACATCCAGCTATAATATCCATTTATTATCTAGTATAACAATGACAAACTAACGTTGATTGAACGAGTACAAAGGTTGTGTTATTATCAAAATTGACACATATATTTTTAGTTTCTATTTTAGAGTCAGTGTGCAGCGTAACGCAAGCGATCCAATAATGGATAGTCGAAAATTTAAATGTAAAAAAAAAAATGAGATTGAAATTATTGATAAATCGTATTGTGCAGAAATGGTTACTTAACGATTGCATTGATTTCGATTGTGCCGACGATAAGATTAAAATTGATTTGACAAACCGGTTCACGAAGGCTCTGCACAATATTTCTTTTTTTATCAACAAATAAGTACTCTAAAATATCTAAATATGTAGAAACACGAAAATCAGTCGATTTGCGCCACAGTGACTTACAATTAAATTAAGTTTTAAAAATAACTTCGCCAGTGCAACGATGCGAACACCGAGAGCAATGAGGTGTTATTTCCGCTCAGAATCGACCACCAACATACAAAATTTCAAATCATTTACTTTGCACAATGCATAAACATTTAATCTACTTGGAATTAGCGATCAAATGACTAAAATAGTAAAATTCACTATTGCGCAATACTTTACTATTATGCGCAATAGAATCTCAATTTGGTTCAATTCGCGCATGAAAACTGTACTAGATTTTCTCAATTATTCATAACATTATAATAAGAAGTTAATTGGAAAGTATTAACATAATAGATGAAAATAACAGAATAATTAAACAAATTAATAATCAACCTAGATTTCTGTGCTAGTGAATAATGGAATAATTTCGTCCATTAATGAATTAGTGAACTATAGATATTTTCTAAACATATCAATAATTGTAACTGTTTGTTGTTTTACCTATATTTAAAAAAAAACTGTATCAATGTTTGTAAGACAAAGTTTGAGTTTATTTCTGGTTTTAGTTGTTGTTTCAGATGCACTTTGTATTACAATTAGATAATAATAAATATTCCAGTTAATCTATTTGTTATTGACATTTTTTTTCGATAACTAATGAAATATTCTAATAAAACATGTCTTCTAGAAAGTATCGGCTTTATTAACCAAACATTAGAAAGTTATATTGTAATAAATTTTGTCAACTTTGCTGACTTTTTTTTTTCGCATAAAGTAATTTTCGATTTTTCGTAAACATATATGTATATATACCTAAGAATCGTGGAAAAAATAAAGAATTTATAATTATTTCATCTTTAAAAATAGCTATCGTCTGGCCAAAACAAAACCAAAAAAAAAAGTATTATAGATATTTTTAACGAAAACAACAGCAAAAACATGCATGTTGGTCTGCATTTTAGTTAATTTTATGGGTTATCACGAATTTATTTTTAACGTTAATGAAGAAATGTTTTTTTAAATATTATTTTAATTCTTACTGGAATTTAGATACTGTTTTATCAGTCTTAAATAATGTCTTTTTTAAAGTCACCAATCAAATGCAATAAATGAAAAATATTATTATATTTCGCAGTTTTCTCTAAAAATTATATGCTGTCTGTACAGGAAACCCTATAAATCATTCATTAACAGCTTTTAAAATGTTTTAAACTATATAATAATATAATTTCATCATCATTTAAAAAAAAAAGGTTAAGTATATACACGTTTAATAAATTATTGTGTCGTGGTTAATGTAATTTTTAAAGCAGTGTACTGTTTTATCCCCTAAATCTGTGAATGACATCCTAAATTCAAAGTGACTTTTATATATATACATATATATATATAAAAGAATAAACTACAATTATAATTTGTGTATTTGTTTGTATTTTCTCTGACTTATCCACCTTTCTTTTTGTATTTGTTTTGAATTGAAAAGGTGCCAAAAATTTTAATTGGCATAAATACGAGTGGTTTTTTTTTTTGTATGTTCGGGGAAAAAATTGTCGCACTCCGATTTCTTTTAAAATAGAACAGTACAAGCATATTTAAATTTTATTTTTATTGGTAAATCAAAAACTATAAAATATCTATGACCTGGTTCACTTAATTGCGTTTTTGGTTTTTTAATTTTTATACATATTCTTTTATTTTTTTAGTTTTCATTTCGGAGTGTAAGAAAAAAAAAATATAGTGTAATTAAGTGAAAGTCGGAATATCTTTTTACGAAGCCGTCAGACAACGTATATAAAAATATAAACGAAGCTTTTTAATGATTCACACATTTAGCACACTTTTAATTTTGGCACCGAATTTCGCATTAAATACAATACACGGGTTTTTTTTTTGTATTGTTAATGACATTTTCTATAAACGCAATCTCAGAGTTCTGTTTTTCAAATGTTCTATTAAGTGTTTTTATTGTTAAATATTAGTATTATTAGTTTTAAGATGTTTTATTGTTTCGCGTTTATTTTTAAAATTCAATTAAATCGTTACAAAGAATACGAACTCAAGATTCATATGCGAATTATGTATAATATTTACTCGTGTGAATTTATTGTTTCATAATTTGAATAGATTTTTCTTCATTGGTAAAATTATGACGGTTAGAATTAATTGTGTGAAAAGTAGTTGGATGTAAGAAAAGTGCGCGAAACAGTGATAATGTCACAAAAATCGGTCCGGCAACCGATTTTTTTAGTGCAAAAATATCTGTTCTGAATTGGGATTTTTTTTTATATGTAAGCATATGCGTATGTATGTATGTGATGAAATATAAATAATTATAATGAGAGCGTTTTGTAAATAATGATAAAAGAATAAAATTGTATATTTATGCGATACAAAAGAAATATAAATAATAATGAAAGCATTTGAAAATAAAACAAGTAAAATTAGACCGACGTACTCAGTTGTAATGGGAAAAAGAACAATATTTGAAATGCTAATCCATGTACCTACTAAGAATAGTTATGTAACATATTCCAAGCATAACAGCATAAGTAGTATTAACCTTCGAAATCTAGTTCATATTCAATAAGAATATATGTTAGGTATTTTTCTATTTCATGAATTTCATGAAAATTCACATTTCGACATTTAACTTTGACAGTAACATATATCTTCATTTACATTTACGTATATATTAAATGAAATCGCTTTTGAACAAGTCCAGTGGCGTTGCAGTATAATACAACAATAAAAATATAGCACTGCGACATTGATATGAATAAAGCCGAAATTACAACGAAAACCCATGATGTTGTGATACTTTCATGGAGTACCGCAATTTGCAAAAACTGACTGAATTGGTTTTGTAATTATATATAGATAACAATTACCATATATTTTCATTTAAATATAGCATGATGCTATTCAAATAAAGTTCACTTCATGCTCTATTTCACAAAACCAAGGACTATGTCAAAAGTTTTGATTATATAATTAAGAATTCGCTGTGTCACGCAAATTTTTGCAATACAAATCTCATTTAATTTTGGCTATGTCCATAAGCATAAAGAGGAAATTGCAAATGGGTACCTTGATAAAAAAAAAAATTAAAAAAAAAACAGTGTTTTGGTTACAATAAAAAATATATGTAGTCGTGAGAAAAATGCAAATTTGGTGGCTACTTTTATTTTCAACATGCAAACATTAAGTGCGCATGAAAAAAAAAAAACTTTTCCAGGAAAAAATGTTTTCGATAGGATCAAACACAACCAGGTATTTCACCAACACGTTCGTATGCGGGTCAGAAAAAAAAAGAAAAAAAAAATAATAATAAATGAATCTCCGACCGCGCATAGATTTATACGTCGGAATGGTGATCGAAAAGTTATAAACCATTATGATCGCAAACGTTATTTCGTTCGTCAGAATACTAAATATATGTTACGGTTGTACATACGTATAGCTCCGGTATTCTGTTAGGAATACTGAGGAGACGTCAAGACTATAATAAGCCTAAGAGAAACAGCTTGATGCGTAATCTTACCGTATGTAAAAGAACCTGAACGCACACTGAATTGAACGTACGCAAGTGGATATAATATGCATACATGTTCGTATGAAACATGAACTGAATATTGACAAAAATACCGTGTGTTCCGAAGAACACTTGCATAAATCTAATTTCTAAATTGACTACGCATACCTTTTCTATACCAAATATACACAGTTTGTTGAATTAAATAAACATCATTTTTTGGGATTTTCGTCATGTTTACCATCACGTTTAAAGCGAAAATGTAATACTATTTTTTTTTATAGGTAACGGCAACGAACCCTAGACATTTTGCCCAATTATCAGATTCGTAAACGGTATTTCTGAATATGTCAACTTGTTTCCAGAAACCATTAAATTATAATTAAGTTTGAATTACACACAAAACGCAGCTAATGTAGACTATAAAAGTTACAAACGAGAATAATTATTTTTGTGCTTCGCACTATCAATATTTGTCGATACATATAGCACTACGTTAATTTCGATGACGAGAATGAAATTCGTGGTATTGGAGGAAAGTGTTAATGTATGCGAATACGCGAGTTTGTCGTGAATAATGAGACACGCTGTACATCATACAATAAACATCAATGAATGCACGCACGAAAGCGGAAAGAGTGACAGTCGTCATAACGGAGAAAGGAAAAATGTAAAAGGAGAAGTCTATTAAATTAGCATAGCCAGAGAATCATATAAAAATGTCGGTGACAACATATTTTCCACTTACGATTTGTGAAAATATTGTAAAACTCAACTTATACTATGTATAGAAAAATCACTTAAATAAATAGACTTTTATAGAAATAAATAATTTTAAATGATTTATTTTGCATATGGATGGATGAATAAAAATATATGATACAAAATTGATGTGTAATATAAGATTGAACGAACCTCGAAAATTCACGTGGTTTGAAAAATTACCTTTGATTGTACTGCATCAATTCGATTAATCATTACGTAGATTGCATTCACGCAACACTAAAGAACAACATCACTATCAGCACAAAATAAATTCGAATAGAAAAAGACAAAACGGATCAGCGGTAAAAGTTAACCGGCCATATTTTAAGAGCGCCACGCGATCTCTTAAAAAAATCCAACTAGTTGGTCCGTGCAGATTGAAAACGAAACTAAACGCAAGTGTACTTGAATAAGACTCAAAAGCCAAACACACGAAAACATATAAACACACACACACATACACATACACACACACACATACACATACGACGACGACGACAACGACGATCGCTTTCTCTCAGTCGCGCGGCGCGTTCGCTCGGATAAAATGCGCCAGATCGTGGGGACCTGTTTACTTGCCTGTGTCTGGCTCGATGTGTATGTGTGTGTCGCACGGTCTTTGGGTGATGATGTAGATGGAGATGATGCGCGCGTCCAAAGACTACGCCACCGTCACAACAGACAACACCACTAACCAACGAACCAAATCTGAAACCAACAGCTGATCGGAGACGACGACGATGTTGGACGGCAACAGCACCAGCATTATATATATTGCGCACGCAACTCGTACGATATCGCGGCCTGAAAATCAGGTGTTGCTGAGCGCCAAAACTAAAGCCTTTACCATCATATATCTTTCCCTGCATTACTAAATAAAATACACTAATACTATAGATGAAAATTATTTCATCAACAGATAAGAAATAAATAGAAACTAGTCTAAAATTACTATTCCATGAATTGAGTGGAAGGATGAAAATCGCCAAATAAATAATTTTCGATAAACTTATTAAATCTACTTTCTTAGTTCTGTTTATGTATGATATGCTCTATTTTGTTATAGAATTGTGATAAAAAAATAAAATCATGGAAACAAAAATACTCAGTTATTTGAAAAATTCCTATGATTCAAATTTGATATCATGAACAAAAGAACACAAATTGATTCTAGTTATCATTTATTAGTGCACATGCACGACGTTCATAGTTTAATTTTTAACAAATAGTAAACAAAATATCATCCCACTAGAAAACAAATATTAGTAATCGAAAAAGAGATGTCTCTATGGTCTGTTACTAAGACCATATATAAGTGGGTTATCATTTAAATACACTTAATATTATACCAATAGTAACTAGATAATATATATATATATATAGCGCCTATTAATTTACCGTAATTGTAGAAAAATCAACACCTGATGTTTGATAGATTGAACAACAGTCGATATTGCAACAACGACTTTAAATGTGTTACTGGTCGAGGTGTCGAATCTTAAATGGTGAACACCCTAAGATATGGACGAATCCGAGAGGTAGGGAAGCACACGTAACCAAGACCAAGACCAAGAGAAATATTTGAATAGCAAATGTGATGAATACTATCAGCATCACCATGAAAGATGAAACACTTGATAAATCGATCACAATTTCACCAAATATGTAAAACTGTCTCGAAATCGTATTATTTACCTGGATACCCGACATACAATTGAACAATATGTTCAGGTTCCAAATAAGTTTTAATAATGATTTATAAGTTAAATAGCAACAAATTGAAAATGCATCAATAAATCAGTGGCGATATGAAACAAGAATTCGAATATCGTGTAGAATCGTATACGCCACGTGTCCTATGATATGCGTTCTAGTTTTACGATCTACCTATGCTACTTATGTACGCGAAAGTTATAGGTTATAGCATATTAACGCTAGTCTAGTAGTGTACTATCGTATATAGAGCCTCGACCATTTGAAAGTTCTTTTTATCATGTATTAGTTAGGTACTTGTAATGCCAATTTGATACATTTCACTATCAATATTTGCGGATTTAGAATATTAAAATCGTAATTTCCAATTTCGTCAGTTTGCCAATACCTACTAGTGAGCGTTATCGCCATAAACTGAATGGAATATTACAACAACATTTCACATTTGCATATTAAGAGTAACTGAATTCGATTTGGAAAACAACTGCAATAAATATTCAATCAATTTCAAATGTGTATTTGTGAATTTCAAAAAGATCGCAACTAATTTCAATTTTTTTTTTTTTAATTTTTTTTTCTTTGTAGGTGTGATGTGTACATCCTTTAATAATTTTAAATTACTGTAGGTGTAGTCGTTAAATTTCGTCGAATTGATGTTTATATGAATGTATTTTATTGTTTTGAGAATGCGTAATGCTTCTTCTTTTGACCCACGTATTTTAGGTTTTTAAATAAAATATTAGATATACATATTTGATTTTGTAAAAGTGTTGAAAATTGCAATTCTTACACTTATAGACATTTATAGGATTAAGTTATAATTTTACTCAGAAAATAAATTAATGCTTTAATAAAATTATTATGATATGAAAATATATGAGTGCAAATTTCCAAAAGATTCGTGAATCTTTATATTCTATTTATAGTTTAAGGTGTAGAAAATTAAAAAAAAAATTCCTTTTAGATAAGTTTAGGTTATGAGAGTGAATGAATAAAAAAATTGTGTCGTTTGAAATTAAAAACTATTAAAGGTATTTCCAAGTCATTAACATTAAACGAACGTTTGTTCTAAATAAACATCTCATGGTGGTACCAATAGAAAAATAATGCATGCATGAACACGTATAAATAGTTCAATTCTTATTCAACTAAACGAGCATGTTCCATATTTCTAATTTCAACAATATAAAATACTAAATAAAACTTTAATCCCAAAATCCCCTATCAAAATTACGAATTATTTCCAGACATCTATTTGAAATATACAATTTGTCATTTGTGTAAGCTGATATTAATTTGGCGCAAATCAATACTTGTAATAAATAGAAAACATATTGTAACTGTTGTGAGATGTTTTTCAAATTAAAAAAAAAAAAGCGTCTCATATGAGAAATAATGGTATCACTTTTTTTGCGATAATATACTTGTATCTTATCGAAAAACAAATATTGAATTGTGTAATCCTACCTTTACAAGACGTGGTTTTTTGTTCGTTCAGTGCAATGCAATGCTTTGAATAACTTACAAGACCAAAGTACATTTGTTGATCTTAGTTCTTTTAGCATCTCAACCCACACACACACACACACACGTAAATTAGAAACGAGTAGTTCTAAAATGATATTTACTGTATTTCAAAATTTGTGAAAACAGAAATTGTTAATTGAATAGAATTGGAAATAATTTCGGTAATATAGAATAAAGAGATTTTGAAACCAATTAAATTTCTGAAATGGTTCATCAATTTTACTCATAGGTCATGCAACACCTCTGCTTCTGCCAAATTCAACTTTCATAAAACACTTTTTTTTATTTTTGCATATTCGATTTATAATGTACGACATGCGTTATTTGTTTAAAATAAACAACGTATAGTATCAAATATTTTCCAATAGATCATATAAAATACTATAAAAGATTAAAACAGAGAAAAAAAAACAAACTCAATATAAAACTAGATCTGTCAATCCAATCCAATCCTGTTACTTTATTGCCACATATCAGAGATAAATATGATGGTGACAAAATATAGTAGTGCTCCACTTTCGACGTCTCCATTTTCAAAATCGTTATTTCAATGGTCCCTAAATATAGATTCGTATACACAGACACCCCAGTTCTAAAATTCATTTCATACGCAGTGTATGTATGCATTGCGTTACTTCAAACGAAAACAATATTATCGGAAAATTTTCTTCACATTTACAAAAAAAAAAAAGGGTAAACGAGCTACGCACACACATAGACGCTAGGTCAAGTGTCGTGGTGTTTTCAACAGTGACAGTTCATTCACTGGGGCGCTACGCGGATTAAACTATCGATTATTCAAATCATAATTGAACCTATTTATAAACAGGGTGTCATTTACGAATCACAACCCAACCAATTCGCACTTAATTCTCTATGTATATGATTAGCGTGAAGGTGAAAGTAGGTATCAATAAGCGAAATAGAGTTATGGGCAAATCTGTATATTTGTGGATTGCAAATCAAACATTTTGTATAATTCTTGTACAGATGTACAGATTTTTATTATAGAATTGTTTAGTTGCTCGTTAGTGGTGAATTTTTTGTGTTTAGGGTGTATATTGATTGTGATTGTGTGTGTTTGTTGATTGTATGAATCGAAAGCCGGAAAAATGAATGGAGTTGGGATGTTACTACGAAAAAGCACGTGTCTGACATTACCTTGGTGGAAAGAAGAATGAACAAAAACATCAGTGTGTTACGCCACTGTTTAACCTACTCTAGGGCCAGTCAACTTTCACTCATTGGCAAGTGTAAAACACCACACGCGCGCGTTGTTGAAAACAGTGCGGTGCCACAAGTTGGGACAATAGGACAATTCGCCCGGAGGCAACAAATCAACACACTAATAATAATGATAAACAAGTACCACTCAATCGAACCAATACGCGCTTGATTTTGACAAATGAAACTTTTATTTTATCTAGACTAAATGCACATGCAGCCTAGGCCAATTAATGTTTTATTATTCTAATTGTTAATTGAATTGTCTTTAATCGAGAAGAAGAATGCCACATGTGTTTGTGTACTGTAATCGTTTCTTCTTAGCATATGCGCTAAACTTGATTTCGATTTCATAATTCCCAATACATAATTTTCAAACGAGAAATAGCCATCTATTCTCATAGGCGGCGTATGCAATTTTGATTACAGATAAGCTATGATATTCGATTTTTTTTTTCCATTTGATTTTTTTTTCTTCGAATTTTTTTTTATCAATTAACGAGAGATATGAGTTGCAAATCATAGTTTTATCAGACCATATTTGGGCTAATGCGTTTTACAATTTTATTTATCTAAAATTGCAAGTTACATAACAACCGTAGCAAATTTTATTTTATTTTTTAATTAAAATTATTTTCATTCATTGTGTCGAAACGAAAATTGTTCCAAATAAAATATTAAACTATTGAGTTGTTTTGTTTAAAATATTAAAAATTTCTCTTTTATTAGGCACTACTCAGATAAATGGAGCTATAAACCCTTAAGCCCGAAAATCGTTGAACCATTGAGCCAGGTAGACAACAAAAACATGCAGGAAAAGGTATAAATTCCAGAAGAAGTGGGTAAACAATAACTCGAAAGCAAGACCCCGAAAACAAGTTCGTAAAAAGAGAAGCATTTTTGTTTTTTTTTTGTTTTATATATTATATATATATATATATATATATATATATATATATATATATATATATATATATATATATATATATATATATATTCTCTATTCATTCAACTATATAAAATTCATGTTGATCTTATATTACAACGAGAACGAATTTCTAATCGTTGTGTTTATGTCGGTACGCAAATAAATAAATATAGATTTATTGAACCGCAATACATTTCCCGAAAATTGTATGAATAATATGAAATAATCAAATATACCTGAATATTTCCGAGAAAATTCTTTGTTCTTTAAAAATATCCAAACGTATAAATGACACACAAAAAACTGACCTTTAAAAAACATGACAGCGACATACAATATAATTTACAAAAAAAAAATGGAAATATGTCACGTAATATCTTTTGTAATTTCACTTTTCACTATACATAATATTTTGTTTATAATTAAATTTAACTATCATACAAACAAAATATTAAAAACTAGATTATAAATTCTATATTTAAAAAAAAAAAACAAGAGTAAAACGTGATAGGTAAAGGTTTTGCTAGGTAAAATATTGACTTACAGTTATTTGCAAATTGTTACTCTTCTTACAAACAACACAAATATCATTTCACTTTCCTAGTCTAGTGTTGAGTAGAGAGAACAAAAAACTGGTAAAGTGTATTAAAAAAAAAATAAAAAAATAAAAAACTCCGAATGGACCGCACAACGTTAGTGAACACGGGTGGTGCAACTTTGAGGTATTGTTAGCATGTATTCTAACGAGAACGTTCGCTCAAATAATGCTAATAAGCGTGTAAAGCGAGAGTACATAGTCCGGCATACGCGAAATGAACATCGGCGTGATGCTCTTGTCGCACGGCACGATGAGCGCTGTTGTCCCGCGGCTAATAAACAATTAAACAAATGATGTTGTATTTAGAAAATACCGGGACCGAGAAGAACAACACTGTGATGAACGGAACGGAATGGAACGCGCTATGTTCAACTAGGATAGCCTATAGCCATTGCTACCCTTTTCCATGACTGTAAAAGCTAGACACACGTACGCAACGCACACCACCGGGCCCTGTCTAGCTAGTTTCCCCGAACGCGCCCCGCACACCACGAGACTATTAAAAACTAAAAATTCAAGGTCAATATATCGCTTGATTTTTCGACTTTAATTATGCATTACCTTGAAAGAATCAAATTTAAATGGACGTTTTTATACAGTAGGTGTGCGTCGATTATCGCAGAAAATTCAAATTCGAAACCAACATTCACTGGCTTCGCATTGAATTGATTAGTTACAATAGAACCGTCAATTCACAACATTTCATTACATTTTTAATATAAACTTTTTGTTTTTTTTTTACTTCTTTTCTTTAATAAAATGACAAAACAATTCGGCGAACCTAACATGTCATGAATAGAGTCCAAGAATTATCTCTTAGAGCTTCATAGAGGGGGAAGGTGACCTTAAACACTTAACAGAGACTGAAGTGTAACATTGCTCTAATATCAAGGTTAAAATAATGGGGAACAATTAAATTAAAGTCAAAGAAACAAGCAAGAAGTACAGACGATTTGCCGAAGAAGAGACAATAGAATTGTATGAAACAACTAGTATACAATAAAATTCACTAATCAGAGCTATTGAATAGAATAGAATAGAATAGAATCGAGTACATAATAGGGATGAATGATGATGACAAGGTACGGTATACCCTAGACTGTGACTGTTTGTTGTATGGAACGAAGTCTATGTTGTTCCCTCACTCTCGCTCGACTCTCGCTGACCCCTGCCTATTCCCATCCCCATACCAAAGACAAGTCAGACAGACTATCCAAGTCCAGGTGCGACAGGATAGGTTGAGATACGATTAAATACATGACACCATATTTATTTATTCATTAATTAAAGAAAAGAAAATGAAAGTTGTGGCGTAAATAAACGTAATCTTTAAGATAACGAATACAATTAGAACAACAAGATGGGGTGTTCTATTTAAATACACATGTATCTAGTATGCATGGTGATCGTAGACACAATAAACAACATGCGTTATGTCCACTAACAACAATCACGTTTGCACCTGTCGTACTTGTATTAACAATCGAGTACAAGATACAACAACCGAGTGTTGAGCATAGGCAACAATACATACACCCAACCCTTAATAGTATAATAAAATAAATACCAGAAGTACATACGTGTGAGGTAGAATAGAAATATATAGAAGATGTTCAAGACAACAACGATGCCGTGAAAATAAAGCAAACGAAAAAGTCTTTCCGACGATTGTGTACACAAACTCCGATTACTCGCGGTTTATTACATTTTATTATTGATCAGCCCTAACCACAAACACATATTTAATACTATTTAATAACGAAGAATATATATAACATGAGATAAACATAAATATGAACGACATGCCCATCGTAGCGGGCAATCGTTCAACTTCAGAATCAGATCTCCTCGAAACCGAAAGCAAGGCCAAATCATGTATTATATATAGATATATAGCGCCAACGAAAGATAATTGAAATACTCTACATGTCGGCCATTTTGAGTTATCCTTGGCGAAAAACAAGAAAATAACAAACTAAGGAAAACCATAGACCCAAACCAAAAATCAGGGAATTCTTCGCTATTCAATATATTTTAAGTATTCACAGAGTCATCTTTTATTACAAAATATGACTTCAACCAGTACATTTAGGAATCAAAGTATTTAATAGTTTGAGTCCTAAATTTACAATTTCGCAATATTATACAAATATCTGGATTTAAATATAGAAATCAGATCTAAATATATATTTAATAAATTATTTTAAATTCTCGCAACCTCATTCAGGGAATGGATAACATATACAAACATGTCTATAAGTGTATTAAAGTATTTATTTATAAATTGTAATAATAAGCATGTATAATAAATATATATATATTCTCAATCGAAATTATCTCTATAACATTTTTTTTTTAAACTAATCTTCTTCTACACAGCAATTCAGGCATACACATTCACTCTCGTCACAACGATACCTATAAAACATATATATTATAATTCGTAAATAACGAAATTAAATTACAGAACACCTACAACTTTAATGAATGTGCGACACATAAAACTTCGTTACATTTGAAACATACTGCATTGCATGATGAGCATACCCATTTGTCGCAAAAGCTGCATTTTCTCTCCGCTAAATTCAACTCCACACAAATCGAACAAAATTCAGAGATATTCTATTTAAAAAATATATATAAATAAAATAAATTTTTAAAACAAAATTTAAAATACATACTTTCGCAGTATATTTATTTTCTGAGTTGCATATAGTCGCAACCGAACTCGTTTTATTTTTATTCAACTGCTTTGCACCATTGAATAACATTTGCAATGTTTTATCTAGAAAAAAAAAATCGCCAATTAATTTCAAGTAAACATACAACCGAAAAATAGACATTTAATGTAACCTAAGATTTACCGTGCACTTTGGACATGTTAGTTTCATCTTTTAAGTTATATTCTTTTTGTCCCACATGCACTTTCATTTGCGGTAGAAAATCATAATCGAAAGGGCACTGTCGTTTCGGCATGTTTAAATAATATAAAAACTCAAACTAAAATCGTACACAACTCTCGCACAATCACACCGCTTGGCGCTCAAATCGCAACATGCCCCTAGTGTCGACATACGTCACTAGTAAATGGGCATATAAGTTGTAAAACGCAATTTTATAAATTTACAATATGATTTTATTCCACTGGTACAGGTTATATAAACTATATACATTTTTGTTTTGGATATTTACAATTATTTAAATTACTAGTAACAAACATATTAAAAAAATATTCAATGAGAATAAAAATAAATAATTAAAGGCGCGGGAGAGGGTAAATAAAATAATGTTACATCGCTGAGCACCAAAGAAAAAAAAAAACAAAAATTATTGTACTAGTTATATGCTCGTTATTGTGCTTGAAAAAAAAAAGCATAGTCGATCACTTTACAGGCCCATTACTTGGATGCATGTTATTAAAACACAAAATTTGAAGATGCATCTTCACTCGGAATTGTTTGATTACATTCTCGATTTTCCTGCAAATTAAATCGTAATAGTAACAAGTTAAAAATGGTTATCGTTATAATTACTTTTGATCAGGCGGTTCTACGTTTGGAATCGAATCTAAAGCTTCATCGAAAAAAATTCTAAAACATCAAGAATAATTAATTGTTAATTTAATAAAATATATAGATGTTATACTTTGCTTTAGGCGTTGTGTAATTTTTCAAAGTATCTTGTAAAGCTTGTATATCAGCTCTAGCTTGTAGTACTCCAAAGTGACTGAATTTTTTAACGCAAGACATAAGCCGCGATAGCTCTTCAGCGACAATTTCTACTACTTCAGTCAACACTTTTTCAACCAATGCAGGTGAAACTCGATGTACTTCCGTATGAACACCAATCAAATTATTAATACACTCTTTAGCGTACGGTTTTATATCAATTGGTTTCACACTAGTGTCCCAATCGAAACGACCCAAATACATACTCGGCTCAATAGTACCAACGAGCGGGTCACTCTTTTGCTCTAAATACGTATCTAAAATAGACTTATCTAACATGCTCAATGAACTCTTCATATTCTCAATCGGAGCCGAGGGTATAGGATAGCCGCTTTTCGAAAATAACTCAGGAATTTTTGGCAAAATAACATTACTAGTATAGTGGCAATTAGATAGAGTTGTTAGTAACCGTTGCTCCCAAATAGGAACTGCGTTAATTTTATCTGAGTTTCTATACATCGCTGGGCTCCCAATAAGTTGGGAAATGGCAGGCGAATGGTCATCATCGTCACCGTTTTTCATATGATACGCTAAATTTTTTAAAGTATTACAAAAACTCTGGAGTAATATATTAACTTCTTGGTCTAGTTTTCGTTGCGCGACTGGAGTATCAAATAAGGGCGTTTCACGTTGTTCACTAATCAAACCAGACTCTTTTACTTGTTGGACAACGTCTTGGAGTATTTTCTCGAATTTTAACGGCTGAAATTGGTACAAGTTCTCAATAATAACTCATATAGGGTTTACAATCGGGATGGGGTGTATTTAAAATTAAAACTTACCAATTGTGTAATACCACTGTGCCCGCCAGCGAATTCAATTTTCCAAGTTTCTTTCTTCTCTAAAGATCGTATGTGATCGTTGGCTTGTTTAAACAATACGGTCATACAATGTAAGCGCAAGTCAAGAATTAGCACGGATATAATATCTAAAGCTTCGCTCGGCAAATCTAGTCGTATGAAAATCGTGTACATGGCACGAACGTATTGTAAACAATGTGGTAACCACGAGGCGAAAATGTCGGTTTCGAGCGCTGGCCAAACGCCGTACTGTTGACGATCGATGGACTTATCAAATGTGTGGGGTAGCATTGATGAGCGAAGCGTTTTACAAAATGTGTCCATCAAAGTCAGTACCATATGCTAATAAAAGACAATTAATTTTATGTATATTGATTGGGATTTTTAGATAAAAACCTTGAAACCAGCTTGTCGTCCAGCTTCGACTTTAACTTGTAGTTCACCGGTGAAATATGCTTGTCCAAGTTTCCATAAATCCGGAAATGAAGTCGACATAATGTCACATACTTCCTCAACAAATAACACAACTTGAGGCACTAGTGTTTGAGGATCTTGGATCATATTGTATTTAGAGTATTTCGATCCCACATGCGGGGATTTTGTTTTACCTATAAATTACAAATAATGTGTATTCTAGTACAAATTATTCATTTGTTTATGAAATACCAAGTTCTTCAGCGTAATTATTGTCGGCTTGTTTGTGTTCATCATAGCACTCTTTCAATCGAAGCTTAATATAATCCGAATGGCTGGAGACGGCGTCGAACGCAGGCTCACCTTCCGCTTCTAAATGCACTAGATATCGTATAATTCGCTTTTGCTCTTCGATGCTTATCGGCATTTGCTTTAACTTCGCATGCAGCATCAAACGTAAACTTAGCACACGTTTTTCGATTTCGTTTAAAGCTTTTTTGAACACCTACCACAACAACCACATTTAGAACGGTGTACGCCATTTAGAAACTTATGATTCACTTACAGGGACTTCAGTCTTTTTAAATAGATTTTTTACCCTTGAATAATCATTGATAATTATATCGAAATCACCACGTTTTATATTGCGATCGATGGCACACGGCAAACAAAATAAAAATCGAAATCTAGTCAGTACGCTCAGTGCACTTCGCGTTGTATCCGCACGGTCTCTGCGCGACAGCACATCCTCAAATAACTTATTTGCTTCATGAACCGATTCTATACATATCACAACAGCAATTTCATTATTTGTTAACAATTTTTACTCCACATATTCACTGTTAAGTCTAACTAACGCAAAGACTCGCGAAATCTGATCACTCCTTTGTTATCAGTTAGTTGAATGAATCACATACCTTTTATTGCTTTCTCAAGTTTCAAAACAGGATCAGAACCAAAGTTTTGTTTATCTTCCTCGAATTTCTCTTTCAACGACTTTAACGTATCAAGTTGATCCATAACTGAACCAACATTCGCCTTTAAGAACGACAATTGCCCTTCTTTTTGTCCTTCCACTTTACGCCGCAAAAATGATAAACTGCAACAATCGTTATCACAACATTTTAAAATATATATATATATATATATATATATATATATATATATATATATATATATAAACAATTGTGAACTTACCCTGCTTTTAAATCATTAAAACTCGTTGCGTGATGATTTTCCAATAAGAACCATTCCGCAGAAAATTTCTCGGATGCAATGTCGCCGGTGCCGTTCGGGAATAATTCGTGCAAATCATCTTCGGGGAATTTTTTATCGTTACCCTCGACCGATAAACCGAGAGGGTCTTCGTGTTGGTAGCTACTTGGGGATAAAGACCGTCGACCCCAGATCAGTAACAGCGGCGCCTCTTCGATCCAGACAGCGCTTTCTTTCATAGGTCCAATTGTTTCATGGTATCCTGAATTGAAAATTTATATATTTTTGTATTTTGGGAGTGGTAAACAACGGAACACAACCTCTAAATTGCACCGTGGATGTGCCAACGCCACCTCCTCGCGTCGTCACTATCACATCACCGCGACCTTTGCCGGGACCGGATCGAGCAATTATTTTATTTGTGGATTTCCATTCGGCCGACAGCAAACAGTCACACCCACAAATTGTAAGGCCTTTTGAGGAAAAATTGAGTGTTAATTGAGTTATATTTTAAAATCGTTGAAAGCATTACCTATAACGTCGTTCGGGCTATTCCCTAAATATTCACCCCTTATTGTCAATCGAGTGCCGGGTGGCCCCTCGATAGGAGATAACCCAGTTACAACTGGGGGTGGTGTCATTTTTCAATAAATAACCTCACACTACTACCAAACATTACCGGTTTTTGTACAATGTAATACAACTATTTAATTTTCTAAAAGTACTAGAAATATGACGAATGTTATTCGATCGATCATTTATAACAAATATATGTACTACGCCTACCATTTATCCACAAAACATTTTCTCTATACAAGTGAACGTGCGTCGTTGCTTGAGACATGAAATCATTTGTTGACGTCTATTTACGTAGACGTTACGATCTAAAATTTTCGGTTCTAAACAAGTATACTTCATTCATCAAGTGTTGTATATTGACGCGCAATCCATAGGCGTTCACTGGGTTTCTTTACTGGTTTTAGGAAAAATCTCTACGATGTATAAAACCAGTAAAGAAATTTATAGAATTTTTTTTTTCACGTTTTCCCATAATTATAAACTTTAAATTGTAACTATTAAAAAGTATTTTGTGCAGCGTAAAATTTGAGCGTAAGTTAACTGTTCTGAAGGTTAAGAACATTGTTAAACAAGGAGGCAGAGTGTAACAATATATTCATCTTCCGAGATGCGTTGGTGAATATAAGAGATGGTTTCATTAAACGAGATTAACTCGTTACGACTGCATAGTTGGGACACAGAAGGCTAATAATAATAATCGTATATATATGTATATATATATACCGCCCGTCCAATGAAACTGGATAACAAAGTCAATTCAATTTGCTGTAGAAACTAGAAACCATTGTCCATTTAATTGTGTATTAAATTATAAAATAATGAGAAAGTACCACAAATAAAAATAACTTAAAACGTAATCTAGGGCATTTTTCATTTTTAGAATAGTAAAATATAATAGAAATAGGGCAAGCTTTTTTTAAATACAATTTCTAAAAGTCATCAGATGAAATCGGTGCGTACCGAAACTCAAAAATTCAATTTTGAACCATACTCATTCATTTACTAGTTTTATCCTACTCATATAAATAGTTTTGTATTGTAAATACTAATGTAATAAATATTCAATTAAGAATTATTAAATTGTTGTTTTATTTGGCACATACAAGTATTTTAATTAATTAAAATACTATTATATATACATATATAGTTTTTGTTTTTATCCACAGGTTAAGTGTACAGTTTTAGCGTTTTTTTATTTTCGTTTTAGTACGTATTTTTGTTTTTACGAATTTTACAACTTTCACAAATTTTGACAAAATTATATAATCACATCGTTTTAACAGTATATGATCATCTGACGTCATCAGGTGAGCTGATACTGAAACTGTAAACTAAGGCCTATGTGTGCAAAAAGCGTGGTCGATATTTTAGTAGTTGCTACTTAAAATAAATGAAACTTAATTAAAGACACGAACATTGACACCAAAATAGGCATTATCCAAAAATACATTTCGATCAATAATTGTGGAAAGTAGTGAAATATTGATTATGCTACTTGAAAAAAAAAAATTCTACACTTAGGTATCTATTTTCACGTAGCAGTCGAAGTTAAATATGTTCGCGTCGAGTTAAAAACAAATAAAATAATATAACTACACATATTATGGTCGCATATTGATTAACTGAAGTATGTTTTAAGTTAAGTCGAATTACAGATGTAAGTAAAAAGAGTTAGCGAGTACATGTGCAATAGAGATAGCAGTGAAACGAGCGTAGAGTATAGAGGGGGA
Organism: Nebria salina; assembly: GCA_944039245.1. NCBI lineage: Eukaryota > Metazoa > Arthropoda > Insecta > Coleoptera > Carabidae > Nebria > Nebria salina. The sequence continues at coordinate 1,746,129 of OX063288.1, read as the reverse complement.
AATGATAGTTCAAATGGCAGAATAAAATCGTAAGTTGACTGTCTTATTTGAAACTGTGGACTAGTGTTAGTATTATTTATTTAAATAAAAGTGTTTTGCGTTTTGAAAAATGACAACACGTCGTGGTAGTGCCAACATTTACGATTATCCCGAGCATTTAAATCCGTTCTATGAAGAGGATAATCACAATAAACTGCGCTTCTGGAATGTGCCAAAGAAAAAGCGATCGAATAGTTTCAATTTTCAGTCTGTGAAGGATTTCAAAAGTACACTGTAAGTACGTGGAATTACGTCAAAAGATAACAAATTGCGATAACTTGTAGCAGTAAAAATGTAAATGTTTAATTATTCTTCGAAAAATTTCCCAGCGTACATGGAAATTTACTCAATAATTCACATTAAATGTGACCTAAACATAAAGCATCCTTGATTCTTTGATTTAAAACACATTATACTATAATTAAGGCATTGAATCTGTCTTTTGTAGATATAAATTGATGGATATAAGTCACTTGTGTGTTTATTAAGACTAAATCAATATCGTTGAAATGATTTTTTTTTTGTACTTGTGTATCGATATTTCAAATTATATTATTGATAACTAATTATATCATTGAACAAATATGTGTTATCACCTGACATAAAATAGCGCCTAAAAAGTTGTTATTTCACATTTCATTCAATAGATAAATAATAAAAATAGGTAACACATTTTCGTAATATAATTGTATTTTCTGGCTGAGTCTGTTTTGTGTATGACCAAAACAATTTTTTTTTGTTCGTAACATTTTGATGAATCAACACAAATAAAATTGAACATGATACTTGTTTTTCAACCATGCATCCGCTAATTGTTTATATTAAATTAGCGAGTTACTTTGATGAATTTTCATCGGTACACAGTTAAAAAAATATATCAATTACGTACTTTGACATAATGTTTTATTTTTGGATCGTGAGAGAATAGTATTCAAATAGGTGACGATCCTTTTCGTTTAAGGTCACAACATATTGTCATCAAATTACGATTCAATGGCTGCTATGTTTATTATCATATATTGATCAATGATTTACAAACTGATTATCTCCAAGCCGTGTGCTGCAAGCTATTTACTTAAGTATTATATTTAAATATCGTTTATACGATAAGTAATAGAAATCATCACAATAATCATTTAACGTAATTCTAATAATAAAATTACTTATTTATAATGCATTTCGTATAAGTGCGAAATATTAAAGGAAATAATAAACTTTTCCCAAGGTTATACCATATTATGACACTATATCGTAAAGTAATATAAGCCTTTTATTTACAAAACTCATATGTTTCTTGAATAATATATATTTATTTTTATTATTTTAATAACTATAAAATATCGCGAAAATACATTTAATAATGCAAACAATGACATATTTATAAGTTTCTATAACTTTTGAATGACGTATTGTTATTTTTAAGTAAATTACTGTAAACACTAGAAATTGAATCATACAAATAAATTGTCTTCGAAGGTATTTAATTTATTTGAATATTAGAATTACTTAAATCAAAACTACTACGTATAAGATAGGACAGTGTGGGCCCCGTAGATATGTTTTGTATAGCTTAAGATTGCTTGTGGGATAATATACTTTAATAGGTGTCATTCACAATTTACTTAAAATGATAATAACTTATAATTTTCTTATTAAAAAATAACTTTAAAAACATTATATATAATTGTTGACGTATGAAAAGTTAAACGGTCAAATTATTGTAAATGCCGAAATTCAACAATTGATATGTCATCGTAAAATAGACAATAATATATTTAATTATATAAATCTTGAGAATTGCATCACGTAAAATTGGGATATTTATTTGAATGTCCTAAATACGGAACTGTGTCCCTCGAACAATGATATGTGACACGCGTGTCGCAGTAACAGTAACACGAGAATCTAATGTGTGTGGCATTGACGCATCTATATTATTTATATAAGTTTGAATTGTGAAAATAAAAACAATTTTAAATACATGCGAATGTTTTTTAACAAAGGCACATATTTGCACGACTGAAAGAGGTTCATCGACTGCTGTAATAATGTATTCCATATTTCAGTCAAGTGTGAAATATTAAAAATATTTTTATTGTAGCAAAAAATGGCGTAATAGGAAATCACAGTTTTTCAATTTAAGAATTTTGCATAATGCCCTTGAAAATTTGTAACAATTTAAATATGTCAAACAAATTGAATAATTTCCTGTTATTTATAACACTAATTTTGATAATTGCCACTGTGTTATGTAGTCTATGAGTGTAGCTAACATAGTTGGGTTCTTCAACAAATGTTTTTGTAGGAAATTAAATCGATTTCGCAGTCGAAGTGGCACAACTTGTTCGTTATTTACAACAAATCTACAAAATGGTCACAAATATGAGACACCCCGTACCGAATACGGTCGGAAATTTTTAGTTTTACCCAAACTACTACAAATGTAAGAATACCCCTTCTCATCTGTCTTCCTCGTTTATTCAGCTTCACAAAAACGCACGAACAATTAAAAACTAAATTTAATGATTTATTACGTAAGCTAACAAAAGACAGCACATGCATTGTTATGTGAAACCATCCCATATTCATTTCTGTAACTTGATATATTTTACGTACGAACCAATTGCTGTATATCCTCTTAACAGCATGCACATACATACATATAGATGATTCACTAATATGCATTCTTATTAATAGCATGTTTATGACGATATTGTACTAATTACACAGGCCTACAAATTATTTTCGCAATTAAATATTACCTAAATTTCCAGCGCAAAAGTCAAAATTATCACAAATAAGGAAAATGATAAGAATATATTTTAAATAAATATAAAATTTCTGGTCAAACTCTACCAAGAAACTCAATCATTTTGCTGATTGACGTATTTGAATTAAATGATTAATTTTTCCTATAGTAATTAATAACTAAAGGACAAATCAATATTTTCTAGAACCTAAATTCACGTTGGCCTGTGTAATTTAACTGTAAACAATAATAATTGGTTTTCTAATTACGTTGCAGAGGACGAACGTTTTCAATGCGTAAAAATAAAAATGATGTACCAGCATCCCAACCAAATCAATCATCACCAAACATAGAAAGAGGTAAGATATGTTTCTTATGATGTCAAATGACACTTTAAATGCACCTAATGATGTAATAAAATAATAATTTTTATCCATTTATCTTAATAGTGAATTAGGTATTTCCTAATAGCCCGAATATTTTTTTATGGCTGTTTATTTACGTCAATGAAAAAAAAAAAATCTGTTTCAGAAAAAGTACAATACCGAAGTCCGAATCCAATGAAGCGATTCACGATCAATCCAAAAAAGCAACAGTCCAATTACGAAACAGTGCATACGTTACCGAACCCAAGGTTACACGAGCGACACCGATATACTAGTGAACTAGCTGCAACGGATTTACCCTCAAAATCAACATATGAAAATGATGATAGGAATCCGTTCAACGATGAAGTACAATCGACGAGTTCGGCGTCAGTTTCACCGTCTTCAAAACCGCGAACACCACCTAGGAAGAAAAAGCGTGCACCACCCCCGCCGCCAGTACGACAGTCTTCTTTAATAAACGGTTCTTCCGAAAAAGCTTCAATGGAATCAGTAAATGGACAACAGGTATATAATACATTTTAGAGTTGTCCGCAAAAATATACGCTACACTGTAAATTGTTGCGAACTGTCAGGGGCAATGTATCCAGAACCGTTTATTTTTTTATAACTTGGCCTAAATATTTTTAATGTCTAGATATTTTTCTAATTGCAAAGCCATACCTGCGCCAATGGTATTTTTTTTTATCTTTGTTTATAACTGATAAAATTGTGTTATCAACAATATCATAGTTATAAATTAATCAGAATTCATTTTAAATTGTATGTTTTCTACGTATAGTAAATTTAAGATAAGAATATTTTTATTTCTTTATTGGGTTAAACAGTTGGTTATAAAAAAGGAAACTCAGTATAAAAATATCGGTATACACAATTGCTCTCAGAAGTCAGATAACAAAATATCTATGTCGTTGAACGATTTTTCTTTAGATTAATTGTTGAAATAAATGTTTCAGGACGAACAAAATCTTGAAGATAACAAAAGGGATTCCGTATCTACTAACAATTCAGAAAATATCGAACAAAATGAACAACAAATAGAAGGAACTGTGAAAATAATCATCACCACTCCAAATGTTTCGAACACTAATGAAGTAACGGAAGAAAAAATTGAATCAATTACAATTTCAAATGAACTAAGTCAGGAAAACAGTACGACAAATTCTGTTACTATCAACAATAATAATCACAGCACAGACAATATTGAACAAACAAATGAAATTCAGATTACAAATATATCTGTTTTGGTAACTGAAGATAATTCTGTCTCTATTGAAAAAGACGAAAATGTAGTGTGTACTCAAAAAGAAGAAAGTAAAATAGATCATATTGAAGAACCTAGAAATACTGTAGATGTTGAAACAGAAAAAGAATTAAAACAAAATTCAGACAATAGTGAAATAGAAGTACCAGTTGTTGTTTTAGAAAGTATTGAAAAGACAGAATCAATAATAATTCCAGATAATACCGACAAAGAAGAAATCATTATTGAATCAACAGTAATATCAAACAATGACGAAAATGCAATTGCAGAATCAATTGATATTGAAGAAAGCAAAGATACAATCATGATTCCTGATCAACTCATTTATAATTCTGAGTTTACTCTCTCAGGTTCTGAAACGTCTTTATCATCTGATGTGCAACTCGAACAAAAACAGCAACAACTCGCTATCGAAGATAGTTCAGATTTATTGGAAATGGTCCAGAAATTGCAGTTGGAAGTTCAAAAATTGACGGATGACACAAACAATAATGAAATACCAACATCACCAAAACGAAAATCAGAAGTAAATATTCAACTGCAATCGGATGATTTTCCTACTGCACCATTATCGCCGAGATTTATCAGGTTACGACAAGATAATGCATGGATCAAACGATATTAGTTTAAATTACGTAATGCTTGTTTAATAAACAATTATTTATGATGTTAACTCTAATCAGAATAGTTATAATTAGATGTAAATATTTTATTTATATTATATAAATGTTATTTCTAACAGAAAATAAAGCTTCCCTAATGAATCTATAAATTACTAATCCTGGCCTTAAAATAAAGATTTTTAATATCCTAAAATTAATATTCAGTATCAGGAAGAAATTAATTTTAATTGCCTTTTCTAAATTTTTTTTTTTAAGCTGACGTGATAATCTAAGAATAGAATTTATTATTGAGATCAATTTTGAAAATAATATAAGAAATCTTGGTTTTGCAATAGTTCTCAATTAATTTAAATTATTTATACGAAATATAAATAATTTGTAAGTGTGAGATTTTTGCTTGTGGTGTGACATGTACTTTACATGTCAAAGCACGACTGAAGCGTCTTTTTCTAACTGTACAAATTTATTTAAATGATGCCGTAGCTACCTTATTACCATCCCGTCTGTCCAGTTAGTTTCATAAACTTTTTCCGTTTGCAATTGTGGTTATAATGTAATTACTAAATTAATTCTATAAAACAGCATTTTATAGTCCGTTACACAGAGGATGGATATTTAAATAACAATAAATTAAGCGCACTCGTAAAATAGAAGAGCGTTACATTAACACTTTTTAAGAAAGCGATTTTCACCTATAATTATTTAATAGTTATTAAGTAAAAGGTAACAACCATCGATATATGTTGTTAGACCAGCGTATTTTACTAGTTAAATTATATAGTCAAATCACCTGCTTTTTTAAGTCAAACGGGTTATTTACGATAACAAAGGCTTAGCCTTGTTTTCGTATTTAGCATATATGAATTTTAGATGCATAACTTTGTTTTTTTGCATTGCTAAAATTAAATTTCTGCAACTGTACAATCAATTAGAATTATAATCGATTATAGAATTGGTACTTTAAATTAATTTGCAATGAAATACTATAATTAATAAAAAGTAAAAAAACAAATATTGCGTGAGTATATTGCGAGTAAACTTTCCGACTGAGCACCGAGGACGAATCATTCTGATTAATTTATTTGGTCGTTTAGATGTATGACGAATCAAGGGTCGAAAACCTAAACCACATGGTGTGCTTTTTTTACGAGAACCATTTGATAAGTACTAACAACATGTTACATGATTGATAAGTTAGATGATTGATAATGCACTTTTATCGGTATAAGAACATATTTCATTTTCCACAGAATATAGCCGTCGCGTATTTGCATTCCTGGCAAAGCAGGGTGATGTAGAAATATGATAACTGGTCTGGGAACGGACGGTGGTGTTGTTGTGGTGGAACTGTTCATACTTGAAAACAATTAGCGTTTCACAGAATCCAACCACAGGGTAGTTTTTTTTTTTTTCGCTGGAATTTGCCTTATGACACCGTTAGATGCGACAGTGTATGGTTACTATACCGTGCTATTTAGTACTCCGAAGGGAAACGGAGATGCAGAATTTAAAATTTACATGCCTGGTTCACTAGAAACAATAAAAATAAAACATTTTACAGGATTTCCAGGAAATTCGTGCTTTAATATTTTCGTCTGAAGATACTGTTGCTGTCTTGTATAACAGAAAATAAACATAAAATTGTACATTCAAATTTGATATATTTTCTGACATTTTACGAACAGAAGCTTAACAAAATATTATTCCTACATATTTATAATTTGCAGGAAGCGAATGGATATGTAGTAAAGAGAATAATAAATGCTATTTTTATAAATAATTACACAATCTTTCACCATTTAACCCAAAATTAGTTTTCTGTACAGAAATAATTAGTATTTCTGACGAATGAAATAATCACAATTTAATGTCGTTTTTATGTGGGGCTAATCAATAAATTTCGTTGAAGTCTAGCGTAGGAGTAGGAACCGTTTGACCTAATAGATCAGTAGATTAAGAATTAAAGGGGGTGTTTGCTTTATCAGTGAAAAACCAGGTAGTCATTTTCTTTCGACCGTGTTTCTCGTTATGATTAGAATATTCGTGGAAGTCTAAAAGGTGAGTGACGGTACTTCATCATTATATGACGAATTGTTGGTGTTAAATTCGAAGAATAAATGAGAACACGAATATATCATTTCTGATTATAATGGTGTGTGTGTGTGTGTGTTTGTATGTAGAGTACGGTAGTACTGGGTGTCTATGTGTTGTGTTGTGGGACTCGTGGGGTCTGGGTTATTAGTCACAACGCGCACCACACTGAAGGTACTACGAGAAATTATATTTCACCGAAACTGAATCCCCCCACACTATTATTATTATTGATTCTAACACCGCTGCTTTCTAAGCAAAACGTTTTTATTGTGTAAGGGGAATCACCTTTCACACCAATACACACATCCAAACAATAACGGATATTAATTCAGCTGAACTCGTTTATAACGACCTCGCCTAACGCCTACTATGTACCTCATATTTAGTATAATATAGCAAATTTAATTATTTGTCGTTCATTCATTAATTTGCAATAGGATATTTTCACAAATTTACGATGCGCTTTCCAAGAATCAGCCCGAAGTTTTCGCCAGAGGCGGATCTACCCCAACTAGCACACACAATTGAAACGCCAACGGTCCGGGGAATAGACGTTTTTCAGCAATTCTACTAATCTTTAAAATCTATTTCATTAATCATATCATTGTGCCCACACTAATATATTTTAATTTACAATAGAAGGTCACAGTTATATTACTTTAATATGAGAATTTCATTTTAAAACCTCTAAAAGTTTTTATTAACTAACAAACGAATATGGCACGTTTTGGCATTCGATGAAATAGTAGAAAATATTTGAGAGAGCTTTTGACCCACAAAAAGCTCTAATCTGTGATCGTAATACGTGGTTTTGAAAACAAATATGTTTCATTGATTTCTTTATAATAATTAGTATATAAAAATAAATAGAACAGTAAGGAACTTATTTTCCGTTTTTACGCATTTGATGTTGACCTCGGATATTACGGATCATTGCTTGTTATATTATACTTGAGTAGAGTATTTTTATAATCGCCTGCTATGTACTACCTGGATGACTATTAGAAAAAATAATTAAAATTTTTGTGGTTTGTCAATGAAAGTTTTTTTTTTTAATCTACCTTAATAGTAAAAAAGTAATATTCTAAATATGTTCCGGTTTATATCCGCATAGTTGATGGCGTTCTGATAATCGCATTGGTAATTAAAACCAGTGGCGTAGTATACCGGGAAATCCGTCATTTACTGTTTTTTTAGTTCCGTAAATATAGAATTTCCACCTAGATCCTGGAGTTTTTTTTTTTACTGTATTAAAACTTAATAACCGACCTTGGGTGAATTCAGTTCATTACTCGATCGTGGGGCATGGGCGTCCGTATGGGAACGGCACTATACCTGAAGCACACAATTTGCGGTCATGACTAAATCACTGAAGACATAGTTATAAATAAAAAAAAAGAAAGATGTTTCGAAAATATCTAGACTATAAAAATGTTCTTCCCCGATTTTTTTCTTGGACTTTTTGCCTTTTTTCCGGATACCAGACGAAGGTGTTTGAACTAAAATAAAAATTAGTGTCCGTTGGGAGTTTCTTTAGCAGAATTCTTGGAAAGAGTAAATAAATTTATCATTGTTTTCCCTTCTTGTACATATAATTCTTTTGGGAATCGATCTACTGAACATAAATTGCGGTGTTCCCTTAAGCTGGACTTCTCGGAAGACGCAGTCCATTATCCGGAAGATTCCAAAATAACATCGATAAAAAGTGAAACAAAAGTTTTATAATTTACTACGAAAGAAATGAAATAAACATAGTAGTATTTGAGTGTGAGAACTAAGAAACACTTTCTTTGGTGCAGTGTGCGTTACGTTAGCGTGCTTCAGATAGTTACAAGTGCTTGAATATTTTTTTATTATTATGATACGGTTACCCCGAACGAAAGTAGTTTATTAGAATTTAGAAAGAGTGAGTGAGTTAGAAAGGTGTGCGAGTGAATAGCCACGACGTATAGCCATCTCCTACTCGTCATCGCGTATGTGTGGCAGCCAATGGCGAATCAGAATGATGCTGGAGCCCGATTTAAATATAAAGTCTCGTTGGCGAGAGTAGCCACAACTCAGTAGTATGTTGTGAGTGTGTTGTGAATTATGTGTGATTACTTGTGTTGTTCTACCACACGAAATGAACCAAACGCATAGGCGAAATGAAATGTCACGAGCAGCATGAATGATAACAAATTCACCGTGCCGAACAGTGTTTGCCGCCTTTAACTTTACCTCGAAGTTCGCACCCGATTTTCTCTGATATGGGCTGCCATCGAACGACAAATCCGAAATTTCTGTTATTGTATGCTATATTTGTTAACGCCGTCGTAAGTGTGTCACTGGCGGTATCCCTGTCGCGTCAACACGTGGATAGTCCCGGTTACGACACGTGGTTACCAAAGGATAACAGTATGGGTGACGTGCAGTACGCGGACGACAATGAAATTCACGACAACCACCAGCAGGATCAAGATCAAGATGACTTTAACGATGACGCAAGGGAGTTACGGACACTCAAGAAGACGGTCATTGACGGTCTTGGTTTCAAAAAGATTCCCGATGTTACTAAGGTAAATATATTATATATATATTCCAAAGTATATAATAATCCAAAAAGTACGAGTTTTTATATAAAAAATTTGCGCAAATTCAAAAAGAAACCTTATTCTAATCTAAGCAATTTTTATTTTATACATACATAAGCTAACATTATCGCAATTTCAATGGTTCAAATCTTTCAGTATTGTTATATAGTGTACAATGCGAATTATATTACGATATTGCATCAGATATTCAAGGTACTCGTTTGTTAAATTTACATATATTGTTTTGTTTTCATTTAATTGTCAAAACATATAATTGTGTGATACCGGTACGGCATAAAAAAAAAATCCCAGGATCAAATCCTAAACGGAGTGTGTAAGTTTTAATAAAATATTACACAATTGTTTAGTCGAATTAAATCCAAAAGAAGATAGGTAAAAATAAAGTAAAGTACATTTCCAATGTATACTTCTTAAAGTTTGTTTATATCGTTGCACATAATTTGCATATTTCGCGCAAACTTATGAATTAGTAAACAATTCTATGCACGACTTACATAAAAATGTATTAGCGAAGGTCAGTTTTATGACATTTTCCATGAATTAAACTCAAAAATACACATTAAATAACAGAGCACACAATGATTTGCTTTGTATGGTACTATGGACCGCATAGTATAATAAATAGGAAGTTTGCATTATGTTTACGAAAACGCATTACAAATTATATTTCCAAATGAACACGCACAAATCAACAATGTGTACATTATACACTCATTTCATGGCCACTATCTTAATTATAATAATATTCGTGCTCTACAAGTCATAAATATGTAAATATTTTTATGAAGTTTGGTTTAAATTCAAACAAAGATACATTTTGATAGATAATTATTATAAACTTCGTTTCATATTGACTACGGAATGTTAGATTATGATAATGTTTTTGATACAGACCATATGCCTAATAAATATTACTAGTAAAATGAGAACATATAATTAAACTAAAAATAAACTGTTCGTATGATGAAATCAAATCATTTCAATATGTAATTTCATATAAAGTCAAATATAAATTACTTAAACAGTGCCCAAAAATCTGTATAACTAGTTTTTTAGCACAAATATGGGCCAAAATATAATTTTTGACTACTTAGAAGTATTATTGACTCATCTTAAATTCAATTATTATTATTTACAGTTGAAATTTTGTTTATAATTAGATTACTTCACAATACTATGAAATTGTTGTCCTAAATAGTAATTTGTCATCAAAATATCATTAAGAGAATACTAGGTATCCACTTAAAAAAAAAATAATAATAAAAAAGTATATGCCTCATAACTATGTGGTCTATATGAATATTAACCTAATAAACTGTGTGGTTAGTTAACTTTAATTTAGGGTTTTATATTCCACGAATTAACTAATACATTATTAATTTGCATACGTTTAATAAATTAATTTTAAAATTATATATATGATAATATTTCATGATTCGTTTGGAAACAAATGCGTTGAGATCGTTTTCGACTTTTAGTATCTTTTTAGATTGATAAATGATATTACATCATATGTCAACGTTTCATCATGATATGACTCGTAATTTCATGAAACACAAGATTTCACGAAAGTCACAACTCATTTTCAAACATGAGTTGTCGAAAATTCAAACAAGGATATCAATTGTTCTTAATTACAGTTTTAAATTAAAAAAGTATTGAGAAAGTTTCGAGCAAATTTGCATATATATTTTTTTGCACGCCTATTAAACTAATAATACTATTATCAGTACATATATTTTCTTTTACAATTTATAATGGAACTAAGAGATATATTTGCTTTTTTTTTATCTATTTAGAAACTTGAGAACAGCGTTTTGAAATTTCTATTATAAATCATAATGGTTGCATCAGCCATTTTTTCCACGCATTATTGCGATTTTCTTCGCTTATTCATACATAACTTTCTTAACAATATTTCTCTTTTTTTTTCCCCTGCGATTTTTTTATTTTAAGTTCAAAGTCACGAAGTCACGATTTTATATATACTCGGAAATACCCAGCAACAATGCATAATACTCGGAAAATAAATATTTAAAACGTAAAAAGTTGCAAAACAATTTCTATGGTATTTAAAATATTTAAAGAATGTATTTTGAGATTTTTTGTTTTATGATCTTATGATTCATTCAATGTAATCGTCTAAAAATAATTTGGATTTAAGGTTATAAAAGCTATCGCAAAAAAATTCAGTGTCAAATGCTTTTATATTTAAATCATATTATTTTTTTGTTGTTTATTGTGAAGTAAATTGCAAATTTGAATATGGTTGTTATTTTGATATTTATTACAATATTTTCATTTATAATAATGACTCATAATATAAATATAAATCTCAAGAATTTTATAAATTTTCTTTCAACTTAATGATTCAATTTAACATCATAAAAGTCAAACGATAATAATAAGTTCAATTGAAACTATTTATATAAAAACTGAACACTGGTTGTAAACCTATTGAAATGTTGTTTCTACAACTTTCAAACGTTATAAAAACGCGTTTTCAACAAATCAATTAATTTCTCTTCGTCGATTTTTAAAATTTTCTAAATTCAATTAATTTGACTAACAATTTATTCATTTATACGCTTATTCTATATTTATAATGAACACAATTAAGGATTGAAATAGTTACTACATCGTGCCAATTATATTTCACGTTACAAAACCGATTACTCTAGATTCTTAAAGTAAACAATGAACTATAATAAATATCAAATTTAATAGCTATAAAAATGATTTTCATCTATTTTATATTAAGATCCTAATAAAATGAAATATATATAAAATCGTTATTGAAACAGATATTGTGTTTGGAATACTTTTCACTCATGTTTGAATGAACTATAATTTTTCGTTTGGAAAATAATTACTGACTGTAAAATCAATAATAGGTCATTGAACACTGCGTGCGTATTATTTCTAATAATATACATGCAATTATTAATAAATACAAAACAAATAAGCAATGAGCTGCTAGCGCAACATGAATAATATGTTAATGCACGGCGAGGCTCGTAAAATTAAGGTACAATGTTTGATAAAAACATGTTAGAATTGTTCGGGATTGTATAATTATAGTGTATGATAAATATTCTTCGATGAGAAACCTTTTTGTACAGATGTCAAATGTTCGCCGTGACATTTACCGAAGAATAATTTATTATAAATACTGTCAGTATATTAGGAAAATTCTAATATGTATAAGCTTTGTTGGGATGAGTTTATAATATGTCAAACGGGATTATATAATTGAATAAAAAATGGGTTTTAACAGAATGTTTTATATTTTTCGTCAAAATGATTATGTGTGTATAAAATAATAATTATTACTAACGTATATATGTATATATATATATATATATATATATATATATATATATATATATATATATATATTTTTTTGAATACATTTTTGAATGTAAAGATTCTATTGTGTGGGAAGAGGTACTAAAGAAAGCCACTTGTCACTTTTATGGATGAACAGACTACGCTCTATTGACATTTTGTCCGTGAGGCGTGAGATACGCACATATAACAATTTTGTTCATTATTTGTTAACAGATGAATGTAAGCCAAGACGAATATGTGAGAATGTATGATGTTTACTTGAAACGTCGCGAGCAAACACAATTGAGCGATTCAAGGCATATGCACTTGGAGCCCAAGTTACGAATATTTCGCCTAAAAGGTATGTGGTAACTTGTTTGGATATAAACGTGCGTGTGGTAAAAACTACCAGTTTCTGTCGCGGCAATAAAAAATTTGTGAAATACTATTTGTAGCTTCTCATAATAATTGATATTACAAAATAATTGGTAACAAATAGTGAAACTAGTATTTAAATATTTGTAATTTTTTTTTAAAAACTTAAATGATTTCAAATGTTCGGGACTAAAGCAATAAATGTATTCTCTAGTAGCCATGTGTTGTAATTGTAGTGCGTACAATTAACGACGTTAATAAAAGCTAACAAAAACCCATTTTTATTGCAGCAGAACGCGCGAAACATAGAATGGGCGCAACTCGACTAGTATTCAATATATCGTCAGATAACAATTTCAATTCGTTACAACACGCGACATTACGACTTTTGGCCACAGCTGCCGAATCGAATGGTCCTGTACGCGTTCAGTTATACCAGGTGCTCAAGAACAAACGTCGGCGACTGGTCGAGGAGAAAGACGTGTACCTAGCGGCCGGTGCGCCCAAGTGGTGCGAATTCGACGTAACATCTGCGGTTCGATCATGGATCGACCGGACCGAACGAAATTTCGGTCTCGAACTGCATTGTGTCGAATGCAACGAACGCGGACTTAAACTGTTAGCCGACTCATGTACCACCGAACATTGTTTACCGGTTATTACAGCGTTGTTCAGTATAGAAGACAATTTAAATAGTATTAATAGTAATAATAATCGTGAGAAACGATCGGCGGAACAAATGCTCTATTATAAAGCGAACCGAAAAACGGATTGTCATCAAAATAATAAACGGTGTTGTCGACACAAAATGGACTTTAATTTAAATGAACTAGGTTTAGATTTTATAATACAGCCCAAAATTTTCGATGGTGGCATTTGCAAAGGGCGCTGTCCGCCTCGGTACAACGCCGCTCATAACCATGCCATTTTGCAAGGCTTAATGTGGAAGAAAAATAAGAACTTGATACCGCGCGTGTGTTGTTCACCAAGTAAACTAGAGCATCTCGAAATACTTATGGTCGATGAGGATGATCCACAAAAATTAACAGTGAAAAAATGGGACAATATGGTCGTTCAAGAATGTGCATGTTCGTAAATTCAATGAACCAGTAATTTAATAATGAAATTCGATGTGAAAAACGCTTAAAATTATTCAATATCAAAAATATATAGATATATATAATCGTGGCATTGTTCATCGTAAAAACAAAATGAAGTACACTGCTTGTGCTATAAACGGTCAACAAATCATTTCATTATTGAATTACAACTAAAACTCATCTAAGTTAAATTTACTTAAAATGCTATTCTAAAAACAATCTGCAGTTGTAAACTAATTTTTTTCTGTGATATTATTTGCCGGCTCCATACTCTAAAATAAAATAAACAGCAACCATTCTGATGAATTGCATACCCAAATATGGACTTGATTGCCTCCTCGGCGGATCTTCAATCGAAACATTCATAATTAATTTAAAGTTAAAAAAAAATGTATTTTGTTTCTTAAATGAAAAGAAAAAAGACGTATATAGGCTACGGCAATTGAGAAAAAAAAAACCCCATTGTTTTAAAATGTATTATCTATAGTCGTTCTCAATGATGAACTTTCTCTTTAAGGTAACACAAAAATTCTTAATTATCTCGCGCAGACAAATTTTTATTTATAGTATAATCCGAAAATAACTTCTACCGCTGATGTTCCAATATATATATTTGACAATTTTGGTAAGAGTTTGTTTTATTTTCGTGTAAAATATAACACAGGAATAATTTCGTATAGAAAAAAGCAAGTAGTTGCGCGTTGCTGTTTTTTTCGTGTTTTATTATGTGAGTATGGTAGTTTATGTTGTATACTTGAATTCTTAGATTGTTACATAAGACATCTAATTTTACATTTATCACAACATATGTAGGTATTAGTGGCATGCGGACGGAGTGAGATACTCTCTATCTACATTCCATTAATACGTATAAAAATTATTTTTCAGGGAATTTTTTTTAAACACTAACTTAAAACAATGAAATATAGTATTAATACTTTTAGTTTTTCAACATTTTCCATTTGTATCAGAAGGGTAAACAATTCTTTTTATTATAATTATTATTGTTAATAACGTTTAGAAAGACTGAAATATGAATATTTGTTTTAATTTTTGTTAACCGTATTATTATGTATTTATTTATAACTGTCATACAGTATGTTTGATCATTTAAGAAAATCATGTTCTGTTGAGACAGTTTAGTTCTTTGTATTATCTTTGTATATAAGGCGATGTAAGATGTATAATTTATTTTTCATGTATAGATATTTATAATATACTAGTGAATAAGTATTTTAAAGTATTTTTATTTATTTTGTGATTTTTCAATACTATTTAATATACTAAACTTGATGTAATAAAATGTGATAAAATAGATATGTAAGGCAAATGAGAAATACAACATCTCAAATTAATTTCTCGACTTTTCTTTTCCGCACCCAACTTTCACCAATCAAACACATCATTTCAATTTTAAACCTACAAATCATTCGATATGACTATTCATATTTAGTTTTAATATGTAAGCAGCGTTGATGTGGGTGGTCATATTTATAAATGTTTCTTATTTTCATCGCGGATTTTCGATACAAATTGCTAAAATTAGCCGATGTGTAATATTTTTGTATCCGGCAGATATAGGTAGGCCGGAGAACTAATTCTTGTATATGGTTACCGTGGGATTTTTAACGATTTTAAAAATATTAATTACGTACATAAAACGATGAGCCAATATTCGGAATATTTGTGGTTAAATTTAAACCGTGTTTTAACATCTAACCTATGCAAAATGTAAATAATGATATTATAAACGCGCAACTCTGCACGTAAAAGAAGCAACCCGAAATACAGATCTTGTGGAATGGTGTTCGTTTTATTTTAGATAAAACAGTGTTTAGGGTGTTTAATGTTGTTGTTATGTATTATTTTGATTGATTGTCTGGCAAACGAAAATACTGTCGAACTAAATTCACTTCCGATAAATTATTCTAATTACTACAAACATTCGAATTTAGAACAGACACGAGTTATCGTTCTGAATCGGGAATTTATACACAAAACTAAAACCTGTAGGTGTTGTAAGCTATTTCATATAAAAATAAACTTTAAAGAGTGCCATCACCCACCAAATATTTTACATACCTAAATCATTCATAGCGAAGCACATTGTAATAATATTTACATCAATAACATACCAGTCGATTGAGTATTCTTAGATACTTTTAGAACGTTTATAACTTTAATGCTATTGTTATTTTTACCCTCCATTCATTAATTTAATTTTAGATTCGCAAATTTTATCAATTACGTCTTCGGGACGTCATCTTCGAACGTGTGTTTATTTTATAACTTATACACAAATATTTTTTGCTTTTCAATAAATTTACTGCAAATACACATTCAATTTAGTTTATTACGTAAATCAGAACGATTTAAAAAAACAATGTTTATTTTAAACATTGTTCATTTTGGAAATTAACTAGAACGCATTTTCTACAATAATTCCATATTTATAGAATTAATTCCATAAAAAATATTAAAAATTGATAAACAAATTTATTATTCGTTTGATAGAATTAT
The DNA here is from genome assembly GCA_944039245.1 of Nebria salina. NCBI lineage: Eukaryota > Metazoa > Arthropoda > Insecta > Coleoptera > Carabidae > Nebria > Nebria salina. Next base: position 1,729,058 of record OX063288.1, on the reverse strand, counting down.
TTATAAATGGTCTGTATAATGTATATACATATAAGAGCCAATAAGTACATCTGTGAGCATCTATTTCTTAACTCAAAAGTAAGTTTACGTAAAAGTGACAGTAACAGATAAAACATTCCAAATATTGAGATAAACAGTGTGGTAGACCTGCTTGTACTTAAGTTAGTTTGACTTGAATAACAAGTTAGGAATTCTTGGTGATGTTTTAACTTAATTAGCTTAACTAATGCGACAATAATTCCTTGTCAAATATAAACAGAATTCATGCAAAAGTCTACACTAATATGTTAAATAATGTGTGTGAATATAACGGAATAAAATAGAATAAATAAGTAATAATGACGGGTTTGTAAACTGTTTTTAGTTACTATAGAGCGCTTTATCTATATTTAAAATAAAATAGAAATATAAATACATGGCGCATTTTGCAGGCATTTGAAGCTGGCGTATTATATGCATTGGTATGTGATGTCTATTTTGTAATATCCACATATATATTTTATAAGCATACATACTAGTGTGAATGCATTCGTAAACGTTTTCGCGCCTTGATCCATCATTGGGATCTTCACGTATTTTTATTGCATACTTTAGGCGTATAATACTCAAAAATCACTTACATTTTCACGATTTTATTCATCTACTTATTTGATTTTCCCTCAAACACTAAAACGACTCACTTTATACGACTTTTAACTTCAATACGACCGTTTTCGGTATATCTCCACTCTTTACTAAATCGAGAATCTAATACTGTTTTGTCCATCTACGACAAAACACTCGACCAAACTGGTTGAATTATTATTTAAAATCACGGTGCATATATATTAGACAATAAACTTACTAATTTAACAAAAGTATGTTATATGATTATGGCACCTGTTTGACTACGTTACATAAATTTAAAGTTAGTATTGGAATTTTGTTCTTAAACATTGAGTACATTTTTCTTTTATTCGATATAAACAAGATAATAAATAATATATGGTTGTGTTTGTAATATTTTTTCGTTAAAATCAATATTTTTTGCAATGCGCAAAGGAAAGCAAAGATGTACTAAATTTGAAATTCAAATCTTGAATAAGTGTTTTTTTGTTGTTGATTTGCATATATAAATATATTGTAGACTCATTCATGTCTTCGTTTGCAATTCGCATTTGCATGAATAATGTGCGAGATGCACAGTGGAAACATGAATCTCACCCTTCCCCATCCAAATTTGTATTCATTAAGCCGCCAGTCTGCACAAAGTATTAGCATATTGAGCGTATATACAATTTTAATGAAGTATAATAAAATTAGTGGTGTAACATTCGCAAATTGTAGTTTATAACGATTAAAACTACCGGTGGATGGCGAAACGAATATAGAATATTTGAAAATCTACCACTCTCGCTTTGTTTAGTTCTGCTTTGTCAGTATGACCATAACCAATGGACTGTTTGTGTCGAAATGAAATTGGCGGCAATGTTCCATTCAATTATAGATATAGAGTGCGTACAGGATACAAGGAAATTAAAACAGAAAACAATTAAGAAATGTGTGTGTTCTTATTGTCTAATGACGTAGATAATTATTTACAAGAAATTTGTTACAATAAATATTTTAAATAAATATAACGACCTATGTGATTACATGCTCCGGCTAGCTACACTATCTCTATCAGGCAGAATTTATTATAATAGTCAATTCAATAATATAGCACTATCCTCCAACGAATGTCTTCTTATTGTGTTTAGTCACACCTGAGTGGTAAAGGAAAAGTAAGGTAATACATTTGTTTGCCTGGTTATGCATCTGGCGGTGACAAGGATGTGGTAGATGCAGGTGTAGATGCAGATGTGGTTGTGGATTCAGGACTTGCGTTGGAATCGGATTCGGAATTAGGGAGCGTCGTGGAGATCACCTTGTCACACAATAGCTCTGAATTATCGATCGTGACTGTGGTGGACTCGTCACAGCTAAAGTTTTCCTCTACAGATGCAGATGTAGGTGTCGGTGTCGTCGTTCCGTTAGGAAGCGAAATCGTAAAATTGTCATCCGAAATTGCTTGAGTTAATATTATTGTCTCAGTAACTAATTTTGGTTGCTTGCCTCGCACTAATAACTTTTTCACTTTTTTGTTATTTTTCAATTGTTTTTTCCCATTTCGTTTCACATTACGTAAGTTTAATTGTCTTTCTTCTAATTTCATTTTTCGCTTCTTTTTTACTGTCACTAATACACTTTTATCTAATCTTTGGCATTTAATATTGTCTTTATCGTGTTCGCATTCTTTCGTCTTATTGTTATTGTTGCGCACATTTTTTCGCACATTCATGTTGCCGTTGCTGTTGCTGTTGCCGTTGCTGTTGCCGTTAACGCCGCCAACCGGTTTCAGGCAACCCTTCGCATTTTCGTCAATCTCGCATTTGCGTCGTTTCTTCTTTCGTTTTTTTCGCTTTCGACATCGTAATTTATCAATACCCGCTGATTCACCACCGGACGTGTTTAAATTCTTGTTGCGTTGATTTTTTGTTACATCAGTGGTGCCGGACGTGGGACACAAGTGTCCGCCGTGGTGCCTGAGTGGATGAGAGGACGAAGTTTCTTCTTGGGAATTATGATGTAGCAAACGTGTAAGCATGTCCTCCAGAACTTCGGTGTTCACCGGTTTCGTGAGTACACGTGTGTAAGTGGACAACTTGCCCAGTTGCTGATTTACACGAATTTGTACCTTCCTTGGTTGGCCGCGACGATTCAAAGCCAAATACATGGTACGCCTTTTGTTTGAGTATCGTGCTGATGAATACGTATTATAATGATGTTGCTCAATCATCTCGTTGAATATACACTCGTCTAGAAATTCTTTCTGCAAAGCAAACAAATAACAATCAGGATTTTCGAACACACGCAGTCGATTATAATTAACAGGTAGGTAAATAAATAAATAAATAAATATCGAATGTCCTGTACGAATCATTAAAAAAATTAAAATTACAAACAGGATCATTACTGTATACATTTGGAGGCCGTATAATTTAATTTGCGCCATAAATCTCGCCATAAATTAATGACACACGTTTTTTAAATAATATAAACATAAAACAAGTTTATTCAAATTTTTGGGAGAATTACAAGAAAGTTGTTCTCATCAGAAACATCATCTTTAGATATTCTAAGGTCATATTTAACACCTGATAGTTTCTTTGATTTATAAAATATTTAGGACAAAGTTAAATGACCTATGTTTGTCGAACTTATCATTCGTATTCCAGCATAAAATTAAGAGTTAATTAGCTTGAAAAATTCATCGAGAAAAAGTGTTTTCTCAAGCAGCAAACATTATTTAATAACATTAATTTTCAATCAGTACGTGCGTCAACTACCTAGGAAGACAAGCCAAGATTATATTTTTTTTTTCCGATAACACGCTGTAACGATACAGTATATATTCAAATCAATAGTAAATAATTTCAAAAAAAAAAGCACAGACAAACTTTTACTTTGTGAAACTAAAGGAATTTCAATAAATATAGTTTCACAATTAATTAGCGGCATAGTGCATAATAAAGTTGATAAGAAAAAGAGACAACAATTCTAATTTCTACAAAACCGCAGTTCAAGCAACCTGACAATTACCTAACCAAATATAACACCCGGTAACTGTTTTTGAGAGGAAATATTTTAGTGAAAGTTAACTGAAGATTTAAATAGATTATTTACAACTTACAAGACATCAACACAATGTTGCGAATATTTTAATTTACAGTAACACTTCTACAGAAGTACATCGACTTTTATTGCTGTTGCCATCATAAATTATATTTTTTTTTCTTGCACTTAAAGTTCAACTATTTAAACCACCTTTATTTGAATAGTGGAATGTACGTGCGTTTTAATTAATTTTTTGCTTATATCAGAGAAGATTAACTTCTGCTGAACGTACATTGTGAAATTTCCGGAAGCAACGTCCAAATCTATTTATATCTGAATACAGAATTAGCCAGAAAGACATTGCAAAGTATTCACGAGTCACTAATTTTTTTTCCATACACCTACGATATGTATAGTTACATTATCTAAATATACATATAGTTTACAACATCATCGTTTAATAAATGTGTTGCCGTTTACCTAAACTAAACTGCGTCAATTTTATGAGCCTCTCAACAAAAATTACATAAAAAATATTCTAAATTGTTTACGGTGGTGAAACGATTTCGATTGAACTTTTGACAAAAATTCTAATTATTTCGTTTCGAAAATTATTATTTGCGTACTGGATGATATATATATATAATTTTTTTTTCAACACCTACCGATCCATACAGTAGTCCGCAGCTGTCCATACACAAGAACTGGCAAGTAGCCACACCTTGTATTTTCAGTTGCCCGATATTAACAGTTGTCCTTTGTAAAATCGCTGAAACATAAAAAGGGAGACAGTCAGACTTTACGATATTATAATCTTACACGTGACAATTCTTAAATACAAATAAGGACCGTCGAAAATGAACAAAATATCACGAGAGATCAGTAGAAAATCATCAACCAGAATTACTACAATTGATGCAACTATAATATAGCTTAAAGTATAATACCAAAATAAAAAATAAATAAATGAATGCAGTCATGAATTATTATAGTTTAATTATATTTTAACATGATGGATAACCCGCATTAATGCACGTGCAAGTAGTCGTTAAAATTTTAATTTGATATCAACTGAAAAAAAAATGTTGTTTTTTTTTATAAATTATAATGAAGTGTACAGGAGTATTTTAAATTTTTAATGAAATTGTTATTCACGGTAATTGTAATTAGATACACTAAAAATGGTAATTTGTTTTATATGTTGTCTTTATACAGTTACCAGCTATGAGAAATGTGCGGTAGTAAGCTCGTCAAATTTCCAATTTGGATTAATATTTGTTTAATTCTAGGAAATGAAAAAGAAATAAATGTGGCAAGCTAAATGACCGCGTTGCTGGCCCTCTTTCGGTATAAATCAAACAACGAAACAATAATATGAGTATATATCTATATAAATTGACATACATATGATTTATTCTTATCTTTCACTGCCTGCAATCAACAAACAAATAGTATTTGCTAAGTAAATGGAGTTGTTATTAAAAGTACAAAAATGAATATTTATGAAAAACACTTTATTAAACAATTTTCTTGAACACGTTTTATATAACTGAAGGTGTTCTACACACTATCTCATGTAAATCATATATCAAGATAATAGCTTCGCTTATGTATTTTTTTCATGTACGAGGAATTCTTGAAAAGCCTGAAATTTTAATCATATAATATGTTGACAGCTATATTTTAGCTTTACGCCATTCCAAAACATCAACTAAACCTATACATTTATTAAAAGCTATGAAATTTCTGACTTACCTTATGCACGAGCATCACATGATTATTGCTATTTAATCACATTTGTGTATCTATAAAACTTAACGCTTTCCAAAATCATTAATTATAAACGAATGAGAAAATAAATAAATAAATAAACATGACTAAATGCAAAATTAATCTGTAGCTTTTAACAACTCAGCTAGCTGTGTGTGTGTGTGTTGAAACGAATTTGTCGTTTCTTTACATATATTTATATACAATTCCGAATTGAATGAATAAATTAATAGAACGATTTCTTTAAAAAAATTTATGTGATAGGAACTTGAACCCGCATCAAGAAGAAACTTAAATTTATCACATTCTTACGTCTACTCGGCTTTGACGTTTATCCCACACACAAACTAAATCTACGACAACATTTTCGACGATGAAATTGATTCTAAATATTCCACATTAACATTTCTTCTAACATGTTGTTATTAGATTTAAAACATTTCAATAAACTAAGCATGCATAAGCTAACCTGATGTAGTATTTGACAAAGAAAAGCATGTTATAAATAGCATAGCACGAGGATTCGTAAAGTGATTTAACGAAACGCCAGCATATTTTTTTTCTTTTATAATAATAATAATAATAATAGTTTTTACAATTGGATTCATATAATATAATCACTTCACGAAACAAAGTTGCTAATTGTGCGCCGTGCATTAGCTTGCTCAATTAATATTTCTTTTTCATTGTTTATATAAAATAATAAAAGATATACAACAACTGTTTATTATTTTGTTAACACATGTATAAATGATACTAAACATAATAACTACATGTTTTCTTTTTTAATATACATATGAGGTTAATAATAATAATAATAATAGTAATAATAATAATAATAATAATAAATAGTTCAATAATATTGAATGATGATAAATTGAACCATGTTGAAACAGAAAATAATAATATCAGATGGACTTTTATATCTGTTACTACTAGGCAATTTAAAAGTGATCTAAGTTTATCATTTGAATTACAAGAGTGGCAATCCAATTGTAGGATCACTGCACTACGACAACTTATTGTACATCCGCTGTGAATGAAGTGGGCGACATTGCAATCATAATATATTACTACATATATAGATTTAGTTGATATAAATAAAAGACACACATAATATATATATAGTCATATAGCCATAGAAATAATCAATCAATCAATCAATCAATCAAAGAATAATGAATGTCAACATCTTTTTAATGATGAAGTCTGTCATACTCACAGCAGTTTCTGGGCAGACGTGAATGCCCAATAGTGGTAATACCTTCATATTAGTCGTAGTCCTAGCCATGACATCCAGCAAATTCGCAGTTGTATGGACAGTCATGAACGAAACGAAACGAAGCCGATTGTCCAAGGTAGTCTGTTAAATTGGCGGTTTTCGGCACAGCAGTAGTAGCTGCAACAATGAAGAAAGTGTTGACAGTCAGGATGGTCGTGATTATTGATGTGGTGATGGTGGTGGTGGTTGTTGTTATTTTTTTGGTGGTGCTCTACACTTTACAGTCAACTCAGTACAATTCAATGAATATAGATTACCAAAATGGTAGTCGCTTATTAAATGACAGAATGCTCGCAAAATATCGTCAATCAAACGTACTTAGTCATAACTCTTAGTCGTACCGTTTACATCCATTTGAAATGTCTTGATTTAGTATTAAGCTGTCAAATTACTTGACATTTTATTACTAAACGGTTATAAAATTGAAATCAATTTCACGCCAAAATGGGCCGTATAAATACGATACGATATGAAAACGCGACGCGCTCGAAATGTGTATTATGTTTGTAGAAAAAACACGGTGCAAACAAATATTTGATAAAAACATTATATTTTTTTTCCCGTGGATTACAATAGGTATCACAGATTTTGTTTTGTACCTTTTTTTTTAAACATAATTACTTAAAATAAATATTTGTTCAAAAATACATGTACCTATATACAAACAGTATTACATTATATGCACAGTTATAGTAGTATTGATTGCGATCATTTGTAAGCGCTTGGATGTCAAAACGGGACAAAGAAGATATTTCTTATATTGTGCACCGAAACCTAGTTGCATTTACATTTCAAAATCCAATAAAGTGTTTACTGGAATTTGATGAGCTAGAAAAGTAAATAAATCATTTATTCATCGAAAGCAATGGGTCAATTCATTTTTCATTGACTGTTTCTATGGCAATTATTTTAGTCATTGCCATACAGCAAATATGGTAATAGCGGCATGATTATTAATTACCGGCTCATACTTGTCGTTGATTTATGGCTGTTGACTATAGACAACTTTTTTTGTTTCATTTTTATTTTTTTATTTTGTGAATAGATTTTACTACTGTTATATACTATATATATATGTACATAGATCACACACATCTTCATTCAAAAGCGGATGTATTTTGCACAGCTTACTTTTCTACTTATATAAGGTTTGAATTCGTATAGATATTTTAAATCCAATGATTAAGTGAATGAAATGAACTTTCAGAACAGAATATATAGGTGTGCACAAACCGACATGGACCGTTGCCATCATCACTTTGCCGTCTTGTTTATTTTTAGATAGAGAACTTATTTAACTTTAATGTATCAGACGACCGTTGTATGCTCAATTATTTAAAGACAAGTAACGATAAAAAATTGTCTAAATATGCTATTTTTAATTATTTATTTATATTATAAATGCAACTCAATTCAAATTATTATATTATATGTTACTTCGTATTACTTGTATTGGCTGGAGTCATTGAACAGCACCCGGACATTTGTAATCCTCAATTCTTCAAACAGGCTTTGGTATCAGTCGAAAAAGGTTGCTGAAATAAATAAAATATTATTCGTACTAAATGTATACTTGTCAAATGTCTTGAAAATGAAATTAAATGACAAAAAAAAGGGTTCCATTATAAAACCGAAGCCCGCCACATGTACTTTATATAATACTGTGTCATTAATAATAAAAACTTGTTTGAGAAAAAATGGTAAGCCGACGATGTTCACACTAAACGTATAGCATATAAGAGTGAATTATATAATTATAGTCTTATTACACATGTTGGTGGTTTAGGCACGCACAATAACAAAAATGATCATTCTTTCAACAACTCAATTTAATGTTTAAATGCGGATGCGATATTTTTCACTAGCTCGAATGAGCGTGCGTTAACAGAGCGCGTCTGCATTCATTTCAAATCACGAATTTGCGTTAGCGCATCTGTCATATATGTTAAACATTATCAATCAAAATTAACTTATTTATCTTTTGTGATACTATTAAAACTCTATAAATCATATCAGCTTTTTTTTTTGTGACATTCAAATTAAAAATAACCATGGCATTTTTTTTTTGTGATTAAACGCACATAAAACAAAAACATATTTTTATGAGTTTATTATTTATGAGCTTATGAACCAGTTTGAAATTACTTCTTCTAATTACTGCAAATATATACAAAATTCAATTCTAGGTAATTTGGCAATAAATAAAAAAATGGCTTTAACGTTTTTTTTTTTAATATAATATTGTAAAATTATCACCTTAGAGGGTATTTTAAGATTAGGAGTAAAATCGATTATAGACGTTGTAAATATTTGTGGGATTTCCGAATTAATAATTGCGGTTAAAGTAATTTATAATTTAGCAAAAAAATAGTTGATGGCTTTCGAAGAAATATTTTTCTTTTTCTGACAAAATATACAGTTATTCCTAATCATTAAAATGACTATTTTATGTATATGTATTCGCTTGCTTAGTTTCGAGAAACTTTCAAATTCTCGATAGATGATGAATATAAAAATGCGAAAAAGTTATGAATAAATGTTCGCTGTTTGTTCAATATGTGCGTTAAAAGAAATATTTATTCAATCAAAGCGTTGTTGTTATGTTAGCAGTCAAATACTTTATTTGTTAAACACAACTATCTCTAAACCAAACGATAGTTTCGGTATTTGGATAAAGTTAAGCAAACATTGTAAACGAAAGAATCATTTGGTATTTTAACCGCTCAGTAAATCATTCAGATCTCTCTCTGCGGTGGTGGTGTCTATTACAATGGACAGAAGATTTTTTCCGGAAAAAATTATAATATATTAGATTACGAAGAAGTAGATTTACATACAATAGACATTCTGAAAATCCATGAATTTTAACTATTCCGAAGACCGCGGCTATTATGGAAACAATACGAAATAAAAAGTTCAATATATGTATAAACATACATCAGTCAGTGGAAATCGGACGAAACGAAACCAGATAAGATTAAATATCGAATTACTCGAACTGATTTAGGAAATTGGATCCCTTAGATTTCGGATTTAACGATTTCGTTTCCGTCTTCGTGTGACATTTATTGACACCATTTATGAGATTTGTCAGACTTAATTAAGATTTCAAAGGGGTTAATACGGGTGTACGCCTAATAAAAATATAATCTAGATAGAAATTTTCGACAGAGCCTCGTAAAATCGAACGAAAATGTATGTCGCTCGCTTGTTAGTCAGACCAAATCTTGTAGACCGATCTGAAACGAAACTATTTCAACTTAACACATGTAGTGTTGGTGTCCTCGACCTTCCATTGCATAATACCTCTTCCACAGACACGACCAGACTAGTGTGTAGGTTGATATAAACATAATATATAGATATATTACAACGAACGTGATTGAGTACCGTTTATCATAATTTTTTTTTTTTTTTTGAATCAGTTTTTCGTAATCGGTCCTTTAAACGAGTGAAACCAATTTGTGTCTATTTAGAATGCATAAATGTTTTGAAAGAGATTCACAGCGAGACAAATCTTGAGCTTAACTACCTAACCTACAAATATTTATGCCATCAAGAAATTAACACATGCTTTAGAAAATCAAGAACATCTCCATCGTACGCGTGTTGGGTAAAAAAAAAAAATGATGTGACACTATGACGCGATCAACGTCCTAAATATTTTGCTCATTTGTTTTCTTTATCCAAAAAAATGAAACCATCTTATCATTGAATTGTCTGATTGTTTAGCGAATCTTATCTTAAAATGTCAGTTGTAGGAATAAAAAATAATTTGCCTGTGCACCAATTCCGAATTATATTTTCAAAAAAATGTTATAAAAAGATAGTAATTTTTTTGAAAAAAAAAAAAAAATAGTAAGGTCACACAGAAATTGAGTTATAGAAAAATTGATAATGCTTAGCATAACTACTGGTTGATAGTTATAAATAAAATTTCATTTGAAAGTTAATCGCAAGGTAATCATTTTGTGTTAATCGATTGAGATATAGATTTAATAGCGTTGATAAACTAAACATGGGTTTATAAAAAATGGAAAAAAATAAAAAAAACTAGCGGATAAATCGCGATTGCATGGAATAAAATCGAAAGTAATTCACAATAGACGATTGTTTTTAAATTTGTTTTTGTGAGTGGTCGAGTTAACATTGGACGGTTTCGCAATTTCGCCAATGATTCATTTTCACATGGTTATGAGTACGTGCAAACATACACGTTGCGTATTCGCGAGTCGCCGAAACGTTTTATATACATGAACCTATTACGTGTGTGTACACACGTTGTTCGACATAAATTAATACGCTATTTTAACAAACATATACTTTATCACTTGCGTTATTTATAAATAAATTAAAGCGAGTCTCAATTTTTTTCGCTCTACGTAAATAACACCGCGCACACAATAATACATTTGCAATTGACGCAAACCAATTCGCAAATTTTAAATCAACATTTATTTACACATATTCATCGTGTAATATTTGCATAAAGTAATAAAACTAAAAAGAAGCTGTTACACTCACATTATTTTACGTACTCTAATTACCATTATTTTGAATAGGACAGACAATGAAAGTTTTACGTCAACTTTCTCCAATAGAAATTAGATTGATTTTTACATGTTGACCGTTTAAGATGACGGTCAGGTAGGTATTTCTTAATAGATCATCATTGTCAAATAGACATTACATAAAAACTACTTTAAAATTACCTATACATATTTCGACCACTTCAAACCATAAAATGTTTACAGTAGGCTTTTTTATTTTATTTTATGAGATTTGCTTTTCAATTCTATTCTAAATTTGAGCTTTTATATACATATATATATACACTTACCAAATTATTTGATGACTTTATAAATCTGATCATTAATTGGGAATCTAAAAAAAAAAAGATTATTTTAATATCCTAATATAGAAGATGATTTGAATATTAAGAGAATATTTAAGTGTTTTATAATTTGCAAATCAAGATAATGAATTATTCAAAACATTAAATTACCTGCATATAAATTCCAGCTTAAAACTGTCCTCCTCTTCAATTACGTTGTAACTTCATTTTCTGATATCACACATTTATTAACCGTATAAAAGCAAAGTAACTACTATGGATTGAATTAAATTTCCATTTACACTAACTAACTAGCACCTCCTACAGGGAGATTTTCCTATTAAATAAATAAATCATTTAACGCTGTTTCACCACGATGCAGGTTACAGTTTTTTTTTGTTGTAAAGTAACCTTGATGGTGATTTTTGCAAGTTCTAAAAATTATATTTTTAGAATCAACATAACACCGAATTCAATGCAGATACTCTGTCGGATATTTCTATCAATCGATTTCTTTTTTTTTCTTTCAAGTTATTTATAAACAGTTTAATGGCCTTACTGAACGTTTGACGAGCTCAACAAATGTGTAAAATTAGCTTATTATTCATCGCATGTAATTCCGTATCATTAATTCAAATTTTATTACTAAGATTTCACATACAATACATACGTCTTTTCACACAAAATTCAAGTACAAGTTCAAACTTATTTATTCCTTTTGCCTAACACAATTATTAAGTGTTTATCTCATTTGTGCGAGCTAATTCGTATTTTATAAATTCCAACCGCAAAAGTAACACCCCTTACCAGGATAATAGCTTGTGCTAAACTAGGGATTATCCCCTATAATCCCTACTGACACATTTACGATTTAATGGTGTTATAATAGTAGTAATCCAGCAGTAAGTGCGGCCTCGGTGTTAGTAAAAATGACATACTTTTTTTTGTGTGCAACAATAACAGTAATAGGTAAAAAAAAGCAGCAACAGCTTCTCATTAGTGTTTCAAAATATCGAATTAAATACATCTAATAACATTTAATCGCGGCTAGTTACAATGTTCAGCACATTTTATAATACGATATGCATATCATTATCCGATTTTTATTCTGCATATCCGCTTAATCAATTCATACATATTACGATTACGTGAGTTCGCACACGTAGTGCTATTTATGAAAATGAACCCTATTTATAAGGTTTTAAGCTGGGATATATGTATATATCCGTAAAGGTGTGTGATAAAAAAAAAATTTGTGTCCGAATTTTTGCTTCCGTAACTGAAGGACATCGACCGGCTCAACTCAATATATTTCGGCCGGTGTCAAGAGTTTAGAAGTAATTTTCGATAACAAAATCGATATCTAGTCGAACGAACCCGTTTTAATGAAACTTGTACGAATTTAATTAAACTTTTATGCGGTGGAAATGTCACGATTTCCTTTTCACTTCAACCGCACCGGCGCACATTATTTATACAAAATCTAATCGGGGGGGGAGAAAAAAAACGGGACTACAGAGTTCATTTTCTCGACGTGATTTTCGGGGATTCGTTTAAATTTTTTGGGAGAATGATTGTGTAACATAGTGAAACATGTAATGTCCTATTGTCAAGGACATATATACGTTCAAGCACTGGTTACAAGTAGGTAAACTGCATCGGCAACGCGCTCAAATGACCCAGAATAATGACCGCTCTCTGGAATTAGATAACTTCAAGAATACAGTGATTTCGCAACTCGACAGTGGAGCTTTAGCAAATTGGTGCAAACGAATATATATATACTTTTGTTTTATAGTGATGATCGTTTATTTGTTAACCGATTCGAAAATTAAAAAAAAACTCACCAGACATATTGTGTCTGTTTCCAGAGTTATAGAAAGCAATAAAAATTGTCGCGATTTTTATTTATGGAATGGTTATATCACTGATTAAAAATATATGAGAGCCAGCAAATAAGAAATCACGATTTGAACTCGTACACGTTTATTATATATAACGTAGTGCATCTGATTCGGAGTCGTCTAGTTCCACAACGACTACAACCCACGGAATCTACTTTGGTCAACTTTTAATGAAAACATTTTATCTCATAGACAGTTGCAGTGAAAAGGAATTAAATGAATTCTGAAAATAGCTAGATTTTTTTTTTAAAGATGAAACAATATACAGCATTTATTATGGATGATATCTTTGATTCTTTGAAGTAATATATTAATGAATGTATGTATGTATGTGAAATACAGAGAATCTGTCTATGTGTAATATTGTTCCAAGTTTAAAAAATGGGTGTAATCGTTTTGAAAGTAGACAACCAAGGTAATTCACAAAATATTTATAATGCGTATGAATATAAAAGAAAGATAGAAGAAGTGACTTACTGTAATCACTAGTGTCATCGGTGGTGCCATTAACAGTACCGTCTGGTAAAATCTGCAGGTGTCTGTTCTTAACATACATTTGAATTTTTCTTGCGGAGCCGGTGATATGAGATAAATTGGTACTTCGTTCGCTACGGATAGCGCTGTCATCAGAAAGGATCGCCTCTTGAGACTGGGGCTGATTGGCGACCACGCTGCTGTTTCTAGAAACCGTGCTACCAACGGGCACGGCAAGGGTTAATGCCGCAAGAGCACAAATAATAGCAGCAAACAGCCCCAGGTAAAACACCTTAACCATGACTGAGTGACAGATGTCATAAGGAGCCCATCGTAGGCCGCCCGAAAGTGCCACCCACGCGGTTATCTAACACTATTCATCCCCGAATCTATTGAGTTTACATTCTTTGGTCATCCATTGTTCACCTACATATTTTTTCTTACAGCATCCTTCCACTCTACTTCTAGGTGCAACAAACGCTCGATACCAAAAGATAAGAAGGCAACAGAAAAAAAAAACAAATGTTTCGTTGCGAAAAACGCTTGTTTGATGAATGATACTTTACGATTTTGAACTCAATAGCGATGCACAGAACACTTGATTACACTTTTGTTCATGATTGCGGCAGGTACTTATGTATGTATGTACTGTACACGCGTTTTAAAAAATACACGCGGCTCTAACGAAGAGATAGAAAGTTACACGTGCTACCTTCTCTACAAACACAAACGCACTGACTACCGGCCCGAGTTCGCACCAACTACAGTTGTACACAGAGCAGAGCAGAGCAGAGCAGAGAACAGCAGAGCACAGCAAAGCCAGTCACTGCCGGTCAGTCTTCATTGATTCGCCGCATGCTTACGTGCGGAAAAGTGCGAACGTTTTTCCTAATTCAGAATTAATTTCCATTCCTATATACATATATACATACATACATACATACATACATACTTACGTATGTGACTGTATGCATGTACTCATCACACATTACAAGCATCATTCCTCCCCCTTTATACTATATATACATAGCTATGCGGCTGTGCCTGTCTGTTGTTTAATAGTTCTCTCTAATTTTGTATCTGAAAATCATTCATTGTTTGTGATTTCTGCTTTTTATTTGTCTACGCAAGATGGGATCAAAAAATAAACTGGTTTTTATGATTGTGTTAAATTTTTAATTTGATTTTTTTAAATGTTTATGTAACTCCAGATTTTAACTGTATGTGATGAAACAAACCACAAATGTTACAACGTTGCCATTGTTAGGTTTTTTAAAGGGTCCACGAAGAGCATCTCTTTCGAGACTTCCCTATTCAGTCACAAGTTTTGTAGGAATGTGACTGACTGAGCGTATGTGTATGCATGTGAGTGTGTGTATGTATGTGTGTGTGTGTGTGTGTGTGTGCGAGCGTTAGGATGTGTGCTAGTGGTTTTTTGTTACGTGTTTGAGAGCAGCAGGCGGGCCATCCTATCAGTGTTTCATTTGAAAAATTATCTGAATGTGTGGAAGAGGTTTTAAAAATTTTATTACGTATTTTAGATAAAAAAAAAATGCGGCGGGTTCCTAACAGTACTTAAAAAATTTCGGTACACTGATAAACAACTAACCACATTTGGGAACCTTCAAATGCAAAGCAATTTAAATTGAAAAAATTACTTAACGATAATGTTGATTAGATATTATTAATAAGGTGTATAACGCTGTGTTCTAGTAGATCGTGTATATATTTAATAGCAGACATAAATGTGTAATCAGTTTAAATTAACTATATTTTTAACTTACCTACCATACTTTTCCGACCATCACTTATATGTTCATTAGAGTCCTCATCTTCTAAGTTCTTTATTTCTACAGCACAATTTTCACTTGAAATATTAGATTTATGGTAATAATTTTCATAATCCTATCACAATTTGCCCAAGCAAATTTCATACTTTTCATTAAAATGGGATTATAAACAAATAACGAGTATCTAAAACAAAAACAAAGTTAAAATAAAGTGATGAAAATAGGATTAAATTAAAATAACTACTACATAACATCCGCATGACACAAATATGAGTTACTAATAAAAATCTAATGGATCAATAGATTATGACAAAGTTGTTATAATGATATTTATTTTTATTTATTTATACTAAACGCATAAATTCTTCTTCAATAACAAATGGAACATAGAAATATTTATTTATATATATATATATATATATATATATATATATAAAATTAAAAAAAAAGATTAATAACAATATAACAATATTTTAATATCAAATGGTTAAGAAAACTGTTATTAAAAATTAAATAGTATTTCAGGTATTTTTTTTTTTTTTTGTAAATGTTTTATTATAATATTTTGCTATTTTTATATCGATTTTTTTTCGGAGTAACTTATTTATTGTACCTATTTTTATTTTTAAAAAATGTTTCAAATAAGTAATAACGTGAAATAAAAATCAGTTGCGTAGCTACGCGAATGTAGTAGTGATGAAGAAATGTCCGGACGAGCAAAAAGTAAATGAACAAGAATCGAGCAATTAATCATTTTGCGTTGAGTGTCACATAGGCGTAGCTACGCTACTGGTAATTATAATACTGTTAAGACAGTATCTTTCTATTATCCACCACACTATAGTGAATAAAATTGCGTAGCCGCTGATGATTGTAATTCTATCTGGCCCATTTTGAATTGTAATCTTTGTAACCAACGTAGTAATACTGGATTGTGGATCGGTTGCTTGCCGTTACTTGGCACAGCGAAATTCACCAAGGGCGTAAAGTTTCGACAGTTCTGGAGGCGCACATGCAAATGTCCTGGGAGCTAGAGAAACCATAACATTTAATTAGATGCAGACCACCCGACATCAACATGACATCATACTTGTATATGATGCGAGAACAGAATTGGGGTCCACATTGGTAATAATTTGTTCAGAAATGTTGAACGACTTTCAATCAGCGCTTCCAACATACACAAGAAGTGAAGGCTGACCATTTCACACAACTAAAAAAAATATATATATTTTCGCGCATTACATCACAGATGTGAATCAATCTACGACGTTTTTTTTTATTTATTTTGAAATTCCAAATGTCAACATTTTTCAGACAGAAAATTGAAAACCTTTGTTGGTTTTCTACCGAAATTGCTAACAAGCACTTAATTTTTTTTTTTTTTTTTACTTTGAACAATAAACCGAAACTGTTCGTTAGTTTTTCTTAGAACATAATTAAAATGTTCACATCTTCGTAGTTAATAATTACCATTTTCGATTGCGTCATAAGTTGTAAAATGTACGGTGTTACTTTCCCCCAAAAATCAAATAAAATGTTCATGGTGATATTGAAATTTTCTGATAGTGCTGAATTCGTATAGACCCCTTGCTCCAAATACACAGTCCATAACTAAAACGAGGATTGATATATAACTAATGTATTATTTTGTGTTATATGACTGTAATACCTGGCATAGTATAAACACGTGAAACAATGAAGACATGTGCAATACTGAGGCTTTCGGCTGCTCGGCAAATCCTGTCATTATAACTTGTATATGATCTGCAATTTGACAGGATGCCTCCTGGGGTATCGGTTGACTTGCGGAAGATGATATTAAATTGTTACTTAAACCGTACATTGACGTATGAATTAATGAGCCTAGTAACAACCATGAAAGGAGTCGTATATGTCCGATGCATTCCAGAAATTCTCGTGCACTATAGTATAAAAAACATTAAACTCAACCTTCACAAATAGAGCATATGTAAATAGCAATAGATTTCAAATCAAACATTTTTAAAAAGCTTCTTTGCGTATACTTCCTGACACTTAACTCATATTTTATGATAGTTGATTAATGCATGTTAGTATTTTTAAATTAAACAATTTTTTATTTAATAACATTAATTAAAATATGACCAACAATAATAAAACGAAATAAGAACCTCTTACTTGTACGTAAAAAAAATGTATGTTTTAAGTTTAAAGATTAATTAAAATTTTTTAAAAAAAATCTACAAATGAAATTACCCCTGTTGGAAAGACAGTGTGTTACACAACCACGGTAAATACTTCGATACGGCCCGGTTGTCTCGTCCATTACTTCTAGTAATTTCTAAAGCAACGTATTGAGCAATACTTCCTTTGACCAAGCCTCCTAAGGTATCATCATTCAAACCAACATCCGCACCTTTACGATAACTCTAAAACATCGAACTTCCAGTCATAATTCTGTGAAACTACAAAAGAGACTTAAAAGTATACCTTCAACTTATTCAATGCATGGAAATCCATTATGAACTCTAAAATATCGCCCAAGTGCAAACGCATACAATCGGATATACTGACGTTAAGCATATGCAAATAGTCGGTATTGTACGTGGACATGATATTTACGGCAAAACTAGTTGGTATTGCGCCGCCAATATCCTAAACGAAAAACGACAAATGCAATTAAAATTAATGAGAAATGGTTATTAATGGATGTCTTAACAAAAGAAGTAAAAACGTTCAGACTCAGAACGGAAGGAGATTTATTTGTTTTACCTGCAGAACCAAGTTGATCAAAGTGATAAAATTAGAATCGGGAATCGATGTTTTGAATTTCAACACTTGGACTAATTCAAATATTAACATTCGACAAAATATTAATTTATCTCGTTCCTAAAAATAATTACGATAATACATCATGACTAAAATAGCTCACAAAATACTTACTCTAGTGAAAGCCCTATTGCATAAATAACAAATATCAACCAAAAAATGATATTCTAAAGGTTGTGTCTGAACAGCGTGACCTAAAATTTTCGAAAATGGATCCAAAATTCCCTATAAAAATTTATTAACATTTATATCAAATAACTTTTTTTTAAAATATATAATTATGCAGATAAGAGTTGTGAATCAAATGAAATGGAAACACAACCTTGACCTGCATAGCTATATTGGCTTAGCTTACTTTAAACTGAGCAATAACAGGAATTCTCAAAACGGACACCATAATTTTTAACAATGGTATAACATCATCTAATTGGTTCAAGAAAAATACAATTCGCCGACATAAAATTTCAAGTTGTGAGAGGAGAGAACTCCATAATGGTGCGATAGGGCCTAAGCCGGCTTCTAATGGAATACAATCTAGATAACATGCCATATTTTGAAAAATGACGGTAACTGTGTCTACTGTAAGAGTTTTCTTCGTATTTAAACACTGAAAATTATCTATATTAGTTATGTATCGTGGTGATATGATAACCTAAAGTTACTTCTAATAAAAGTTGTAATGGAGCGATTGGATTAAGTTCACTAAAATCAAGTAATGCCTGAGATACACTTTTGAAAAAACGTAACCGTGCCTTGTCTGTGGCTTGTGTTTGGAAGATTTGAATAAAAACACCATTAGGCGCTAACTGATGGAGAATACACCGTAGAAATTGATGTGCGACGCTTATTGCTCCACCCGGTAGATGCATGTTTGTTTCATTTTGCCAGGGATACATAGCATCGACAGCGACTCTATATAAATGACAATATAAATGAAAGAGCCTTACGTAGTAAAGATAAGTCATACTTGGTCACAATGCTTAAAATATCAGGTAGCAGTGGTGCCGCCAGTGCTGGCTCTCGATGGATAAATGTACCTAAGACAATTATACATAATCCGATTTCTTCATCGCTATATTCTTCTTGAACTATACCACATTCAGAACACCTACCGAAATAGCCTTTATCAATAACAATTCAAATGCATTCTACAAGACCTATATACCTATCATTCACACATTCATTACCAATCCGAAACGAACTATGTTTTAAGTCGGCATTTGCATGATTCAGTTGTTCGGATTCTAAATTTAGCCATGTATTGTGAAGTGGCCCATACCACGTATCAGACTTACGGGTGTTATTATTCAACGAATTGGAATTTAGGACGTTGTCTGCTTTGCGCAAACGTGGTATATGATTATGGATAGGCCCTCCTAAAAAAAATATTCAATTACAAACTAATATGTAGCTAAAATCTATAGATTCAAACAAATAATGCATACTATATGTTTCAAAATTCGCTTGTTTGTAAATAGGCGAAGTTTCTTCTGTATCAGGTATATGTGGCGGTGATTCTAATGCCACTTGTTTTATTAGTTTCCTTGGACTGAAACTCCTTGATTGAATACCTTCGCCAGTTTTTGAAAGCTAGAACAATAATTCAACAATACGCAACTATTTATAAATTTTGATCTTGGCTTTCGAAGCATTTATAATTATAAATGTATATACTAGGATTTACACTTATAAGTACTTCTCTATGTATTTGTGTAAGACATACTTGATTAGGTTTGGTTTTTGGATTTTTTTGGATATTGCGATCATCTGGCTTTTCTGTGACATCAACTATAAAATTATATTTATAACAAAAGATATAATCATTTAACTAAATATTATACCATTCAATTGTAATCCTAAGGCTTGTTTAACTTTTTCTACTATCTGGCATATTTCTTTCGAATGTTGTCCAACGGGAAGCAGTCGTTCCTGGGCTGGTAAATTTAGATGGAGTTCAACACCAGAATTCTCAGGTGTTGAATTATTGTCCGTATTGTCTTCTTCCTTCACAGGTTCTGCAATACAAATTTTACAAAAGAAAAAACATAATATTGCACATATTCAAACCTGCTTGTTTTTGTACTCCGATGGGTAACAACCGTTCCAATGAAGGTGTTATTAGTAGTGGCTGACTCTTATCCGAACTTGAAATTGGCCACGTTTCTTCGCATTTTGGAGTAACGCTACTATCTGACGTAGAATCTGATAGTGATGTACAATTTGGGGTTCGCTTGCTTTTTTGCCTATACGTAGGCGCAATATATTCGTTATTCGGTAATTTTTCTTCGATGGAATTCGTCTTTGCATGACTGTTGCTTTTCGGCATCGTTTTTTGAACAGATGAATAATGGCAACTGAACACTCTTGACGGCGTGCTCTTTTTATTGTCCTTCGGTGTTGATTGTAATTCAAGATTGTTTGGTATAAACGCAGATGCAACCATCATCTTTATATTTTCTTGCATGCCCCAATTTTTTATTTTTGTTGTTTGTAATGAATCCTCCTCGCTTCCAATGAACCAGACTGGTTTCTTCTCCATTGACGACCGGATCTTTTTCGAATTTGGCGAAAGAATTTTTGGTTCGTACATAAACCTTTGAGATTCCCCACAATTTGTTTGTATGATATGGTCATCTAAATTTTCTTCAAATAATTCCTACAATATAAGAATTAAATAAGAATAAGAAACTACGAATTTCTTTTAAATATACCTGAACACTACCATCTAGAGTACTATCAGAGAGATCGCTTTCAGGTATAACAATTAATTCGGAATCAGGATCATCTACTTCAACGCTAAAATTATATTGTATAGTTCAATATTCAATTCTTCTAACAAATTCTACCTCATATCAATGTTTTTCTTTTTTGCCTTTCTGTCTTTGTAAGAACTCTGGGTGTCTTCTTCCCAATGAGTTTCCATGCCACCCGTAGAACTTGATACAAGCTTTTGATGGTACATCACTTGCATCTTACCACCTTTAGTACTTACAGAAATATGACTGGATTGTACATCTCCATAGCAAACCGGTGATAAGGGAGGAGTTGTAGTTGTTCGATCCATTGGTTCGTTATCCGTACCCAATGATGGTTGGCTTACATCTAAAAAGAAGTATGAGCTTGGAAATGATAGGTTTAGATGAATCTACCTCTGGATCGAGAAGGTGGAACGCCCATTATAACAGCTGCTGGTATTCGACGACAATGATGATGTTGAGAATCTAAAGTGTTGAGTACTATTCGAATCAACGACTGTAACTGTTGACACTGTGGTTGTTGAGTGTATTGATACTATAAATTATAAATCATGAAGTGTATATTTCTGGTTAGTTGTTCTTTTATGGGAAATACCTTGTAAAGAAGAACTATGAGAGACATAAGCCAACACCTACGTAAATGTGGTTCTAGATACCAAAGACTATAGGTGGGCTGTTGGTGTTCATTTATAAAAATATAATGCGGACATGGACAATATAGAAGAAGGAATAGTGATGTGTTCAATAACACCCAACCCATCAAGTGGTTTTGGTCGAGGAGCTGTGGTAAGTTCGATAAGTAGGCACTGAACACGGGTGAAATTCGTAAACGTTGTGGTGATATATACCAGCCCCGTTCATTCTGGTTATAACCAAGTAATAGATACAGGTGTCTCAGTACGATACTTTGAATTTTCGATAAGTATTTATCATCAGTTGGGTACGCCTATAGAAATTGTGATAAGTAAATTATGCTTTGATAAAATATGTATAAATATACCTGATCCGATCTCGATAGAAATTGCATAAACAAGAATACTAATAAATGAATCGTTTCTTTGTCAGCCTCCTCCAAATCAATAACACGATGAAAAAATCCTATTATATTCTCGTTATCCAGGGTATTGAACGAATGTAAATGACCATCTACAAAATAGTCTATTGAATAAAATGAAACGATATCTTCTAGAGTGAAAACCATTTACCCAATCCAAATCTAGAACTCTTTCTTTTCAATATCGGTGCTGAATATTGCCGACTATAAACTTTCTCTTGTTTGAGTTCGTGTCTAGGGACCATGGACGCAGGTGCAGACATTGTTCTTTTATAGGGCCATTTCGTACCAAAGCTAGCACTCAACGTTTTTATTGAACTAGCTCCACTACCATCCGACTGTGATAATGCTTCTTGGGCCCTATGTAACTTTCGTATAAAAGTGTCACTATTGAGATCTGTATTTCGTAAATCTGTAAATCCAAAATAATGTACTGAAGATATTGATAACATCCAGATGATATTACCTCGTAAATACGATAGGTCTCCTGATTTTTCTAAATTGATTTGAGCCTCTAAAAATAAAGTATCGAATCGATTCAGAAAGAATTCCCATGATAAAATTTTGCGGTCACATAGTAAATTGTGTAGTTGGTATAGAGATTGTAGAACCATTGGTCTGTCGACGATAACAGTGTCAAATTGGGTTTCAAGGCAAAAGACCAGATTCTGTAAAAGGTACAACAGTAAAAAATTTATAATAAGTGCGGGTGAGGCATTAATTTACTTTAATAGCGGAGTCATGAATGGTTCCCAGGTATAGTGTAGCGCGTTGAGCAACATAAACATTCGTATCGTCAATACTAGAAATCAAATAACAAAATGCATTGGCCAAGGCTGCTTGTAAAGATAATACAGATCTGAGCGGTGTTGAATCCATAAACCTAGCAATCACTGTTACCCGCTCTACAGCAACGAAACGCACTTTCCAGTCAGAACTGTGAAACTCTTCTTGGATCACTTTCCAGAATACATCTGAACCAGCTGGTAATGTGATACAGTGCAACAGTAAAGGTACTGTTACTTCGCATATATGTGAATATTCTGCATTACACAAATCCCACAAACTGAAACAAAGTATAGCGACATCATTCAGGCAAGTTTCTTAAACGTCAAACGTTACTTTTTAATTAAGATATTTTCTTGTGCCCAAATAAAAAAACCCCGCTGTTCTTTCGACGCCCTTGTGAACGCATCGCCGTGAAGGCATAATATATTTAAACACTGCAACATGTAGTAGAGGATATCTGGATTTTCGATTTTACAAAGTTCCTATACCAAACATTTATTATCAACAAATTGAGTATAATGAAAGAGGTGCTAGAGCATACGTTTAATAACTGATACATGTATTGTAAATATTCAGGTAGTTGATCGATGGTAAATCTAAACATTCCAAGTGATGTTTGCCATGAATCCAAACTATCGTTATCGTTTGCGTCAACTGATTGGTCACCATCGTTTTTAGAAAGTTTCATCGTCAGTATATCTAAACCAGGCAACAAAAATGAAGCTCCAGAAGAACGACAAGTTTTTGGTAATATACCGATATTTGGTTCAGACATAGTGATTCCACGTGTTACCCCAGATACTGATTTCTCAGCTGGCATTATTGCTGTTAGGTCTAGCTGCTCTGACACGGTTTCTACAGTTGCAGTCATTATCTGCAAATACATTTCGTAATTAGTCTCAGTATCTGAATTGATAATGCAACAATTTGTGCTATATGGGTAATCGAAATTCTACGAATTATATCAACGCGAGTATGTGCACGTGATATTGGAAAAGTGAAATGGTATAGGCTATATTTATGTAACACATCGGCCAGGTGCTGGTTATAACAGGAAAATGGCATTCTTCCAAGTGTTACGATAAGATAACACAATGGAATACAACTATGAATGAGAGAAGCTTACGGAAGCACATAAATATAAGATTAAACGTACAGAACAGACGTGTGGCATATGAACCAACACTCCACCGACTGAGTGTATTTCTGGTATCGGCATACTGATGACCACATCAGGTTTAGAGTCTTTTTTGTCGACATCCGGTGGGCTTATTCTGCTCAATGTATCATCCATGTTCTCTTCTGGTGGTGGCTGTTCAAAATTACATGCATTATTTGGTACAGTAAGACAATTCATAAATATATATTCTCACATCTGGTGGATTGACTGGATTGGTTGGTGACAAATATTTGATTAATTGCATTGAAAGTTGGTGCCACATTATACTAAGTTCACAATAACTGCATTCATATTTAATTCCACAATTGTGATTATTGATCCACGTTGCTGATACCATACACTTCAATAAACGGCTTACATCTTTACAAAGATTCGACATGATTCCAGTGTGTTTATCTACATCTTGCAGATTCATCTAAAACCATTTATTTTGTAAATAGGTACTAAATAGTACTACATGTAAATGTAGTATTTACCTGTTTTAAAAGAATATCTAACATAAGAATGCAACAAGACAAGTTCCTTTCACCATTATTGTCAGCTTTAAAAAGATGTGGCATTTTCATTTCGTTGACCAAGAACGACGAATCTTCTAAATTATCCTCAGTCACAAGCGCTACGAAGAAATCAAAAATCATTTTGTCCAATCGTTAAAAGTCTAAACTAAATACCTACATGCCGATTTTTCTATGGCGTAAGATGAATAATTCGGTTTGGCGAACTTCTCTTTTGTATCCCCTTGTCCGTCGCTCGCTTTCAATACTTCAACACCACTTTCAAATAAGGAAAACAACAAACTTAACGGGATTGTAATTTCTAATACAGTGAGCACCTGAAACAACTCACATTAATCTCAGTTACTTGGAATCGCGCGGTACAGAAATACCTGAAGCCAGTGAAGAGCTTGTTCTTGTGTTTTCGCTGACATCTTCTTGAATCTGGCTGCCACGAAGAAATACATAACCGTAGCATTAAAACCTAAAGGCGACATGTCAGGATCGAGAATTTTGCTCAGGATTATCTTTAGCTCTGGAAGTTCTTTTTCAGGAACATCGTTCACAACTGCTTCCATCCAATGGGGCATTATATGGTCCCAAATTGCGGGTGTTATGATTTCATATGGAACTAAACAAAATAACCGGTGCAAGCCATCTTTCAAATGAGATGTTCTAGACGCTAACGTATCCCTATAAGTGACACATATAAAAACTTCCTTTTGGTATTTTCGGATCTTAGAATTTACCAGTGTCCACCAACTCTAGCATAGTCTGGAGGATGTGGTAGTAGACATGATAAAAATAATTTATAATGTGTTGTTCGAATACTTTGCAACCAACTGCAAACGTAGTCAGTTTTTAGTTTCTCTAGAGTCCCTTCTTCTGGACCATTATACGAATATGCAGTCACATGAAACCAATGGAACAGCATTGCTAGTAATCTTCCAAGGATCTCAATTGGAGTGTCTTCGGTGGGTGTGCAGCGACCAACGAGTAGCCAGATAGCATATCGACCAAGTAATTGGCGTTCTTCTAAAGATATGTTATCGTGGTTGGGCGTTGAAACTTTAGTATCACCAGGAGGTGGTGCTTCTTTTGGCTCTGCATTCGATGCTTTTGCCTCCTTCAAAAGACTGTTATGCACATTGAAATAGATATACATATTGTGTTATACTTGGTTTTGACTACCTCACGATTGCTTCAACCATGTAGATTTGCATTTCGGCATCCATAGTCCAAGTCGGTGGTAGACTTTTATGCACCACATGGTCACCGCCCCGGCGGTTATTGTGTCGGGTATTGTGGCACTGCTGGCAAAATCGTATTGGGTGATTGCCATTATAACTCGCGCACTCCGTCGAGAAACATATCGAAATCGCAGACTTATCTATTGCTCTACAATTCTACATTATATAACTTGTAATATCAAACAACCAACAATGTGTACAATCCATACTAGCCGTGCTACTAACTTTATTTTCGCAGACCATCGAGACCTGCTGCATCGGGTGTAATATATCACAAAACATTTGATTTGGATGCTCTCGATGGATCTCATTGGCACATTCAATGCACAGGTACAACGGTGGTGGTGTATCACTCGCAAACATAATGGATATACAGTGGTCGTAACACACTTTCGCCGCTTCCGCATTACCAGCGTTTGGACAATTGTCTCGTTGACAGACAAATGGCGTCGAATCACCTACATGGAAACAACTAACATTTAATTTCAATGTACATATGCTTTCGCAAAAATATCCACCTGCAAATTTACAAATGAGTCCTCTGCGATCGAAAAGATTTGCGTTGAAGGCTGGCCAGTAGTAAAATAATAGCTTTGCCGAAGAAGATCTAGCCACAGGTGTTCCGTAAGCGATTACGCATAATAAATCTTTAAGTACGGTCTGTTTTAGGGTCATTAAACATTCAAGTAATTGACAGTGGTGAGCAGGATTGTTCGAATATTGAAAAATCATCATAATTATTGAAGCTACTGAATGAGAAATAGAATTTTCTTCGTTCTTTGTGTTATACCGAGCTACATAAAAGGATGTTTTAGATTTCATATCGTAATATGGGTACTAATCACGTACTTATTGTAAATGGAAGAATATAATAACATAAATAATTAATAATATCTTGATGTAATGTACTAGGTAACACTGCTATTGACGAAGCTGTTACAGAAGGTAAGGTACATATCAGGTCGTGTTCGAGGAATGGTAATAAACACCCTAGACATTGTAGAGCTGCTTGACCGAATGCTGAAAAATATCAAGTTTCATAAAACATATAGATTATCATCTTTCGAATTCTTAATAAACGATTTTAATGCGACTATCAAATTGCATTTGTGGAATGTTTTGAGCGTCACGAGTTTTCCAATAAATATACATTAGTTATTGGAATTTTTTAAAAGTGTGCCACGTGTGCTCCAGTTATTAGCCAACTGACGTCGCGAGCAACCGTTAGCAAATTATAGTCGCATTATTAGGAGCAAGTTGCGCAACCATAATATACCTTCCAATCCAAACTGAAGTAAAGGTGCCACTTCAATGAGTGTCATAATAGTAGAATATAAACCTTTGTAATCTAAATTAGGAAATAAGGCCAATCTAATAGAATCCATTTCTGGATTTTTTAGAAGTTCAAATGGAAAATCTGGGACATCTTTTAAAATAGCTAAAATAAATATACAAATCGCATTCATTGTAATAGTTGGTGGTAGTTTATTGTATTTTGTAACATACTTAACAGGGTCTGGGAGAAGTACTTGATGGTATTTGCGATATCAACTCCAGATGGAATTGGTAACACACCATGGAGAATTCGGAGTTGAAAATCGTGCAAGTTACGTATTTTCACTGTAACTATATCATAGAAAAACAGTCACAAACGTTATTGCGCGTTATGTAATATCGAATAAATATATCGTGCGCGCAACACTGGTTCTTTGAATTTGTTCATGAATACGTATAGATTTCGGACGTGAAGCATCAGGCAATGTTTGAAATCTATGGTGGCCAGTGAAATTGACACAGAAATCGTGGCTGCATGCAAAATTATTTATTTCAAAAAATTTGAGCGCCAACTACTTGGAAGAAACGCCACGATTTCAAGAACAATGGAATCAAATCTGTCGTCAGCAAGATGGATTACATTACAGTTATAGGAACATTAAGTAAAAAAAAATCATAATTGTAATAGATAATAAATAAATAAATGTAAAAAGTAAATTGTCTTACATGCAGCAGACCGAGTACCCATGTTGAAATAACAGTCACAATAATTAAACGGAAGGGAAACACTCAGGTCATATTGTTTGAAACGTGCGGGAATCTTCAACATAGACTCACACTTAGGCGAGTCGCATCCCTCGTCCGATAGAGCGTGCAAAACCCTTCATAATAAGTTCTTGTTTCTATAAGTTTTGTTCTGTTCGCTACTGAACAAGCAAAAATGAATGAAAAGAGCTTTCCTCATATACATTACATACATTACAATATGTGTGTGTGTATGTATATATGTATATAATATAATAATAAAATACGTGCGGGTTTTAATCAGCACAACATTTCAACGAACTTAACAATTATATTAATAATATTCCCAATAACCCAGCCAATTGTTCATTTAAATAACAAATTTATTAACACGAAACCCTGCCCCGTGTTCCTTCAGCTTCAGGATCAAAATACAACACAACTACTCAAATCAATATAAGACATGTATGTGTATTACAATGCTTTGAAGGAACCATGTTCAAGTTTCACTTACAGCGTAAAGTTGCATGAGAACGTAAACTTAAAACCTGGTGCATATAGTTATCCATCTTTGAATAAAATCAACACCGAAATCAATAAACATAAACCAAACACAAATTGTAACACTTAATAATTGGTATTGTCTATAGCGGCATGATCTCATAGTAAGTGAATGTTTATTTAAAAATATTCAAAGCCAACATATTTACGACTGAAATAGATGAAACACATTAAAACATATTTTACGTTTTCACGTCACACATTTTTTGATTGTAATTAGAAACAGTCACAATAATTGTTAAATAAAAACATTTTCATGTCGAATAAGCAGCATCAATGCTTTTCACAGCCCTCAATTTTTTTTTAATATATAATCAATACGCTATTTCATCAACAACAGAGTACTCTATCGGTGCGGTTTCAAACCCGCCACAACTACAACGCACTGTTAAAGACTGACCTTTATTTAGAATAATACCTCCATATATTTAATATTACTTCTTAAATATATCATATATTATTTTTTAAATTATGTAGTACCTTGAAGCAAGGAACTATACATAATTTGGCGCCAATAATCGTACCCGGTATTTGTAATCGCATAAGCGCATTTGAATTATATTTATAAAATAATATTGCTTCTGAGCATTTTTATCAAATGCAAATTTACTATAAATAATAATCTAGGTTGCGGAATGTATAATTAATTTGGTCAAGTGATTTGAAATATGTTAATAAGGATATTTTTATCTTATATATATAGAGTTTACGAAATTTTAATGTAGATAATTCCCGAAAAAAGTAGCGAACACATATTTAATACACAATATTTAAAAAAAAATTATTTTTTGTTAGAATTTGTACAAATTATGTATAACAATATAATTTAAAAAATAATATTATTTATATTTTCTGGAGCAACTAGGTGTATAATTGGCTAAATACTGATTAATTAATTAATCTTATGTTATATACTTCGTTGCACCCGCTAAGTAGGCTTACCGCATTCTTTCTTACATTGCTGTGTGTGGGAAAGTAAACTTATAATTTGAATTAATTTTATGATAAAATAGTATTTATTTAAAAAAAAATTGGACTAACTAAAAATGTATATATTAATTTGAGCTTATTGTAATATCATAGCAACTAGGATATAACTGAATTTTTGAAATTGCTAGATAATAGCGCTGTGAGCAATTTTGCCGGCAATAGTCGGCGCAAAAAACTAAAGCGCATCTATCTTCAAATGAGTCGCACGCGCATATACTGTCAGAGATATAAAATGATGGCAAGTTATTTTAGAATAAAGTAACATGGCCGCATGTTAATTACAGTTTTCTTTACTGTTTGCCAACATTTTTGGAAAATAAGTGTTGTTTGGACATTTTGCAAGATATTTAGACCTAACATAGGTAAATAAAACCATTGAACTATACTTTATAATATGTATTGTTTGTGTAGTGTAAAACAGTATACTAGTAGTGTATTATACATTAGTTTAATGATTACTTGTGAAACGTTAAATTAGGGTTAAGTTCTTATGGACAAATTTGTTTTTGTTGAATAGATTCCTGAGGAAGTTTGGAGTATAGCGAGAAGTATGATGCGACACCAAGAGCATCCTCACATTGCTCCAAATCAAGTCCAAAGAGATTCAAGCAGGTTTGTATTTAATACATAAATCTTGTTGACGGAAATCAATTTTATTGCGTAGTTGAGTTAACATTGTTCGTTCATTTGATCTTTACCGTTGCTCCAATTCCACTTCAATGAGTACACCCGTTTTGTATCAAATTAGATTTGCAGTTATTTGGTTGTTTTTAAGTTAATTTCTTTATTGATGAATACGCGCGTGCGTATTTCGGCGTAACTTGTAAATATATAATTTAAGTATTAATAAAATTTATCTGATTAATAAATGGTCGAAATTCTATTTAGTAAACTAATTCGACTACATTTCGTTTATGTTAGTAGCTAAATAGAGAAAGATGTACTTGTGTTTATTTTTTCAAATAAATCACGGTCAGACTGGGGTTACACAGAATGCCACCACCACCACCTAGAGGTCAACCTATGATGGTAGGCATGCAGCCAACTTCAGTACCCGTCACAGGTAAGTAACTTTTACACATGCAAATATTAACGTGCCGGCTTGGATTATTGCAAAAACTTTCCATCATTATATATTTCATAAACATGCACAGTATTAAATGTAAACAATGTCTAATCATAATGCGAAGTTTACTACTAATATAGTCATAATAAAAAATTGTTTAGAACTAAATATCATCAATTAAAGACTCACTTCAACTAGGGATATTTGTAACTATAGTGTCTAGACAAATTTACTTTTTTTGTTGAAAAATGTCATACATATGTTTATTTTTATTCGGCCGTGTTCCGAGATACCCTAGTTGGAAACCTCTTTAATTTACTTTAATCTTCATTGGTGTACATATACAAATAATTTATCTGTTATTAAATAAATAAACACCTGTGGCATATATGTTTAATAATTATTTATTTCATTTAAAATCCAACAAACTCAAAAATTGCATTACGAGTATCACCAACTAAATAAATATGTTGATCGCATAAACTTCTTATCTTGAAATTCTATATGTTACAGTATATATCATGATAATAAGTCTCAGTTTCATTCCTGTTGATTATAAACTGTACAGCTTTTTTAAAGATTCTTTTACAATTGTGAGACAATTTATAAATATAACATTCATAGCTTATAAAGATTTACCCATCAATGACACGGGTAGCGCAATTGGCTCAATAACTAATACAAACAATTATGTTCTTTTTAAATAATTGATTACATCGATTTAATACATTTATGCTTGAAAAATACATGAATGCATCTTTTCAATAACATGGGGTGGCAGCACAAATCTTTTGCATCAATTCACATGTGAACTAACAATGTATATCATCATTTTAAAATTGTATGAATAACATTTGTTCTGTAACTAATACTAAGAACGATATTTCAATGTATACTTTTAGATAAATTTGGAACAATTGGCACATTGAATGTATTTGATTCATTAGTAGAGCGATTAAAATTTCAGTTTTTTTTTATTTATTTTTTTGTTGAACCTTAAATTCATTTTTGTTAAAATTCGAATTAGTAACGTTGGAATTTTCTGTTTATTTCAGAATGTCGGAACAAGACTTCCATTTTTATTTTCATCTTATTAGTTATTAGTTATAATCCAGTGTGTGCCAAGTTGACAATTGACGAATTGAAACAAATCTTTGATGGCAAACTATGCATTGAAGGTATGACTTGTAACGCTCATATCCATACGGTTTTGGACAAATAGCGCTAACACAATAATTTTATCGTATTTTTTATAATTTTCTTGCAGACTTAAGGTTAGTGAGAGAGAAATGCTGTATGATAGATGTTTATGCATATACAATTTATATTTATTTAAAATGGTGCATATTCGTAACAAGATATGAATTTTTAAGATCATCCGATTATTTAAACAATCTTATATTATTGAACAAATTTTGAAAAAATGGTAAATTTTTATTGAATTTCATAGGTGTTCTAGTCCCTTTACCATCTGGACCTGCATTGATCACAGCATCGGGGATTCCACAGCAAACGGCTATAAAGTCAATATCTCCTGGTAAGTTGTCTATATCTGCGATGACGGTTATAACGTAAATGAAGCTTAAGTTTGAATAGTAATAATCTTGAAATAATATTATCAGTTGCTGGTGAACCAGAATCTCCGCCTAAACAATTACAAGCGCAACAACAAAATTCCAACAATACTAGTCTGCCCGTTAACTTGGCTAACATTAAAGAAAAAACTCCTATGTGTCTTATTAACGAACTTGCCCGTTACAATAAAATCCAGCACCAATATCGTTTGACAAGTGAACAAGGTCCCGCCCATAAAAAGCGTTTCGCCGTTACCCTGAAACTAGGTAACGAAGAATACGAAGCAGAAGGTGCTAGTATTAAAAAAGCTCAACATTCCGCCGCAGCTGAAGCTCTAGCGAAAACTCAGTTCAAACATCCACCACAAAAAATCATACGTACGGTTCGGTCCGGAAGCGCTGGTGGTGGCAAACATGGCACCACCGGCATCCTCACCCCGACCGTTGAACTAAACGCACTCGCAATGAAACGTGGTGAACGTACAATGTACCTACTTGAAACAGTTCCACAAAATCCCTACGTGCAGCAACCGGCAAACACATACGGTTATCATCGCAATAACGTGTACGGATCTCAAAGCCAACCAAGATATAGCTACGATACTCGGCGGAATCACGCTAGTGGCCGGGGTGGAGGCGGCCACTATATGGGACACTATACCTACAATCAGTATAAGCCGCAGAACTATTCACAACAGCAACAACAACCACAGCAACCACAACAACAACAACAGCAACAACAACAACAGCAACAGTTACCACACACCAACGAATTGTTCAACGTTATACTGCGTGTTGGATCCCGTGAGTATACAGGCGAGGGTCACACGGTACAGGCTGCTCGACATAACGCTGCTTCGAAAGCGCTACATGAACTCAAACAACTACCATCGCCCACCGAACCGATTACGAATAATAATGATAGCAGTAGCACAATCGAAAGTAGCATATCGGACCTAAGCACAGAACTCAAATCGCCCATCTCTTTGGTGCATGAGATTGCACTCAAGCGTAGTTTAAACGTTGTATTTGAAGTGCTAAGCGAAAAAGGTCCACCACATATGAAAGTATTTGTTACTTTATGCCGTGTTGGAGAACTAGTCGCAGAAGGCGAAGGAAACGGAAAGAAGATATCAAAAAAACGTGCCGCCGAAAAAATGCTAGAGAAACTTGCTAAACTACCAGCGTTACCCTATATAAACGATGTTGCACCACGGTTAAAACGTAAACGTGTTGTAAAAAAGAAGAAAATTCGGAATCTCGTTAAAGTGAATCAGGTATATTTATTAATTATCTTAAATGCTTTGAGTGTATATTTAATTATTTTTTAAAATCTGTTCTAGGAAATACCAGGCACAGAATATTGTGAAGACATCAATCCAATTTCAAGATTGATTCAAATTCAACAAGCTGGTAAAGAGAAAGAGCCCACTTACACAGTTGTAGAAGAACGCGGTGCCCCGCGTCGTCGTGAATTCGTAATCGAGGCAACTGTGAACGGTGTATCATGCACTGGCACTGGTCCGAACAAGAAACTAGCGAAACGTGCTGCTGCCGAGACACTTCTAGAAAAACTCGGTTATCCAACCGAAGCTTTCAGTCAACCCGTTAAGTCATCTATCAAAAGTGAAAAAGAACCACCCACCAACAATGAAACTGTACCGGAGAAACCTCGTAAAGTGAAATTTTTAGAAGAAAAATCAGAAGTTCCGGTAGGCGGGAGTGGCGGTCGTCAACTCGTGCCTGGCGTTCTATTGATGGGCGATCAGTCAGCAACTTACCAAGCTCAAAATCATGTAATTAACCTACTAATTTAGTAAGTAAAGAGCTTCAAAGAACTTATGAATTTTGTTTTTTTCCCAGGGAAAACTGAATATTAACATGCAACAAACCGCAACAATTGCCAAAGAGTTCTTGAAAGCTGGTACTTCACCAACAGCAGAAGCATTGACAAATAAATCGGGTGGAAAAACGGCCCAAACACCGAACAACAAACCACCAACAACACAAGGAATTCGGTCCAAGGATCAACTATTGTATTTGGCGCAGCTACTCGGTGTCCAAGTACAGTTCTCCGATTTCCCGAAGGCGAACCATGAGATGTATCTGACGTTGGTCTCCCTGTCGACAACACCACCGCAAGTTTGCCACGGTGAAGGTCCTACCACGGAAGCTTCACACGAGAAAGCGGCACTTGAAGCATTAACAGTTCTCTCCGAACTTGGTTTGGATAACGTCATACCAAAAAAGGAACAATCGTCATCATCCAACGATGGGTAAATGATCCGACCTATATTATATCTCTTTTACAACGTCTGTCAACACTCTTGTAACAGTTATTGTTTGCTTTTTATTTTGCTTTTATTTAGGAATGTTTTCATGTTGCAAACTATAACTGCCAACATTTGGCAAGTTTGAACATATACTTTTGGTGAAGTGATTTAACAGCGTTAGTATTAGCATCGCCGGGACATCTCGCAGCCATTCTCATTTAATAACAATTGAAAAATGGCGACTGACTGACCTAAGTTCTAACATTCTATTTCTTGACAACGGTGCTTTGCCATGATAGTTTTGATTATTTTGCAAATGGTATAGGAATAGTACCTTGTTTTGTTTTGTTTTGTTTATTATAGTCCTTAAATTTTCGGATTATCGACCCTAGTTTTATTAATTTATTATTTATTTTTTTATTTATTCGAAACCATTATTTTGCAGAGCTCATGCGCCGAAGAATTCCGTAATGGTCAAGTCAAGTATAATAAGCAATGGAATAAAAAAATAAAAAATCTCAAAAAAAAAAAAACTATAAACTTATAAAGGAAGAATGAAACTGAAAGTTTGTCTAACTTGATCGAAATTTTATGCGTACATTTCGCAGTTTCAACTAAAATTTACATAAAATTTAAATCACATAGGTTTGAAAAATGATATATATAATATGTCTTTTTCGTTCCTATGTGAATTTATGATATAATATATATTTGTTTGACTCTTTGTATATTGTATAATGCTACTTTCAGCTTCCATTACGCTTTTGTAGGGCAGAAAGCGTAAAGGGATTTTTCATTTTTCCTTATTGTAGTTCAGAATCAAGTAAGAGTGTGTGTACACGTACAGACAGGCTTGCTTATTACCTGAAATTGCAATAAGCGCTAATTATTAAAATTAAAAAAAATGAAAGTATATAACAAATGTTTAGTTCACCCTTCTACATATAATGTACTAATTTTCTCTGAAGTAAATCACTAGTAGTTTATATAATATAATGCAACGTATTAATGATATGTAGAAAGAAGACATCATATAAATAGTTATCTTTCAACATATTACAAGTGATATAATAATATACATGCTTGTTAAACTTTGTTTGTGACGACCACAAGTTTTTAATATTATTATAACCGTGTTGATCAGAAATTTATCAATTTTGTTTCCTTGCGCATTATATACATTTGCTTTTAATTCAATTACAAGAATTATTTACTTAAGGTTTATAAATGTTTGTAGTATGATTGGTGCTAAGTATGCAGCAAAATTTAGCAACCAAACGAATTTATTATTGTTTTTATTATCAAAACATCGTGTTACAAGAAATATGTGCTGTTTTTCTTTTTCGTGTAACAAACGATAGTAATTTAATGTCGTTTCTTACTTATCTGTTTATTATTGGGATTAACAATTTAGAATGTATTTTGAATACCACTGTGTACACACACATACACAAATACAACTTTGCACTCATCTGGGTGTTGATTATTTATTAAAAGAAATCATGATAATACATGTTAATTTGTTTTTTTCTTATTGTTATTTTATTAACATTTATTTTCAAGGTATAATATATGTACGACGATTTTGATTCTGAGCTGCACAATTAGCGGCATTGCGTGTAGATTGATTTCATCATTCAAGAGGCTTTTTATTTACAAACAGTTAAATAAAAATAAAGAGTTAAAATTATTCGTAATTAAATATTAATAGTGTTTGTTATTCGAGCTAATAATATTGTTGTACGTGCATTTTTCTGAAATCTCATGGACGTTAAATATTTATTATATCTCTATCTCTTAAAAAAAAAAAAAGCAAACAGAATTTTCTGTTGTTTTTTTTTTGTGTGTATTAACAATTCGTGTGTATTTAGCTTTACCATAAATGTCAATTGGTTGGTAAGCGTGGAAAAGATATTTATATATTGTCCCGAATTTGTGCATTCTCTTGCTAAGAGATACACTCACAGAACCCTAGGATTCGGCGAGTGATCTAAAGGGTTCCACGTGTATTTGGATTTGAAGTTTTTACACTTCAGTTCCACTGGTTCCAAATAGTCGGAGAAGATTTGTATTTTCGAGGAAATTACTTTCTAAAATATCTTAGTGTATGAATGACAAACACAATTCACTATTGTATAAAACGTTTTGTTGTATCTTGTGATGCCTCCCGAGAATTTGAAATCAATAAACAGATATATTAAAAATTTACTGTATTGTTTTATTTTTTTATAACTTACCATCTCCCAACATCCCCTATGAATACAGGAATACTTATTAAATGCATAACATAGTAAACTTCCCATAGAATATTCTTTATTCAACAAATAAATAATAAAAAATAGAATAAGTGCCTAAAGAAAGTCGGTAGACTTCAGATTTGAGTTTGGATAGGTATAGGTGAATAATAATAGAAGAGAATTACATCAAGATGTGTTTATTTTTTTGATTTTTCTATTTACACAAATTTATATCTTTTATAAGCAGTTATGCTTTGGATGCATTGATTAATTTATTTTTATTACATTTTCTAGAAAGAGTATGTCAGTACAATTTTTAACTAATTAATAATTACGTGGTTTTTGTTTGAAGGAAAAACTAATAAATAATCTCTAAAACAGATCATCACACTCTATATATAGATCTCCCGTGATTAATAAAATCACACGTCACGTCTCGTCAAAAGCATCCAAACATTATCATCTCAACATTATAGTAATAATTAATATCAATATTATAAGTAACAAAATTCAGTCGTGATGTTTACAGGAGATTCAAAATACAATCTTTATCTATATTAATTCATTGTCAAATAGTTATTTTATTTATAACAGTTCAATATTATCGGGAGCAGAGATGTATATAGGTGTAATTATCTTTTGTTCATTTTTTTTATGTGTTTTTTTTTTTAGTATTTTTTTTATTTAAATGGGAATATGCTCTACTTTCACCCTCGTATCAAGCTGCAACATTCATATTTTTATGTTGATGGCGTCCATATTTTTAGTATGGAAGGTGCTGTGCAATCTATTTTGAAAATGGTTATGAGAACACAACGACGCCAGTCTAGATAATTATTATTATCTCTTTAGATTCACGCGTTTATTATCGAACTTATACCTGGAACCACAATTAGATCAAAGTTTTAAAAAAAATAGAATATCAATTTCGACCCACAATTGATACTTTATTATTGCTATTTTCTTGGTATAATACAAGAAAAGTAAAACGTGAGTTTTCAAAAAAAAATACCTTGTAATTTTGCTTGCTCGGCAAGCTCAGGCGGTGCTGACTGAGCAGCTGGCGGTGGTATATCTGGTGGAGTCCATACTTTAACTTCACTGTGGGGTCGACTCATTAATTCACCTAAACATCACACACATATCATAACAACTTACATTTAAAAAATTCCCAATCATCTCTTACCTTCACGGACATTCTGCGTGACAGTAAATGTCTTACCCGTATCAAGTGGTACCGTCCAATTAACCGGGTCCGGTGATCTCATGATTATCTGTTCTGGAGATTTAACACGCGTTGGCTCAGGTGGCGATTTGACAACATGCTCCACATTTGTTTGGAATTCGGTATTCATATCCTCTTCGGGTGGCGTAATACACTTATTCTGTACGGCGACTGGATCAGCTGCGAATGTAAGTGTACAAAAAATGAATCATGTGGTAGATTATTTTAACTCTTTAAATTGATGCCAAGAATGTGTCTATGGGTTGTTGACTCACAATAAATCACTCATGCAAAAAACGTTTTCGTTTTCGAGAAATGCAATTTTGTTGCTCTTAACTTTCGTTTACATTTGATGAATAATAATTTTGAAAAAAAAATTGATATTTTTATGTGTGACTCACATTGTCGCTGACGCCTCAAAATATTTGATAGAGGAGATGTAGCCGATTCCCGTGGATTTCTTTGTTTCGCTGTCGAAGAACGTGATAAACGTTTCGGAGAACTCTTCTCAGTTACATCTGCTGGCCCGACCGATTGAGATCTGACTAATAGGAAATTAATATATATTTATAGATTTAAAACAATTCAAAGTACTTACGTTAGAAATACGTGGATCAAGTATCGATTTACTGAGCGTATTGTGTTAAACATGTAATCGAAAGGTAAATGAAACCAAAAGTGACTTACTTGTACGAAGCGCAGGCTTAGTACCGCCTGTTTTTTGCATTTTCTTTTTCAACTTCTGCGGCGAATCTTTTTTCGGACTAAATTTCTGTATATGTTCTTTTTGTGCATTCTTTCCATGGTCGTCTTGCTTCTTCGGCGGAGTTGGTTCTAACTTTTCTCTCGTCGGCGATAAGATCAAACCGTCATGTTCTATTAAGTACACATAAAATTAAAAACAATTAAATAAAGTACAGGGAGTGTTTATCATTATTCATGATAACCTGTTCCACCTGTAGTTCGCTCCAAGTGATGGCGAATTATTTCTCTCATCGTTCGCGCTGCATAGTCCGTAGTGTCGAGACTATTCCAGCAAGAATTCTTAACTGGTGAATTTTTTTTATTATTTTCTTCGTCTTTTTCCTCCTTAGTGAAGGATCTTGAAGCAGATAATAAGCAAAAAACATAAATGTCTCGTATCACAAGTTTTTTAATGCTGAGCTGAAATTACTTGCGAGTCGTTGATGCTAAAGATAGAGCAGACAAAGAACTACGTCGTGACACTTGTTCCCAAAGTTCAATTTGTTTGTTATAAAGTTCTGTAATGTGTTCAGGTGCCAGTTCAGTGCCCCAACCACGGAACTAAACCAAACCAAACCAAAAAAAGAAAACAAAACAGTATGATGAATCAATCAATTGCCCGTTTCCAATTCACCTTGTATTCATCAGCCTTTTTACGGAGTTCAACTACTTCTTTGAACCAATCAGCGTTCTTGCCGTATAAAAATTTAGGACCATTTTCGCTGATATCAAATGGCGTTTCATTCTCTACATTATAGATATTACGTTTCTCAATTCTCGTCTCTGGCGCACCTTGCGCATCTTGCTGCAAGAATGGCTTTTTCTTTTTGAATTCCGCATTGAAATGTTTCCCATCCACTTTATCAATGTTCTTGTTTGACGGATTGGCACCGGAATCGTTTACGAGTGGCTCAAGTTCACTTACTGTGACGCGAAAAATAAGTGTCAATAAATCAGAAATACTTATTTATATATATAAATAAATAGGGTATTTATGAGTATGTTCACCATCTTTGGTATCAACATTGTTGTGCTTCTTATGAACAATGGATTGGGGTGAGGGTTTAATGGCACCCATTGATAGAGATTTGCGAGGTAATGCATTTTCTTTGGAATGGTGCGAATCGACACGGGAATTATGTCCGGATGGCCAGGCAAATTGCAGTCGGTACTCAGTGCTAATTTTCGAAATTGCCTTCCTCAGTAATCCACCATCGTCCGTCGTGCCCTGTACATTTTTCTATTAAAGTGTAATATAACGAAAAAAAAAAAAAACATTGATTTGTTGTCTTTCGCTGACATGCTCGTAATATTTATTTTTGATATTGTTTCCTTTATACAATGAGCACGTTATTTTTCAACATGCGCGTACAAAACATTAGCGCACCCATGAATTTCTTTAGGGAAAAACAAACATCGTTCCACTGCAGTGAGATCGTGACGGTGCTATTGATTTTTCGAGAAAACTTTTAGTGCTAACATACATATGCCCTAGAGAATTTCATGGTACTCCAATTTGTACAAATAATCAAATTAAAATCACGATTATTGACTAAAGCAAACCGTTGTTATTATTTATTTAGGCTATCGATGATAATTAGTAACCATATGTTATAGCGAAAGTATAAACGATTCCGAAAATGCCGACACAACTAGTTTCCGCCGTATTAAAATCTATCTAATCTATACATGTATGTACTTATTGAAATGATTGACCCTGCTTAGCAAAATGTTGCCTATAATAACAGCGATCATTTAGCAATATACGTTTCGTTTGTTTGCGTTGTGCGTTCTCTTTGTTTATTATATTTCTGAGAGAGTTAAACGTGTTATGAAATTTATGTTGTTTATTTAACTGGAGAATACACAGAACAACCGGTATGAATAAAAAAAGAAATGGTCGGTTAGCAGCGGTTAATAATATAATGGTGCGTTAATCGCCTATATGTTTCGGTAATTTTGTTTGTGTTTACCATGGATTCCATCAAGTCAGGGTCCGAGTCTCTTCGGCGCGTGATCTCGTTCCGGCATGAGATATTGCTCATCGCTGACCC
Organism: Nebria salina; assembly: GCA_944039245.1. Taxonomy (NCBI): domain Eukaryota; kingdom Metazoa; phylum Arthropoda; class Insecta; order Coleoptera; family Carabidae; genus Nebria; species Nebria salina. The sequence continues at coordinate 1,688,291 of OX063288.1, read as the reverse complement.
TCTCGGAGGGCCCTCTGACCTACTTCGTCTGGAAGATCTCAACTGAAAACCTGCTCTCTCCTCCGACTGTAATTAAAATGAATACATCTCTATCAGATACACATGGCAATCAGTACAGACATTTTGTTCGTATCATATTTTTTTTATTTATTTGATTATTCGGCAACTGATCCATGCAACAAAATTTTGGAACCATTTTGAAACGTATTCATTTTAACAGCCATTTTTGGGTGTTGTTGTATATTGTATTTTAAATTCTAATCATGCAAAATTATAAATACTGTTAAATGGTGTAAGATTGACTAGCTGGGGTGTAATTAGCTGATGTTTGAAATTATTTTACGAGTTCAGTTTTTGATAATTAGACGCGAATTGTAAGCGAAACGTATACAATTCTGCATACTAATTATAATTTCAAAATCAGTGAATAACACCCCGTGAATCTTAGCCCATTTGACGGTATTAGTGGAATCATTTATATATTTACGTTTTGTTTGGTTTAGAAAGAACATTACATGCAACTTACGTAATTTTGTTTTTATATAATACAGGTTTAGTTTACTGTTTCAATATAAATAATGCTTGCTATCTACAACCGAAAATAATACCGGCGTGAATTTGTTGAAAACTAAATAAAATTATTTTGCCACTGCTGTTGGTAATTAAAACAAAAAAAAAAGTCCAATGTATTCAAATAATACTACCTATAGTTACTGGAAGCCTCAAGTAGCGACCGTTGTTCTGTGTATTAACCTTAATAGACGTATCCGTGCTATATATATATATATGCGTTGCGTACTAATTTCTACTAACTAAGTTAATTAATAATAATAATACGTTGTGAAGTGAAACTTATATTTAATAAATACGCAAATTAAAATATTATATTTGTACGAACTGGTATACATAGATATATAATATACTAATCAGTTAGTAATTACTAATTACAGTCATTACACTTTCATTCAAATAGCGCATAACATAAAAGATTTCGCTACATCAACTAATTGAATTATTTGAAAACTCATTATGCAATAGTACATTTTAAAACTAATGTTACACCCTACAGTTATGCGTTATCGACATTTTACGAGTAACAATTTGTAAAGTCGTTTATATAGTGCAGTAAATTGTGTGAAAATGCTTAGGAAATTTGTGCAAATTGTGTTCTGCAATGTTCGTATTAAGCGTTCTATCTATACTAAAACACTACAATAATAATTCATCCAGTGACGTCGAAAATTATACACGTAACATTCGATTGATTGCTTTTCTAAATGTAATATTTATTTCTAGCAAATATCGTCATAATAACTGAAAGCAATTATGATGCAACTGGGTGAATTATCGTTGTATTTTAGTACCAGATATTTATCATGCATGCCAAATAGTATATATTATAGAAAATATGTTAAGTATATTTGATCGGATTTTTGAATGTTCACGATAATTGAAGAGTGAAGTATTCCAATTTACCTTAGTCCGTGCTGGTTTGTTGAAAATACACTAAAGACGCCACGAGATAAATGTTTATATGCACTAAATCGTTTTGAAAATTTAGAAATATTTTATAAAAGTGATAAATAATAACGGGGGTGTATGTGTAAAATGTACAAAACCAATAAATCTGTATTGAAAGAAAAAAAGTTGGAAACTCCACCAAAATGTGATTATAAACTAAATCACGTTAAATGTATTATTAAATCTATATAGTTAAATAAGTAATTACTAGAAAATAATTCACTAAGCTTGCAAACGGTATCGAGTTACCCCGCCCTAGAAGAAACCCGCATAGACAGGTCAGGAACGTAACACATTTGTCGAAATTTACATTAACTACCACAACAACTAGACTACTGCTACATAAAGTCACATAAAATCATTATACCCTAGCCCGGTCAGGGCATATAGCAACGTCGCCGGATTCGCTGATGCCATCGTCTTCGTAAGTTATGAACTCATGTGTTCTGTAGGCCAGTTCGGGGTGTTTCTTACGACGTGGCATTGCAGGTTCCATCTTGCGACCTAGTCCAATTAAAAGCACAAAATAACCAAAGAAAAGAAACGAAGAAAAGTTTTTAATCGATTTATAATTAATCAAATTAAACGCGAACTAGGGAATCTAAATGCTGAAGTTCACCCAGTGACGTACGCGACCACACTACACTCTCAGGTCAAAGAACTGTAGCCTCCGCATTTCCACCCATGTTCGGTATAACATGCAATAAGTTTTTAATTTATTTCTAAATACCAACACGCTATTTATTACGAAAAAAATATATATATACATATGTGTGTTTTAATAACTGGTTTGCCATAGGTGTTATAGTAATCCCCCTGCGACCAGAGTTTTAAAAAATAATATGTAATATGAGTAGCATAACATTGTACAAGTATCCGGTTGGTCTTATATAATCTATTACGTACCTGTCATAGTTATTGGATTCGGTTGTGGTGGACGACGAACCACCTCTTGCCGAGAGCCGGTATATTCATGCCATCTATATGTACTCCGATATTCAGAATGCAACTATAAGAATTACCCACAATTTCGGTAAAGCACAAGTCAAACTCCAAAAAAAGTTAAAAGCAATGGTTTTAACGATTGGATGCGCAATATTTGTAGAAATATTATATGTAAATGGTGTTATTTACCTTATCAACAGGCATTGATGGACACGCTCTACACAAATTCCAAAATGAACCAATCATGAGGTATAATGTTAATGAACACACTTAAAACCAATATTTGTTAGGGAAAAATTTAGGAAATTTTCACTCAAAATATGAAGCCATATGCCGACAATTTAAGTACGCAGTATCGCTTTATTTTTCCTTTTTATAATGGAAAACTGCACGCACACACGCACTCACACACCAAAGACAATTTGTCGGTAAAAAAATATCACTGCCGCAATACCGGTCACAAATCTACTAGTGCGTACTTATTATAATATTGTTGTACGCTGGACGAAGAAGTAAGTTAGTAGAATACGCTCAGTGGTGCAGCGAAGAGCCGCTTGCCAGTCCTAAGCTGACATTTCTGCAGAAACACGAAACGTTATCCTTCGGGCACCCCACCAATTTACCGTGTTGGACACTGCTGCTGATAATCAATAATCTGGGGTGCGGCAAAGTTCAGAGCGACACTCACCGCCATGAACTGAATCAGCTTCAACTTCCGCTGAACTTTGCTTCCTTCTTATTGCTATTGCCGAAAATATTACGGAAGGATTACAACTACGCGCATTATTACCACAGCCTGTAAGACTCTTTACAAATCACATCTACAACTATTCATAAAAGGGCATTTGTGCTTTAGGCATAATACATGACCTACTTCACATAAAAATCTATATCAGGAAAGGTCGTATTAGATAGATCGTAGACGATAATGTTAATATACTAACACTGAAATAATTACAACCATTTGATAATGAGTATGGATTTTTATTGTTTTATTTTATCTAATCAATATCGTAATATATGTGCGTGTGGAGTTTATTGACCGCGCAATTTTCGTAAATAAAGCGTTGCCCATTGGTGGCTTTTAAACCAACAACAGAGCCATCTATTGGTTCTTAAATTAGTTTTCATCCCCAATTTTACACCTTAAAACATATAATATACCAGTTATGCAAATGGTAATCTTTATCATTTAAAATTTTTTTAAAATTTTAAATGGTTTAATTTACTGATAGCCTACTTCCATAATGCGCATGTTTCGTTGGTTTCGCTGATAACAACTGATAAGAACCTGGTGCTGCTTTGCGGTTTTGAATAAAACTAATACAATGATTTCTATGTTTTATTCAAATTAATAAGACCTGAGTTCGATGGTTATGCCATTGTGACATTTGTTGTGAATGAAAAAAATTGTTTACTTATTTTCAACATTAAATATGTTTTCGTTTCAACAACTTGAACCATTTCCAACAACATGAGCAATGAAAGTAAGACCATTTATTCGCATTGATTCTTTCGTATTGTACAGCAAATTTATTTAGAGTTATAGATGACCTTTTTAAATAACTACTACATATCAATTTAATATTTTTAAAAAATATGGAAGAATCAGCAGTGGATATTCGACCTGAAGGTGAACGTTGGGATCCGTTAGGGGCTCCTAACGATAATCAAGATGACGAACATCTACAAGCTGACAAAAGTCATTGTTATGACTACAATGATTGCTCTAATTGGTGATATATTTCTAATTTAATTTTATACTTAAATCTAATTATATATTCTCCAGTATTCATTCATCGGAACGGCTGAAAGCTTTAGAAGAAGAACAGGATACGTTAAACTCATCATTATTTGCGTTAACAAGACATTTCGCCCAAGTATTAATTCATTGTTAATGTCAATTAATGATTATTTTATATTTATTTTTCGTTTAGGTTCAGTTTCGATTGAAACAGATTGTCAGTGCACCAACCACGGACAAAGAAGACTTGCTAAAATCTTTGGAAGAATTTGCTTTTCGTGGTATCCCCGATATACAATTATGCGAAGTGATTGCTCAAAAACCAACAAACACGCATGAAAACTCATTGATAACAGCAAAAGAAGGCATACAATCACAGCAGAAAGAGTTGATAACTCAGTTAAAATTTCAATTAAGGGAACTGGAAAGCTATGCGTATGAAATGGGCGAAGCTGGATTACCACAAGATGTTCTACTCGAACGGCAAAGAGTTATTTTAGGTACACACATATTTAAACACAATTATCATTCAAATTAGGATTTTACTTCAAATTTAACCCGCTAGCATCGCGCTAGTCGGGAGCCATATTGGTTTAACAGTTATAATTTTAAATAAACGCGCCAATAATTTTATTTGGTTTTAGATGAACTGAGAACTAAAATCAATCTGGAAATTGATGAATTACAACCGCGTCAAATGACGATCGATGAGTTACGCCATCAAGTTAACACGGCTGTCGGAAACATAGTGAGCCCATTGAAAATGAAAGAGCATTTGGTCAATCAGTTGAAGACTCAAGTGGCTGACTTGGAGCGTTTTATAACGTTCTTGCAAGCAGATATTGAAAACAAGCATTGCACTTGTCATAAATCGCGAGATCTAAAAGATAGTATTCATATGGTGAAACGGGCCGCGGCTTTGTTGCAAATGTTCGCTGTCGTGCAATTTGGATGTGGTAGCGGCATGGATCAATTGCGAAAAACTGATATGCAACCGACGCAGCCGATGAACCACTGGACCGATATGCGAACACGGCTGCAACTGGCCGTTGCTTGTATCCTAGAGATGGGGTCTTCTCATGAAGATGAGACTGGCAACTATTCCAGCGACACTGATGATTCGGTAACTGTAGTGCCGTGTAATGTGAAATTAACGCATGCAGTACGAAAAAATTTGGCGGGTTGTTTGCGGGATTTAATGCAACATGGCTTATCAGCGGTATTATAATTGTTTTTTTTTTGTTAATGCAGGATCATTTATTATTATATGCGTGTATTGCAGTCCGATGATCAAATTGTGAGCTTGGTACCGTTTATGGGTTGTTTTGCGAAGAAGTCTGGTTACGTCGGTGAACATATGCATGTGTGGAATTTGATTTTGGAGTATTATTCGATTAAAAATGGGGATTACTTCAATACAACGCCTGCTCGTAAATTATCGCAAAGTTATAATTTAGATATTGTTGGCGGGAGTGCCATTTCGAATAAGCAAAGTTTGTTAAGTACGATTGGGAGTATTATATCAATACATGATCCATATAAACGGAGTAATGATTCACATTTTAAAGCTTTTGTTTGCGCTGCACTTAAGTAAGTATAACTTCTACCAGTACATATTTAGTCGCATGTAACACCTAGGTAATTGATACGTTACACATAACTAAATATGTACTGTTACGACCTACGAATATTTTCATAAAAACAAATATTTTATTTTTTTATTTAAAACATATACAATTTTTTTTATTATTTTGTAATCCTAGTAATACGAAACTACAATAATTTTTATATGTTTGAACGCAATGATGTCCCTAGAAAATATAAATAATACTAATAACCGGTTCTTTTGCATTTGATTGTGGGTTTGAGCGCGGTAATTTAAGTAACCGGTTACCACATGCATATGCAGGGATTATTATGAAAAAAAAAAATCGTACTTGTTTATTACATGTGGATTTTTGTTCTAGCTGCAATAAACTAGTAACTTGGTTGAAATTGTTATATCAATGCAAACAACTTGTTAAAAAATATTATCAACCATGGAGCTATGCAGTTCAAACCGGCTTTCAAGATTCGCTGCAGTGTTTGGATGTACTTACACCACTAAAATTCGACTTGCCGGTTGATTTGTCTGTACGCCAGTTTCAAAATATCAAAGATGTTTTTACTTAATTTATATTTCAGTTTTATCGAATTTATATTGTGTTTTCATATTTTATCCTTAGTACTTATTTATATGGAATACAAGTATAAAATATGTTTATTTATTTAATTTGGGAATATTGATTTATCAAGCACCATGTATTAAATGCAGTATTCTATTATAATTATTTGTTATAGTAATTAAAATGCTTTATGCAATATTCCAATTTCAGTATGAAATTAATTTTTAAAAGAATTTGACTGATCTGATTTGTTATATTAGTTGAACATTTTTTAAGAAATGTTAATATATTGTATATTTACATACAGCTAGTCGCAGTAAACCATTATAGAAATAATTTACTGTATAAATAAAGTTATACTCGGGAACTATACAACTTGTTTCATTTTACTAGCAAGTCGATGTTCTTAGCGCGGGTATTCAACTCAAATCGTTGCTCTAAAACTTTAGATCAACTCCGAAGTTAGTAATATAAAATAGGTCATATGATTTTGACATTTGTAACAAATTTCACGTTAAAAACCTTGAATAATGTTCAATGTAAAATGTGGGAACTGTTGAAAGGTAATTCAATCATTTGAATAAAAGTTAAACAGATAAATGAACTAGAGTCATTGCAGATATAGGCGAAATTTGGGCAAGATTATTTGATCATCGAGCATTCTTAAACGGAGAGAAAAACTTCACACTCGAACAGTTCGAAGTACGCACCGACACCCTACATAGTCTTGTGATTAATTAAAATTCTTATTATATAATTTATTATAGCAAAAACGAGAGGACAAGGAAGTCGAGAATTTATTTTTGTTATTGGAAGAAATTACAGACCTAAAAGCAACACAAATCGTTCGCTTTAAAAACGCAACTAGTGTTAATCTTTCCTGTGTCAATAAAAATTTATCTGTTGCTCAAGGAATTTGCAAAAGAATTGAGGATATTGAACTAAAATATAAAGAGGTCAGATATTTACTTTTTTAAAGTTATATTTTATAGTATCCAATTTTCTTTTATCCGAATTTAAATTTGATCGGGTATGATGATATTATTAGATTTACTTTCGTTTATCCGAAATTTTATTTAAATTTAACAGGTTGAATCTATTTTAATAATTGATTATCCTTACTTTATTAAAATTATATTGTTTAACTTGTGATATTAGTAACGTAGTTTCGATTGCGTTTCTTTTATTCGGTTTTAATCGTGTAATCGAGATTTGACTGTGGAAATTCGATTTAGGATACAACAATAATTCAAGCTGAAGAAGAACGCAAATTACAATGGGAGAAGTTTGTTGATGATATGGCAAGAAAGTGTGCTCGTGTTGATAATACATTCGTAGAAAAAGAAGAAGACTTACACGAGTTTTACGTTGATTTAGAACGAAAACTACAAATATCAAACTAAAAATGTATAAAACACTATCCGAAACGTACGTGCTGGTTAAACCAACCACGAAACTTTACGAATGCATAAAAAAATTAAATGACATCGGTGAGCTACCCGAACGAATCAAATACGTCATTTCTGCAGATGAAGCGAAAAACAATGAAGCACAAAATCACAGTGATTTTGTTACCTCCGCCGCAGATTATTCTTTCATATCTTCAATTGAAGATAAATTAACAGATGAAGAACTCACCTTTTCGCATCCGCAACTAGATACATTCGCACCCGATGATTCCAATACTTATTTACGTTTAAAGGATATTATTTGGATAAGTAGTCAGTTGGACAAACTACGGAATATTGGACATACGGTTTATTTGCACGATCTACTAAACGGCACTAGTATTTTCGTACCCGAAAACGAAGAGGTTGTACGTCTTCCAGAACTCGTAACGCGATGTATTATATTGGAGAATCAACAACGGAACAGAAATTACAAGAATATGACTAAAAACGTTGATAATGTTCGAAGACGAGAACCGGAGGATACAATTGCATATCAGCGTAAGTAAAAACGTACTACAACTACTTTTTTTTCAACAATAGTTTCATAGTCAAAGTAGAAAAAAAAATACGTTTAATATTTATTATAATTCCCATGAAAATTGCATTATGTGAAAATAATAATATATCAAAATAATATATTAAATTATATGTCAACATTTCATTATTAATAATTTCAAATGATTTATTGTAAAATGTTATGATTTCAGTCAAAGAAATGAATAAACAACTCGTCGCAGTTTTCCAGTTCGTGTTGTCAATCTTGACGGGATTTGCATTTGGTTTTATAGGAATCGAATTATTGATTGGTAATTTAGATTTCGGTTTTAGATTATTGTTAGGAATTATGTGTGCCCTTGTTATTGCGTTGGCTGAATTGTATTTCCTTGCAAAACAACTAGCTGAAGTAGAACCTCAATAATACCAAAAAATATAAACGACCTTACATAAAAAATTTAAAAAAAAAAAACCCATTTATAAAAACCAGTTTGTGCATGTACGTATTATATAAACAGAATAAAAAATAATAAATAATATTTTGAAATGTTTTATTTTATGTAATAATCATGGTATTTGTCATTCGGACAGTTTTAAAGTTGTATTATTTTGAAATTGTTCGTGTGCCAAATTTATAAATACATATCGTTTTGTTAAAAAAACACATTAACGCTCCTCATTTTATCAATTAACATTTTTTTTTTCTTCTGGGTTTTGTTGCTATTACTTATGAATCATCTTGAATGACTGTGGTCACAGTCATAACTGGTCTTAGTTTTTTCTTTTCACAGAATGTGTGCACATAGATATGTGTACTATTTTTAAAATATGTATAGTTGTGTGCCGATGTGATACCGGCTTAATAAAATCTCTGAATAATCACAGGAAATGTAGAAAAATAATCAAGAAAAGGTATAGATATCTCATTTCACCACATATTTTTATCGTTTTTATGTGTGTTGCCTTGTTCGTATAAATACTTGGAATTAAAATATTTGGATGTTGTATCGCCTCTGGTTAAATAGTAGCATTCCATATTTATGAGTAGCGTTTTGACAAATGTACCGTTTTCACATAATGAATCATCAATACAAATATTTCGGATTTTATAATTAATTTTAAACAAAGCGACCCAAGAGTTATGACTAACTTCTGGTGTCACAACATTATTTTATTTGTGTATGTAGAGAGAATTAACAATGGACATAAAAATAGTTTCGTTAATCTTTTTTTGGGAAAACAATATAATGCTTATCTATTATTTAAAAATGATTATGCCAAAAATAACAAACAAAGGAATTATAATAGAAAAACACACACAAGCATTAGAGTAATGAGAAGCATTTTAGTGTTAGGGAAGAAAATTGAATAAAGCACTCAATGATTTTTTAAATGTATTATTTATTATTAATATAATAATATTATCACAAATCCTTTTTGGCTCTCAGATCATACATACTTCAGTCGGCAACATACACTACATACATAAGTTTACAAAACAGTTACAGTTAATATTTATCGTTTATACATTAGATCACTTTTTTTATTGAATTATGTCTTTAAGTTTTTATTTATTTCTTTTATACAAAAACACAGACGCTTAATTAATGTATAACTGATATTTCTATATAATTTATATATATATACATACATTAGTTCTTTACACATTGTCTACATACCATAAAGATACATAATAACATCTTGCAAATGGTAAAAAGACCGTGGAGCTATTAAGAACACAGTTGAAAAAAAATAATATATAATAATAATAATAATAATTTGCCATGTAGAAGTGACATGTTTATTAACATAATTTATCTGTAGCATTCCAAATTCTATTGCACAAATGACTTGTTTGAAATAATGCACTACAAGTAAGTTTCGAATAAACAAGTGGCTTGTACATGAAGCCTACATAAAAAGTGATAGCGATTATAAAATTGTATTTACGTATCACCAGCATTGTCGGTAGTAATCTGCATGTTTGCCAATCGTGTTCTGCGCGAGTAAAATATTATTTATTTTAAATTAGCAATCGGTTGATAGGATCTTTAGGCCTTAGTTAGTAGTAAATAGCACTCAAATATATCGGAGGTACGACCCTGCCGTTGGTGGCATAAGAAAGGAGACATCTCACCTCCCTCAGCTGTTTGAAAATTTTTTTGTTTGCCAAGTGACGTGACAGGACAGGACAAGACACTTGCTTGATAGTCATTACACTGCGTTGCGTTACATTGCATTGAATTGCGTGGTCTGGTCACAATTGTCTTTCGAAGTGGTTTTCTTCTTTTTCTTTTTATACATAATAGATCAGAGGCACTATTATTAAATATAATATTTTTTTTTTTTTAATATCTTAAAAGATATGATTTTAGGAATTTTTAAATTGGTAATTAAAATAATATTATGCATTATTTTGCGATAATTTGATTCCACGTATAAAAATATATTGTGCAGTTTTAAGCCATTACGAAGTATACTGTATTATAGTAATAGTAGTTGTATAATAGCAATAATAATAATAATAGATAGGTAGGTAGATATAAAACAGATATTTATCATGAACATAATACGTTCTGAAGCTAGTACATACATTATAATGATGAGAGACTGAATAATCAACCGAATTAAGAAATGAAATCAGTGACATCCGACGGTACGGGGCCGAACAGTGACAATGACGATGACTCGATGACATGACATGGTTTTTGATGAGGTGAGGTGTGGTGCTGGTGTGTGTGTGTGTGTGTGTGTGGAGGGTACGCAACGTAACAAGACGCACTGCAATACAATGCGTTTGCACTGCAAGGGGTATATACTCTTGCATGTGTCACCCACACTCTGTTTTTATTTTCTTGTTTTTTGTTTTTGTTTTCATCTATGTCTATGTATGTTATGTGTTTGATTTTTTTTTTTTAATTTTGTTTCTTTTTGAATGTGTGTGTGTGTGTGATTACTCTACTATTGTGTAATTGATAGAAATTTTGATGGTCAAATATTGATGTAGGTTTAGAATATAGATGTTGTTGTAGTAGTAGTAGTAATAGTATAGATATATATATAACCAACACCGCAAACATATTTTTCATTGTTTGACTCAATACAAATGGAAGTCATGTTTAATAAAAATGAAAAAGAAAAATGGAGAAACCAAAGGTGCACAAGTTTTGAGTGAATTTTCACACGTTTATAATAAAACGTAAGGATAATAGAAAGTATGTATATTGTTCCCATGAGATATAGTATATTATATTCATGATGACGGTAGCAATCAGCTTACACTCTCTTTAATTTGTTATGATGATTATGATTATTATTAGAGCACTGTACAACAGCAATAACTTTTCTTCTCTTTTTCTGGGCTAAAGTTCATTTCACGCACTATTTCCGCAAACATTTCGTTTACATTTGTTCTGTTTTTGGCGCTTGCCTCCACAAATGGACAGCCCCACAATTGGGCTAGATTGTTACCCTCGACCATCGGCACCTCCCGCTGATGTTCTAAATCTACTTTGTTTGCAACTAGAAGAATTGGAACGCGCTCGGTACCCTTGACTCTGGTTATCAACTCCTTCATTGTTCTTATATCTTGAAACGTTTGATGATTGGTCAAGCTGTACACAACTACAAACCCTTGACCGTTTTTGATGTAAAGGTCACGCATACTGGCGAACTGTTCGGTTCCAGCAGTGTCCAATATTTCCAGTACACATGGGGAATTGTCCACTTCGATTTCCTTACGGTAGAAATCTTCAATCGTCGGATCATATTTTTCCATAAAACAACCGGAAACAAATTGTACCGTCAATGCACTTTTGCCAACCCCACCCGATCCAAGAACGACAACTTTAAACTCACGCATTGTCGTCTATTTGATATTTGTAAATGGTATTTTATATTCACGCATCAAACAGCTCTACGACAAACACATTGTACTACCAATCAACTAAATCCACACATCTTTTTTGTCACTTAAAACAATAACACGCACCATTCTCATAACTGTTTTCACTCACGCCGCCATCTTGTTACTGGTGCGCTGTGCCATTATTTCATCAGGCGAACCTTCAAAATACTTGGGCGAGGGACGTTGTGGCGCAAAGAGAAAATGTGTTAATACACCGGATATGTACATATCGCAGCGACCTCACTTTCTGTCTGTAGCAATGTTCATCACTATTCACACACACACACACATACGTTACGCACACGAAAATAGTATCACTACTGATGTCATCTAGTAGCATATTTATTTATTAACTCACGTCTCTTCTACTTTTCGTTGAAAACTGTTGGAAACGCCAGAGAAAACCTGAACTAAATTCGCCTAATATCAGCTAACAACTAAAACAAGGCAAGATACACCGACAGAGGCACACCTCGAAAGTCATGTGTATGTATTTTTTTTTTTGAATACTTATTTATGAGGATATATATATCTATACACTTACATATATAAATATATATATATATCTCCGACCTAATTTAATTAAAAATAATTTCCACCATGAAAATCATCACATTAGGGAAAACCGGATCGTAATGTTGTTATTCAAGTACCTAATCTCATTAAATAAACATTTTATTACATATTTGAGTGGAATGAACAAACATTGATTTCTATATGTATTTATTTTTAGACATTAACTGAAACACACAAAACAGTCATGGCACAACAAGGATATCCACCGCAGTATAACAATGGTGAGTACATTCATGCATATGTAGATTATGTTTATCTCAAGTATTTATTAATAACCTAAATTGTCGACGCAACAGGGCCACAGTATAGTTATCCCATGACACCACAGCAATACCCAAATGCTGGATATGGTCAAATGCAACAAGGAGGCTACCCTCCACCTGGAGCATACCCGGGGTATCCTCCACAAGGAGGAGGATATCCACCACCACAAGGAGGCTATGCTCCACCGCCCCAAGGTGGCTATGGACAGCCTATCGTCAACCAACCAATGGGTATGGAAGGATCTGGTGCTGGTAAGTTCTAAGAGTAATATTCCATGTAATTAGTTCAACTTGTTTGCGTGTCGTGAGCGACAATGATAAGACAGATCAGAACTAAGTAAATAACATCGATAAGAGAGGTAATAGAACTTGGATGCAGAAAAAAGTTCAAAAGTCAGTGAGATAATGATAATAGTTGTGTACCATTGTTCTGTTTATATAAGGCACCACGTGATATTTATTTGAAATAAATTTGGTCAGAATATGTTTACAACCATAATATTGTTTGATCTATGCACTGAATATGTTTACCATTCATTTATTCATCATTTCAATATTTCCGTTATAAATAATGCCTAGCAAATTGAGGCTGGATTTATTGCTAAAGAATATTCGCAGGTTGTTTAAATTAAAAAAATCTTTTAATAAAACTCGAGGGTACATTAAATTAATATCGCCCGAAGAACAAAGGTGGTTTTTTTGTTGTTTTTTTTTAAATTAAATGTCTCAGTGTTATTTCAGCAATGAACTAAGTGATGGTTTTTTTTATATTAAAGGTGGTTGGATGAATATGCCGCAAGGTCCAGCCAATTGTCCCCCAGGATTGGAGTACCTTACTATGATTGATCAATTACTAGTACATCAAAAAGTCGAAATATTGGAAGGTATTTATTACACTTAAATTTAAAAAAAACTATTTGATACGAAAATTAAATCAAAATTTTATTACAAATAATATCATAGTAAACATGGTAAAGTTTATCTTTTAGACAAGATAACGCATGTTAACAAGGTTTATTTATTCTACGTTTTAATATTTTTCACTCAAATTTTATATTGCAAATATTAATTTATATTCAAATACAGAAATATTAATATTTTCCCCATTTTCATTGTTCACACGTGAGAACACCTGATAACTATCCACGGCCAAAATGTATACATTTTAAGATTATTACTTTAATCCTTCAGACTTGTTTGTTTCCGAAATTCTACTTAAAACAATTAATAGTCGACTAGAAAATTTGCAGCCATTTTGAATTCTCTCACTTAATTATAAAAATCAAATAATAAATAGATATTCCATTATTTTGTTGCAGCACTAACTGGCTTCGAAACCAAAAATAAATTTACCATTAAGAATAGCTTAGGTCAGAAAGTCTACTATGCCGTTGAAGATTCCGATTGTTTGACTCGAAATTGTTGCGGTCCAATACGACCGTTCGATATGAAAATTCTCGACAATTATCAGAATGAAGTTATGCATTTATCGCGTCCCTTAGCTTGTGATAGCTGTTGCTTCCCATGTTGCTTACAGGTTTGTGAACACAATACAGTTTCGCCGTTTAAAAACTTAAACGTAAAATTTGACAGAGTATGGAAGTGTCTGCGCCAGCAGGTTGTTTGGTTGGTACCGTCCAACAGGAATGGAGTATATTAAAACCGTTGTTTTCTATTAAAAACGTAACGGGCGATACTGTACTGAAAATCGAAGGACCAATTTGTACCATGAGTATTTGTGGCGATGTAGAATTTAAAGTATTGTCCGCGGATGGTGAGCATCAAGTCGGTCGTATATCAAAACAATGGTCGGGATTGATGCGCGAAATGTTCACGGATACTGATTACTTTGGTATCACGTTTCCGATGGACTTGGACGTCAAAATGAAAGCTGTTATGGTGGGCGCATGTTTCTTAATTGTAAGTATTATAATAAATTGACCAGTTTTGAGCCCGATTTAATCAAACGTTCGTTTTAGGACGCTATGTTCTTTGAGAAAACCAATCAAAATTAATTATAATATGTAAGTATTAAAACGAATCGTTCACTGGATTTTTAGATGATATCTATTCTTTTTAGATGCCATATTTTTTCATGCACAAGTAACAAAAATAATAACTTTTTCTTCCCCCCTTGACTTGACAAATATTGATATTTATTCGAATATTGGAACTGAAGTGCTTTTTTAATGTTTGTCTGAACAAATTATAAGGTTTGAACGTTTGTACTGTTTGTGTGCTATATTTTATGATATGAATTTTACTGATAATAAATATATATGAATTTAAATAAATATTTATCTCCAATTTATCGAATTTTATTTAACCCGTTGTTTTTTATTACATATAAATAATATTAATGGAATAGTTAATATTACATAAGACGGATAGAAAAACAAAATATATTTTTAGAATTTATCACCGCTCTTTTTTTTATTAAATATATATAAATCATTAAAGGAAATAAATACTAGTTTTCTTAACAAAATTTATTACAAACAAATAAGTGCGTACTTCAATTTTTTTCTACGCTACTCATACATGTTCATTAATCTCTCAAATTTCAATCTAAGAAATTTTTAAGAAGATAAATTTTCTGAATGAGCTCTGTTTTTTTTTTGGCGAAAATATTAATTAAATGTGTTTTCTTATGGAAGTTGGTCATGAACTAAAAACAATTATTTTTGCCGAATTATTAGTATGTTTTTAGGTCTCTCACGTTTCAACAGTCTAAGTACGTTCAATGTCGTTCATTTAAATGGATAGTAAATAAATAATTGTGGTAGGTACATTAAAATTTCGAAAGTCCAAAATACTTGAGGAAGGTGTTAATTAACAGTAGTTACGCAAATAATGATTTTTTTTTTATTGCGTATAATTGACCAATTTTTAGAAACTCGGGTGTCATTTCGATACGAAATACAAAGAATGTGATAGTGCGATATGTGTACGTTCAGGTTCGCAGTTCAAGGGCTTTTGAAGTGAAAATAACTTGCATCCGTTACATGTCATCATAGATTTCGATAAAACTATAATAAACAAAAAAAAAACCTTAAAGATGCAATCATTCCCAACTAATTATTTGCAGTATTAATATTTTACCTTGAAAACAGTATTATTATTGTTTTTTTTTTTTTCTATCGCGCACAGCATGATCTGTTACTAGTCATGTGTGGAATATTAAAGGGGATAAATTAAAAACACACTTAAAGTGCTTGCGAAGCACAGTGTGACGTCGGCAATAAGTGCGACAAATAAAAATTGATCTTAATTTAATCACAACACGCGCTACCAATGTTTCGCCATTTTGAAACAAACAAATTGCGTATCAACCAGAAAACAACATAATAAAATCCACCATAACTATAAAATACATTTAGGCGTTAACGCGAATAGATGAATTAAGTGTCGCACACTTGAACGTTCTTGTTTTTTTTAATTACAGCTTGGGCGAGATGAATGGTGTGAGAATGCGGGGTTGTCCTCGGAAATGTGAATAAATGCGAAAGCGAAATAGAATAATGAATCTAAATGACATACAAACGTATTTGTATGAATAGAGTTGAATGGCGGAAGCTGGTCATAATGCCACCCAATTTGAATTTTTTTTTATCAATAAATATCATATAAAAACTAGATAATTGTAAATAATAAACAGATAATAAAACGTAAAAGAAACACTGACCTATTTGTAGAACTACCATTGCGGTAGACGAAACGGGTTGTTTTCAATTTTACACAAAAAAACCACTGCTTTTCAAACTTTCAACCACATTTCAAGACATTAAACACCAAACAAACATATACGTGAAGAAATCGGGGACATAGATAGGCAACGCTTTGCGTAATAGTATTTTATTACTGTTCGAACAAGGTTCCTTTAATATACATACATATATAAATTCGTTCGATAATATCAAGTTTATGTATGTGTTTTATTTAATTCAAACAAATTATTTAACTACATCTGGTGTGTAAGACTCTATAAGTATCTGATTTAAAATATTAGGGTTGATACTTAAAGTCACCGATACATTACAATTATATTATAATTTGTATTATTTGCATTTACTTTTTTTTAGATCTTATCGTTATTAATTGTTAGCAATTAAAGTTTCGTAATTTTCATCATTTAGATGACGTCAGACAGAGAACTCATCTAGTCGCGCCATCAGAAAACTCTTCCATTTATCAATTTTGTTTTAAACTGTATTTGTGTCACATATCGTGCAAAAATCCAACGTTAAATACGATAATCACGAGATGTAAATAGAACGAGACCAAATTAACAACAAAATAGCAATCACAACGGGATAAACAGTAAATGGTAAAAATGTTGCCAATAAACGTAAGAAAGTGTCACCAACCGTGATTTAGAAAACACTAGATACGCTCTCTTTTTGACGTCATCTGTAGTCAATGCCTAACTTTAAGATACATAACAAATAACACTAAAATTTAGTTTAAGAAGTTTAAAAGAAAATAACAAATGTTGATGGTATTTTTCGTATTGATAGATGTTATATGAATAAAAAACTCGAGAAATTAAATTAGCGCTTTAGTTTATACTAGCGAGTTTCACCGGTCGCCTGCAACAAGGAGGAATTGTTGTCAAGAATATTGTTATTTATTGATAAGTCATACAAAAACTAAAAGACTAGGGAATGTTTAAAGCTGCATATTTTTTTTTTTACTAAAACGAACTCAAAATACAATTTTATGAAAAGTTGCCCATTGAGGAATTATTTGCCCATCCGCTGGATCGACCACTCCTGTTGGCACAACGGGCAGCGATTGTTCTGTTTCACCCACAACGACATGCAGCAGTAATGGAACGAGTGGTTGCATTCACCCCACACGACAACGCAATCCTGTTTCCCATAATAATCCTTTTTGCTTTCAGCTTGGCAACGTAGACATGCATCTGCAAGAAAGAATTCAATAATAACATATCTAGGTTGAAGGTGTCCCAACTAAGATGGGGTTTTAGGTCCAAGGAGATGGACCACATTAGATTTCGTAAAACTAAGGTGAAATGAAATCGTTTTCGATACACTTATGAATCAATGCAATTTTCCCAAGGTCAATTGATATATTAAAAATAACTTTATAGTTAAACATCATTATGATAAGGTCAACGAATATAATGTATTATTTCCATTTTAAATTTGTATTAATACATGATTCTTTTGCGTTGTTGAGTAATAAAAGAATATAACATAAAATCTATCGCATCTCAAGTGCATTTATAATTGTATTGATGGTTAATTGTGCTCATGTACGTGAGACAGGTATAGCTTTCCGCTTGAATAATAATAAAATGAAAAACATCCTATTATTATTTATAAATTCTATTAGATAACTTAGCGAGTATATCTCGATCGGTAAATATGTTTCAATCGTGAAGCGTTTCGTGTATAGGAAGAGTTTGAACATTGTTATTTTCGTTAGGTTCATCAACATATTTATGCTAGTCCTACGTCAATGTGAAATTTTTTTATTGTGATTCGAAAACAATCGATCATATGTTTGCATAAGTAAACTATTTTGAATTTCAAATCGGCAAAAATAGATTTCGTAGGATAGGTAATTGTTTTAAAATCGTCCAAACTATTGTTAAAACAATTTTGATTCTGACAATATTAATATTATATTTTTACGTTATCTAATGGAAGCAAATCAAAATAATCAGTCTAGTTAAATCATAATCTATTTGTTTACCATCATGTTCGATATATATCTACATTTGAATTATGTTTTTATTACATTCTATAAATGCTTCAAATAACGAAATGCATGATCCTAAATTCTATTCGAAAACACGAATAAAATTGACCAATTCGCAACTTTTCTTTCGCGTAACTCATATTTATTCACGTATTCCTAAGATTGAATAAATTTTGTAATATAAATAAATCTATTTGAAGTTTTAAACACCTAATAGTTTCTTTTGTTGAATTTACTAAAATTTATTCTATTTGTAATTGTAAATAATATAATTTAAAAAAAAATGATACTAGCATCTTTAACCATAACGTATTTGCAGAAGATAAATACGTATGTTAACATCAGTAGCAAAACTAAAGAGACGGTGTAACGTAATATCTAAGACTAATGTAAAGCTTAAGGAAATATCCTCTTCAGTAGATAAGGTACAATCTAAGCATATTTGTGCGTATCCAAATATATTACGTTACACTGCTAACTTGACTAAATATGTATTTAGCTTTCCAATGACTGTGGTTAATTCGTTAATTTAAATTTTAATAATATACCGTTGTTCTACAAAATAATAATTGACAAATATAAAAACCATAACGTTGACCTCCAGCGACCAATTTTGCAAATGACGTCTCCAATGTAAATAGCAATAAAATAAACGCAGTTCATCAAATACGTCAAATGTTTTATAAATATATTAGCCAACTGTTTCTACATAGGAAATCAGCTGACTTCGACATAAAAACGATGTTAAATTAAAATTATTTTTAAACAATATAATTATATAAATAACTTTATCAAATAACGTATGTTTCCGCAGTATATATATATATATATGTATGCCCGAAAATAAATCGCTAACTAGTTAATAATCATGTTTTATTAATTGAGTGTGTGGGCAAATTTCGCTTCGCATTGGTCAAGGAATGGTAGGCGTAACCACTGGTCGTCAGATGCATGAATGACGTACTAGATGCGATCCGATACTGATAAAAGGTCAGTACTTCCAATCAATTAATATAGAGACACACAAACTATATAGGTTTAGTTATTATGGAATTGTTTACTCGGCTATTGCCAGCTCAATTAAACCTCGCGCTATACGCAATTCTATTTATTGCTAAATTAGTAATTATATATTTGTTACCCTAGCAATTACGCTTTCGCAATTTTTTTCCTTTATACTATTAAAACAAAAGATCTACTAAAAATATTACGATTTTTAACATATTACGCGTAAGAAATCTAAAGTTATGTTCAGGATCTATAAATAGATCCTGAAGGTGTGTTTCGTATTTGTGACCGTATACCGGCTGTGTAAATTGTTTTGAATCAAAACTATAATTGGTAATACTTGTTTAATAAATGTATCAAAAGCGATTAAAAAAAAACACTGCCGTTTATTTTAAGATTAACAAAAAACTTGTTGGTGACCAATTTGCTTATTTAAAAGTCAATCAGGTCTACAAAAAATGCGACAAGAAAGAACAATTTTAAAATAAAAGTTTCAATCAAATATAATAATTTTCGGTAAAAAAATTTGATGTTATTTTTCCGTAGTATATATTTATTTTAAGATTAAATGAAGTGTGAAGATAACTCATTAAAAATAATAAAAAGAAAATTGTTTACTCAAAATGAAATCGTCAAATAACTTATGTAATATAAATAAATAGTTGAATTACTTGATTTCCTTTTTTTTGCACTTAATCAGTATTTTGGTGATAATTCACTAATTAATAATTTAAATATCTTCATTGTTATATTTTTGATTGTTCTTTCATGTGATCATTACATTTTTCTCGCAACATCTAATAATAAATCTAAAATTGTTCCTATTTTACATATTTTAACAATATTTTCGGTTGAATTATATCAACTTTGGAAAAACACAATACTTATAAAATAAATGGGTGCATTATTCAAATGTTCGATATTTTTGACGTTCATGAGTTACAATAAAAAATAAAAACTTCCCATATTCCTGTTTCGAAGGTACGCGATTGCAATAAAACGAGTAAATGACTAAATATTGTTAATCAAATTAATGATGACGAAAAAAATGTTAATATGCGTCATTGCATGATTAAATTAGGCTTATACTTAAGTGATTTCACAATTTCTTTTAAAATTTAATCATTTTGTTTATAATTCTCGATATCTATAGTTGATAATATTTAAGAATTTCAAACAAAAAATAATGTATGTTTATAACAAGGTGAGGTATGATACAGTTACCAATAAATAGTCTATTAATTATGATATAAAACTGGTTTTTCTTCTATTTTGCGCACATAAAATTATGTTACAACATACAATAACAGCGTTGTATGAAATAACTTTCAAATATTGTTTTACTTTGACGGACCGCGAACCAAATGTATATATATACATAAAAAAAATTGTTGCGAATTATCTAAAGACTATATTATTATTATTATGACCTCGATAAGTATATTATGTATAGTATTTACAATAAGGATAGATTTATGCATATATCATGCTACACGGCATTTAGTGTTCTGATAGCGCAAAAAAATAGTTAATTTTTCGTAAACAAAAACATAGATATATTACGTAAATTCAATAACAGTAACTGTTGCATTATATCATCCAAACACACACCCATTCTCTTAAAGTCAAATATAAAAGATCACTTTATTATTGATAGATTATATTATCAATGGACTGTGCACGGTGGATTAATTGAATTTCCTGCGAAAAGATTTACCTTACGTGACTCAATTCCAGTCCATAGTTTATATTTATAGATAAATGAAATATGAACCTTATTGTCTTAGAAAACAAAACAATTGCGATGATTTATATGAAACATAAAACTATATTGTAAATTAATGATAGAAGCGTTTAAAAATATTTTCGAAAATGATCAATCAATGGCAAATATTTGATTGAATGCGGAAAGTGCAATATGTGATACATAGATAACGATAAGGAAAAAATGTCGTGTGGAGCAAAAGTCTAGTTCATAACATGAAAATGAAATGTAACTGTTTGTTGCGAATTTCTATCCCGCAGCATCAGTTGATTTATAAATTCCTGACGATGTCAATTTACTGCTAGCACGTTTGCCTTCTCACGTAGCTTGCAATTGAAATAAGAAAGTTACGTCAGACGGCTATGTTGTGACGTAGCTCGAAGAACGAAGGCTCGTCTTATACGTCGCACTGCGATTGGATAAAACAGGCACACCCATAACCACGATTGTATATATAACCTTTCATCAGTACATTCCATACTTTCAGGAACACTTCAAGGCAAAAAACTGTATCATAATTGATATTGTCTATTTCATCATGTCCCGGTCATATGACAAAACAAAAGCCAATCATTTATCGACATGCTTTTTAATTAATTATTTAATATATACAGTTTGCGAAAACCGAAAAAAAACTTGATTTTGCTAGTCAATCTCAAGGTCACTGTTCGCAACCTTCATTTTTACGATTTTCGTACGCATTTATCCGATTATTATTAATTTTTGTAAACCACTCAATAATTACACCAACAAGTTCATTTTTCAAATATTTATTAAATTTTCAAATCCTACCAACCTACTCTTTTCTTTCATATCCACAGACCCATCGAACACATATTTCGTATTTCTATTCTTGATTAAAAAATAAACGGAAAAAAAAAAATAGCGCCATTTGTCACTTGAAATATCTGACGCCATTTTATATTCACGTTGCAAAAATAGTACTTGGTGCATTTGATTCGCAACTGTTTGTTTGAACTTTGACTAATGAAATCCCGAGAAGCAGTTCCAAAGATCTGATTATATTCTAGAATTTGTATTTTTCGCATAAAAAAAGTGAATGAATGTGCAAATAGATTATAGATATGATTCGATAAATATACTTTGGATTCGATACTGAACTTGAAAATTCGTCGTGGAATAATGAGTTAGGGGGGGTGTGTCTCCAAAAGTGGGTATGTCCGCTCCACGTCACAGAGCTGATAATGAAAGGTGTTTAAGTGGGGTGAAGTAGTATTTGATATGATAAAGTATATAATAATGTATTTTCGTCCAGTCGCACCTATACATTCAATCAGTTTGCTTTGCGGGAAGATAGCATTTTGTTCTTTTGTATTATAAAAAACATTCGGAAAAATTTTCCATTCACTGGTGGCAGGTGCCTATATTACTAACTTCGCAACTACCTCGCCGTTCATTCTACTCTTTGATTATACACGGAGTGCATTAGCTTAAGTTAAGTTGCCGCGAAATACAAATCAATACGAAACTACCATATCTTCAACGTCAACAACAATCGATAGAAGAGTGTGAGGATGGCATCGCATAAGAACAATATTGACGCAATTGACGACGACATGTGCAATCAGAATTATAACAGAGCAGCCTGGAAGTACTTTATCATGCCATGGGTGAGTTTACAAAATATCACCAAACATATTTTAACCATACATCAATTTTATAGATTCTAATCATTTATTTTTAATTCATCAAATTAAACTTATTAAAACAAATTTTTAAATTATACACTTTTTTTAATTTAAATTACACAGAAAATTACTAAACGAATTACATCAACAAACACAATAGCTTTATTTATATAAAAATAAAAGCGTATTATATTAACATATTTTAGACTCTATAATATAGATAACAAATCATTATATTTGGATTATCTATAATATAGATGCATTATCTTGATTATCAAGATCGTGGGAAATTGTCTATAGATAATGATTATCCAGATATTATTAATCAGTGTTTTATATATATTATAATTAGAGGTGTTATAGTTGCTTTAATCAGTGTTAATTGACGTTTCTTTTATTTTGATAATATTTGTATTTTTAATGCTCATAAATATATTTCGGTATTCGTAAAATATATGATTGAAATTTTGGGAATTGCTGATGCAACACATGTTAAGTAGACCAATAGACGCACGAATATTGGTCTCACTTAGTTTCACCGGTTATATTCGAGAAACTTCTACAGCAGACAACTGCAATTTTAAGAGTCTAGTTTTTTTCGTCTAATTCCACACATGTATGGTATACGGTCAAAAAAAATTACGCGTCGTATATAAAACCGAAAAAAGTTGAATATCTTTTGCCGTCGCTGCAATTCTGAAATGTCAATAGGCATAAAATGCGTAGCTATTAAATGTGCAATAATGGCAATGCTCTACTAAACTATAGAATGGAAAACTACTGGATGCTCTCTATTTCGAAATGTTTAAAATAGACAGTTAAATATATTTATCAATTTCCTAAGAAATAAAGTTATTTTTTTCATATATATTTGTTAAATATATAACTACAGTAAATATGCATATGTACGTAAAATAAATAGTATACCTACTGGAAATAATCGCAGTGTATAAATAGACCTATTGGAGAAGAAATGTGACAATTTTAATAAATTTTATTACTGCAATTAAAAACAATGGTTTGTCACTATTATGTTTTACGAAGTTGATAAAATTCAACGCAAATAGTTTTTGTTGGGGAAAAATTTAAAAAAAAATATAATATGAATGACGTTTTGTGAAGTTATCAAATTTATATTTTTATGATAAGATTTTGAGTAGCCATAAACAATAAATTTGGACACGTGAAATTATATATTGATGACGGAAAACGAGTATATTAATCCTAAGCGAACGATAAGTTTCCTTGAAAATATTTGTGTTAGGCAACTATCCTATTAAAACTTCCGATAAGGAAACGACTTATGTTCAACATGGACGTATCATAGTATTAGCCAGCCAATAAAAAGTAAAAGTTTAAATTGTGTGTTTTTTTTTTTTGCGAATTATTAAAGTGAATGCTGTTATACATTTAACCTTATATTAGAATTATTTCGCATTGAATTTTCGGTGGAGTTGTTTACCTACAGAAGTGAAATTGCAAATTTGTTTATTTTAAAAATTATAATTTATTGATGGATACGCATTTAAATATGTATATATTTAATTTCTCTTTTTCAAACTTGCGAATTAGGAAAATTACTGAGTCAATAACGTTTTGGCGAAAAAAAATTTATTTCATTTTTCTGACGAAATATAATTTATTAAAATAAATATTTATTCAATTAAATTTACACCTGTATTTACGTAATCAACAATTTTAAAAATAACTATTGTATTCAAATATCAATATTTTAAAATACATCCATAATTATCTATTCAATGCAATCCTAATTAGGACATATATTTTTTTTATTATTATATATATATGTATATATATTTAATTAATCAACTTGTTATTTCCATTTCCCTAAATTCAATATGATTCTGATGTATATATCTTAGATCTGGTTTGATTTGCTTTGATCTGACTTTAAAAGGTTTACAATTCAAGAATTTTAAAGAAAAGTTGCGTAAATTGTCCCCTAGACGACATGTGGATCTTTGTTTATATAATTTAATCACGCTTAAAAAGCAAATGACATACATTAGCAGATTAGAGTTATTGAAATTTATAGTAAATAGTTCATGGTCTCCGCGATATTTTTTTGTCAAAAATTCTAGCGAATTTAAGGAAAATAATAAAATGTTTGTAGCGTCGCAAGGTTTATTTGTCACATATTGGTGACATGCGGACATTAGATTTTGTTATTTTAAGATACGTTTATTTGCATTGTATCACATTAGGAAATTAGCACGTTTCAAATGAAATATTAAAACAAGAATTTAATTTATATGTTTGGTCATAGGTGTTGAATCGTTTAGTATCATACGATCATTTGGATGATAACGTGCACCAAATATATGTAAGAATTGATTGCTAATTAGAAAATTCTAGTATGAAATTTAAAATTAGTTTAAAAATAGTTGTTTGTCTCCAGTGATTGGATTGGATTGGATAGGATAGGATAGATTTGATGAAACTAGTATGGTGTGGTTGCAATGGTATTGTTCTAGGATTGTGTATTGAGAATAATAAACAAAGTGCACAAAAAATCGAATAATCAGAAGAGTTGACACGTGACGTTCGAAATGAGTTTACGCAAAACAAAACATTTATATTCATTGTAGTAAAGCGATATGATAACTAGATTTTCAGTGACCGTATCGATGTAGCCTCGAAAATAATATGTAACCGAGAAAAATACATTGCAAACACTAAGACAGGGTTCAAGGGTTATCATTTTTATATCAAAGAACGCACACTAAGGCCGCGTGAAGATTCAAATTCCTGTTTTATTTGTATTCGATCATTTCTTATCATGGTTTATAAACGATGCAATGGCTACTAGCTAGCATATTAGTAGGGTGAACTAAGTCTTGACTAGAGCATTATTTGTGTTTTGATAGAACAAGAACCACGTCCGTTTAGCCGATCACGGTACACCGTCGATATCAGCGTGTACGACCGCGACGAATCTCTCCTCATTGGACAGCAGTCGCCAGAATTTGGTGAAATCTCACAGCTACAATATGACCAAAGAAGATAATTTCAAGTATCCGGAAATTGCACCGTTGAACACCAACAAGAAGATCCTGGACGATGGCACGTACACCATCGACCTACCACCGGCGCCGAACAATCGCAGACAAGCCATCCACAAGCAGGTGAGTGATCGCAGTGCAGTGCAGTGCAGTGTTTGTTTGTTGTTTGTTGTGTACGATCGTTACCTATCTACTAAACTGTTATGTTAGGTCACATCGTACTTTATCCGCGAAAAGACAGATAATTTGTTGGCTACCCATGCGATCATCTCATGTCGGTTATCCGTTAGCGTCTTTGTTTTTGAGAGGAGAGATCAAGTGCGTCAACGCTGTGCACGTTTCAGATGTCACACATCGAGACCCGTTGCTCGATGCGCGGCTCCTCATAGATTTGCAATAATGATAATATCTCGTTCACCACCAATCATATTCCATTAACGATGGGATATCGTATCATATAGAATTATTTAACTCGTAGTGGGGACCTATAAATAACAAAGAATTAAAGCACAATTTCGTACTTGACTACTCGCGACACGTCTTCTTTATTATTTATTATTACTGTAATCATACGGTCAGACAGTCTTTTGTCCGATTTATTCCGTTCAGTTTTGTGTTCACTTTACGCGGCTTAAACATGAAGATTTTAATGCGCGCTGACACGCATGTTGAGTTAAATATACCTGAATCACCAACGAAAGCAAAATACACTCTATCACAGGTTCATATATATATATATATATATATACGGATTTATAAATACGAAAAATTCATAACTAACGTATGGTTTTGTTTGTTATTATAGGTTATTGCCGCTTTATCTGTATCGCTCGTTTCCATGATGGTTGGATATTCTTCCGCTTACACATCTCCAGCTCTTGTTTCCATGAATGCCACTGATAGCACACTCACCGTCACTACAACTGAGGTAAGCAATTCCAAATCAAATCACAATTATGGTACATTTTATTAGATGTGATGTGAAAATAATAAAAATAATATAGACCATAAAACCTTTTTTTTTTTAATTTTTACATTTATATAACAAAAGTAATCTTGTTAATTGTCTGTTCAGGCTTCATGGATTTGTGGCATTATGCCATTATTCGCACTACTTGGCGGCATCCTAGGCGGTCCTCTAATCGAGTACATTGGTCGCAAAATAACGATAACCGTAACAGCTGTGCTGTTCATTGCATCATGGATCCTTATTGCCGTAGCAAGCGACGTGTGGTTTTTGTACTGTGGCCGTTCGCTAGCCGGTATTAGTGTCGGTGTCGCTTCCCTAGCGCTACCCGTTTACCTTGGCGAGACGATCCAGCCAGAAGTAAGAGGAACACTTGGCTTGTTACCAACGGCACTCGGCAATATTGGTATATTAGTGTGTTTCGTCGTCGGCAATTATGTGCCGTGGAATATTTTGGCGCTTGTTGGTATGCTGCCAGCATTGCCATTCGCGGCACTCGCATTCCTTATACCAGAGACGCCGAGATGGTACATCAGCAAAGGCAAAGACTTGAAGGCGCAGCGGTCATTGAGGTGGTTGCGTGGCGCAGATGCAGACATCGATTACGAATTTAATGAATTGAAAAACTCGCAAATGCAACAAGACAAACTGGCGAGCACCTCTGCGATTCGGGACCTATTTCAACGTCCAAACATTAAACCATTATTCATCTCCCTAGGGTTGATGTTTTTCCAACAGTTGAGTGGTATCAACGCTGTGATCTTTTACACAACAACAATTTTCAAACAAGCAGGCAGCTCCATCGATGAAAACCTGTGCACTATTATTGTCGGTATTGTCAACTTCCTATCGACATTCGTCGCCACAATATTAATCGATCGATTGGGTCGTAAGGTCTTGCTGTACATATCAAATGTCGCCATGATTATAACTCTCATGACCCTTGGAACATTTTTCTATATGCGACACGCTGGCTGGAACGTCGACGATTACGGTTGGTTACCGCTTGCCAGTTTCGTTGTGTTCGTTATCGGATTCTCGCTCGGTTTTGGACCAATTCCCTGGTTGATGATGGGCGAAATTCTACCGGCAAAAGTACGCGGATCTGCGGCATCCGTCGTCACCGCCTTCAACTGGGCTTGCACGTTCTTAGTAACGAAAACCTTCATCGACATCACCGAACTGATCGGGTCGTACGGGGCTTTCTGGCTGTTCGGCTCGGTATGTGTCGTCGGTATGGTGTTCATTAAATTCTGTGTGCCAGAAACGCAAGGCCAAAGTTTGGAAGACATCGAGAAGAAAATGACGAATGTCAAAGTGAGACGGATGAGTTCGAGAGCGAATATGAAACCGTTACCGTTGTAAACGAATTATAACCATATTCGAATCTCATGGAACATTTTTCTCAGTCATCATTGTGACATTTTAGATCTTCTTAGTGCCATTCATTACAATTAGGTTACTTTATTACGTTAGTTTGTCTATTAGATATTCACTGTATATTATTAATTTATAGAAAAGTATTACTATGAGCGTAGCACACATGTTATTAAAATATTAGTTAGAAAGTATTTATATTTTATAGTTTTTAAGTTATCGTCCTTATAGGAAAATTATTTTATATATAAAAAATATCATTGTTATGTATGTATTATACGTATAACACTATTGTGGACAATAAATGCGATATTAATTTACATATGTCTTTCATTTCTAATTACATCTCTTGTTTATATATATATAATTGAAAAAAAATTAAGATTAAATTTTTTTTTTTTAATAATTAATTATTTTGATATAAAATTGAGCAATCACAGATTAGACGAAAACAAATTTATTAACTGGCCAGACTATTTGGCATCGGGGCAAGTGTCGATTTTTATTATGATTGATAATGTAATTGAAAAATGATCTATAAAAAAAATATATCAAAAATTATAACTCATATAAATAGAAATTGAATAATTCATTTTCGTCAGTTTTATATTTCGTTTTTCGAATACAGAAACATTCAATTATTTAGTCAAAGTTCGATTATCAAGGTCAAACTAGTATATATAAACCATATAATCTCTTATTATTGGATGTTCTAATATATCTAATTTACAATCAATTAAATATAATTCTATATTTGCTTTATAGAAACAGATACTACATAAGTGTTGCTTAAGATGTTGTGGTTTCGTATAATTACAATAATAGGAAGTATTTAATTTCGAAAATAAACAGAAATACCCAAGAGTATTTTTTTTAAATGAAAAATAAAACGTTCAAGTTGTCATAGTAAACAGCAATGACTAAACAAAAATTCTAATTTTTTTTTAAATAATTTTTAATTTACATTTTCAATTATTACTGACACATCAAACGTGTGTTTTAAAAACTCCACCAAAATACATTCTCTCATTAACCAACAATAATTACATTATTTCATATGCAATTATTATATTGTAGATGGCTGTGAATGGACAATGATGTCATTCTTAGTGAATTCTTAAACTTTATTAAATTTTTTTCCAGTAAAATGGAAAAAAAACTAGTTGATATTAAAGATGTAAATTACAAAGTGCTATTTGAAGTTTTTCTTAAAATTGATAATTTAGTTATTTGTTAGTGAAGAGGATCTTTAAATTTCTCAGAATTATGATTAGTTTTAAATTAAATAAATGATAATTATAAATGATTTATTAATAAACATTTGCGGTCTCATTTATGTCCGTCTGTCAAGTCTAGTAATTAAATAATCTTCACTCGGAACTTTTTTTTTTTTTTAAAACAAAACATACTATTTATGTATAAAAAATGGGTTAATACACTATTGATTTCTGGGAACACTAAAGGTAATTCACATAGAAATTATAGGTACCCTTTTCTACCTGTCAGTGAAATTTGTTTACCATTGTGCCGGATGCATTTTTTGTGGTAGTCGATGTGAAGAAGAGTCATTTTTTTGCAAAATTAAATTGATTACTATACGTGAAAAAAATTGGTACGTCAGATCTTTTACGATTAAAGTTATGCATAATGATGAGTTTCGATGTGAAACCCGATGGTTGTGAATAAAATTTACCCATATTGCATTATTAGAAATAATTATAAATTTTGTTTCTAATAACATCTAATCGAAACAAATATTATTGTGCTCAATATCATTAAAAGAGCTATGATAAAGATAATACAGGAAGTAAAACAAAGTGCAACTGTTAAAAAAATTATCATGTTATGCATACATGATGCTATTGACTTCAAGAGAATCAATTTTTTTCCAAATTTTACTAAATTAATAACATAAATACTAATCAGAATAACAGTTTAACAATCATTAGTTTCATGATAATTTTACGGATAAGTCAATATGAATACATAATAAAAGAATGCATATAAATTATTCAAGTAAAATAAACATAATTTTAAACACATCAACGCTTTCATTCCAAATATAAGAAGCGTTCACTTTACGTTTAAAGTTTGCGTAATTAGCATATTTTGAATTTAGTTACATATTAAGTTTAGATTTCAAGGACATATTTTATTTACCCCATTTGATATGGCTAGAAGTTATTTTGAAGCCATTACAATATGAAAGCATGATCAGATACGCGCATGCGTATACTGTGCATACACAAAATTCAAGATAAAATAAAACGGATGCCCGCTCTGTGTTTCAGTAGCGGTATTAAGATAATGTAAATAAATACAATCTATGTTAACATAGAATCATAATAATAAACAACATTCTTGCAAGTATGCGTAAGAGCAAATGTTGTTTGGAGCCAAATTGGTGGTGTAAAAGCCGTGCAAAATAATTGTTGTGTCATCACTTACCCATAACCTGAACTCTGCAAATTGCACATGTATCGCATTCCACATCCCAGCTCCACATTGCTACAGCGTTCCATTTTTTGAGCGTGAACATTTTTTCGAATTTCTGTGGCTCGCCATCGCCACGATCGTCTTTCGTATCACTTTCATCAGCCATCGTTCGTCAATACAAATTGTCAGAAATTGGCAATGGTTGTTAGAACTTGAGGAATACAATTCGGCTCCTGACAGATGCTAAGTTTAGCTACTCGCCACCGTTGTTAACGAGCGCTCTGAACATGTGACGTCATACAAATTGAAAAAACGACCCAAGTACTTTTAGGCGCGCATATAAATAGTAGTAATAAGTAATAGAATAATTAGTTATATATTTTAAAATAAACGTATATTTTTAACAACATTGAATAAAATAATTATAAATTAAACTATGGTTTTGTTTCACACATCTGGCAACGCACATTGTGTGCACTCCTCCATATTTTCATCGAATTCTTCTATTTGTAAAGTCATTTCGAAGAAGTTGTATTTATCATGAATGTGTTTTGTAGCTAGCATGAGAATATTCTGTGGACTCGCACCTGGCTCTAAAATATTCATAAATTAGTTTCTAATTGCGAAAGTTTACTAGTAATAACTCACTAATGGCAAGATGTGCAGATATCGCGGTTTTATCTAAACTGAGTGCCCAAATCCTTAAATTATGGACGCGAATGACGCCATCGATATTCAAAAACGTGTTCATAACATCAGTAAAGTGAATGCCTTTCGGTATACCTTCCATCAAAACCAATAAAGTATCTTTGATGATTGCGAATGTGGTGAACAGCACCAAAATTGAGAATAAAAACGTGCATATTGGATCAACAATATTCCATTCAGGCTGTGAATGAGATTATTATTATTTCTGTTATTCCTAAGAGAGGTTTTAAACTTACTTTATAATAAATAACAATTGCTGCAACTAAAACGCCGAAACTTTGTATAAAATCGCCAATGACATGGATGTAGGCGGCTCGAACATTTATATTTTCCTTTTCGTCTTTATGCGCATGCGCGTGAGCTTCGATATCATTGTTATTTAGATGCGAATGCGAACCCCCGCCATGTGTATGACCGTGTTGATGTAATGTTAAACCCATTCTAAAAAAAAACAACGTTGTTTATCATTATAAACAAAACAATATTAATATGAAATAAAGCGTATTACATTAAATTCACAAGGACTCCAAGTCCAGATGTTATCAGCATGACGACTGCATTGATTTCGAAATTCTTCTCGACGATTCGCTCAATTGCTAAATATACTAAAATACCAGTCACCACCCAAATCATGAGAACGGATGTTAGGGCCCCGATAACTTCTGCACGGTACCAGCCGAAAGACATTTTTCGCGTCGCCGGACGAGAACCAACCCATAACGAAAACAATGATATCATAAAACTAGCGAAATCTGTTAATAAATGTGCTGCATCGGTTGCTATCGCTAAACTACTCGATATATATCCACCTTTAGTAAAAAAAAATATATTACCAATACCAATGTTTGATTACATTTATTAAATGTTATCGTACAAATTAATTGAAGTAAATCAAATATGGAATAGATTAAATTGTCTACTTAAATATTTACCTATAATTTCACCAATCATAAACACAACACATAGAATACTGGCTAATATCAATTTCCTCCTGGCTTTTTTATCAACACCAGTGTTTCGAGATCGATGGCAATGTTCATTAACTAAAAACATAATTCGTAAATAAATTTAACACATCCATAAATGCAACACAAATATATACGTACTCATGTGTGCGGTTTGTTTATTATCTAACGTATTTTGACTCTCCGAAATTGAATTATTATCATTTTCAATTTGACTCGTTACCGTACAACAACCGGCACTAGGCTTACCGTGGACACAATAAATCACTTTTAGCAATGAACTAGATGCGTTCTGACCCGTTTTTACAGTACTGCCATAAGTACTCGTAATATCAACTCTTTTGTCAAAGCTAAAAATTGAAATCCATGGTAATTGGCAATAAAACAAACAATTTTTAATCAAACACTTACACAATTAAAGACTTTTTCTCCTCATCATTCCCCATCGTAAATATATTTTCACGGCAAATCAAATAAATAAAAACACGTTGATAACTATTTCCGAAGAACTAATATTCAATATACGTACAATCCTGAGAGTGCACCCGAGACCAATACTACCACTTCACCAAATAATGTACTATACTTACTATCTTGTTATTGACTTCCAACCATACTTAATATATACTATTTAACTAAGATAACATTACGCCATGTTTAAAAAATGATCTAGATATATGTGTAATTAGTAATAAATGGTCTACGATCATTTGCGATGAGTCTAATAAACATTCGCGAAGAATGCAATCAAATGTGTTATTCACATATGGTATACTGCGTTATCGCAAATTTATTTTATTCATCAAAACAATATTTATTACACAGAGAGATTTATTTGCTCTCTGACTTTTAAATATATTCATGTTATCAGTTTTATTATAACTTTCCATACTAGTTTAAGAAAGTTCACAATACGAAATAGTTACTCAATGAAAAATAAAATAGTTGTTCATTTTTTATCTTCTACGTTTTCGCATCTTTTGTCTTCTTTCATACAAATAATTTTTTATTATATACGGACCAATGTCTATCGAACATGCTTAAGTAAAGTGATATCAAGAGTTATCAGATTTAAAGTTAGATAAAATTGGAAGAACGCAAAAAATAATGAATTAAAAAAAAAAAATTGTATATTAGATAATATTTTATCAAAAAAATCTTAAGTGCCTATTGTACAATTTGTAAAACAATGATTATTTGATGGAGTAAATGAAGTATTAAAGCGTTTAGATAAAACACTGAGGGTTTATTTTAATTAATAGTTAATTATGTTTGAAGTCATGTTAGATGAGGAATGATTTTTGAGGTATAGCCGCCAATATGAAATTGTGTCACGGATAAAATATGAAGCTATAAGCGGAATCGTGTAATGGTGGTAAAAATACTTCAGTTACTAGCTGAGTAGATGGCTGATACGCATATGGAAGTTGAAGTAGCGAGTAGTAGGAGTATGTAAACAGTTTGTAAATGCCGATGTTCAGACTGTACCTGCTAGCCTGTTACTTAAACGACTGGGATATGTGAAATAAAGAAAGACATTTGTGCAATGGAAAAGTGAGTTTAATGTTGTTAACGAAACTACTATTGATCCGATGACATGGGCATTTGTACGAGGCGACACTTTCTGTTGTCTGTGTGCATTTTGCAATTGGTTTGTTGAAAAAAATCCATACTTCTAATTGATGTATTTTCTAATTAAAAACCATTCCTCTACAGATATCAACGGTTGTACGGCAAGTCCTAGATTTCCTAGGATACATGTGGATACCGATACTATTGAATTTTTTCGAAATAATATTCATTATTTTCGGATTTTTTGGAGCATTTCAATATCAACAAAAATATGTGTTATCTGTAAGTTTAATAAAACCGTTTGTTGGTTAAGTATAGATAATAAAAACATAGCTTTTTAACATTAAAAACATTATTAGTTTAGTGTTTATAAATGTTTAACCATATGTAATCAATCAGAATGAAATATTTACTGTTAACAAAGAGATGATTGTGTGTTAGATATCCAGGGCATGATTCATTTAAAATATACTTTACTAAAGCTTTTTTTATTATTTAGCCTTGAAGTAATTTATTTTTATAATTAAGCTTATTTTTGTAATGTATTGATTTTTTTCAGTACTCTGTATGGAATTTAGTTCTATTAGCCTGGAATTTATATTTAGTATGCTTATATTTAGATGTTGGTATTTTAAGTCACCAGGTAAGTTTACATTAACTATTACCGAAACGTTTAAATATTTTCAATTGTGCTTTACATTTCAGGATAGCAAAGTACTTAAATTAGATCCAGAATCTGCGAGTTGGTGGGAGAATAATGGACCAGGATGTAAAGTGATATATAACACAACTGGTATTCCAAAACCAGCAAACGTCACAGATTGTTACTTAAATTACGTCCATGTAGAAGTATTTCATGCAAGCTTACAATGTATACTAGCGGTAATTATTCAAAACAAAACAAAAAACTTTCGTAAACACAATGTACTAACGTTAATTGTTTCAGTTACTTGGTTGTGTGACGGGATTATGTTTAAGCGGTACTTATCGGAAGGAAGATGACGGTTGTAAGTAGGATGGTTTATTTTGGTTTTATATTTTTCTAAACACGCACACACTGAATGGTAGCGTATTTTGTTCTATTTGGGTGCTTTAAAAACAAACAGCTTAACTAACACACTTGTTATTTTTTTGTTCACTTATTTTTCCTCAAACACTAGAAAATTCTATTATATTCTTTCAGTTAATTACATTGGCGGATTTGAACCACAGACTGTGTGGTAAGTATGGTGAAAAGTCGTATTTTCATGTGCTGAATTTGTAGTTTAAAACATTAGATTCTTCTAGATAATTTTCCAAGTGCATTATATCTTACTAATAAACTAATCATTGTTGTATTCTATTTTTATAAATTAGATGAAATATTCCGAAATTTAAAATAGATTACACAATATATAACAATACCAATCAGTAATATTTGACATTTTAATGTGTGTCGCATAATGCTGATCGATACAAATATTTCAATATGCAATACGATTTTAATTCTATTTTGAATGTTGCGAAAATATGTTTATATTTTTAATATCAAAACATCGGTAGAAAAAACGTTGCTACATTTTCAAAAAAACCAATTATTCACTCCGTATAGATGTTTTTTTTTTTTACAAAATTTTAAAGATCAACGTTCTTCCTATCGTCTTTTATTTCATCTAATTCTAATACCTAGTTTTTATTTTAGAATTATTATCATTGGTTCATTCATACTTATTAGTAAGTAACTCATTTCATAAATGCTTTTTTTTTTCTTATTCTAACTTAAAAATATCATAATGATTTAATTATAAAAATGGGACTCTTTGTGAATCATTTTTCTATTATGCATTTATGTTTATGCACGTTCTGTATATAATTTCTTTCGATTTAATTCGTAGTGATTTAACAAAACGCATTTTTTTAAATGTGTTTCAAATCTATGTTCGAACTCATTTTAAAACAATGGTGTAAACATTTGGTGTTTATTATATTAATTTGAATTTAAGACGCTTTTATTTTATATCGACAAATCACTCCAGTGTCTATATTCTAAAATATTTGAATTGGTTGAAATGGTTTCCTAGGAATGCAAATTGCAATTTTTTTAATTATATATTGCTTTCGCATGTACTTTTTACAAGCATGTATACTAAAATTATATTAAATCCAAAATAAAATATTTATGTAAATATGTTTTTTTTTTAATTTAATGTAATAATGCTTCCTCAAATCCTATGCATATAAGGCGAAACGTCTAAATGTAATCGCAGTTTATATGTGTAGATTTGAGAATAACTATTGTAAATACGGCCGAATAGGTACACTTCTAAATGATGAAATAATATTAAATGTATTCTAATAGCAGCACATAGCATCGGTAGGAAACCAAACAAACGTACATCATTGTATTCGATTGAATTCAGTCCGCAACACGATGACCGCCAGCAAGATAGTGATAGCATGGAATACGGAAATGGTTTCGAAAATTTGCCACAGCCAGTGTCACCGAAACCAATGACACCCCGCCGGGTGAAACGGCGTAGCGTCATGACGAGGGGTTCAACATCTCGACATTCGACCAGCAGTCGCCATTATCCAGGTGCGCGGTCGTCTGTACGCAGCTCAAAACGAATGGCTCAAAACCCTGTCACGCAAATCATTGAGCAACAACAACAAAAAGCAACCGCTTCTGCGTCAACTCCTTTCGATGTCTCAGTGAGTTCATCGAACGCAACTGTGGAACCAGGGTATTTTAACAGCGCCATGTTAGCTAATCAACAAAATGTACAGTGGCAAGTGAATGGTCACACCAATCCGACATATCAACAATCATCAAATCAGTCGTTAAACGAGCAAGATGATTTAGATGATTTGTATAACAACCGACCGGCATCAGTTAGATCAAGTTATTCAAACTTCCATGGAACACGGGCAATTAGCTATGGTGTACCACAATATTACCATAGTCATGCAACACCGCAAGTTCCGCAAAAACGCAACGCAAATGTTGAACGACAATCGTTGCGCTCGATTGCGTTTTTGAAGAATGGACCACCAGCGTATACAATACAAGGGCAAAACTCTGCCGATTCCGAAACTACAATTTAAGATTTCGACGGGGCGAAGTGATGTGTTTTATTTTTTATTTTTGTGATAAAGTGGTAGTTAAATCATAAATA
This sequence comes from Nebria salina, assembly GCA_944039245.1. Classification (NCBI taxonomy): domain Eukaryota; kingdom Metazoa; phylum Arthropoda; class Insecta; order Coleoptera; family Carabidae; genus Nebria; species Nebria salina. Next base: position 1,650,872 of record OX063288.1, on the reverse strand, counting down.
AATATATTTATACACACGTTACATTAAAAGACGTTTATATTCTTCATTGTTTAGATCGCACGATCGTTATTTTGACATTTTAAATTTAAAATGAAATTGTTGACATATCATGGAATTTCATTAAACCAAAGCATTGATTTTATATTAATAATATTATCGTATTTACTTTTAAGCATAATATATAATAATTTATACTGTATATATGTTGTCGTTCTAATATTTATTTACTTTATTAGTTCATAACATTTCCAAAATAATGCAAACACTAATCGAATGCTATCGTTTGGTGGAATTGCACAGTTGAGATCGTTGAGTAGATTCGTTATAGATCTAATAAAATGAATTTAAATATGTGACTATTTTGGAATGAAAAATAAACTGAATAAATCCAAATATACTATTTCATTTAGAAGCTCATGCAATCTATACTCGTTACACTCGAATGTAAATGTTCTACAAAATGAAACACAAAGTAATGTGCTATCTGATACTATAAATAAAGATCATTTTTATCTTAATAACAATTTTGAAACACTTTTGAGTAACTAAATATGCCGTTGTATCGTATTACATTTGTAAATATCGCGTGTGATAGTATAATGTTACATTTGGCGGTAAATTTGATTGTAATTTGTCGATCGTGGAAAGAAAAAGACTGCCGAAATGAGCCAACGAGTCATGGAACTAGCCGCAACGACAGAGAACACTAGAGATTGAGGGACTGAGAGAGTATAAAATACAGGCTGAAGTGGACATGTCATGGAAATCGTATATTTGGGTATACGTATATCATTTGGAATTTCACAATGTTTTAGAGGTTTATGATTAAGAAATAACGCGTGTGTTTCCGTTTTAAAATGTGTGCTTGTTTTTCGAATAAACGTTTCATATTTACTTATTGTTACTTTTGATGAAGTTGGTGATTTTTAAATATGTACTGTATACAGTAAGTTACTTATATTTACACTTTTCAATATAAAGAAATTTGCTACAAAACTAAACTGATACGTACAGCTCTTTACACATTGGAATATCCATGCTAAATGCATTGCTTTACAGTTTAATGCGTATATTGTTTTTGTAATTGGATCACTTTGATGACTTAATGACTAATATGTTTATGCGGATGTTGTTAAGCGAAATATTCTTGAATTGCCGATAAAATCACCTGTACAAATTACCTCATTTGTTGAACATTGTTGCAGTTGATAATGAAAATATTATGATTCATCCGTAACTGAGGTTTTGACATAAGATCATCAAGGTAGGTTATGGGAGGTGTTTTGTTTCACTAGCATTCGTGTTACATTTGAAATGTTACTGGCGCGAAATCAGCAATCATCATTCAAATTGTGACCAATAGTGTCAAGATTTCAGATCATCTCCATGTCGCAACTGAATAGCAAACGCCGTGGTGTTACAACTGCCACTGGATCTAGCTCAAGTGGTTCATCATCGAATGGTAATACGTCCGCCAGTAATCAAACAACAACAACCATGTCGACTGATTTAGCTAGTTTATTTGAGTGCCCTGTGTGCTTTGATTATGTGCTACCACCAATATTACAATGTCAAAGTGGACATCTAGTCTGTTCAAATTGCAGACCAAAGCTAACATGCTGCCCCACCTGTCGCGGACAACTCGGTTAGTATACGCTCTTCTTTTTTTTTCAGTTATCTTAATAAAAAAACAATTTTGTTATACTTATGAGAAATGATATGATATGCATGAGTCGACATTTTGTAAAATCAAAAAAATTAAATGTCCGCACATTTAAAACGGACACATGTTTATCGCTGTATCAGCAAGTTTAGTGCGTAATAAAATTTTCCCGAACGAAATATCTATTTAGTGAAAACATTGTGTATGGTCAGTGTTTATGATCAAGACATGGTAGACTGTTTGACGCGTGCATCTTATCGCTGTAAGATATTGTATTTGATCTATGTATTTGATGCGGTCATGTAATTAGAAACGAAAAAAGTATCTGATCGCAATGATTAGCCTATGTAACCTGAGCTTATAATTTGAGCGTGTACTGTGCTTTACCCATTCTCGTATCTTAGTAAAACAAAAACATCCAAGTATTTTGCATTAATTGACGATTAAAAAAAATATATTGTTATGTATTAACTGTGGTATTTTTGTATGTATTTAGGAAATATACGTAATTTGGCGATGGAAAAAGTGGCCAGCAATGTGATGTTCCCGTGCAAGCATTCAAGCACTGGGTGCAGTGTTTCGTTGATACATACGGAAAAGGCTGAGCACGAAGAAGCTTGCGAATTTCGACCTTATAGTTGCCCATGTCCGGGTGCTTCGTGTCGCTGGCAAGGCTCTCTCGAACAAGTGATGCCTCATCTAATGATGTCGCACAAAAGCATCACTACACTGCAAGGTATGTCCATTTCATCATGAATGTCAAATTAAATAAAACAAAATTGAGTTATAATTTTGTTTGAAATTCAAAAGGCGAAGATATTGTGTTCCTTGCAACTGACATTAATCTACCTGGTGCTGTTGATTGGGTTATGATGCAAAGCTGTTTTGGTCATCATTTCATGCTAGTTCTCGAGAAACAAGAAAAATTTGACGGTCACACCCAATTTTTCGCTATCGTACAACTGATTGGGTCCAGAAAGCAAGCGGAGAATTTCGCATATCGGTAAGTCAAATAAACGTCATTTTTTTGCGTCATTTACCACTCATCAAGTCTAACGGTATAAATCAAATCTGATAGTTTTAATCAAGATGTGAAAGAGTGTTGCCACCCCATTTGATGGGAATAGGCATGACGTTAAGTAAGTATGTATCTCAGGTTTTGATTTCGATAATATGTGCAGTAAATCTCAATTAGTTTCGTAGCATTATGAAATGAGGTGTTATTGTAAATTGTTGTATTTTTAATAGATTGGAGTTGAACGGCAACAGAAGACGCTTGACTTGGGAAGCGATGCCGCGCTCCAGTCACGAAGGTGTAGCGTCTGCGATACTAAATTCCGATTGCCTTGTGTTTGACACTTCAATTGCTCAGTTGTTTGCGGATAATGGCAATCTGGGCATCAATGTCACAATATCCGTTGTGTAATTTTTCTAAGGTATTAACAATCTCGTCTCACTGATTATGATTTGCCATGGCCATGTGCGCAACTCGCAACACCTTGCATATATAAATATACCGACCGTGATACGAGATATAACCCCAACTTTAAGTCATAGTTTATCGTTTGAGCGCATGTATCGTTTAAAGATCATTTGTTTATTTTGTCTAATTTCAAGTATAAAACATCACATACAATCCTATCATATGAAAGATATAATTCTATCGAAACAAAAATAGAATGTTTGCTTTGTTTGTTTTAATTTTGATTAGTGCAATCTGGCTTTTCGCAACTGCAGATCGATTCGAAGTGGGTATAAAACAACGAAGTTTGTAGTAATTCAATTTTAAAAATGTTTAAACCTTGGTTAGTGCAAAACAGTACAAATTTAACGTGGGTATTTTTAGGGCTAGATTGATTTTGACTATTTGGAATCGATCTGGATGAATTCATATGTTATATATTATGCTTATGTATAGATTAATCGCTGCAATTTTTGTTTTATATTTTGATCAACAAAAGCGAATGATTGTAAATTTACGAATATACTAGTTTAATTTATTTAATTTACAATAGTAAGATATGTTCTGGTGTTCTTTCTCGTTTAATAATTCACTTAAAAGTGTATCATTGATTATTATTATCATTTGGCAACTGTTACTGATTTGTGTATAGTGATAAAAATACAAAAGTAAATACTAATAACATTAAACGATTTTTAGTTTTAAACAAAATTTTTTTAAGCTAACCTATTTCTTTATTTATGTTTAACGATATTTGATATCTATTGTAAATTGTAAATAATTGAAGAGGTAATGTTTGTACATATCCATTTCACGGGACATTATTCCAATGGAATGGGGAGATATTTATTAACTAGGCTCTGATTTACATAATAGTTATACAAAATTTGTAGAGGGTAGGAACCTATTTTGTATTTAGTGACCGTCTGATTTTGTGTTGTTTATGTATATTAAAAGGATCAATAATAATCAAACATTTCAAAAAATTGGGTTTTCGTCATTTTCAATAAACAAACAATCGTTTACTATAGTATAGTATATTATTAACAACAATGATAAATACAATTACAAATGAATTCTTTCTAAGATTAAATATTTCATTTATTCTTTATAAATATATCTAGTCTATAAACAAAAGATCAAAACTGAACTGGCTAGTTCAAAAATAAAATTACATATAGAGATTGAAATAGAGCATGCAAATAAATTATTTATTTTTTCATACGTAATCATAATTCCGTACTCATTTCGGTTGTATCCCTAGTTTTAGAACCGGGAGTTCCATTGCACATATGATTCTCTTGAATCACATTTGACGCCGACAATTTTGACTTATCATCTTGGATCGATGTTGTATTCCGCTTGTATTCGGCTAACGAGCTTGCGACTTGCTATAAAAAATTGTAAACTTAAATTAATAGAACTATTCATTGGTGCATATATGGCATCGTAAGAATTACTCTACAAAATAATTCTTATAATCATCTTAAATTTTGATGCACGACGATATTGTTGTGTTTCTTCGTAGAATGTGTGAATACTTATGGTTTGGACACGTTCGCTCCGGCTTATGTTTGAAATAATTTTCGTACAGGAATGTCTAGCAGAAGTGAACGTGTCGTACTGGTAGTTTGTTGTGTGTTGTAGTGCGTGGTGTTTTTACTCGAACTGATTTTACTCACTGATAAGTGCTCCGAATAAGCGGAGTCAGAATGTACTCCAGACTAGTGGATCGGGAACGACGATGCACAATAGGAAGTAGTGGAAGGTTTGACTCTAACTGCAATGGTGCCTTTGAACGAATACTCCTAGTGCTGTGTCCTCTCTGTATCACATCACATGCAAAATATCACTATTCTGCATATTTTAAAACAAAATTCTCGTGCAACTTGGACATGCACAGTTGTGTTGGTTGTGTACTTAAAACATTTTGCGATATACATTCAATAATCCTCTTTCTGTCTGCTTCAATTAGTTTTACATTGATTTGAATTGAAATGAACTTGCTTTGCATGTGATTCGTGACACAGATTCGGTTTGTTATGAATCTACAAGAAAGTAGAGGTACTAATCACCAAGTATAAAAAAATGATGTGAAAAATAAAATTAAAAAAAAAAAATAGTGAAACGCAACTCTCTAAGTGTTAATTTTCTAAGCATAAGAACAGGTCTACTTTATTTATGAAACACCCGAAATCTAACATTCTACATAGTGCCAATATGCCAAATCTAGAACTTTCAAGAATTGAAGCAGTCAAAAAGACGAAAAGCATGAAATTAAGCACCTAAAAAGTATGTCAGTACAATAGAAATATTAAATGTTATAATATTATATGTAGCCAAGTGTGTTTTGATACCATCAACAAACAAACGAACTTTTAAAACGGTCGTATTAAATAAAATAAAATAACTTTGAAGCAATCATTTTGAAAATGAAACTAATTAATACTGAGCAGTAAATTTAAAAATTCGATTGTTTTAAAAATGCGTTTGTTATAAATAAAAATAAATGTTAAGCTGTAAGCATACTTACTTTTAAATGATTTATTTGATTTGAATGATTTGTATTAACGGGTTGATTAAAGTAAAGGAAGTTGTTAGCGCTGTCCCTCGATTTGCCCTCCGACTTGGTACTACGCGTCGAGCGTACACTATGGCCGAGACGGTACTGAAGACGCAATGGTCCATCGGACATTTTCGAACCGTCCATAGTACCACTCGCAGTACTGTAACGCGTGTCAATACTACTACAACCATTTCTAGAACTGGCAAAATTTGAAGAGCCGCGTAATAAAGAAGAAGTAGCGTTATTTTCAGCGACAGCCAAGCGGTTCTGTAATAGTTCGTCAGAGCAAGTAGAAGCATTATTATTAATATTAAATCGTCGAGAACTAGTTTGGAAATTAGATTGTTTATAAAGAGCGTTTATATCGTTGGCGTTACTACTGTAAACGTGGTGTTTCGCACTATTCCCCAATCTACTGTCGTAAAAATTTGGTTTATGTACATTATTGTCGATGGCTGAGGAGCGGTGAGGGTAGGCGTTTAGGATTGAGCTGCGGGATGAGGGACGGTAATCATTCGATTGATTCACTAGGCAATCATTTGATTTACTCACAGGTAATTGTATAGGGATACTTTGATGATCGTTTATGTTTTTATTGTTGACTTCATGCTTTGCATTGGACCTGTAAAACAAAATCATTAAATTAAACCATTCCAAATATATTAAAGTCCAGCTGGATCATTAATAGCATCAAAGTAGGCGTTTGTAAATTACTAGAAGGTCAAATATCTACCGCTGCCTTGCACATTTTTATACACGCATGCGCAAATCTAAAGTATACTCTAAGACATAATTAATTCTTATTTCAAACTATGACGATAGTGCTGCAATTTTTAATGTTCCAAACTAGACTTCTATTGCAACTTCACTAAATTATACCTTTCGTTATAAATACACTCCTGCTCAACGCCTAGGCCAGAATCCGTGTGTTCATGATTGACCCTTGTTCCGTTATCCATGCTTTGATGTATGTCTCCACCATTCGTCATACTGGGAAATAAATTTGGATTTCCATATAAGGTCGAATTACTAGTTCGACTGCGGCCGCTTCTAATTGACATCTGGTACTGGTTGTTGTTATTGTTTGATAAACTAAGCGCATCAAACATTCTACAAAACAAAAACAAAAAAAGTTGATGCAATAAAAATAAAAACTAACAATGTACAAGGAATGCACTGATATGTTGCGCCTGAGCAGTTTGCATAAGTGTAACTTGATGTAATCAATTAAAACTCACCTAGGTAACATATTTGAGTTGCTCTGCGTACTCGAACTGGATGCAATACTCGATTCAGGCTTGCCAATAAACTCAGTATAAGAATGCTGCAGAGGTGATTCCCGTTTTGTGTGATTCACGCGGATGCCTCGAATTCTATTCACTTCAGATACTTGAGGGGAATATGGTGGCGGCGGGCTATATGATAACAATTTATCATTTTGTAAGGATATATCACTAAATAAAACAAACGATTTGAACCCTTCCTGTCACCCCACTTGTATAGAAGACCTCGTACCTTTTTCCTCGAGCCATATTTTTAAGTTTCATCTGCTTAGCATGGTTGGTTTCCACAACAGTATACGGTATTTCGCGAAGTTGCGATTCCGACATACCGGCTGTGTCAATGAGATCGAATTCTAAATGCTTCTTCAGCTCGTCCGGTAGCCAAGTCTTCGAAGCAGACGGAGATCTTGATCTGGATCGATGTTTACGATGCTTACTCCGATAATGATATGAAATTTCCGATTCGGTTTCCAACCCGTTGTTCACGTAGCCTGCCCGGCGATTTTGAATCACATTTGCCTGTTGAATGTTGCTGGTGTTGAACTCTTGACGCTTTTGGACTTCGCGCCATTGCGAACCAGAATCGACGAGTTCATAGTGACCCTCGGCGTGTCTGTAATTGAATAATGGTGATGTGTTATGCAGATGTACGATTTGACATAGTAAATTTGATAGGATATTTGAAATATTTAGTGGTAACCTGTTTTTGTGCGATGATTTATGCCGATGTTGATGGAAATCTTGCTCTGACCCTGAATCTTTTTTATAACCACGCGATCGATGTCGCTTATGTTTACGGTGCGATCGACTCGAACATTTTGAAAGTTCACTTTCATTGTCGGATGTCCATTTGCTGCGGTGTTGTCTACGCCTATGTATGACAAATTATTGAATTTTATGTGAAATAAATCAATATATATATTGATGTAGGGCTTTGTAATTTCGGTGTTATAGCGTTGAAAAATTATTTAATTACGATATAATATGGATGAAAATGTTTTATATCCTGCATAAATTAATGATGATTACCTCTTGCAAGATTTGGAGTCATTCGAACTTTGGCTGTCTATTGATGAAGACCTGTATCTCGGACCGGCGGACCGAACTGATCTAGGGCTGGGTGGTTGCATTGTATTATAAAGTCCTCGCAAGTGGGTCTGAGACCAAGGAGCACTTCTTGTACTTCGAGGTGAATCACCTCCTTGATGTCGAGGTTCACCCGTTGTTGACGTATTGCAAGTTGCCCGGTAGGGACTGTCAAAGCTTCGGGGAATAAAATAATGATAAAAAAAATTATATAAAAAGCACTTACAATTGTACCGGTAATTAAAAGTGGAAAAGAAAAACTTACGATTGGGCTGGTTGCGGTATTGAAACATGTTTGATTTCTTGGGATTGATAGTGGTCCGCGCTTATAGATTCATTTAATTTATTTGCTGTTCAAAATAAAAGAGTATTAAAACTAAATTCAAAGTCCTATGAATGATGGATATTAGCAATTTCGTGTCAACTAACTTTCTAGCGAATCTTCGTGAGTTCGTCTTTGGTACCTTCTAGATGGGGTCCTTAAAAATAATGGTGGGTTACGCATTCTTTGCTGAGCATCACGAATCGCTTGCTTTTCAGTTCTGCCGCTACGGAAAATTTGTAAAACAACTTAAATTTGTGTTTCAACGATGAATTGATGAAATATGTAAATACATAACGTGGTATGTGTGTGGTGGGTAAGAAATGGAAATTACCTATATCGAAATCTTGACCCGATAGCAAAGATATCAGAAGTGGTCGGCGATACTTGAACTAATCGAAAAAATGCATGATGCTCCACGCAACATTTCCATAAATGCTTACACGCTGGCTTTGACGGGGTTTCAAACCCATACGTACTTTCATCATTCTAAGACGGAAAATTTAAAAATAACAAACACAAAATTGAAATTGCCGGTGGAAAATGTTCAGGAAAACATTTGAAGTAAAAATTGTACATTTTGAAATCATATTAAAAAAATAATAATAATTTAATAGCTACTAATTTGTTAGAGAAAATAAAAAGTCATTATATGCATATCACAATATTAATTGCCCTAACGTTGAGTCGTAATAAAATTTCTTCAAGTATTTTCCTTCCATAAAATTGCAAATAAAAATAATTTCATGTCATCAAAAAAAAAATAATAAAAAATAATTAGTATAACTCACGTTTTTATCTGTGACTCGGAGCATAAAATAACGTCCTTTGAAATATATTTTTGATATTCTAGGCCAAAAATAATTTCCTACAATATTTTTATTACGCAAAACAATGATTCCATTGGGAGTTAGACCTAAATAATATTCTACATTGTCTTCGCCCTTCAAAAAAGTAAAGAATAATTTTCGAAATTGCACTAGATTAGGTTTTGCATTTACCAAAACTGGATGTAGATCGACACCGTACATTTCTAACCATTTTACTTTATCTAAATAATTTAATTCGGCAATCGACGGAAGTTGACCGCTACAAATAACAAAATAAATAAATAGTATTTATCTATCGGATTCTAATTAAAAAAAACTTACACCAAAGTTTTGTGTATTTCAATTATTCTAGATTCTAATTCGAGGGTTTGATTCGATAAAAATCGAAACTCGGACACATAACCAGTCGAATGACGTCTCGAATCATAATCTCCAAGTTCAGCTGTAAATATTTTAAATTATAAAACAATTAATTGAGCAGAGTAGTTTTAAAACTTTATAAGTGTTCGAATTGAAGTAGTTTTTAACTACGTATATTTCTTACGGCCCGTTTCGCAATATTAAACTTTTCAATTATAATATTATTTTATGAAACCGGTCGAAAATAAAAATAATTAAACGGCCATTAGCATAAAATTTCAAAGCATTTTTTTTTGGTTGAGTAGCGATAAATTTTAAATAAACTCACACTGCACTATATAGGCTCCTAGTTCGGCTGCTAATTCGAAAGATACAGGTAAACGCCCTTGAAGAATATCTTGTTTTACCTGGAGAAAAAACTGATACCTAAAATAACGTAATAAATTATTTCAAACACCCTATAACGGACGAAAATTAATAATCATAAATTCAGGGATAATTGGATAACTTCTCAAAAGAATATAGTATATATAATAAAACAAACCAAAAAGCTCATTTATATCGTTCAAAATCGCATAAAATTTTTTTTTTGTTGAAGTGTAAAGTCATAAGTATTGAATTTTGATTAATTTTTAAAGAAAAGTTCTCGGAATACCAGACGATGTAACAGGTATTTTTTTTTTGTGCTTGAGAACCGTTTATTACAGAAGAAATTAGATCGTACCTTGTAATTTCTTCTAACAACTTGCATGGATCAGCAGCGTAGAATTTGACACCGAAATATAATGTATACGGTTCAGGTCCTTTGAGTTGTCGACTTAATTTTTTCTCAGGGTCAAGCCAATGCTACATAATTAAAATCATATTAATATCAAAATAACAATTTTAATTATACATAACTACTCCCACTGATTCATTAAAAATTGATCTATTTTTTGTCATCAAGGAAATAACAAAGTTTATAATTCATTTTCGATCAAGGAAAAAATAAAATTATCATATGAAATTACTCGAGCATAAAGGTTTCGCGTTTCATACAATTATGTAAACAAAGGATGTATACGCATTCAGTAAATAAGAAAGTATAAAAAATAATAATCGATTATTTGTTTGTTTGTTTTTTTATTAATAACTTACCGTCTGACTTTCTATATCCATGTACCTTAAGCCGAAATAAGCAGTTTCTAAAAGATTAAGATGTCGAAATACAACATCAAGTACAGCTTGGCCTGCATTAGAATCCTGGAAAAATATTACATACTCTTTTGATTCACCCTAAAGTCCAAATTTAATTAATAATACCACCGCGGGCATGTATTTGCTTAAGCACTTCTGAGAGATACTTGTGTATCAAATTACCGGAAAGAACCCTTCAAGCCAGAAACAATTAGCCGTACAGGAAATTTGATTAAAAATACCAACATATTTCAAATATCAAAAAGCGTCTTCCTTTTAACTCAAAATTGATTTCATGTAAAAGTGAAAGTGGAAGATAATAGATTTGACATGTAGTAGAATAGACAGTGATGTAGGGTCTGTCCCATTCGCGTACTATTTACTAGCATTTTGGATTTATCATCGTTTTAGTTGATTTATAATTTTTTTTATAAATCCATTCGAAAATTACACAAATAAAAAAAAACATTGTTGATTATAATTATGTAGTTAACTATTCGATTCGCTTTCTTAAATTTAAACCTATAATTTTTACGATTGTATAAAAAATACATTAAATATTCGTTTCGAACAGATAGTTGAATAGCCTTTTCTACAAACTACAAGGTTTTTTATTACGTAGTTTTTGGCTATGATTTTAATATATATATATATATAATATATACATTTTTATCGATTTATTATAGCCGTAAGATTCGTTTCAAATCAGTGACGTGCCTGAGTGTTTTTAGCAATTTCAAACGACGGCATCAAAACTAGTTTAAATAACGGCTTATGCTTAACGAGTCTATAATGACGTCATTATATAGCGACATGAGAATTATTTTTAATTTTTTTTAAAAATATTTTCGTTGATGATAACAAGAATTATTGAGAAAATCGATAATTATATATGTAGATAGAGAATATAAATAGTAGTGCAAAAGTAGTTATAATTTATCTATCTGACCTGAGTCTAGAATGATTTATGTTAACGTGTTAATGTGCATATGAGTCACTGAGACATGCGCTGGCTAGGTATAAGCTTGGAGTAAAACAAAAGTGAGGAATGTCGGATCGTATCCGATCCAGGTAACAGATCTAGATTATTGTTTGATTATTAAAACGTTGCGTGGAAGAACAGTGTTGTTAAACGTATCCTGTGCGGTAGAAGTAGAAGATACCTAAATTTAGTCCGCAGAACAGGGCCAGTTTTCTCACGGTCTAAGAACTGCATTAATGTATCATCGCCTCGAGGTAAAATATAATAACACTATACCTCCCTCTTCGGAGATACACATATTGCTACGCACGGACTAAGCCGCGCGCGGCCCGCGGAGCGGACACCGAAGCTCTGCTCTGCTCTGTTCTGTTCTGTTGAACGGAACACGCAAAGGTCGGTCGTCGGATGAACCGAAAGAAATTACATATAGTTTTAAAACAATAATGACTACCTGCCAATCAAACGAGTATTTTAAAATACATCAACTCATATATACAGACACACACACTCTAATAGCGTACTGTAGTCTTTTTCATTTCGTTTTCGTCGTTTCTTTGAAGTTTTAACCAATATTAACTCTCGCGCATGCGTACCTAATCATCATTATAATCGGAGGAAATAGTTATGACGTCATTCATGTCTACCATATAAGTATATTTTAAACACAAAAGATTCGTTTTATTACCTGACTTAACACCTTATACGATATTTTCGAATCATTTCGTAAATGGAATATGTTCACAATAAATAATCAAATATTAATTAATAAAAAAAAACTACGATTTTTACTGTTAGCAAAACATGTGTGTCATATTGAAACAAGCTTTTTTCAATTTTATTTATTTATTTTATTTTTATACCAAAAGTATGTTAATATAAAAATAATAAAACTTGAAATGAAAATCATAAAAAGATAACCTTATTTTGCTAAATATATAAGCAAAGTAATGTAGGTCGTTTGCCGGTAACGAGAATAACATATAATAACTAAGATTTTTTTCAAACGTGGTACACTGTAATCAAATAAATTGCTATAGAACATCCACATATCAATTATTGAAAAACGTACTAAAAATCAACCACAGAGATATGTAAATTAGATTCTTCTGGTAAACAGACGCACATAGTGTATATGTATGGTTCTCGTGAAAACCAGTCTTCAAAATTTCTGTAAAGCGAACGCAATAATTTCAATTTTTTCCAGAAACTATATTTAAAAAAAAAAAAAAGCAAAATTTAAAAGGACGAACCTTATAATTTTTGTTGGGAATTCTTTTACCGAAATTTCACATTTAAACGCTATATAATCATATATTGGAATTTTTATTCCATGGAAAATTAACCGACAGGTCGATACTCGGCATATCAATTTATATTTAGATTTTTTTATACATAATTGAGGAAAACATAACTACAAATTGCAAAAATGATTTGATTCTATCGATAACAAACTTAATTAATTTTATAACTCTAGTTTTTATTCTCGAAAGTAGATTACAAATTGAAACAACGTCTTATATTTTACGTAAGACTGTTTCTAGAAAATATTGTTTAGTGTGTGCATTTCCAAGAGCGTGAACGTCTGAATTATAATTATTAAATACGGAATTGCTTGTTCCACGAATTGAAATGAAAAATGCTTGAATTTCTACGAAATAACAATTCTACTTGAAAAAAAAAAGAGTAGATGTCGCGTCGTCGTCGTAAATGGTGTAACATACGACAAATAAACGCCTGGCGCAACAATAAACACTTGTTACCACAAAGGAAAAGTTTTAATTTTCAACCTAGGTAGGTTGTATAGTCATTACTTTGGTTTTGTATGACTAAAAATGTTCTACAAGTCTTTGTAAGTTACCTCGATCGTCAAAAGAACTTCAACTATATATGGCTGACAATGTCTGTATCTCTTCACGACAGAAAAATCTCCATATCTCGTTAGTCTCGTAAATTGCGACAAATAAACTATAAATTGAACCAATATTTAATCTTTATAAACATTCTGACATCTACAGTCGTTTTATTATTTTATTTTTATATGAAAAGCCGGATTAAACTACATTTTCTTAATCAAAATGACTAATTCTGAACTTTAATCATATTCATACAAAATAATGTAATTATTACAGAAAAATGTCTGTTTAAATAAATAAAATAGTATTTAAAAAAAAAAAAAATGCGGAAAATCCTTTTATATTATCACAGATGAATAAACGAATGTTTAAAGCTCTTTTTGTTTGAATGAGCTTAACCAAAAATCATGAAATTATTTCCCTGGCGAAGCCTTTAAAAAATCAGTACCCAATTACCGTTGCTATTAGCAACGCATGATTTCAGTAGGTAAACATTGAAGAGTAGGTTTGTAATTGATTAAAAATGGATAAAAAGCAAATATTTTTACAGCGAACACAATAAATGTTTTAAAATTCAAACGCAAATATATCTGGATACGTTTTCCTATTTGGAATATAAATGAATGGGTTTATTCAATTTTTATAGCAAATTTCTTACTCATAACATATAACGTGTCTTTTATGAGGTTCTATGACACCTACAAGGCAACTTCGCCATCCAAGGCACGATGTATGACATCAGAACTACTAGTTGGAAAAAAAAAAATGAAAGAACAATATATATTGAAGGCGCGGTTGGTCAGTATCGAACAATGTCAGATTAAAATGTAAAATGCTTGACCGCTTAACAATAACAAATTTCTCTTTAATTAAATATGAGAAAAATGATAATAACACTAATAATCATTTTAAAATTTCTCAAATAACCTAAATCATTGGATAATAACATACCGGCAAACAGGCAAAGTAACATATCCATCATAAAATTACGTTTACTCGCTGTTCCGATAAATCTTAAAAGATTTAAATGAATATTTTTACTTTTACTTGTTTCGAATAATATTTTTACAAGTGTATTACAAAATACTGTAATCACAATTTGCGAAAAAATAACGAAATCACTACTTATAGAAGTAGTTTTCTCGGCTGTGATTTATTCTAAACGTTTATATATATATATAGAATAATATAACGCCTTAGAATATATGCAAGCCCGCAGTTCATGTTGTCTAAGTAGGTTTTTGTATTAATTAAGAAGTAATTGAAATAAAATGAATGTTTTGCAAAAGCAGTGGAATTAATTGTTATTTTTTGTATTTAAAAATTTGTGGCCAATGTGGTTATGGGTGGTAAAGAAATGCGCGGTTGAGTAGGGTTTACGAAAAAAAAAGTACGGTTCTTGGCAGGCGGTTTTAACATTTCAACACGCATAAGAGTTTTCATTGTTTGTAGACAACGTTAGCTTTACATATTTCTCGGACTGGGTAGCTCGTTGCTTATACTAGCTTTGCATTTAAATTTTTTAAAATACACGTCTTACATGCAAATATGCAAGGTAACATACAGAATATTATATGTATATTTATATTGAATCTCGGCTCTGCGAAATACGTCAATTTAACGTATAATATTTCTAAACGCAACATAAACCGCCGAGGAAATGGTTATTTTCGAAATATTTAGAAAAATTCGAAATATGCGAAATTAACAAATCTAAAAGATCCTAAATCAGATAATTCATTGGTATTATTTAAAAATAATCTCGAAACAAATTAATAAATAAATATTTAAACAATTTGTCGACTTGGAGTAAGATGATTAAATATGTTATTTATTATATGAAATAATGAAGTATAATTTATAGAAAAGATTAAGCTATATCAATACGAAAACAATAAAATAAAAAGTTAACTTAATAATACGAAAGTACTTATACTAATTCCAGTGTTTTTTCCACGACCAGTTCTGTAGAACTATAATTTTTAAACTATCACAAATATATTCTGTATACTATAAAAGCTAGTTTGAAATTCAAGGCCGTACATATATCCAATTATTCCAATTTTATGTGATGCCAGTTAAACGTTTTCCTCTGAGGCAACGAAACAAAAAACGAATTTTTTTTTAGATGTTTTACTCTTATATTATGAACCATAATTTTCTATATATATATATATGGTTTTAATTTAATTTTGAATTCAGCCATCAAATGACCCATGAAATAACGAAACTGGATGCAGTTACTTTTCCACCTCTCCTTTCCGGTATCATTCTCTCCATTTTACAAATGATAAATTTTATTTTTGACAGGTCCATGTTATTGGAAGAAAAAAAAAAACGACAGAAAAAAAAAACCATCATTGGTTAATATATCTTAATCTTAATGCTATAAATCAAATATGTCGTATTGTTTTGTAAAAGGAGAATAACTGAAACAAAAACCAGTAGGTGCAAAACTGTTCAACCGGATTAGGAGCATCGCATAAATTGTTTATTAAATATATTGAAGCCCTTTCACGATCTGTTAATTGGATGATTCATTTTTTTTTTTAATTTACAATTAAAACGTCTCGCTTTCATAATCGTTCACCTGTCAAATTAATATTCTAAACTAATTTAAAACACTTTTACATCAACAATTATTTAAATTTTACTTCATGGATTTGATTTATCGATGGTTGCCTGCTATCTACGCTAATTACGAATTTTGTGGAAAACCTATAAAATTGCGGCAGATAAACTTACTTGGATTTCATGTGGAAGTTCTTGTTCATCCAATAAAATGATCTTGCAGTGTATCGATCGCGGCGCCGAACAAAAACAATCCATTGTTAAATGTTATCTTGATTCTAAAACAGAACAAAAAAAAAAAATATAAAACATTAATTGTATCTCAAGACTACAGTCATTGCCATTCTCACATTTATCAATAAGTCATAATTGCGTTATTACTTTTCTGGGTAATGCTACAAAATGCACAACAAAGATATAACAGTCGTATTAGGCTATAAAATATAATCAGTTCCTATGCCTACGTCATCAATCACTGATTCATTCATTGAACGAATTCTTGTGTTCCGTTAAACTTTATTTATTTCTGAATTTATTTTGAAAATAGAACGCGATATTGGTTCTCCGTTTGATTTACAATGACAGGTGAGCGATAGAGCTTTTACGAAGACGTAAGCTTTAGATGGGATTTTAAGCTCCAAAAAAATAATGTCATGACAGTTTATAAACTGCGCAGAAACTTTCTACAGATAAATCGACCTGTATCGTCAACTATCCATTTAGAAATTAATAAATCAATTATTAATACACATATGAAAACCAATTTTAATTAGTCAATTTGTGTTTGGGTTACATAATTTATGCAATAATTATTTTTTTCTTCTAAAATCTTATAAAAATAATTACACTAGTATAACCTTGTAACTGGCATATGTATTACTGAGTAAAAAAGAGTATTATGGCATCGATCTAGTTACTGCTAAGCTAACATATATAGATATTACGAAAGTTTAGTTAATGGTTCAGGGGCACGTATTTTCGAAAAAAAATCTAATGCGAACGATCATTTCACGTTTAGTTCGACAAGCTAATGGCAAAACATATATACCACGTACACATCAGAAATCGCATGACGTATAACAGTGAAATAAATTTTATATTCTACGCCCGGGGCGAAATCCCAACCTCCGTATCCCTCATCAGTCATTCTTAAGGTAATGGCTAGTTTTGAGACAATGATTTTTACGTTTTCATAATTATATACTTGCGGTTATAACAGATTAATTATTATTGTTTTGTTTTTTGGGAACTCTATGAACAAAAAGGCGAACAAGGAAAAATTAATTTTCGTAATCATCAAAAATGTGTGTAAAACTAGAAGTCATGTATGCAAATTTATGTAAAATTAATCAATTTCACTAAATAAGTAATTAACACACTAATCAATATTAGCGTTTTTAATATCTAAATATAAAAAAAAAAAACTGCTTCAAATTCAGAACAAAAATCTACCGACAAATCATCACACAATATTTGTTATGTCCATCACAGTGGGTATTTTTGTGTTTCCGAGAAGTATTGATGCGTTTAAAATGGCAAAACCAAATTTGGAGTAACATATTATGAATATGTATAATAGAAAAAAAATTTGCATGTGAAATGATGGGGTGCTTGATGCTATTTTGATTGTGAATCAAGCGATGTATTGAATAGATGTTCGTTGGTAACACTGGTGGCGCGCAATTATGCCAATGCTCGCTCGGAAAGCAGTCCGAGATCATACCAATCGAAAACTTGTTGCTCTCTTTTATATTTATGTAAATGAATGTCATCACACAATAGGAATATTAAACCAATAAAAGACTACATATATATATATATATGCAAATATCGGGCTACCATTAATAATTCTCTAATTAAAATATAATAAAACAATTAAATTCTTGTATAAAATATTTGACAGGATCACCGAATAAATGAATAAAAAAAACTTCTTATTATATTAAGTCATGTATATCCATACACGGCATATCAATAGTTATAAATGAACGTGGTCCGTGGCAACAAGTTAACAAATTGAGAACAGAGTGTAGGTGTTCATAAAAAAAAAACAAAAAACAAAACCATTTTAATGATAATATCAGTGATACATGGTGTATTTCACATTTTTGTTCTTAAGTGAAGATGAACCACTGGGCTATATATAATCATGTATCCAGTATCGGTGTACCTTAACAGTAGAAGAGACGAGAAAAGGTTTCATATAATTAATGTTAATATATCACAAACATCAAAGGAAAATACAATTACGACCGTTGGAGAACACTGAACCGATCGTGTCTTTACAGCAAAAAACCAGTGTTTATTTTGTCATGCGTTAAGGAACAAATTCACTCAAATATTCATTTTTTTTAACAACTAACCCACCCTCTAGTTAAGTCACATCACACTTAGCGATAAAAGCATTATCAATTATCGTGCGATTATACGATATGGAATAATTTTACGATAAAAGCAAAAACAATGATTATGTGATTTGTTCCAAGACTTTATTTCGTAATGTGTGTATACATGAAAAGCGGCTTAGCGATACTTGCAAGTACAATAATTATTACCGTCTCAAGTTCGCTGTTATTTATTGTGGAATATGTAGGTATGTACGCACCACCACCTGCTAATGCCTAATTTTATGTTATGTACTTGGAGAAGCATCTTTAGTACCTACCACGTCACTTTACATGGGGTATCGCGTTAAAAGCGAAATAAATTATTGTTTCAACTATATATATATATATATATAGTACATAATAACTGAATATAAACTGGTTAGGTGATATGTATGTATGTATATGCAAGCAACGGTTAGTGTATATTTATTTTTATGTTTGTGTAGGAGATATAATAGGTTTTCAATATATTAGATGATATGTAAGTTCTTAGTGGTGATAAAGGCAAAAACAATAATTATCATCTCAAGTATATTTTAATAAGTGATTGTATGATATGTAGGTATTAGCATTGCGATAACGATAACGACAACCGGCTAGTGGCAATGTTCTGTGCGTACAGTAGTTCTTCACCTCATTAGATGACATGGTGATTCTTCTTAGCCAATTGCGATAAAACGAAAAACAATTATCATCTCACCTAACAAACTGCTCGAAGCTGACCAATTAAAACTTCCTGTTGTAGATCAGATACAATGTATGCGTGGACTAACGGATTTAAAGTTCATTGTCTGTTAAGAAGTCAAACTTGATTTCACCGGATGTATATTTATATATGCATACACATTGTAGAACGAAGCGGATAAATTTTCGATATTTTCGATTTGTGCATACGCTTGAACGTGGAGTGGCCGTAGGAGCCGTCATCGAACTCTTGCAAAATGTTAACTCCTGCCTGGATTAATTATAATATATATGTATGTATGTATATATGTACGGAAAACCGCATGGTCTGCATGTAAAATAGTTAAGTCACCAGTTCGACCGACGATATTTTACACACTTAAAGACTACGGCCATTCAACTCCACAATCGGTTTTTACAGTCGGAACACACTCTTCGTTCTGCGGACTCAGAAATACACAAGAGAGGCGCGCACCCACAAGCACACCACGACGACCACGACCACGACTACGGCGAAGGAACAACACAAGAAGAACAACAACAAACAACAAATGACAACAATACCGATGTTATACGGTTCACGATCTCTCGTCGTCCTATCCGACTGCGGCTCTGCTCTGACGGTACTTTTGCTCTTGGTTCTATAACGCACGGGGATTTAGCTTGATGTTTTCTTCATATACGCGGCCACGGCAACCACCTGTCACGGGGCAAGCGCGGCAATATACCAGCGCGCAGCCACGACTCTCCGAACGGTCGTACTCGGCAAACCTCGATGGTTTGTTTTGAATATCGCGGCGCGCTCTTAATTATTTATTTTTACATAAAACAAACCTACCACATATACATATAATATTGCATTGGTTGGTTCTAACATACATATGATACAGATTACGAGATGGTGATGCTGCCAAGACGACCGCCGACCATAGACTGAATATTATACCAGATTCGTTTGGTTTCGTGCTTGTTACACTACATGGCTTGGCACACCCGCTGGCTAGGTTCTCTCTATAAACCAATCGCTCATCCGTTCGTTATTCGCTGTATCGTATCGTATCGTATCGTCAGCACACCCGTTCCACTGTCTGTGAACGGAACGGAAACCAATACACACAGAAGGAATCTTATAATCCGACGGATACCAATTACGACTACAATACTGACTGTATATCTATATTACTTCGTAAATCAATATTGAA
The DNA here is from genome assembly GCA_944039245.1 of Nebria salina. Classification (NCBI taxonomy): domain Eukaryota; kingdom Metazoa; phylum Arthropoda; class Insecta; order Coleoptera; family Carabidae; genus Nebria; species Nebria salina. The sequence continues at coordinate 1,630,445 of OX063288.1, read as the reverse complement.
ACTCAATTTTAGAATAACGAGCTAACATATAAAATAAATAAAGAACCACCATGCCATTTTCATAAAGGACATTGCATTATTTTCATGGATACATACATATATATATCTTTACTTACACAATATAAATTGAATGCTGAAGTCATTACTCTGGAAGCTTTTTGATATCTAAGGATAACAAGCTTCCTTCAAGGCACAACAAATGTATACGCTTTTTGTTGTTAAAGAAACATATCTCAAAATACTCACATATACATAAAATATATTTGTCAAAGACATTTTTTCTTACTAAATCTGCTTTTTCAAAACAAAATAATGAATATATTTTTAGACATCACTTTATTTTCAAACTGTTTATGTATAATAAATATTTTAAATAAAATATAGGTTTATAAAAAAAATTAACCGTTATCTAAAATATGATTCTGAATATAGATCATTTTTATGAAAGTGTATCAATATACGTAGGTACATACATATGTGAATGATACTACGCAGTGAGTGATCGATGTTTACGTTTCCATGGATATGGATAATACGTATTCGCTCGAGCAACGTTCATCAAACATAATTTCGCGTTTAGTTTCATTAAATAATCGGTAATGATACTTACCTAGTAATATTTGCCAACTCGTAACAAAGTACCTTTCGACGGGACGGATTCAGGTGATGTGCCGTTATTAAATGTAATAGGAAAAACATGTTTAGTACGATGTAATTATGGTAATGTTTATTTTCTCATATGTATATACATATGTATGTATGTCAAATATAATAATTAGTTTAACAATAAAAATAATGTGAATTTTTTATTCGTGGCTGAAATGTTTGTAATGTATGATTAAATATTAATTTGTTTCCGTGTCTAATAATTATTAACTAATAATAATAAATAGAAAAAAATCGCGACGGATCTGAGGTGACTATAAAAAATAAAAGTATGAGATTCGACGACAACGCGTGGAAGAGAGACATCAAACCTATATAATGAATATCCTGTGCTAGGTCATCTCAAAATCAAGCCACCGCCTCATTTGCCGTTTATCTGATTTAGTTATTCCACGATAGTCATTACGACAAGCAGATTAAAACCATCACAAGTTGTTTAATAAATCCATTTTAATGCGTCCAGGAAGTCGATTTTACCGTCTCCCATTTATGGGTGGTGCTTTCCTGTGATCGAACTAGTTATATACTTATATATATTATTATTAATCTATACATATTTATAAATACATCACTCTAATTTCAAAAAAAAAAAAAAACTAATACATCTTGGTACTATTGCAGGAATAAAAACAAAGTTCTACAATGAAAAAGGCAATTTTCTTTGCCACTGGTTCATATAATTGTACACCTCAGGTTCAATGAGCTAAACAGTGTACTTAACTTAAGTATAGACAGTTGCAAATATATAATATGCATAGATACTTCAAATACTCAAGTTTAAACTCAACTCAATTTATTTATTAATAAAGTAATGAAATTCTATATTTTATTTCGAGAACCATCAACGAATTAACATACATATAATTTATTACATTTGCAGAACTTGTTAAAACGGTACTTCGCTTTTCTAACATTTCTTCTGCGGGTGGATAATATTTAAACCCGTTTCAATCTTAGAAAATATATTACTAAATGACTTTTTGTAAGCGTACCGCATTGCCTGATTAGATTGATTATATTTGCTATAATGATACAAGGAAATTAATTACTATATTTAATTATTAATGATCAACAAGATGTTTCTTTTTTTATAAATCTCAAACGAATTTATTTAATTTATTTCATACTGATTTTGCGTGGGCTCATTTTACATCTGTATTAATTAAATATTGATATTCGTATTTGATCAGAATATATAGAAATATTCCACCTAGCGTCGAAACAAAACCCGTTTGTAGGTGGAAGGTAGATATCTATACAGAGTACACTGTTGCGAAAGTCTACCGGTGAATGTGCGTGGCAGCACTGAACAAGCCTGTTACTGGCGGATACATTTACCAAATACAAGTTCAGTGTAATTCTAATGCATTTATTATTATTGATTTTAATCGCGAAAATGTTTTAATATTTATATAATGGAGATTTTGAATTAGTAATGAGAGTTATTTGCAATTATTTCCTATGTGTATATGGTTTTACATTAACGCCCAAAAATATAGGTACTTTTTGGCCATGTTAATAATAAATCAATAATACATTTTCGTTTAACTATTAAATGAAATTTCGAATGGCGAAATCGCCTATATTATAATTTGAAGTTGCTACTGGTTTCATTTAGGAGTAACCGGGTCGAGTAAACGTTAACATAGATTTACACTTTGAAAATGAAGCGTTTCCTGTGGAATCCTAGTACGGGAACCAGCCAGTTAATTGGTATTAGGGGCGTAACGGTTTATGCAAATATCTGTTTGGTTTTACTGTCCTTTGGCACTGTGTTATCTTTATCTTGACGAATTGTTTTCGAAATTTTCGCCTTAACCATTAGTAATTACAGTTTGCTTTTCAAACATGCGCGCCACAACTGGAGCATTTTTCTACCACGGCATTAATTAAAAAAAAACTATAAATTTCATTTTAATGATATTCAAATGAAAAAAAATTTTTTAAACGATTATATTTTTGATTTTACTTAAGTACAGATACAATATTTAAGAAGTGGAATTACATACTAAAAAAAAATTTTAACATGTCGGTGTTACTTAAACTATATTTTAAACAATTTTTTTTTGCTTTATGAGAGCATGTTTAAACAAATATTATATTAAAATATTTATCATTATGTATTTTAAGTTTTACTTGAAATGATAAATATTTCTGCTATTTATTTTAGGTGCATAGATTATTTATAATAGTACAAATATCAACTAGAAAAGTATGCTGAATATAGCTTACATAATACATTTTTGAAGAAATTAAAAACTAAAGATACATTTTTGTGCCATATTTGAAAATGCAACTAAACCAACTAAAAGCATTTTTTTTTTTTTTACCTATATAGAATATTATTATAAGTGTTAATATTAACTTGAAAATAAGCTGAAAGTAACATACAAAAAAAAACCATATTTGAAAATACAACTAAAACTACATTCTTAACTAAAAATGTTTTTTTATTTTTTTTTATTTTTATGTGAATTATTTATTGTGCATTTAGAAACTAAAAAAGTAAAGATTTATCTCAAATGATAAATAATGGTTATATTTTTTGGTTGCATTGATGTTTATTATAGTGCAAATAAGAACTAAAAAAATGAAACTAAAATAACTTACATTTAAAAAAAGCGCTTTTTGGCTTGTAAGAACAAACTAAAACTAAAAAGTAGATAAAGTGTTCCCATAATGATGATTGGAGAACAGTGTTGAAATGTGGGCCAACTAGTGTCATCTTTACTACTGTCGCCTCCTGCGCGCTGCGCGTCGTCGTAAGAAATCTGCAAGTAAATTGTTATTAACAACTTGGCTATTTAATTAATTCGTTATTATTTAATTTATTCGTTATTAAAAATAGTCATAGACGACAAATTGGAATAAATATTTACTATTACCGTCACGAGCCGTTTGATTTCTCTGTGATCGAAGCCTGAATAAATCTTCTAGTGTATCTGGAGACTGTTCCTCATCTCTGGGTTGATTACGAGGGGCGGGCGTTCGTGGAAAGTCTTGCAGGATCATAGTAGGGCTCCTAGATCGCGGCATCACTTCGTATCTCGGTGGGGCAAGAAGATTTTCAATAGGATCATCAGATAGAGGTGGGGGATGATAGTATAAAGGATCATTATCATTAGCATAAAGGAAATTTCTAGCAGTTTGTCCGTAATCTCTTCCGTATGTCAATAGTTCGTGTGCTGATAATGGTCTCCCTCTGGGATTTGGGTCTTCTGAAAATTGTTGCCGATAATTTAAATAATCCATTTGAGAAGTTGCACGTGGAGGCGCGCAACTTCTTGGTCTGGGTCTTTGCTCGGTTTGGGGTGTTTCATCAACATAAAAATTGTTCGGTTGAGGCATTTCATAATCGAATGAAACGTTGCGTGGTCGGATCCTTTCTTCATAGTTCAACAGTTCTTGATATCGTCGATAATTAGTATACCCTGGATAATAAGCATCATAGCCATCCATAGCATTTCTTGGTTGGTATAATAGATGGGAAGAATTTTCGAGATTTGGTTGCTCGTTATAGCGACTTGTACTAGGCAAATTATCGGGAAATAAATCGTCAAGGAAGCCATTTATTGATTGACGTCCTTGATGCGATGGTTCGCCGAGATTCGAGAAATCTGGATGGTTATTTCGATAATTCTCTTGATTTGGATTCCTTAATTGTGAAGCTGACCGTGCTATTGGACGATTGTAACTATCGTCGATATTTGTATTCGAAAATGATGTACTTGGTAATTCATAATTTGGTCGAGGAGCACTTCTTGTTGATCTCCTGTCTTCATTATTTTGATAAGCAGGCATTCTTTGAAAGTTATCATTATCAGGCCAATTATTTCTCGCTGGTTGCATTGGCTGGTAATATTCTGTGGGGTTCGTAGCTGATCGTGACGACGACGAGTTATTTTGTTCATCCGACAAAAGAGATATGTATGGTGTGCTGGGTGGTGATGGTCGTTCGACTTTGATTTCGGACTGATCAAGTTCTGCAGTCTGGGTTGCAGCACTACTTACTCGCGAACGACGAACGTTTGGCATGGTGTTTGTCGTTAAGTTAATTATTTCAGGTGAATCAGCACTAGATTGATGAGATTTTGGCAGTTGAAATTTGACTTGGGATTCTGTATTTGTTTTTTTTAAAGGTACCTTAATACCAGCTCTTTTGCAACATTCGCTACATTTTGTTTCATGTCTGGACATTCGGTCACAATCTAAATGAATTGTTGGTATAGTTTCGGTTGTAGTACTGGCATGACGCCTTTCTGTAGAATCGTTATTGATACGTGCCAAGCCACGATTTTTGATGGGGGTTGTCTGCTTCCTTCCATGACTACTGCGACCTGTTGAGGCAGATACATTCATGGACCTGTTTTGTGAAGTATTCGTACTGTCCTCTTTTTCCTGTTTGGTTTTAGTTTTAATTCGACTCGATGAAGAAGTTGCTTGCACATTTTTCTGTACATCTGAATTACTTGGAGTTGTTTCAACTGTTGTTTCTAGATTAAGAGATATGGGCGAATATGATGTTTGCGACTCGGGCGATTCTTCGGCACCATCAAGACATATTACGGGAATCTTGGATGATGGACTACGCATTTCTTTTACTTTATAATTTCGTTTCGTTTTTTCTTCAGTATGAGCATTGCTCGAAGAGCTTCGAGAGATGTCAGGCGATTTATATGCATTTTTAGAAGTCGGTTTGTTTCGTTTTGTACAAATGCAAATTGGTTTTTGCTTGGGTATTACTGGAATACTTGTTGGAATTGGATTAAAATCCTCAACTTTCACATCATCGTCTAATGTCAAATCGATCAGTTTAATTTTTTTCGACGTCGACGTCTCGGACGACGAGCGTTCTTCGGATTGAACTCTTTTGTTGCTTGTGCAGGACACCACAGTATGTTTGGGTGTTCTTTGCGACACCGTTGCACTGAAGGATTGTCGCAAAGATTCCTGTTCTTGAATGACTGGAGTTGTTGGTGGAGATGATGTACTCTGAACAGATGTTTCAGATTCTGTTGATAAAGTATCAACACTTTGGGTGATTGTAGATGATATTACTGGCGCTACAGTAGTATGCTTGGGAGGTGGCGAATTACTGGCTGTCCCTGGTGATGTTATGTTTCCGGGAGGATTTGGAGCTTCTGGAACTGCTTCTGTTTTAGCATACGCTAAATGAGCATCTTTTTTACCTTCATTGTATGCAGCTACAAGGTAGGAATTGATAGATTGTTTTAAAGATTGCTCGACATTGGTACGTGATTTGTCGGATTGTAGCAACAATTTAACGGATGCATAAATGTCGTCCAAATTTACATCAGATAAGTCTACCGCGGTTGACAAGGCATTGTTAGTCTGTTCATAGGCGCTTGAAGTTGACGGCATATTTTCTTGTGCCGTGTTTGTATCCCTTGTTTTCACCGAGTTTTTTTGTCCCGTATCACTGAAAATATCCGATGCAGGATTTGAGCAACCTGATGTTGTTTCCTGACATAATATGTTTCGTATGGATGCCTCTAATGTTTCGTGGCTTGATTCGTCATCGTTTGCGTCACTAGCTGCGTCTGTTGCAGATGTGACTTCTTCAGCCGGTTTGTAGATCGGCATTGTAGCTAAAAATGGCAAAGTATTCATCACGTTCAATTGATGAAGCGAAACCGTTGGCATGGATATAGGATCGGCAGGATCATAAAACGGATTCGGCAATATTTCATCATTGAGTGCTCCTTCAGATCGATCTCCAAAATAACTAACATCATGCAAATACGACATGAAAGTTGCGTAGATTAATTCGCATTTATAGGTGAATATCTTAGAATCCAACATCAACAAATGCATATTGTTGCTAAAGAAATTATTGGCATGGATTTGAGCTTGTTGACGATAACTATATTCACTTAAATCTGCATCAAGGAATTCACGATTTAGAAGAAATGAACAAAATATATTATTTTCTGGTGCAATCATTAATTGGTGGTATATTTCTGGATTTGTTTCAATGTAATTTAAAGCGAAATTACTAGGCCGAAAGAAAAACATGTCGTGGAATTTTAATTCACGAAAAATAAATGGTTGGTCAACTAAAGATGGCATATTGTGGTCGTTTTCGTCAATGTTAGAACTGGAGCTATTTGAATCAGTACTAATTTGTGACACAGTGATTCGAGCGAAAGTGGCTTGCTCTATTGCGCTTGATACAGCTGCGTCAAAACCGTCCATATCTAATTCGCCAATTAGGTCCTGTTCATCATAAATTAGTCGATAATTAGTGTACATGAATGTATTTTGTGTTTGACCCAAGCTTCCTGTACGAACTGTAGTCATACACGTATTATAATTCTGAAGAAGTAACTTATAGTTCTTTTCTTGCAATTGCTCCAATTGTATAATTACGTCTAATTGTGTAATTGGCTCTTCCTCATTTTGATTCATTGGCTCGGGAGTCAATACGGGAGGTGTTGAATTCGGTTGCTCAATATTCTCCTCGAATATTTCTTCATCCTCGCTTTCTAGAGGTGTTGACATTAGATTGGCGCCAACACTAAATCGTTGATAAGAATAATGCTCATACTGATGCAATGTTCGAGACTGGCTGCCTAGTGGTTCATTAATGCTTTGATGCGTTCGAGAAAATATACTATTGAAGGCTGGTAACTGTCTTTGGATTTGTGAGCCGACAGAATGATATGCATTCCAGAAGTTATCAACTAATCCAGAAGGATTAACGTTTTCATCAGGCTCATTTTGCTGAGTGTTCTGATTTCTATTTTGCAATTGGCGATATACATCCACTATGCGATTTATTGTTTCATCCGCGAGAACATGATCAGATCGAGTTCGATTGACAGTGATATTTGAACCAAAGAACAATTGCTCTAAAACCTGTGATTGTTGAGGTGATAAATAATCTTGAGGTTGTCGTCGCAACATTTGTAAATACGCACTGATATAGTGGTTTTGATCATTCGATACTATTGCAGAGATACTAACAAGTTGTGATGGAGCAATTTGTTCTTCTGTTGCTCGAATGTTATCTTGCGCCTCAAGATATTGTTCTGCAATTGTTGGATTTGCGCCAGTAACAATTTCTTCAAAACCGGATGTACGTATTAGTTGGCCTAGTGCTTGTGGCTGCAATAAAATGGATGGTTGGCGAACTGATTGGAGACCTGGATTATTGTTCTGACTGCCTGCGTTTGCAGGTTGATAATCAAGAGATTGGCGTTGTATGATTTGTAATCCTGCAGTGTGAGTTACGTTCTGGGCCTCTGGCATTGGTACGGCGATGAATACATTAGTACCATGTTGAAAATTATAATCAAGGTTAGTTGCAAGCAAATCACTGGCGCTTAATATTGGTCTGTTTAAGAGTTGCTTCAATACTGAATGATACATTATAGAATTATGTGGAGCTTGCTCCGGCGTCGCAACTTCTTCATTTACACGTTGGTCTTCAGCATCGGGTTCCACAATAGGTGTCCCGCTGCTGTTACTTGCTATTGACGTATTTGCTGAAGAATCAATCTGAACATGATCTGTTCCTAGCAAATTAACATTCGTTTCCTGTAAGCCTCCCTCATCATATACCTCTTCCACTTCATCCGGTTGATATAGTCTTTCAGGTACAAGTGGTGGTGCAATCGGGGTCAATCGTCCCGACAGTGATGTTTCGTCTGGAGACAACTCTGCCGGAGACATTGGTACGTCCATTTGCGGAGACAATGGTACGTCCGTTTGCGGAGACATTGGGTCGTCTGTTTGCGGAGACATTGGTGCATTTGCTTCTTGCCCTCTATATTGATTTCGCAAATAAACTGAGGATGCAGAAGGTACGTTTGGTAGGAGTTCCGCATACACCTCCAAATTGCCTTCTACTGTTTCGTCGGTCGTACTATGTAGTAATTTTACCGTTATGGTTGACTGGGGTGGTGCATTATTCGTAACAGCAATAACTCTGGTTTGAATGATTCGATATTCGGAGTCAATTGTTATATGATACCGCTTTTCCCCAAGGGTTGGATTAGCTGAAGCAATAATTAATTTTTGGACCAAGGAATTAGAAAAAGAAACGTTGTGTAAAGCATGTGTATTGATTGATGCATCTAAGGAGATTGAAACCAATTTCATGCTAGATTCCATAACTCCTCCTTGCTGAAATTCCTCCATTTTGGAAGTGAATTTAAATCTAACAAAATACAAAATTGATAGGACTAAACCTCATCATAACTTATTTTAATTTACTTGAATATAAAAATTTGCTTTTCTTACGCAAATCTTAAGAAAATTTATATATATATATATATATATATATATATATATATATATATATATATATATATATATATATATATATATACAGTGGCTATAAGCCCCAACCCGCACCCATTACATCCCTGTTTGTTACACCACTGTATATACGAAAAAAAAAAGAAAAATTATATATTCAATACTAAATCAGCTTGTTACTTATTTAGCATTTTATCATATCTATGCTTTCGTGCACAAAGGTGACATCAAAAGCAGTTTATAGTAGGGGTTCCCAAAGTATGACCCGCGAAAATACTACGTTCAGCCCGCGGCGGTATTCTTTTATCTAAAAATTTCTATCAATATGTTATGCATGTAGAACAACAAATAACCGAATAATCTTTGCTTACTTTAATGTTTTTATTAATGTTTACTTTGTATTTGTAATCAGATTAACAGATTCGCAGTTACTCCGTACGAATCGAATATGCATATGTTCATTTATCTTATAGTATCGTATAGAAAAATGGCTGGTTTATAGCAAATACAGCCCAAAAGCAAAATGCTAGAAACTAAATAGACCCGATTACGAAAGTTTGTGAACCCCTAGTATATCCGCAATATGTAAAATAGGGCTCCTTACAACTAAAGGGCCCCAAATTCCAATAAAATATGTAAACATACACAAATCAAAATTAATTTACACAATTAATTGCCTCGCTACCCCAAACTGCACACGTGATACCGCAGACCATAAACTGGTCCATTGCACAATCACAAATTTAGAAAATATCTTTTCATATTTGCGGACTTCAGGTGTTAATATGTTAATATGTATATAATATAAATAAAACTTACGGTTATTCCGGAAATAACTTTGGAAACACTCACTTAAATTCAAGTCATTTTTTATAGTTTATATCACCTCATAGTCAAAAATGTTAAATCCATGATGAAAGTGTCGAAAAAAAGTGCCTCAAACGTGGACAAGCAGCCATTTTTTATTCAATTAGATACTGTTTTTGCGTGAATTGTAACACAACACATATATTTACACTTTTTTCCGAAATAGTCTTAAATCCCTGAAATAAAATTATTAAATGATATAACATCGTTTGAAAATTGACAAATTTGGATGTAAAAATGCAAAATATCGAATGAATTTTCAAAACGTGGAGGTTAAAACTTAAGTGAATTGAAATTACAGCTTAAAATGAACACAACAATATATTTTGGAAAACACATTATGGCAATAAAATATAACATGAATGAATTCACCTCTTTAATCACAAATTAACCAAAATATGGCTTAAAAGATTCACAAACCAGAAGAACGCAACTGTTCGAGAAGATTCGATAAAAAATAACATGGCGACGAGCGAATTCACGATACGAATGAATAATAATCAAATCGCAATAATAGAAGCACTTGATAACCAAATGCTTTTTAACTGTGCATTAAGTGTTTTTTATCTGTACATTCATGTAAAATTGAACAATAGTTAATAAATAATGTCTAGGGGAATATTACGATTTTAGTTATTTAGCCGTTAAAACAATTGCGGATGCAGTCATTTTTTGAATTTATCAATTTTTTATCATGACTGTACACACACAGCATATTTGTTATGTTGGGATATTATAAATTCTCTTAAATTAAATTTAATAAAGTACATATTAAAACCGACAAATTAGAAAATGCAAAATGAGGATTAAAACTTGAATGAATGTCGTTACATTGAAAATAAAGCTTTAGAGTTAGCCAAATTGTATTTGAGCAAAACATGAAATGAATATTTTGTAAATAAGATATAATTTTAATGCTTACCCTTTTACTAATCACTGATTAACCAAAATGAGACTTACAAGATTCACAAAACAAAAGAACGCGACTCAAGAAGGTCTGGTAAAGAATAAAGCGATAAACAAATTATCTGAATGGCGAATAATCAAAACACAGTAGTATCGGCGACACTAACTAGATAACCGATGTCTGGATCATTTAAAACCGCGAAAAAAGCGTTTTCTATTTTGTGGTGTGCAAAATTTGAACACTATTTAACTGATTATTTTTAGGGGATTATTTCGTTACGTAACTGTTAAAAAAAAAAGAGATGCCGCCATTTTATATTTTGAATTTATTTATGTATTTTTATTCATGATTTAAAACATATTTGTAATATTTAAGAATGTACCAGAATATCATAAATTTAATAAATAAATTATGTTTGATCATTTAAAACCGACAAATTAGAAAATGAGATTTTGAAAACAGATTTTATACTCACAGTGGATTAAAACTTGAAAGAACATCGCTGCATTGAAAATAAAGTTAGCCAGAATTTATTATAGCTAACCACGCCATGAATATTTTGGGAATAAAATATTACTTGAATGAATGCACTTCACTAATCGTTAATTAGCAAAAAATTAGGGTTAACAGTTGCACAAAACAGAAGAACGCAAACGTTTCCCAACAGAGTTGGATAAAAAATGGCCTGGCGATAAATGAATTCACTGTCTGAATGGTCGCTGATTGGTTAATAATCAAATCGCAATATTAAAGGCGACATCAACTTCATAAACGCGAAAGCTTTTTATCTTTTGAAATAGAGCATAAAGCGCTTATCCGCGTGTGTACGTGTGAAATTAAACTCTATTTAATAAATTATTTCTAGGGGAATATTACGAATTTAGTTATTTAACTGGTAAAAAAAAATAATGGTGGCCGCCGTAATTTATTTGAATTTATCAATTTTTATTCTAGATTCAAAACACAGCATAATTGTTATATTTTCCAAAATATAATAAAGTGAACTTAGAATATGAAAAATGGGGTTTTACAAAACTGATTTTAATACTCACATAGCATTATGGCTGCACTGAAAATATAGCACAAAATTAATTAAAAATTTAGTAAAACACAAATACATTTTTTCGGAAATAAAACGTTGCACTTCACTAATCACTAATTAACCAAAATTTGAGTTAACACTTAAACAAACAGAGGATCGCGACTGAACTTCAAGAAGATTTGATAAAGAATAACCTGACAATGAATAATAACTGAGTAAATGACTTCTGATTGCGCATTAATAAAATCACACAAATAGAGGCGATACCAAAATAGATAACCGAATAGTTTCTATCTTTTGAAACAGTACATAAGGCTGTTTTTTATTTGAATTTACAAGGAAAATGTTACTTTAAATTAACTGGAGAGAGGGAAGTGATTGTTGCTATGGGGTAATGTTACGAATTCAGTTATAAGACCCGTAAAAAACATCGGGAGCGATAAGGTAGAAATATATTATCGGATGGTCAAATATCTTGATAAAGCGCGGTGTTATGGCGCGTTTTAGTTTCAAATATAAATATTTTCATAGAAATCTCACCTCATAACTTGCAATTTGAATACTTTTTTGTTATTGTTAATAATAAATATAATACAAAACTCTTCGCGAAGGTGACTATTGTCGACTTTGGACTTTGTACTTTAGATATTGTTTTATGTGTTTATGGAATATTTTCATATTGAATTTTGTTTATTAATATGATCCAAAATAGGGTAAGTTTGCAAAATAATTTTATATGTATGTACAGAGCTGTACTAGGTATTTAAATATAAATCAAATAATTGCCTTAATTTGTGATCAAGGTCAATAGTTGTAAAATAACCAATCAACACCATGAAATATTCAAATCGAAAATTGTTGAAATCATACACAATTATGTTTTTGTAACGTATATTTGAATAAACAAAAAATAGTTTTCCAAAATCGATTTGTTTTTTAATTATTCGCTAAATGTATTACATTTAAAAAATAGATACTAATTCACGAAATGGAATAAAATTAGTTAAAATATATATTAACTATGAAATGTATTATCACAATAAAATTGAGATCCTAAAAAATGATTAATCTTTTGTAATTTGTCAAAGCTGCTAGGCGGTAAGTCCGCGCCTGCCTTTGCGATTATGATATGCTTATTTGTAAATAAACTTGTAATTGTGATGCCGCTCACGTTTGAAACTAATATTATAAATTTTCCTATTCTACGTTGTATTTTAAAATAATAATTATATATATTTATCGAAAAAGCGTTTGAAATACACGTTGTTGCCTAAATACAGGCGTAAAGCAACAATTCTTATGTCTCCTCATTCTTAACTGTAAACAATTATTTGTAAAAAATATGTTACTATAAACTAAAATCAGGGTAATGTCATTGAATCTAGAGTAGAATTAAGATACAATGAAGTTTTATATCGATATTTAGGTAATTACGTGTATTTTATGCCAAGATTGGGTGATATATCACGCATTTAACCAATGCTACCGAATCGGTAATATGATATAATGTATGGAACCAGATAATAAAATCATTTGTCTTGGACCTGCGGTGGCTTATCATGATTAAATTGTCATTAGCATCCATTTGGTATAGGTATTAAAAACGAAACAGTATTGAAATGAAGTAACTCTTTATTAAAGTTTACAGAACTTGGTACACATTTATGATTTTATATTACATTTTGAATTATTCGGAATGAATCATATAATTGTGTTAGCCATCTGTGAGGCAAGCTCCAAAGCAAAATGAAATCGTTTCCGTCTTGCCTTTATGACTAATGACAGCTCTGACACCTTTAATTTGCATAGCGAATTATTTGTGTAACTTTGCGTCGTCGGTAATTATTGCAAAAAAAAAAAAAAACCAATTAACTATTTGAATTTTACACATGTTAGTTTTTACTTAAATGCGTTTTAATTCTGAGGTAGCCCTTGTTGAATTGATTGATTTTTTAAGTACTTTTTTAGTACCATTACACATTACTTATATTTTTGCGTAAAGTGGAATGATATAGTTTTCGGACTTTGGGGAATGAATTGCTTGAATGAAAAGTTGTGAACAAGCGTGTATTAAAAAACTTGATGAATCTGACAAAAGAAGCAAAAGACTGGCGAAAGGTTTTTGAGATGGTAATGGAAGTGTCTGCCTCCTTATTTTATAGGAATGGGTATAAAGTTATGTGTGAAGAAAGTGCTGACCAATATCAGTGCCTCTTAGCTAGTTCTGACGTGTTTTTAAGTGGGGGTGGCAATTAGGGTAGTATTAAGAAATAATAAGTATTAATTACCATTTATTTAGATAATTCCCTTTTGGATTAGGGGTACATTAGGAGATTAGGACAAATAAAATGGATTTAAATTATTTTGATAAAGCGAATGGTTTATTGTCGATTGCAAATTTTTGAATAAAGCCCAAAACGGATTTGTTTCGGTGTTTGTTGTGGTAGATATTTTCTGAACAGTTTGTAGCTACTAATCTAAGCAACTCTCGTGCAAGTGGGTGATGGTTCGACGACACACTGAGCGTTCCGTGTTAAGATGGAACGGATGTTTTCACAATTGTTGATACATAATATCTCTCGACTCTCGTTCTAAACAGAGGCATATTACCGCACCAACAGAAACCCATATGTTCTGTAAAAACACATCTAACCATTGATCGAAATATCATATGTCAAGTGTGAACGTACTGTCCTGTAGATGATGTGGTAAAATTTGGTATAACCGAAATTCAAGGTCACTCCAAGTACATTCTTTCCGTGAAATTCCTCATCTGTTTTGCAGCCGTTTCAAGTCCAAACATGGCATCATACACAACACAACACAACACAACGCAACAACGTTCATGTTGTTATTTCCTATCTGTTCTCATATACACTTTTACATTCTCCGATGCCACCTATCGACACAATTTACTATTATTTACCGCCAGCATAAATTATCGTTTCGCTACGTTCAATATCCTCATTAGGATTCTCACTAATAAGATTACCGAAAGACCCTAGCATTAATACATGTTCACGAACTTTCTTCCTGAATCCATACATACATACATTCGCGCCTTCGACCAAAATGGATTTAACCATCTCCGTCGCTTACATTAAACCAGCCCTATAAATGCGAAACGTAAAACGCAATATCATCTTAGATTTGGTTGTCAAAGCGAATAAACCGATTTATTGTGATGTATGTACATATATGTACTACACGTCCACTTCCATACATACTACTAGACCATACATACATATCTAATAGCAATGACTCAACTGTTAATCATTTTGCTTGGGAAAGAAATAAAAAAAAAGCTTCATAGAAATAGAAAATAATTTATGAAATGACCTTGCATAGACAAATCTATCATGTGTTTCTCTCGAATTAACGATATTTTACACCTGTAGTAGTTGCGCTCGAATTTCAATTGAATTTTGACTCATTTCGCTGTAAATGATGAATGCTTGATTCTATGAACGAAAAATCGAGTATTCTGACGAAATGTTTGCGTGAATGCGTTTTAATACGTTGGAAAATTGTGGCAATAAATAATTCAATGTCTAGTTATTTTAAAATAGATGTGATCTTTTAGTCAAAACAATGTTATCTAAAAGAGGTTGTAGAAAATAAACTTAAATGTTTCTATCGCTGTCGTGAAAGAATATATAAAAATTTAATTTCAGATCCTTCAGCATATCATGGAAGAGAAGTGTAGGAAAATGAAGTATATGGTATGAAAGTAGAAAGAAAAACGAAACAGGAAATATATATATATATATGTGATGTGTAAGTTAATGTATACATCAGGTAAAGCAAGACGAAAGAGATAAATGTGAGCTTTGTTTGCTGGTCCAAATAGAAAATGTACGGTTTATAAATAATTCCATGAAACAATAACAGTTAATTTTGTTGATGAGAAGAAAAAGTGGTTCTATTTGTACATCGTTTCGATGGGGGGTATAGTATATCAGTTGTAATAAGATTACCCTCGCATGACAATTTATTCCTTCAAAAAAAAACCTTTCTCTTCGCTAGTCTTTCTTGGCCGGGGTCGGGGTTGGTGGTGCAATCTTGATGATGCCCGAAATGTTCCCGGTTCCCCGATTGAAATTCAGTCGGTGACGCCCATGGCACACTACACTACACTATACGAAGCCGTCATGCGCTCTCGTGCGACTCTGCGTCTGGGTGGGGTGAACGTCGCTTTAGTTCTGTTGCAACTTTCATTCTGTACAGAACTGTCAGGGGGAACTTAGTGAACTGGGGAGCTGAGAAAAGTTTCATGTTTCACATATTATCATCATACCGGCATCATAAGAACATATGTAAAACGAAATATACAAGTGACCCATCACACAGCAATACACAACATTCAATTATTCATACAGCAATAGTGACCGAATTTACAAGTGATTTAAAATTTGTGAAATGTGTATAGAATTTATTTTTTTTTAATATATATATTAATATATATTAATTGTGAATCTACCCAACTAGTGCACGAGTAAAATATAATCGAACTGTCCCCGGCGTTCCGAGAATATATATATGTGCAATTTTATAGTGATTTAATTTATAAAATGATGTGATATAGTGAACAATTCCGGTATTTTATTATTCGTTAAAAGACAAAAAACAAACAATTCAATAAACTCTGATGGCGATTATTTATTATTTGTAAATTTTCGAGCAACAGTAGTTCGGTTATTGAACAGTGATACGAGGTTACTTTACGTAGGTAAATATACCATATGTCTGTTTTTCAGTGTTGTGTGAATGAGGTTTTTGTCGTATATCCCATCCTAGTATCATTTGGGCTTATTTCTAACCTTTTTATCGATTACTTTTTGTGGTTTTACAAGTGCATCACCGACACAAACCATTCATAATATTGCTGTGTTTTATTTGTGGTTAACTTCCTTTACAAATACAGTGTCTGTCTGTCTGTGTGTGTTTCGAAATCGTATATTTCTCTTGTTCTCCGGTCGACACTTAGCATGGCCGTGCAGAAGGCTCACTGCCTTCTCCACATTCCATTCTCCTTTTGCCTTTTGCCAGAACACACACACACAACTATCTCAACCATATAATTCGATGCCTTAATTCATTTCATATCGATTCGTTTTAAAACCCGCATATCGCCCCCACATATATAATAGAATTCAGCGGAAAAACGCGTTTATATGCCATTCAATTGTGATTGTATCTTATGACGGTGATTTGATAACGTAAGAGTGCTCTCATTAAGCACTAAGGGTTGCATAAAAATTACAGCGCGCCTAGACTGGTGAAATGAGAACGCGATAAGCAGATTCCAATAGTTGTATCATGACGCGAAACGCGATTGTTTTTCATAGTCGCGGTTGCAACGAGCGCGTTATTGAAGCGAGTTTCTTTTGTGCATCCGTAAAGCACATATATTCTCGGAAACAATTTTAAAACGATCGGTGACCTCCAAGTCGCGCGTTGTACACCGATTCGCCCTTTCATTCCATCAAAAGTGAAAATCACATATTTCGTTTACGTTTTTCGACTGTGTTACATTTTGAGGGCCACCAGATGGATTTGTCGACCCCGGGTGCGCCTCCCGCTGTTTATACCCATTGAAAAACCATAGGACACCCTCCGTTATATTTGATTTTTTTTGTTTCCTCCTCCTGTCTTTTCGGTTCCCATTGCCGTTGCTACCCCTAACGCGTAGCATACTGTTTAAAATTTTACGGGCGCGCTTAAAATGCCGCCAAATTTCGTCCCAAGTTGGTTTGGATGGCCGCCAACTAAACCCAACGTAATTTGTCGTCAATATTTCTAATTCGTGTCCCACAATTATCAATAGCAGTCAGAAATATTCAAACTTAGCCTGACAAGCTGTTTTTTTTTTAAACTAATTCCACATTATGACTGGTTGTGCACTTTTTGTATCATTTCGCATGATTCAACTAATTATATCCGCTGTTTTATGACGCTTATATTTATATTATTGATGTTTGTTTAATGTTTGAACGTTTTCGCAGGTAGAATGGTCATTTTGTGAACATGTGTCTGCTTGTTTGCTGTCATTTGTTACATGTAAAAGGTGTGATACTTTCGGCTGGATTCGGTATTGTTCGGCTAACACTTAAGCATGGTTGTTTTTGAAGGTCCCTATAGCCTTGCGAATGCCTTTATTGTCTATGTTTACCCTACCAAACCTTAACAAATACAAAGCACACTTAATTCATATTTTCTAATTCGTATCACAAATTCAACGTAAAATACTATTAAGAGTTTAAGAAAGTATACATGTGGTTCAGTAACAAAACAACCATTTGTTATGCATATCATACGACCTTGCTTACATTAATAGTGCATAATTTTACATTTATTGACTAAAAGAACATATATTCTTCAACGGGCACGAGTCGTGTATGAGATTTAACAAGCCTGGGAAAATCTAACAGTACATAAAAAAAAAACAATTGTTTTTTCTACCGTGAGAAATTAGGTTAAAATGCTATACAGCTATACAACTGTTACGAATAATATGTAGTACTTTTTTTTTTCTGAACGAAAGTGAAAAACATTGTTTATACTAAAAAAAAAAAAAAAGATGCTCAAACAACAGAAAATTGTTTTGGGACAGTTTCGCAAATTAGATTTAGATTTTTGTGGTTACGTAAAATATTTTTATTGTGTACTGTAACCACTATAAATATGTATCTTAAATGTGTGATTGTTTAATAAAATAATTATATTTATTTTAAAAACCGTTTATTAACCCCAATACTAGATGAAATGTGTATAATAATTCAAAAATGTTTGTTGAAATATAATTAAATTATGCATAAATGTAAAATATGAAATTAATTACTATATTATCATGGCGTGCACGTTTTGGTGGTGAATTTTTGTTCTTTAACCGAAAATACTCGAGAGAAAAAAAAAAACACGCGAATCGGTTTGTTAGAGTCATTAATAATGTATTCTGGGAAGTATTCGGTTTTCGAATAATCACACATGTTTAAGTATTTTATTGTTTCGTTTTGACGTATTTATGGTTTCGTGCACACGAATGAATTTCTGGTCATCCGTCTCGCAGAACAAACGTCAGCGCGCACACTCATCGACAATTGCAGGATATACAACTGGTTTTGCTGAACGTTTTTCTTTGTTTTACAACTCGTCAGAAAATTGCCTGTGCAACTTTCTAGACGCCGCCAATACATTTAACAAATCCAATTCCGTAAACACAAACAATTTTGTTTCTGTTATTATTTTTTTTACACCTTAGCCAAACCCAAACGTTCTAATAATGAGTCGTATTCATAGTAAACCAACTAGATCAAGTTCAAAACTACGAATGTTGAGATTAAACACAAAATATTTCTGTGTGCACATTTATGTGTGTAGTGTTGAAAAATGCAAATCGTAAAAGTTTCGTATCGGTTAACAAACTTTAACCTTGCAGACATGGACGACATATATTGCTCGCACATACATACATTTCTGATCTGCTGATATGCTTATTCTCTTTTGACCTGCTCTGAACTATCAATCCACAATTTCTATTTTTATAGTTTGAAGTTTTCCTTTGCTTGTAATACATCAGCAAAAATATTCTAGATTTATTTGTTATGAATATATATAAATATATACATTTCGCTATTAGTTTACGTGGTACATGTTAGTATTTAATACAAGTGGGCATTTCGATACTTAAAATTAAGAACGACGTTTTATGATTATAATCTCAATTTTTGTTTAATTCGTTGGAGCCTCTCGGATCCAGAGTGTCGGGTTATTATATTTTTTTTTTTTGGGATCTACCCACGTACACACTAGAGTAGAGTGCTGTGACAACATTCTTGTTTACCTCGCATTCTTCATGTACACGAAAATTATTCCTTATATATGTATATACCCTGAGTTGCCTTCGTAGGGATACATGGGTCGGTGTTGCACCCACACACATGCATGCATATACATACTCTCCTCTCGAATACCTCGTTACAACAACGCGCGGCTTTCTTTTATGCTCCTCTTACTTCATTCTTCTACACAAAACCGTAAAAACTAATGCCATCTCATTCTCGTTCCGCCCGTCTAACAAAGATGCAAGATCTATACAATTACCAGCGGTGTATATGAGTAAAAAAAAACACACACACACACACCCCAACTTAAAACAAAAACAGACGAACCAATATCTGTAAAACATACTTCCGCCCTAGCTACAACCTGTACTTCGATATACGCTCATATCATAATTATTTGACAATTAAAAAAAAATGCACATTCATACGAAATCGCATTATTAACACTATGGTGTGCTTTTTAAATATTGAGAATAAAGAGACAATTTTATTCGAATATTATATTCGAATATAATATTGTGATAATACTGAATAAAAAAATTGGTATAGAATTTGTAATGTTTGAATGATAATGGTATAGGTTCGGTAAAGTGGGCATCGCTCGCGTAACTCGGAAGTATTTTAGAAATGAAATTATTGTCTGTTGACATTTGTTAAATTGGAAGTGAAAAAGAAAAATGTATTTCACTTTTGTGGCGCTTTCTCGTGCCTGTCTCATCTTGTTTGTTAGTAAGACGTTTGGTATTCGGTTACTTGATGACCTTGTGCGTAAATTTGCATTCACAGTGGAACTAGAATGCGGATAAATATTATTTATTCTGGGAAAACGTTCACTTCTTACAAAAATTTATTTGTAGATAAATAAATGTTAGAAGAACACGATTGCATTAAATATTTACGCGAGAAGGGTATAACACGCAACGTCACAGTTCGTGAGATAAATTGATTTTTGTGTGGACATTACATGTTTGTTATGTAAATTTTGTCTCTTTTTATACATATATATATGTATGTATCGAGACTTCTAGATGATATTGGTCAAATTTTGTGGAGCAGTAACGTAATTTTGGGGACATTGTTTGTTTTATTGTAGTATCTTTGCAATTTATTAAAAGTAAGCTAATGAGAATTCATTTTATTTATAACTGTAAGATGAAACTTGAACGCTAGCTCACTGGAAAAGCAGTCAAGTTGATTAATGAAGTAATTTAATTTCTTACATGATTGACTTTTCGAAGCAGATTTTCCTCATCTGCAGGTACAAAAGAAAAACAAATTTGTTTCTATATACATGTACTATTTCGTTGTAAAAAAAAAAAATGCAAAATAAAATTGCTTGAAGATATATAAAATTGAAAAGATACGTTTCGTAAATGTTCAAAGTATTTCCTTAAAACAGATCTAAATGAATGTATAATGAAGTAATTTTAATTCGCTTGTAGGCAAGTGCATGTTGGGCACTTTTTTTTTGTATGTTTTGTACATAATCCGACATGTTATAACCTTAGTCGGTTGCCAAAAGTGTTGGGATTAGGAGTTATCGTCATTAACAAAGTCAGGCCAGGGTCTCGGGAATGAACGTTGCTATAGTAGTACGCGTCTCCCATAGCTAAACTTTGTTTGTTGTTGTTACATTTGTAACTACAGCAAATTACAATCCCTTCATGATTCTACGTTTTCTAGTCGGTTGGTGTCGTTGGCTTGTCACGTACTCTCCTATATACATCCGTATGCTGTACATACATACATACATACATACCATAGCATAGCAGACTTGTTTTACAACATTTTAAAATTAATACAAAACTTTCCTTGTTTATTTGCATGTTACTTGCCACTATATGTATATTAATTAATCATATTTTATGCTCCTGTGCTTCTGTTATTTACTAGTTTGCGAAATGTTTCACTATTTTCTATATTCATTTTGTTTTCTCACTTTAACGGAATGTGTGTTCAAATCAGAAATTTCTTCATACATCCACATACAGGTACACAATTACTATTCCCCTTCCCTAAAATAAAGAATCTCAATTCCCATTGCAATATATCATGTAAGTAAATCATATGCATCTTTAGTCCTTGTTTGGATTGTAATCAATACATGTACCTATTATATAGTTACAGATGTAAATGTTGCAACCAATGGAATTTGTATGTGTGTGTTTCAGGGCCCATGACGTGAGAGACGGGATATTTAGAACGTGGTGTGTGTCTTGGCTGCTGTCGCCGCCGTCCGCATCATGTGGGGGTCGCCCTGCTACCCCACAATGCTGTCGCTGCTGACGCTGACGGTGTCGGTGTCATTCATGCCGTTGCTAGCCGACGCCATCGCTGACGCCACCGCGGACATCGTTCGTACGTATGGCGATACAAAAGTCGAACGCTTCAATCATCTAGTCGTCGATAAAAACACCGGTCGCGTATATATCGGTGCGGTGAACTACCTGTACCAACTGTCGCCCGACTTGGAGCTGGTTGTCCGGGTCGAGACCGGCCCGAAAATGGACTCGGACCTGTGCTCGGTGCTGGAGTGTACACCGGCCGTCACCACCAAACAAACCGATAACGTCAACAAAGCCCTTGTCATCGACTACACAACGACACGGCTAATCGTCTGTGGCAGCCTGTTCCAGGGTATATGCACCGTTCGAAATCTCCATAACATCAGCGACAGCCAGCAAGAGGTTCGCGAAGCCGTTGTCGCAAACAATGCAACGGCGTCCACGGTCGCGTTCATCGCTCCAGGTCCACCGAATCCGCCCGTGTCGCAGGTGATGTACGTCGGGGTGACGTTCACGCTTGGCTCGCCGTACCGCTCCGAAGTGCCGGCCATAAGCAGCCGCAGTTTGGATAAAGACCGAATGTTTACCATCGCCCATACAGCCGTGACAACGGGTACGCGAATGTTTGTGAATTCGTTAGCACGTGAACGGTATCCAATCAACTATGTGTACGGCTTCAGTTCGGAGGGTTTCAGTTACTTTCTGACGACACAATTGAACAGCACCTCGTCACAATACATGAGCAAAATGGTCCGTGTGTGTCAGGACGACGAAAATTACTACTCGTATACGGAGATCCCCTTGGATTGTGTCAATGATGCCCAATCGGGGCGCCGGTATAATTTAGTGCAAGCCGCGTATGTTGGGAAAGCTGGTTCGGATCTGGCGGGCGATTTAGGGATCACCGCCCAAGACGATGTGCTATTCGCAGTGTTCAGTGACAGTGACACACAATACTCGAACCGACCGTCGAACTATTCTGCGTTGTGCGTGTACTCGCTCAAAGCGATTCGCCGGAAATTCATGCAGAACATCAAGACATGCTTCTCGGGTATTGGCAGTCGCGGACTGGACTTCATATCACCCAGTCATCAATGCGTTGTAACGGTGAGTTCAAACATTTTTTATTCTCTCTCTTTCTCTCTATCCCTCTCTCTCTCTCGATGCTGCTGCTGCTGCTGCTATGAATCCCTAGGTGAAAATAACAATTCAACATTTGATCATGAACAATGCTTGGATTGACATTTCCACTTTCAGATAGATTGTTTTGACCAAAGGTGAAAATAACTATTCAAACATTCACGATGAAATGTTCAGAGATTGACATTTCTACACTGAAATATACTATATTGATTTGACTTATTAGTTGGACTAACTGTCATTTTCCATAGAATTAATAAATCACTTTCTGGAGTTTACTTTTCAACATAATCTCGTTGGACTTGCGCGAATCCCTATGGGGGTATTCCAATCGTATTTAGTAACTTTACTGCGATAAATATCAAAATCTATTCATTATAATTTAACTTTAATAAGGGGGTTGCTTTTTATTTTTTTTATATTATTTACAAAAGCCCGTATACACTATTACTATTACTTACCTTCAAATATGCTTTTCGGAGCTTGGGCGCTGGTTCAAAAGCAAGCATCATTATTTCTTCAGAAACTTGTTAAAAATTGCAATACTCTTAGGTTTGCTTGGGCCGAAAGCTTTTACGAAAAATTTCGAGGTTTTCCAACTCAGTCAGTGTCAATCTATGGGGTTGTTTTATTTATTTTTATATATATATATATAAAAAATGTGTGTGTGTGTGTGTTGTATATGTTTATGTATGTATATATATATATATATACATACAGTATAGTAGTAGCGGTTGAACCGGCATGCGGCCCGCTCTGCCTCTTCGGCCCCGTTTTATTGATCGTGTGCGGCCGGGTCGCTTGCTGGCGGGCGGTACTCTCGGCTCGTGTACGGCTGGGCCGTCGAGCTCACTCTCTCCGCTGTAGCGCTGTGCTGTGTGAGAGCACGAGTGTGTGCAACCGGTTCAACCAACCCCTCGTTCGCGCGCGCGGATTTTCTATTTGAACGCAAAGAAAAGTTTTTCACACGACGATCATACCTCGTTCTGTACAGGTACTTTACTGTACGGTACGATACGGTACGGTGCAGTACCAGTACCTATACGTTACATACATATCCATCATGATGATATTATTTATATACGCGGGTATATAGAGGATTCTTGAACTTGTATCTATCTATCCATCCATCCATCCATCTATTTGTGTACTATCTCTATATTGACATTCGATTTGGAAACACTAGAATCGTATCGTACGACGGTTCGAATTACACTACTATTGATACTAATAATACGTACAGCTTTTTATTTGTTCTTGACCTTGTCTATATGTATCAACCTGACAATTTGATTTAGTACCAATAGAACCATCAGCCCATTGATTTAACTGTCGGATCATGTAATAAGTAACACATCCAAACAAATATTATGACATTTGAGTATCTTCGAAAAAATATATGATATGAAACGATATTTCCGGCCGAATATTTCGATCGGGTTGTTTTATGCCTCGACCCATGCATGCTTGGTTCTGACCGCGTTTTAAGTCGGGCTATGGAAATATTAAGAAAGTATGCAGTGGCTTATATTTCCTTCCCGTCGGCCTTTTTACATACCCTACCAAAAAAAAATTATATAAACTATAAGATAAAATCCCATTTCCCTAACATTGATGATTCGAACATAGTTAGGAAATCAAAATATATCTATTTAGTATTAATTAGTATTAAAATAACAAAATTCTATTATTAAAATGAATTTTATATCTAAAGTAATTATTTTTAGCAAATTAGGCTGTGATGGTTTCACATCGTAAATACGTTTTATGTAAGGTCATATTTATTAATTTTCTCATATCCTTGACTAGATTATAAATCATCTTTGACTTATATTTTGTGTCCAGTTATCTAGCCTTAACGAAATGAACAATTTCCGGTGAATCAAAAATAAAATCGATATCCGTTTGAATTTCACCTACATACAACAAAAAAAAAAAAACAGCCGGTGGTTAGATCGGACATTTTGCGCGAATTGGAGAAAGTCAAAACAAAATCAACCGGTTGATTATCTAGCTGGGAACATAACAGGAAATGACGATCACAAGTATATCATCATTATCACACGGAACGAACTGAACTGACGAGCTGTGTTCACTCAAACACAAGACAAATTCGTTGAAATGCATTTCACAATGGAATGTCTATATATCGTCTCTTTATTTTCCTCACCAACATTCCAAAGTCTCCGAAATATGTAATGTTTACCAAAAATATTTATTTATAACTGCAATTGGAAGCATTATTCATAAAACTTTCAAATTTGTGTGTTTTCTAAATAAAAATTCGGTGCTAATTATCTGTCTACACGGTAGACATAATTTACGAAATATATAGGTTTACATAAGTAGAAAATATATCCGCTAAAACTCTATTATTATTAAAAAGTTACAACCGGAAAAAATATTACAACATTTTTTTATTTTTTATTTTGTTTCATTTAACTTTTAATTAGGACGAATTTTAATTGAAATATTTTCTAACAAATAATACAGAATCGGATTTTGTTAAAAAATTCCATGCTTTTCAAATAGGATCATTAATTTACTAAGAAGATTTAATTGAAAAACGCGATATTATTCGATTCCTTGGCCGTAGTACAAATTTGTACATACGCCGTCGAAAATATAACAATGACAAAACGAATTTTCGTTCTGGCCATTTAGAGCCTTTTGAAAATATACCGCTGACTATTACGATTCTGGGAACGTAACTGTTGATGTCTTCTTTGAAATGTTGAAAAGACTAAAATTAGTTTCGTAAAGGCCACACCCACCAATCTTAAGGGTTCCCACATATTTCCTCAAGCCTCTAGTGTCTACCTGCTAAAACAAGCCCTACATTGTTATTTCGAACGAGTCATTTCACATGTTTTTAAATCGAAACCTAATGGATATTTCCAAGGTCACATTCATTCATTCTCAATACATGCGTGCGCCGATTGCCTGCACATGAACGCGAAATACTTAATAGGGAACCAGTAGCTTTAGCTACGGAGAAAACAAGTCCGAAATCCAGAATCAGATTTGTCTACCAATAGAGTCAAATTCGTTGGAAAAGTTATTAATACGACGAAAAAAAAAAAAACTATTTATTAGCTAACCAATTGATAGAAACTGCGTGTAGATATCCTAGATTATACTAAAATACAATAAAATGGTATAGAATAAGAATAAAACTCTAATAGCGACCAAAAGAACGCAGTTACAATCTTTCTGATGCTTTAGTCAACATGTTGTTTAGAATAGAAGGTCTGTGATTGGTTGTGTGGTATGCGCAAGCATACCACTCTCACCAAACGACCTTAAACAGTGGGCCCGACCGAATAGACGTATCAAAAGGATTCTGACGTCACAATCTTTAAAAACGCGAAAGACTTTTAAAATAAGCGTGCAACAAAAAAAAAATTGTTGCCTTTGAATCGTGTTTACTAACAGAAAAAAATAAAACTGGATTATAATTGTCGAAATGCTGTTTATGTTAATGAACATATTAGAATAAAAGATTTAAACTTTCGTTTGCTCACTGGTGCAATCACTGTACTAGAAATTAAATGATTATAATTTTTTTTTTAGTATATGGTGAAGATTTGGTTTCAAAAGGTCGTGCATTTGAATTTGAAGGTGTGAATAATAAAAATCTAGTAAACCATATGGGCGTTCATGTGTGAAAAACTGTCTTGTTAAGTCATTAATTATATATATACGCGTAATATTAAGTCTAGTTTTACGTTAACGTTACGTTATGTTTACGGTCGACAACGCACCGTTTAGACCTAGTTCACAATGAAAACATGCAAACCTACATTTGCCGGGTATGTATATGTTTGCATACGGCACGCATAGGTACATAATTATAATCAAGAAACTTTCATTTCGAATCTAACCTCAATGGATGTCGGCTAATTTACCATGACTTAATTTTTTTTTTTTAATTTAATTTTTTTTCGCTACTTTGATTTAAATTTCGCCACGATAACAACCGTAAATGTTGATAAACCACGCTTTACCTAACCATTTCTGCGCGAAACCATTCCCGTTTTACGCTGTCGAAAAACCTCTCCACCTACACCAGTGAAATGTATCACAGAAATATGTTTATCAGTTTTGGTGCTGATTAAATCGTTCATTGTGACTTTTTCAAAATGGAATCTTGTGGAACGGAAATTTGATTTTCGAATAGTTTTTTTTTTTCTCCACATATACCTGAATTCAATTAAATTTAAACGGTTGTTTAGTTTTTGTGCTAACCAAGAGTCTTTTCATACGATTAAAATGTTGGCATATAAGGGATGAAAGACAACCCTTTGACATTCTTATTATCTTGTGTCGTTACTCACTTTGGTTCAATAGAGTTTATCAGAGTAAAAATCTCATAATCACTTCTATTGAGTGGCTGATAGCAGTACATTCGCTGATCTTGGCATTTGCTCTTGTTCATTTGTGCTGCAAATGTATTAACTAATTTGACATACTTTTCCGATAAATACGATATCGATGTCAGATTTTTGAACAAAATTGTCACAAGTTTATTAGCTTTATTAGTTTTACATAAAAATCTAGTTGAATTACATATTTTTGCTCTATCTACCCAATGTATAGACAGAGAGAGAATATGAGTTTAAACTGCGTTTTTGTGTAAAAAGAATGTAGTTATATGTGTTTACACAAAATATATGGTGAACTATTTTGAAGTGTTTATTTTCAAATCGTTTTGCATATGGGAGAAATATGTATGTATATTTTGTTTCAGTGTGGGTATGATGGTTCGCTTGATTATTATGTAGGTATATGTAAAGTAATGCATAGTTAATGGAGACTTTTATAACTGGTGTTATTATTGTAGAGATAAGTAAGACGAGTGGCCGAGTTTATAGGTTTTACTTTCTCGGGAGTATGTTGTGTTGTGTTGAGTTGAGCCAGTGCCTTTTAATTGAAAATGCCGAGGCCATGCAAGACAAGCACTAGGACTAACACTAACACTAGCACTAGCAGCAATGCCACACTTCCGAATGTACTATAGTCCATCTATTCTATGTGCTCTTATCATACGCTATACTGAAGTGCACGCTATACCCCGTTTAATTCAAAAACCGATGTGCACCCGACATATCTATATATGTATTAATGAAACCAGTTTTCCGTATGTAATTAACACGTATGACCACAAGACGTAAGTTATTTAATTATAGTGTTCTTCTTGTATACAGTACGTTTATGTATATATGCACATACATACATATATGTAGGATTATATAGGTGCCTCTATATGTATGTATGTATATGAAAATGTTCACTCTGAACTTCGGTTTGGTTCGTTCGAGTCCGTCTGTGTTCGGTTCGTCATTCAATGTCTGGAGAATGTCGGAGTGCTGGGGCGGCGGGTCGATAAAGTAGCGCTCTTGAGGATCGCGTTTTCCTGGGCTGTGCCCGCGTACTAAAACATCTAGCTATCTTTCTCTATCACACACTTAACACGCGGGCTTCTACATTTTTTCCTCAACCACCCTTCTCTATCTTACCTACACTTTCTCTGTCGTATGTTTGGGAAATTTATTCCAATGCATGCCCTATCCTATCCTATCCTATCCTGTGGTGGCAAAAATCTACCATTTTTTTTTCCGTAAACCAAGCTATGCGGTACTGGCTCAGTTTGTGTTCATAATATGAGTTTTGACGTGATTTTAAAGCCGTCAGCATTCGCTTTCGTAGTGTATGTGTTCCACCGAAAGATGTCTCTGGGTATACTTCAGAGTTGAAACTCTCTTATCCTTCGCACTTAACACATCCTATGCATATTATCTACTTCATTTAAACCGGGTTATCTCTCATGTTTCTCATCCTGCCTGTATGTCAGTGCAGCTGCAAAAATAATGACGCGTGTTTTTTTTATTTTTTATTTTTCATTATATTTTATATTCTGTATGGTCCTTACCACAATTCTTTTTCGTGACAACGAATGCATAGCTTGTCATCGGTCGTGAATAGATATTGCATATGTAACATGAATCTCTACTCTCTGCTCACGACTGATGCCACTGATTATACGTGGTAATAGGATTTGACATAATTCCTGACTTACCTGTGCTTGAGTAACGAATTAAATAATGGGTGTGCCCAACGATCGAATTGTCTACGTAGATTATGTTGCTTACATATTCTACATAGTCTACAATGCAGACAATCATTTACGTGTAAACGCACAACACTGATTTATACACGAATAAGCACCATTTAGTTGTGTAGTTGAATACTTAGACAGTACATATATGTCTGTACATTTCTTACAGTTTATTATAGTTACCTCCCTCGCATATCTTGCGTCTCTAATTTATTAAAATTGAATGCTACTTCTTTCATGATATGTATCATTATATTATTCACATAAAAGTGACGAATTTTTTTTTAATTTCTTGTCAGCTAAAAATAGCTAATTCATGCAGTCGATTTTTCGGTTTACAATTAAAATTTATAACGTTTTTCTTTCAAAGTAAAAATTCAGGAAATGTAATTGACATTTTCCGTTGACTTTTTTTTTTATTTTCCACTCTTCAACAACACTGTATATTCAGATTAAATTTTTAATGTTTTTTTCCATAATTTATACGTTGAAATAGCAAGTCGACTGAGTCTCTATTTCGAGTTTCTATAGGTATATTTATTATCATATTATACGCGTTTGATGCGATATACTTTAATGCAATTTTTTTTTTTTTTCAATACAAACCGAACAACGTTCGGAGGCATATAATACCTAATAATGGATCTTTAATATACAAAAGAATGATCATTAATTCATTGTGTATAGCGTTAGTTATTCGTCACCAGGCTTTTTTATGTTGATTTTTATTTTTACTGGGAGTGTTTTTTGTTGTTGTTGTATGGATTGGTGTCTGTTGTCAATGTTTTTTCGGATCGATATGGAAGTAGTATCATTAACTACTTTCGTCTGTCTCTCTACTATGTATGTGTGTGTGTGTGTGTGTGTGTGTGTATTTTCAGTGGTCGTAAAGTATAAGTTGACGCGGGTCATCTGTAAACTGTCTTTTTTCGCCCATTCATCATATCTCTGCAACGCGTAACGTACTTCTGTTCTTGCCTCTGACCCGTTCAAGATTCTAAATTTCGCAACATTTTTGTTGTACTTTGCTGACGTTTTTACAAAAAAAAAAAAACAATTTGTCATTGATTGATTTTCTATGTGATAACGGGCAACATCAACCTGCTCATTCAAAAAAACAATGATTTTTGTCATCGATATGACAATGATAAAAAGCATTTGATTTATTTTTGGGAACTCAGCCATTTCAAACTGTGTCAAACAAATTTAAATTTTTTTTACAAAAGCCAAAACGGCCCTTAAATTCAAAGCTGTTAAGCAATTCATAATTTCTCGGCGTCTTTATTCAATAGTCTATTTATAATTTCTTATAATAAAATACGTTTATGAGTTGATAATAAAACATCTTATCTCATTCATGTGACACTGTTTACTGAATTTTTTATCTACGTACATGAGTCATTTATAAGATGTTATATTTTCTTTTGTCTAGATTAAATTACTTGTTTAAAAAAATATATATTATAAACCGTTTCATATTTATTGCCTTTTCAATTTCACTCACAAATTATAATCAACAATAAAATTTAATATTCATCATATATCATTTACAACAAAACAATGAAACCAACTGGTTTTCGTTGCCAAATTTAATAAGCGCGAATTTCAAAAGTTTCAAAACAAATTAAAAAATATTTATAAGCAGTGTTCCGTTGTTGCCAATATATGTGTATTTGTGTAGTCAAATTGGGTCTATTCAAATGAAATGGGCGTGAAAAGAGGTAAACAATAGCCAGAATAAATACAAAAGAAAATATTTGTCGAGACATTGATTTAAAACTTAGATGCTTTACTGTTAATATAATTAAATGTGTGCTATATAACAAAAGTAGTAATTGAAATCTAATCTATTTTTAAATATGTAATTGCATTTATATTGGTTATCTTTAATATGTTTTTTTTTTTTAAAAAGATACCATCACTGTACACGCCACTGGACATTTATTTTCTTTACGTACAAATAATTAAAATTTAATATTGAGTGAAGAATGAACATGTGTTTCAAGCCGGAACAATAACTGGTTTTGCATGTTAGTAGTACTAGGGGCGTGATTGGTTTCAGTTCGTCGTTTATATATGAAACAATGTATTTTGTGTTAATATAGATGTGTGATGTGTGTGAGGATTTCAACGCGTGCACCAATTGCAGTACGGCAGAAAAGTAAGTCAGATCAAATATATCAATATTCACGTAACGTTTATTATTCAAAATTACTACATATTGTTGATTTAAATGAAACAATTGTACATTTTATATATGCATATAGATTTTATCATGTGGTTTTAATAACGAATAATGCGAAACTAGACATGACGCTTACACTTGTGTTCGCATTCGCAGAATATATTATTAGCTAACAGAAAACAGTATATATTGTTCTCATTACTCATTTTTATAGCTCGATTTTTCGACTTTTTTTTTTGCTAGTCGGCTTTGTTTCTGAGAAAATGTTCGGAAAATATTGGTAACTTAAAATGATAAATTCGATGGCATAGGATTTTGTATAAATTCATGTATTTTACTTTGATTTAATATACTAACGCTATTGGGGGGGGGGGGGGGGGATGCTAAGAATTATGGTACTCTTCTCGTACGTCGTTATTTATAGCTGTACTTTAAACAGTTTAGGTATAACCAATATTGGAATCAAATATGATTTTTTATTCAAATATGAGACACAAATTTCGTTCTTTTTTTTTAACGCTGGCTGGGTCGTTTGAGATTTATATGATTAGGATAATTGTTATTGCGATGTAAGCGAGAAATAATTCAGTGTCAGAAAAATTATTGTTAATTCTGCGTATAGTATAATAAAATATGTTTTTGCTTGTTGTAAAGAAGTGAATCTGTCTCGGAAGTCGACAAGAAAAAAAACAATAGTTAAATATATGAGGACGATTTTTCCGTAATGAAAATTTCTTGTTGCGAAAAAATGATCATAGCGACTTGGTGACTTTTTCTTTGTTATTTTTTGAGTAAGATAAAGCTGACCCCTACACACACACACACATGCAGCAGTGGACTAACGACCCAACCACTCGACAATTGTGCTGTAATGAGCACTTTCTTTCTCACTGTAGGAACGAATCAATTACACTCCTGCAAACAGACACTCGCGTCGAAGACAGAACCCACGTTGTTTCAAAGTTGACAGACGAGAAAAGTAAACGAAACATAAGTACGCTTACTTAAATCAAATTGGTTTTGTTTTCAACAAGAAACCGAACTGTTTTAACCTTACTTAACCTAGTTTTTATTCCGCAGCAAATCCCCTAATGGGAATGTATCTAGCCCAGACCTTTACCGTCAGCTTTTCTACACTTTTTCCCACATTTTATAGAGAAATTCAATTTACCAATTCGGCTTAAACTATTTTATTTCATGAGTTCCTTTTCATTCATTTATTATTGAATTATCAATATTATTGTATATTTAAATAAATTTATCTTTTATTTGACCTATGATTTCTAAACGTTTCACATTTTGTTATACTTTCAATAAATAATTACTTAAACGATCAAATCATTTTTATGTGTGTATCAACAATTAATAATAAATAAATCTCGTCAAATGAAATCGAGTACATTCACTTCTACGTCACTGTTTATTTATGATAACAAATTCAGAAAATATTTACATTGCGTTTGTATAATTATTTTCATCGAAAATCTAACGTTTGAAATAACTTTAAATATTATTTTATTTATTTATTATCGTCATCAAATATACAAAAGTACCAGGAGTATAAGTTAAATAAACGGCAACTTTTAATCAATAGAAAATTGATTAAAATTATGGTTTAACGATGTATAGAAAAAACTTAATTATATTTACAATACAGATGAGTATTAAGAGTATGATGTGTGTGTGTGTGTGTGTTTCTAAAGGGCGTTTCGTTTGCCACTTGAGATGTGCTTGGAACATGTGAGAATGTGTGCTGACGTATCAAATATTCGTATTGCAACCCCTTTATCTTCTTGTACATCCTATTCTTCTTATTACGCACGCGCATTAACCTAGTGTGTGTTAGTTACATGCAGCCGGTAACGTGTGGTAATTGTAGATATACATGTACAGTGTTATGCCTTTGTCACATCTATCGTATAATAATCATGTTAAATTGTTCAAAATACAATTAAAACTAAATTATATTGAAATCTAATTTACATACTAAATTGGTTTTTTAATCAATTGTAAACATTTGAAGTTAAATACACCGATAGTATTATAACTATTCAACCAAAAGATAACTAATACCACAGTTAGTTGAGTTTAAAAATTGGAATTAATTTTTTATTTATAAAAAACGTGCGTTGCAAAAGTGCAGCAAATAATGTTGAATTCAACCCTATCCTAATACTTCCGTTCCATCATATTTATTTAGTGCTAAAACCTGACACGTGCTGGTAAAATATGTAGGTTTGCGTCGAAAAGTTTAGATAAAATCAGTACCTCGTCGTTGTTGGCGAATTGTGCACATTATTTGATGTTTTAAACGTCGTTTGCAGTATAAGGCCCCTATTCGCTTCCCCCTGACACTATAGTCCCTAGGGCCGTTGATACCGTCATCCCCCCAATATGGTTGCCCTAGGCACCGACAATACAGTTCATTGTTGTATATTGTCGAAAAAGTACGGGAAAATGAAATTATAAATCTCATTCAAAAGGCAACAGGAAAATATATTATACTTCTACCTACGTGCGTTAGATTTATACAGTGTAATACCGACTTATTTTGCCATTGTAATATGATTTACTAGGTGATTCATCCATTCCACAAAGTCACTGTTACACACATACACTCATCGTATCAATTTGAACGGTAACACACTCGCCACAAATATGTAAAAGTACTTACGTTTTATTTTTAACTACAGTCAGAATAGTTAACGGATGGGTTTCGTGTGAGGGTTAAATCGAGTTTACGCACATTGAGTTGATGCAGGTGATGATAAAAAAAAAGAAAATTCAGTTATTGTGAAAAATACGGGAGCAAAATGTGTTATGTTGTGATAAATGGGTTTACATCTGCATTTACTAAACAAGATCCAGATACCGCTGACGTGATATATATTTACAGAATTACTTTCGAATATAAAAAATCGACCATATCTTTCTATATTTACGTATACTTATGTATCGGCAGCGTTCCGTACGATCTGAAAAATATCTATTTGTTTGTTTTTTCCCTCATATATCACGTAGTTATATTTATTTTTCATGTTTCATATTTTGTTCGAAAAAGAATTTCTTCAATAAATTATATTGCATAAAAACTTTAATTTTATCACTTATTCGCTGATTTATTTTCTTTTTATTTTCAATATAATTTCTACGCCAATTATGTAAGATTCTCCACTTCGTAGTTTACGTAAAAGTAAATAAATTAAAAAGTATAGAAAATATATATATTACTATTACTACCATCTATCCTTAACAGGTTTAGAAAAAAATAATTGATAATATAAAATTGATTGATATCAAATTATTTAGAAAAACTAATTAAATCAAAGTTTTTTTTGTTGGTATTTTTTATTTGATTTTTTGAAAATGTTATGTATAGAATTTGAGAAGTAGTCATGAGGGAACCATCGAAGTGATGGATCGTTATTTGACTGGGGCGTATACAAATTTGTAATAGTGAAATTATGAAATAATATATTAAATGTCCCGGCTTTTATTTTCGTAACCAACTGGGAGCAGTTATTATTGTTAAAACCGTTGATTTAAATTCATTTTATACAACAAAAAAAAAATTCCAATTTATTGAAAATACCATTCGAAGCGTATTAAATATTCAAATTTTTATTTGATCAATGCTAAATATATCCATCATCTTTCCGATTTGCTATTCAAAAAAACGATATTAAAATTGAACTCTTTTCAAGCGCAACCAATAACCGTTTTTAATATAGGTGCCACTCTTTTTTAAAATGAATACTTATTTGCTACATATCACTGGCCAATCAATAGTTGAACATATTAAAATTATTTTTTATTCGTCATATTAATAAATTCTTGTCTTAAATTGCATGTGAACAATTTTCTCCTACAACTAAGTTATTTTTTTATAATGTGTCTCATAGCAACGAATAGAGAATTATTTATGAAACAATTAAATTCGTGCAGCGATAGCCGGTCAACATTATTACCGATGTATGACAGGTTAATAACTAAAACATGTTCAAACATGCGCACTATTGCACAATTCAACGTATAGATAGGTTTATAAACTATGTATAGTAATGCGTTTATGGACATTACCATTGATTAAAATCGGAATTCAAGTTATTTACTGGCATTATGTGAATGGTATTTCTATTTTTGTGTCCGTATTATTTGATGCAACTTTTATTTTCTCGAGATAATTGCTTTTTTAAAACATTAAACATTTAAAAACAGTTGGTGTTTCAAAATATCAAAAATAATTTATTATTGGAAATGTGTATAAGTTTCTAATGGTAAATGTAGCGTGTAACATAAAAATCGAATCCTCCTTTATTTGTGCACGTTTTCTTTGTTTTAATTTCGAATTTTAATTCTCATAGTTCCTTGGCGTCCTCTTTAAACATTCTAAATGCCCCTACTGGGAGTTCCTCCAGTCTGTTAAGTACTCACATAAGAATACCGTAGACATTTCGGCGTTTCCAAACGAAGAGTCTGCGGTGAACTTTTTTTGCGTTCATTTTAAACTTTCACAGATAAAATAATTTATTTACGAAATTCGAAAATTCACTGCATTTTTTACTTTCAAATTAAACTACAGATATAATACGATTAGGCTGAGTTGCGCATCGAAAACTATGAATTATATTTAAAAATTTATTATTAATTTCTCGTTTTGCGAGTTTTGTTAAGTAAAGGGCCTCGAAAGTGTAAAGATGAGTGTGAATGAGCGATAGGATGATTCTAAGTGAAATGAAATCTTATTTGGTGATTCCAATATATACCCACCCATAATAGTGGTATTGGATCTTGTTCGAACTTTATAATTGGAAGACATTAATTCATCCGATTAAGTTGGTCGTGGAACTTTTTCTTATATTACACGTATACTAAACATTTTGATTGGTGACTATTCGATGCCATGAGACACATCCGGTGTTTTCTATTGGCGCTAGGGGTGGATGGAACTAAAACTACCCCGTGGCACCCCCCGCACAAGAGAACGACGTGCCCAAATGCTGAATTCGGCAACTGTGTAGTGGAACACGTTGTTTTCTTTTTTGTCTCACTCATGCACATCGTGTCTTGTATCTCTGGTACGTGTGTGTTGTCTGTTGGTCTCTTTCTATTTCTCGATATGTGTGAATTCACCCTCCATCCCACTCCGTTGTACAAGTCCAGTTGTGTTGGTAGGTACTACGTTGCTATACAATATGTCACCCTGAAAATACATTGTCTCCTCCGATGAAAACGCATAAAAATGTTGTTGCCGGCTGTTTCACGATCTCTTACTACCTCCTGTGTTGTCGATATTCGTGCAGCCAGTGTTTTAAAATTCCTTTTTTTTTGGGAATCTCTCTTTAAAAATTATTTGGTGTTTCTCCTCCAAAAAAGAAATTCAGAACATGTTTGTGGCTTGCAGTTCTTTTATTTATATATATATATTTTCGCATAGTTCATTGCATATAAATGAAAAATTATGTTCGATACATTTAGTAAATTCAATGGTTGCTTGATTTGAAATTCAATTAAAATATGATGGATGTTAACTCTGTTCTGGGCAGATTTTATTGGAAGTAAAGGGTTTTCTGGTTTTGTTTTTAACTTTTAACTGGATGCTTTGTGGATACGTGTTAAAAACGATCCAAACATGAATCTTAGCATGTCTTGTAACGTACAAAGATTTATTATAACTTAGTTGCGAAGTTTCTTCTTTAGCATATACATATAGAATTTAAATGAAATATACCAATGGTTTCGTATTGCTGCCGTACGTCATGTAGGTGTAGTTGAACACAAATTGAATTATATGTTTTGTTATGTATTCAAAAATTAACGTTGTCTAAATTTCAGTGTTCGTTACGCTGCTATATAGGCGCCGTCAAGTTATGTCATGACAGCCTCTTGTCTCTATCCTCTACAGAAATACTAATTAGACAAATATGAACGTCGTGTTACATCCATTAACAACTCCTAATGAAGCAAATTCATTAGACAATGCACGTATATATCTTTTGATGCGAACTTTGAGAAATCTACTAAATAATCATTGTTTATTTTGCAAAACAATTCCATTAAAAAAACATATTTTTGTATAATTAACACTATTTTACTCTGTGAAATAAATAAAATTTCTTTTAAATATATATAACAAGTCAATACTTGTTTTCGTCTTTGTTATATGATTTTTATTAGTATCTTGGAAGTATTGATACTTCTTTTTCTAGTATGATAGTTAATTGGGTAGAGATATTCTTTATTTTGATTTTTAATATTGATATATCTGCTCGTTTTCCGAGTTTTAATCTTTGCGCGTGTGATTTTTTTTTATTTCTTTGAAGCGAGTCGGGTACGATATAACTGTCGTATCGTGTACTTTCAACGAAATTAATATCTCTGTGAGCGTATCTATAATAGTATTCATTTTATAACGCTTCAGCAATTTTTTTCATTTAATTTTTACCCTATACATATTTTTCTTTATGTGCTATGTAATATGTCACTGTAAGATGACTTTATTAATACGTATAACCTTTACGTTCGAACGAATATTTTATTCCGGTTCGCTTTGAATTGTAATTTAATATTCACGGAAACGATGCATTTTTCGGTTTTGTTTATCAATCATTTTTAATTTAATATGTAAATAAAATATAAGTGAAATCGCATATATGATTTTTTTTTTGTGTGTGTTTTAAAATTTTTTTTGTTTAATCAAGCTGACATGTAATTAAATGTCTGAAATTTAAATTTTTAACAATTGGGGCGTGAGGATATTTCCTGAAAATCAATATATGATTTGAATTGAATTACATTTGCACGCCAGTAAACTAATTGTTGTCACGAAATACAGAGTAAATTTATCAAGTGTCGCGTATGAAAATTGAATAAAATACTGGTATGTGTAGTTTTAGGTTGAGTAGTACTGTTTTACAAGGATTCTAATAAGAATCTAAAGGGGATTATGATTGTGCTTCAAAGTTATTTAGTACGCGACGTTCGTTTATTATATACATTTTGTAGTGGTTGGTACTAAATTAAATACCTTAATTAATCAACCTTTATAATATGCGTACGCGAGCACTACGCCGCCGTAGCAGTCGTCGTCATTTCACAAAAGTTATAATTGACTATTTCCGGAACGGTTGAGACAGACTATACAGAAACAACAATACAACCCGAATCTCTTGTGCATATCAAAACTTTCTATCATATTTTATAATAATTACAAATCATATTTCGCGTATTTACATTACGTGCCATTTCATTAAAAACACTAATAATCCTACGCGATGCTGTATTATACGCATACATTTATATGGATTTCGTTACAATAATATTTATTCAATATTATCGCAAGTTTATTTCGAATTTCTAATTTTTAATAAACATCTGCTCATTTAATAAACATTTTCTATAAACACGACTATTTTTCGGAATATATACCCGGCTATAAATATAATAATATGTAACATTAACTGAGATTTCATGTATATAGTTCGATTTGAATATGGCTACATTATATTTGTTTCATAATTAACTTAATTGCAAAGTTTATACTGTGCATTATATAATTATACAGTTTTCAACGCTTGTGAATTATGACCAGTGGTAATTTAATAAATTTAGCACCCTAGGTGATTTAAGCACGTGCTGGAATTAATTCTTTTTAGCCAAACCACGTAGGGTAGACTGACTTTATAGACAAACCTGGTTATGGCAATTGACAAATTCCAGATGTTTTCATTCGTTTTTCGTTGCGCACAGTGCCTTGCTTTGAGTATAGTAAAAGACCAATCTTCTGGATGAGTGATTAGTTTTAATTTATACAGGAGGTTCGTTACTCGTTTGCTTGAAAAGCGATTTTAATTGGCAACTTCGATCTCGATGCGTTTTCTATTCGGTTGTTTGTTTTGCAATGAATATTTATTAATTCCATATATTCTGCGCTCATTGATTGCAGAAATATGTTTCATTTTCCATCAACCATATCAAATATATTATTCGACATATTCAATCGCAATTCTATGCAATTTCCTTTCAGGCATTATACGTATCTTGTGTGGCAAATGACTTTTGTGGGTAATTTACTTCGAAATGTTATTAAGTATTAAGTAAAAAAAGGTGGTTCGAGTTCACCTTTATCCGGATCACGGGTACGGATGAGACATCTAATTCATGAGTTTCTTAAGATATTTATGCTTGATTAAAAATGTAAATTGTCACATCACTCCAAGTTTTCGAATGAAAGGATGCGCCATCACAAATGTATCTTCGTGTGAAAACTTCGAGTAAGATTGGTTTGACAATTTTATTTTAGTATATTGTCTCGTTAATATTTTTCTATAAATCACATCTTTGTTGTTTTCTTTTGAATGCTGGTGCATGAGTTTCGTAGAAATCATTTGAAACCGTCTGTTGACGCCTCTATGCTACTTCCGTTCTGCACCAACACAAATGTTTCCATGGAAATATCGTAGATATCAAACATAACACACAATATTTTTTCCGTTTTTCTGTATTTAAATGATAAAATATTAAGATATGTATGTTTCACATGCCGGCAGACGTTTTTACAATGATAAAATTCTTATCTAGGCAAACTACAGTTCTGTGAATTATGACTCAAATTTACACAGAATCGTGTTTTAGTTTTACCACAGGGGGCAGTAACATCATTTTGATAAAATGATTGTTAATTTCGTCTTGAATGTTACGTTTGCTACTCACTCATTTAGTGTTTTTATCTATGAATTTCGTGGTTGCAGCTACGAGACTAATGCAGAAGTAATTCTCGTTTTTTATGTCCGGCAGCGGTCAAATTGTCCTATCTATCGAAAGGTAATTTATACATTCGGTCCGATGTGGACGTGGTATTTGCGCCGCTGCTATGTATATGACATTAGGGCTCTTGCCCCCGAGAACTGATTCATTCATTCGTTCATTACTCAACGGTGGCTTTTGGCATAATTCCAGAAACAACACAACATTCTCTTCACACTTTTCGGCTTGTTGTGGAACCATAAACTACACTGAATTCCACATCAATTCATTGATCGAATGATTTTAGGCCAATCTCAGATTATAACCGATAACATTTTGCCATATCCATTGACCTTGAATGAAATCATCAATTTATATTCCCATCTAACACGGAATGATCTCGTTCGGCGGACTCAACCAGACCGGATAAAATTTCTGCCGTTTTCTGTTGAAATTGCTGTAAATTCAGAGTGGTTCCGAATATAGAAATAATATGAACAACAAAGTTGGCGACTACTGAATTTGCCCGATTGTTCAGTCGCTGTCGTTGTGCTGCCTTGTCGTGGGTTGCATTGCTTGTTTTTATTTTTGCGGTCGGATTACCAATGCTACGTCTGTGACAAAGCATTTCTATTGTAATGATAAGTACGTGTATTTCTCGTGTCAACTGAATCATTATTAAACCGCAATGTTACCAAGCATATAGATAGACCACGTTATCATATTGTCATCCGTATTTGTTGTTTTTTTTTCCAGTATTAAATTATGTTATCTCTGTTGTTTGAAGTAATCACCTTTAGGTCATCGACGTATTGAATATTTTCATTGGCGTTTCCATTGGAAATTGTTTAGTTCGAACATTTTCTAGAATAACCAATGATAGATGGATCATTACAAATAGATTATAAATAAATATTATTATACACATTAATAGTTAAATGTATTATTTTAATATTGTCATTTGTATTATTACATATATTTTTTTTATAGGTATTGTTTAAGAAAATAAAAGTTCCTTTATAAAAAATTTAGTTTAGAAAACGTGGTTATTCCAGTAATAAAATTTATATTTTAAATTTAGTTTTGAAATAAAGCGTTTTTTTTTAAATATAAATATTCTTTATGCTAATCATATTTAACATTATGACAGTTCAAATCATAATATTATATCAAAAATATCCAGAAAATTTATATTATTCTGCATCGTGAAAGATTAATGTCGCAATTTTCGAACAATGAACATTCTTCACTTCTTAGACTCTGTGCCATGCATATAATTTATAGGTTTAAATATCAAAGCATATGTTTAGAGTCTGTTTTACAACGTATAATTTTACAGCTGCATAAAAATTGTAAATATAATCGTTCATTTTACCATTTAAATTAGTTGGTTTAAAGCAATAAATATACGTTATTGGTCAGGCTATTTGCTTAAAATGATTCATATTTTAGTTTGATGTAATTAACAAACAAAGATATAACATTTTAATTGCCCATATTTGACTAACCGAACAAACAAAGGAGAAAACCTGAATTGTTCCGAAACGTTGAGGATATTAAAAATTGAATATAAATCAAATATATGTAACGAATGACTAAATGTACGCCGGCAAATATTTGTGTAAGTTTCCAAGTAAATTTTAATGAATTTTATACAAACGAACAAGTTTACATATATTAAAAATATTTGCAATAGTCGCAATTTAATAAAATTCCCAAATGAAATTTGGTGTCGTGTAAATCTGACTTTCAACATGTGCTGTACCATTTATCGTTTTTTTTTTTATATTTAGAAACTTGTCTACAGAAATAATTGTATATGTATTTTTTTCCTGTCGCATTTCTCAAAAAAAAAAAATTGCAGTTTGTCAGCTATTTTCAATAAAAATGTTACTCTTCCGTTTCATACAACCGCATTCATTCGTTGATATGCTTAAATAATGCATTTATAGAATTAAATCGTAATATTTATTGTCTCGCAAATGCACTTTAGTCTACATTTTTAGTTATATTTTATATACGCATTTTTATTTATTATAAATGGAACAGCTTTGCGCTGAAACATATCAGAGTTTAATTAACTATTAATGCGATTAAAATTCAACGTTGACAGGTTGTTGTTGTTAATTTAATTTCCATAGAAAATTTCGAAACCTTTGATGCATTTTATA
Organism: Nebria salina; assembly: GCA_944039245.1. NCBI lineage: Eukaryota > Metazoa > Arthropoda > Insecta > Coleoptera > Carabidae > Nebria > Nebria salina. The sequence goes on along the minus strand of OX063288.1, from coordinate 1,588,192 downwards.
TATACCCCTATATATTGGTTTTGTAACCTCAATAAATCGTTTAAATTTTATATAATAGCGGTTAATTAACTCAATACTCAACTATACTTGGTAGATGTAATTATAACAATAGTCCTAAATTATAAAATAATTAATTGTTACTTTGAAATCTTTATTACAAAATATTTAACATTATATTAATTTTTAATAATAATATAACACCTACGCATATGCAACCTGCGATATAATGTTAGTTGATTTCTTATAAAATATAAGTAAATATGAATAATACGTGAATTTTCAATTGAAAATATTGATTGAGGTGTTGAGATACTAGGATTTTGAAATGGTAATCTATGTTGAAAATCAGCATTAAGTAGGAGAGAAGAATTTATTGTACATTATGAAATAAACGAATCGACGGAAAAACGACGAACAGTTATATAATCTCTCATAATTTATTCTATTGTTTTGAGTTAAGTAAGGATTTACTCACTATTCATTTAACTGTCTCATCTTTTTTGATACCTTCTGTATTGTTTTAATAAGTATCGTCCAAAAGTGCATTCCATTATTGTTTGCACAAGCAAAGGAAAACGAAAACAGAATACAAAATTAGTCGGATTACTTAGTTTTTCGTCGCTCGCACAATTCACGCGCCAGAATTTCATTAACAAAACAGACTGATGATAATAATAATAATAATAACGCGAAATAAAACATTGTCTGGATGCCGATTGTCATAAGAATGTTTCTTTTTCATTAAAATCCACAAACGCGCCGACCGAATAATACAGATTACCCAGTTTTCACTCACCTGTATCCATATACCGGCTCAAAATCGCAATTATATTATAAATGAAAGGATGGCGCTTGCTCTTTCGACTTTGACTCACACTTTATATATATATATATATATATTTATTGTGTGTGTGTGTGTTTGTGTGTTTGTGTTGTTGCATCAAGGTGAGAATAAATTTAAATTCATTATAGCATTAAATACTTATAATTATTGTTATATAGAAAATACTTTTACTATATTATAAATATTACGGTGCGAGTAAAACATTTGAGCAAAATGAATAAATGAAAGCCAATTGTAAGAAATAATTAACGCTAATGGAAATCAATTTTATATCAATGACATTCAATATTGAATCTATATACACATTAGGAGTAGCGAACCGAGCACTATTTAGATCAGATATGATGGATCATTTTACCTACATATATATATATATATATATATATATATATATATATATATATATATATATATATATATATATATATATATATATATATAAACCATAATATTACTATATACGTATGAGATTTATTAGTAATTTCAATTATAATATCGTACGTAACGTTAGTGCGTTTAATTTCCAAAACATATATGGCCATTATATATCGAATTGCCACCCAGCTAAACTGTTTCCGTTTGGATAATGTAAATTTCCATTGCTATTGTTAGTTTGTATACCACGTCCCCCCACCCTCCTCCCATACCCTTACCATTAGAATTCCCCTTCTGACACCTTGCAACGCAACAAAATTGATTTAAAGATTGAAACATTTGTAAAATGAACAATAGATAAAATAATTTATGGAAAATGTGGTAGCGCATTTTGAGTGACGTTTCAGACGTTTTTTTTATTTTATGTTTGTTTTTTTGTTGTTTAGTTCGTTAAAATGTATTGATTGTGAACGGCCGTCCAAAATAAAAAAAAAATTGTTTTTTTTTTATCTGACACAAACTACCTTCACTGGCGTCCCATGTTTTATCCCCCCTGAATGTCCCGTTTTCGGATATACGTCACTATACGACACCGGTAGCAAACGATCGCCTTTTACTAAACGCGTTTCGGAAATTTGGGAATCCATCACTGTTAAATAAACCCTTTCCTGTCCGGTGCGGCGACCCGAACATATTCGAAACTTCACTTTCTTTCCACTGTTGATCTGTTCTTTTGTCATTTTTTTTTTCGTATTTATTTGTATCAAACTCAACAATTTGTACATTGATAATTCGAGTTATTTGGATTAAAGTTTTAGTGAAATTTATAGATATTGCGTGCAGTATTTTGTTTGCCCAATTTATACAAATGTCAAAAGAAACAAAATGGTCGTAAAAGATTGCATCGCTGACCTTCAGTGTTAAATAACAAACCGAAAACTAACATCGATGGTGACATTGCTATTTGGAATACTTTAGTTTAACGATACTTTTCCCAATGTTGTCAATTATAAATTTTTTTATTTATAAATATATGTGAATATTTCTGAAATATGTTGGGCGTTTATTTATTTTAAATTTCTCGAATGAGTTGAACCATAAAATTTGAACAAGGTTATTGGCCCACACTTTGATATCATTTTATGTTCAAGAGGAAGTGTATCGGTAAAATGGTAAATCTCTAACCTTTCGCCTATGAAAGGGTTGGACAGTTCCTTTACGTTTATATTCACTGGCGAATGGTTATCGGTTACCGGCACACACACACACACACACACACACACACACACACACACACACACACACATATATATACACACACATACACACATACATCAAATGTTAGGGTAGAAAACGTGAGGTTTATTAATAAAACGGTTACAGGTTCGTAAGCTATTAAAAAGTTGAAGCACGTTCCTCCTATTTTATTGATCATCAATGTCCAATTGACCTCAAAAAAAAAAGAAAAAGTCCTGGCTTTTATCCATCGTAGTTTTCCTCCTCAGCGGTCATTGCTTATTGATTTCGGTCGCCGGACATGGAACCTACTACCGCTACATATATACTTTTCTCTGTGTGAGTGAGTAAGTGAGTGTATGTGTGTGTGTGTGTTTGTGTGTGTGTGTGTGCGTGGGTGGGCCATCATTAATTTTGAAATTGCTATACGCATTTCCTTGGCGATCTTATGACAAATTGACTATATCTTTGTCCGGATAGATTTTTGCTTCACTTAATTTCTTCGTTTCACGATCCCTTTTTCTGTCCGCTCGATTTTCTGCCATAGTCTTTAACAAGGCAAGCCAAAACCCTAGGCCGGATCAAGAAATTGAATGAAGTGGATTTTCTGCGGTATTCGGTTAGCTTCGGTCAAATTCGTGTGCCTCTTCACAGCCCCTTTCCCACGAAATCTATTATGATTTTGATGCCGAGCAATGCTTTTCTCCCCCTTTTTATTCGTTCATGATTTGGTTTGTCTCTTTGCGGGATCCGAAGCCTCGGACTCTGCTCGCTGAACTACAACCGATTAAAAAAAAAGTCTAAAACAACCATCAAGAATACATTCTCTTTCTCACTCAAGTTTTATGTACTCCAACTAATAGATACCGTTAACGTAACGAAAAAGGTTAAATATTGTTCTGTTCACCGGTCAAACACTATAAATCATTCTACTCTCGAAAACTATACCGGTTTTGGATTGCGGAACCACTCTATATTAGAAATTAATAAATAGATAGTCCCAATACTTCGGCTAGTCAAATTTTTCATCATCAACTCGTTTCCGAGGCGGACAATAAAAACCACAAATTCTCTATAGCTTCTTAAAATAGAAACAAATATTTTCGTTCGAGTTTCATTTCAAAACTCTAACAATCGCTTGTTAATTAAAATACCAGAATTTAATTAACGATTATTTTTTTCATATTTTATTTTAAATAATTAAATAAACAAAAAAAATTTTCAACTGTAACGGAATCATTAAAACTTCTATCACTGCTAGATTTATTGTTCAAATTCGTTATAGGAATTTTTTTTTCTATTACTTTTTTTAATATTGATGATACAATAAAGTGAAAGTTGTAATCATCTTTGTTTTGAAGAACTCATAAAGTACAGATATGAAAAGAATGAATAATAATAATAATAATAGTGATGGTGATAATAATAAGAAAACTTTAAACAACAGTCATTAGGAGCACTACGGTTATCTAATTTGCAGAATAATTAATGGCCGACAATTATTTTTATGTTAATTATGACATTACATTCAACAGATGACCCCATTATGTTAGTTTCTGTTGATTTGAAGTGCCTTTTAGCCTTGTCTTTGTATCTCGTGAACACAATCAAAATATGTAGATTGATTTTCAATGCTAATCATAAATTTTCCCAAATCAAGGATTCTTATTTATTCATGTGTTAACAAATCATTTTAGTGAACATAATTTCATTTAACATACATATTATTGTTATAGAATTATCACGAAATATAAAAATAAATTTTAATATAAATTACGTTTCTTTTGTTTTGTTTGCGAATCAAGCGCAATGTTATTTCTTAGCAATTTTTCTATGTTGAGGTAATTTGGAACGTTGAAATAAATATGTTGTACGTTATTTATTCTAGTAATTATGAGTGTATGCGTTCAGTATAGTTTCGTTTACTTTTCTAGTTTGCTTCTTGTTTTGTTTGGCAATGATTTTCGTGTCCACTGTGGTTTAAATCAATGATTTGTGCAAATATTTACGTCACCATTTCCCGTTTCGGGTTTGGCGCTGAGATGAGAGAGGTCGTACAATGTAATGTGGCCGGTTGCCAACAGCAATTTCTGAAATTATTTTAATTGTGATTTCACCTATCCGCTGGAATGTGTCTATGTGGTACATGTCACACACATCACCTGACAACAACATCGTTTCCAATATCGTATTCATTCGATTAGTTCGTGAAACTGTCACCAATTCAAATTCCCCGAAGAACTAGTTCAAATTCATCCATTTAGTATCAAGTGTATACGGTTACATTCATATTAAGTGAAATTTACCAAAAAAAAAAAAAATTGTTTATGGCGCGCGCGAATTTTACTGGTTTTATTTATGATTGTTTAGATTTTTTGTTGAATTTTGTAAGCTTTTACTATGTGAAACTCCATAGTAATTTAGGAAAAGGTTTTTTTAAAAAAAATACACAGTGTTTAGTTTCACTAATTTAACATTTAATGACGACTAATTTCACCAACTATGTGGCATCTTCAGGTCTTAACTCTAAAGATTTTAGATTTTTATTTTTTAAATACAAATTAATATTTAAAGTGGGGATTACAATGATAAAATATAAAATGGTCATGTAAGTCGTATTGCTAGTAAACATAATTGTGTTGAATGTGTAGGTAATTATCCGGAAAAAGTATTACTCCAGAAAAAAAAATATATGTATATATATGCGTAAAATAAATAGTGAATAGCTCGTTGGAAACATGTTTCAAAGTCATCAGTAAGTTGTAAGTCTCGAGCAGTGTGCATGTTGTGTAGTGTTTCTCTTTCATAAATAAAGAGAACCAAAAAAGAAGAAAATGTACATACATACATAGGTATATGCTAGGATAGCCGCGCAACTTTTCCCTAGCGTATTACCCACAAGTTTCGTTTTATTTTTACCCTTTTTTTTTTGATACTTTTCTTCCCGCAGGAATTTTTCATGTTTAAAAATTACTTTATTTTAGTTTACTTGTCTAGCGGTTTACAACCCAGCAATCCCTAAAGATATACTGGACTCTTGTTGCCGTACAGCTTATTCCATTCTCGTTGCGAGCAATAAAGATTGTTACAAGAATGTTGCTAATTTTCAATAGATAATGATCCTCATCCTGTAACGTTTGAACCTGCAGCAATTTCACAAACTAAAATCTTCCTCGTTAGCAGTATTTCTTTACTTATATCGTGTTTCACTTAATATAACTAAAATTCTCGTAAACCTAGTCGCGATCGTGAATCATCCAGTTACCATAAACAACAATTAAAACACAATTGATGCGAAAGGTCAACGTCTATTCTACAACAAATGTAACTTAAGTCATCATAGATGATTACTTGTATACAACAATCGCGTAATAAACCGAGTTATTAATTGTGTTCAAATGAACAAGTGTAAATGTACGCGAATGTATCTCTGCATTATTGAGTGCCATTGCTGGTATTATTATTATTATTATTATTCCGTTGTTTTGCATTTGTAAGCAGGCAAACCAAACGTCATTTCTATTCGACATATGAATGGGAGATAGAATTTAATGAAATCGCTTTGAACAGAAATAGTTCAAGGTCAAACACGATCACTACTTTAGGTGTATGTGTATGCGTATGCTTGTGTTATGTGCAGCTACAAAGCGTATTGGCTCACGTGCACAAGCACAATACTCTCCAAAACCACAGAAAGGTTGACAGCTATGAAAAGCAAAACAATGCAACTAGCGCTAACATTTTGACAATTTCAAACTTTGTTACTGTTTACCAGTCACAAAGGAACAAACTTTAACCCATCGATCAATTATAGTTCTATTTATCATCTCATGATTTTGTTTTTTTAAAAAAACGAATTTATTATACATTGAACAAACTCATATTTGCCATACATTCATTATTCACGACTGCACCAACTGCATGTTTTAACGACATTTTATGTATACATGTTGATGAATTATTTATTTATACTAAATTTTCATTTTTATATTTATATATACATATAAATAGATTCATGCAGTCATAAGTTATACTTAATAGTTGATAGTCTAGCTCTAATGCAGGAAGTCAATAATTTAATAACGCTTCAAAAGATTATATCTTAAGACATAAAAATCTACATCATGAACCCTGAACCTATTATAGATCACTTTAATATTGATGGAGAAATTATAAATTGCGGAAGTTCACAATTCACCTCATTTGCGATTTTATAACAAAAGATAAATATATTACGGTTCAATTTACAAACAAATACAACTCATATTTACAACGTATAAACAACCTTCTAAAAGTTTGTCCAAATGACAATAAATCGTTGCTGGGTGCAGTTGAAATCACAATTCTCTTTCTTATTGAATGGCTAGTGACTTGTCGAATAATGGATAACATATACTCCATTGCTAAAAAGAGCAAATTCTTTCTAAAACCACTATCGTGTAATATCTACCAATGTATACCTACTACTACTTCTCTCGTTTCCTTCTTTTTGTGAGTATACATGTAGCGTCACTACTACTTTAGCCCAAGTACGCCTGTGTGTGTGTGTGTACGGACCTTACATTCAATCAAAAGAACCGGATGTCGACCATTTGGAAACATCTAAGAACATGAATTGAGCACAAGTGTCCATATCTATAAGAACTTTATTTATCTATCCACTGTTATTATCAATAAACATATAAAATGTTGAGTAATTTATACATTCATACATTTTGCGAAATATATGCATTTATTTATAAAATGATTCTTAAATACAGTTGTTTTTTTTATCGTTTTATTTGATGAATGGCTTCGTTTGGAAATTTGTGTAAAGCGAGCTGATTCAACAACAGTACTAGTTTAATAGACAATAGAAGCGATTAAGCCATCAAAATATATAACAAAAACTGTCAGCGCATTGTTTTTGAGCGTTAATTGTGAAATGTGATTGAAAACGTGGCTAATAACGAAATTGTCATAGTTTTGTATTATTGGTATTTTAGTTTTTAAAATAATCAAAACTGTTATGTTCATGGGCTCGTAATAATCGGATTGACAACATATATAATTTAAAAACAAAAAATCGCTATACATTCAATTCCGCTATATGTATATATATATATATTATGTTATGTATATTGAAAAACCATGTTTCACACCAATGCTCACTAATCGAGGTAATTCGAAATGAAAAATATTTTTTAAATGAACTCTGCATATAAAATAAAACATGATGATTCATTCTGCAATCAATATGTTATTTACATTCATATGTTCATCATTTTTTAATAAATCGCGATTATTTCGCATGAGGTTGAAGTATACGTTAAACGACCTTGAATTGGTTCACTGCACAACAGTTGCTATAAGAAGTTGTAGTTTGCAAAATTGATCAAGTTAAAGGGGTGTATGCGTAGTTCGAATTCGTGGAGCATTAAAAATTAAAATTTTTAATCAATCCTCTACAATAAGGATCGTGACCGTTTATTTTTATGTGTAGAAACTTGGAACAAGTTACTCATAAATATTCAAAGCAGTGTCCAAATTTAGGAAATTCAATAAATTAACAGGGGTATAGAGAAGATAATAACCTCCTTCGGCTGTTCTTTGGCGCTTGTGTTCACTCATCCCCCCAACCCTCCGCCAGTAGCGGGAATGTTCGCAGCAAGCAATTGTTCAGGTTGTGGGGGGGGGGGGGGGGTACGTTTTGGGGGAGATATAGTTTACCTTCAAACAGCTATATATAAGATACGACCAATTATAAACGGGTGAATTTCAGAAGTTTACGGTTGTTTATCAATTTCCTTGTTTAGAAAATATAAGGTTTTAGAGGTCTTAGACAACTCGGCCGTATTTTCTCTGACGTTTTACTTCCCCTTCGCGTCTCGACGAACCTTATTGCAAATCTGTTGTTTACACCTGCGCTGCCTACCAAACTTGCAACTTAACGACCGATTTTTTTTTTTTAATACATTAAAAACATTTTGTTTCATATATCGCGAAATATGTTTATGTTTTTTTCACTCAATTCTCAAAATAAAATTTATTAGTGAATTTGTAAAATTGCAAATAGAAATTGAATATTTAGATTGCTTATATATTTAATAGTAGTAAATGAATATTTTTTATTTATGCTTATTATTTATATCTAAATTAAAATTTACATGCTTCAAATAGTTTGCTATCATTAGTCTGATTGATACCATAAACAATAAATTATTTGTTTATTTAGTTAAAAGAGAAAGTGTTAAATAAATAGTCATTCGAACTTTCTTCTTGCCTTATATAGTTGAAATTAAATACGTCATACACTGTTGACAATAAATTGAAACATCTGTACAGAATACTCAATTTAATATCAGATTGATCGATTTGTATATAATAATTCTGTAACCGAAGTGTCATTGATTGTTTTAAGATATATTTTGGGTTTGATTTCGATGGAAACTGATTTGCTTCGCGGGTGGAACTAAATCGGAAATATTTTTTTTTTTTTCGTTGGGCGAAATTATTAAACTTTTTGACATTGTGTATTTTCGACTTTTAGCTATATTTGAATGTCTCAAAGTGTTATATCGCTTGTCAGAAACATGCAATAACAGTAAATTTCGTATGATATACTGAACGGTATAACGACATGACATGTTGTTAAAAAAAAAAAACTTTTTTTTTTATATGTATGTATCGAATATCTGGTTGCGCAAAAAATAAATTGGGATGTTTGAAGATCTTGACAATTTGACTTAATAACTGTCAATATGTTCATTGAAATTTAAATTACAACTATTTCCAATTTTCGAACGTTTCATCCGTAATGATTTTCATCACGGATGAAATAGTACAAAAATTTACGAATATATATATTTATATCATTTAAATGAGGAAATTTAAAGAAAGTAAAATGTTTGTATATGGAAAATAATCTCGAAATAATTACGTCTCAATTGAATATGATAATTTAAGTGTGCTTGTATGAGTATCGTGTGGATGGTTTGGAGTGCAAGAAAGCGCACCGATGTATAGAGTTGTGCACTAACTGACTCTTGGGTTTGGTTTAGTTTAGTGAAAACCGTTATAAACCAAGCGCCAACACAACTGTTGCCAAACGAGCCATATATCATTTCGAACAGATAGCCACGCGAACGTTAGGGAGTATTCGTTCAATATTACACCGAGTTATACAGTAATTTATCAACAAAACATTGTATTTAACAATTCTTATACATACGCTGTAACACACTTCGAAAGCTCATTTTAAGCATCAATTTCGCTGTGGTGGCGCGGTAAAAATTTGCGTTGCGCGGTGTGTGGGAGGGGGGGGGGGGGTGATTTAAGTATAATAAAACATTATTATTTATTAATATTTCGAATGTAAGTTATGGGTGAAAAAGAATAATGCGCGCCGTTTTTGCGTTAATAATTCAAATGTAGCTCCAAGTTGAATAAAAACGTGTCGAATTTTGAGAACAAAAGGTTAGGGAACACAACACAATGGTTTCTAGATGAATCAATTTTATATATAATAATAATGTTCCAACAGTGAAAATTAGCATCATTACAAAATTCTATACCAGTGCGCGATAATATCTTATCGAGATGAGTTCATAATAAGTCCATTCATTATGTTGTGTTACATTAAAATTTCATTTATAATATATATTTAAGGGATAATTGAAGGGGTTGCGTTACGGTACGGTACACACTACAGGGCACCTTTGATCTGCGAATGACGTCAGAAAATCATTTTATTTGACATGAAGCCAGCAGCAAGACGAGACGAGACGAGACGATGTGATGTGATGGTAGCGGTAGTGGTAGTGGCAGTGGCAGTAGCAAGTAGGGAAGAAATAAGTAATTATTGTTACAGTAGTAAACGGTGCGTAACGGTGCATGCAAAGACGCGGGCGTCAGATTGTGAATCTTCTCTGCTGCTTTCACGCTTTCGCACCGGAAAATCCACGGTAATTAATAGTTTTACTAGACGACGACTGCGTCGCTGAACTACCGCAACTGTTATACCGTTCTCGCATTTCTTTCCTGAAATTCGACAGATGCGACGCAAAACGATACCAGCCCGGAAGGCATGATCCTTCTGTTTTTAATCTAGCTAATTTTAGTCCACAGCGCCAGAGAACAAAGGCGCCTACAGTATTTGTTTGAACCAGAAACGAGCGCAAAACAGCATTTCGAGCGCTTGCAATTTGGTACGCAGGTTTGCAGGTTGTCCAATATTCAATAAAGCTTCGTTCGCAATGTTTACCTATAGTTCAAATGACGTTTTTTCTCATTGCCTAGGCAAAGTTAGTCCCATATTGCGTCATTACGAACCTGTGTGCGCATGCGCACACTGTAAATATTCCCAGAGCGCGCGAATATTAAATAGTGTAACGCAAAGGACGCTTGGAATATGTTGATGTAGGTGGTAGGTATGTATCGTACATGACGACGTGGGTTGTTAGAGTAAAATCTACCTACACATATATACATACATACATACATACATAACATATGAACATATTATACAGGTATATGCATATGTGCCTGTCAAGCTCCCTCGAAATATGTGTAGGTGAATATTGCATTTCACGGTAAAGTTTCAAAATTACCACCTATAAAAATGATACAGCAACTTTGTAGCAACTTCACTTTAGAGTTGTTCAACTACAACTACGTGCATCTTGCAACTCTAGTTGAGCACATTTGTTCCTAATTAAAAAGCACAATGAACTGATCTTAGTAACCATCGAAACTTCCTCGGGATATTTTATATTGATTAACCAGACTGAAAGCAAAACTACTTAGTAGTACCGTAAACAAACTTGCGCTACGGTTCAAAACTAACCAATTATTACCTAATTATTCACGACAAGACAATTCTGATTTCGTTTAAAAAGCCTACACACATATATCGATCCCGAATCTTAAAAAAAAAAAAAAAACAACATAATCCTGTCAAAAATTGACGGATTTCTTTCCAAAGTGCAACCAACCCTTAGAAACTTACATAACTTTTCTTTTAAAGCTTTTTATAACCAATTTTCTTGTTATATGTTAAAATTCATGTAAGCCTGTTTTACAACCATTTTTTATAAACCACTAAAAACACTGTGTACATTTGCATAAAAAGTTAATTTCACCAAACATTTTCTAAATCATAAATACATTCTAACAAAACATGTTTAGACCAGTTTTAATTTCACTAATTAAAGTTCACCATAAACAGCAGTAAATTTTTGAACAACGCAATGCATACAAAAATATGTTTAGAAATTATGGCATTGGTATTCTAATAAATCTAGTACAATTGAAAAATTTAAAGAGAATCGAGGTTTTAATAAGATAGAGAAACTTGTGCACAATAGTGTTACAAGTCCGCCTACAACCAGGCTAGTTACGGGCGTGTATAGTAACGGCGCCGAAGGCCGAAACCACCGGCTGGTTCTGGCTCTCAACTCTCATAGACATGCACACACATACGCACGCACCTTACCTATATCACTATATATATATAATACACAACTACACGCACACCTATAAACGGTGCAGTCCGCAATGCCGCGCATGAATCAATAGCCCCGCGAATCTGAGATCCGGGGTTGTACACCAACCAACACACAGAGAAGAAGCATAACCGCCACTGTGTGTTATAACGTTAAGAACGTCGCCAACGAGACGTATATGCTAGTAATCGTTTAAGTCCGTGACCAGTTGAAGCTTTTAAACCACAATTCTTATCGAACAGCACGTACACATATATATATATAAGCGTAATAGGTACATTTTGTGTACACTACATGACGAGTACCTGTAACACACATCAATTATTACAACAAATATTTATTTTTGGATCTCACGAATAATGACCTTTTCTGTGGGGGTCATTTGAAAATATTGTGTTTTGTAACTATTTAGTATGCATGATTATGTGTTCCAATTCATACGAAATTTAGATGAAATATTGTGCAACGTAAAACTATGCTTAACACACACGTGTAGACATGTCTAGGTACGACGGACGGAAGAAACATTTATAACTTAGCCTGGTTCGTGTTATAAATCAATATCACTAGGCGTCTGTTTGAATTATTGTCGCAGGACAAGAGAAATATAAGGTTTATATATACACCCACATATTCTCCACTCCAAGCGCCAGTTAACTAGCACATTTCCGTTTTTGGCATATGTCACGCGGACTACGTAAAATTCACATTAACTTTCGTATATACATATATAACATATATATATATATAAAACACGTAAACTCGCATAGTATACGAATTTGTGTGCTTTTTCAAAATGATTATTTCAAGAGGGTCGAATGAAATTCAAAACATTTTTTGGTCATATTTATAAACGCATTAATGCTTTTCGCATTAGTTATACAAATTATATTTTTAATTTTATAAATGTACATAACTTATATTCATATATCAACTATAAAGTTTGTTTTGAAATTACCCTTTTTTTCGCTCTCGTATTAAAATTGATTCGGGAAAAACCAGAAAATACCGCACCGAGTAAAAAGCGTTTGTTACCCACAACATTTTAAAATGATTGAACCAAACAGTCAAGGTCGTGAAACGTATTCGCTTGACAAGTAGTAAACAGTAAAATCAACACCAAAGTGCGCATTTTTTTTTTTTGTTTTTGCGCCAGTAACTGAAGATAGAACTGTTGAAATTAATCCGACATCTCTTGCGCGTTACGTTCGATCCTTTTTTTCTCGCGTTTGCCGTCTTTACTTTTACGCCATATTCTCTTTTGCTGGTGCCGCGCTGCACACCTTAAAATGTCTCTTGTTTTACGGATGATAAAGTGAACAATCTTCTGTTTAAAATTAACAACGACACAAAAAACGACGGTGCTCTTAAGATGGTAAAGCGACAAGACAAAATGAAAAACGTTAAAAGTTCAAATAAAAAAAATCAACTCGTTTTAATTAAGGCAAAAAAAAAAAGTTTATAGTTTAATATCTTATGTATGTCGATGCTTACATTCTTATATATCATCTGTATAATATTTGAAATTGATATTTTATTGTTTCAATAAACTTTACGTTGAATTTTTGGGCAGTATATTTTCTTTTGGTTTAGAATATTTGATTGTAACTTTCGGAAAGGTGATTTTTGGTCTTGATTAAAATGATCTTTTCTTATTCGTAATTTACACGTGTTCGATAATTTACACAAAGGTAATTCAATTTCGTAGTCTTTGTCTTTAATTTGTTAGCAATTACGTCTTTTATACTTGCTATTAATCGCTTAGCCCGTTTCTCCACATCTAACAAGATTACTTTGCCCTATCACACGGACTTGGCTGCTTCTGAGAAGCGATCGACTTTTTCCTCATTTCTTCTTAGAAACTTCGCAAGCTTCGCTTCTTCCTCTCGGTTACGCCGTTAGGGTTATATGAGATAATTTTCAGTGAATTTACTCCCAAAAATAATCGGAATATTTCATTAATATCAGCATACAAAATCTTTCGAACTTCACTTTGATAACAAGTTGTATTTTAACAATATCTAAATATTTGAAGACTTTACACGCAAAAATTTGAAACCGCCCGTCGGATTTTTATTTGCCAAAGGTTTACACTGTAACGGTTCTTAATACAATTACGAAAAAACCATATGAATTAATCTGCGTAATTTAGGCTTTTAAGAACTGATTCTCGTTTCAAATATCCAACAAAGTAATTAAATATTAATTTGAATATTTGCGCAAATATCCGAACAAATTCTGCAACTGGTAGAATAATAATATTATAAGATTGAAATAGATTTAATTATAAATTCTTTCCTGGAAAATGCAGTTATTAAAATTATTAAAAGCATTTCTCTTGGAAATATTACACAAAATAAAACAATAACTACCTCTATACTGTGATTCTCAAGTGTAATGCGATAAGCGCAATATCGTAACAGTCTCGAATATTGTTTGAAAGTTTTATAGACTAATTTTATTACAAATACCTACTAGAAAAATAAAAATTCAAGTATGAAAGTTCGTTTCTTTATTTTGTTTATTATTAACATTTCATACGTGGATTATTTATATAGTTTTTATGTGCAAAATGATTTTAGAACTTCTAGTAAACGAAGTTTAATTTAAAATAATATAAAAATACGGTAGGCACTTCAGGTATTTAATTCAAACGGAGTCATTCTGATCCATCTTCCCAAGGTATATTTTTGGTTTTGTAATTTTCTTCACGTTGCACGGAGGCACGTTATAAGCGGAGAACGACTCGTGTAGGATGAGAAATCGGCGAATAGAGTAGAGTAGGGTTGGGTAGGGTACAGTTTGGTTGGTGGGTGTTACGAGACGCGAGTCTTATGTAAGTGAACTTGTCTTCATTCGGCTGTTTTCGCATCTTATTCTCTGGCTGCTCTCACACGTCGCATTAACTGCTTGACACCAAACACCGTCGCCGTCACTGGTTTTTTTCATATTATTGACTGCATCACCGCGTCACGCCGCGAAAAATGATGCGGCCTATTTTTGTTAAAGTATATTTAAGATAGCGCGTCCGTCGCCCTTCAATTATAAATTTAAATTATGTTCATGCCATCAACATATTTTTTTTTTCCGTCTGTAAAGTTTTTATAATATAAAAGATTTTAAGTTTTTTCATGGTCTGTGCTACTATTTTCTACTTAAAAGTACATTATTGATTCTTATGTTATGTGCAAACATTTTCTCGTTATTAACTAGAACTGTTTTGAATTCAACGTAAAAGGTATTTTAAATATAACGTCGAAACAATTTAAAATTGAAGGCAAAATGTACGTGAAGACTGGAGAGTAATATTTTAAAGGCACTTTACTATTCATAGTCTAATAAAAAATGTATTTACAAGTGAGGCACAGGCGCAGCAACAGCAGTGGCGAAAAAGAGTCTAATAGTCAATGGACTTAATACATTTCTAGTCGTGCAATCATTTATCTCTGGAAAAGTCTGCCGTTTTTGTATACGTCTTGCATGCACGTTTTTAAATAAACAAATAGCAGACATCCACCATGTGAGAAATGGTGTGTATATACGGCCACACTCACAAACCCACACAACACACACACACACACACACACACACACACACACACACATACACACGCTTGACACACAGAGAACCCAAAGAGTAATTGTATGCGTGCAAAATGTGAAAAGATATAAATTCGATGTCGCATGCCGTCAGCTTCACACAACATTGTCACGGAGACGCGAAAGAATCCTGACGAAAGCAAATACTAAATTTTATATTTTATTGCTATAATAGGGTATAGCTATTTAAAGCTTTTGTCGTACATTTTTAAGGAATAATGAGGTCGTACTTGTTAAATTTTATCCATACATGCACATATTTTTTGTAACTTAATATATTATAAATAAATAAATAAAAAAAAAAAACAAATTCTGATGATGTGAAAACATTTCTGCTTGAATACACACAGTTATAAACAGCGAAAATAGAACGCCCTGTGTAGACGTTTTCGTCACAGCAGTACACACGGTTAGTACATAATTTGTTTAAGACCTAAGTTACACAAAGTCGTTGGCGCGAATCCTAAATAAGGCAAATACAGTTCCGTTGACGCAAATGACAGATTTAATCCGCGTACGAAATTTCGTGCACTGTGCACACCTGTCGAATACATCAAACACTTACATGTTGTCCTAATTCGCTCGTCTCGTATCAAATAGTTCGGAAACGCTTTTAAAAACGTAAATCAAAATTCCTGCCTCCTTTGTGATTTGAAATTCTCCGCTGGACAAACGATTGTGGGTTGTTCCGAGAGGATCCTTTTCCGCTGATTCCATTTCGTTCATGTGTGTATGTGTGTGTGTGTAGGAATCAAAAGCGGAAATGGCCCAGAATCTCAATGATGTAATGCATCTAAATATATATGAGTTAAGTACGTAATAGTTCTTGAATCTGGCAGACATGCGCAATACCAAATTCGTCCTTTTGTCGCAGTGATTTTGTTTTGTAGGCGTATCAAAAATGATAAGTGTTTCTTTTATTTATTATATTGCTAAGCAAGTGAACGGAATTATTCTATTCTGAGTTTCTATTGTCGACCAATCATTTCACACATTCACCATCATCCACTTACTTTGTCTGTGATAAATGCATTTTTAAGTGATGCAAGAAAAAAAAATTGTTTTTTAATAGATGACAGATTGCATCGTGACGGTAATAATAAAATTTTGCTTAAATTACCACCAGTATTTACTATTCATAACATCGCATTGCCACCCACAACTATGGGGTGATGGATACCACCTTCTTCAATCAAATTCAGTTCATATTTGAACCTATATTACAGTTTTATCTATTGCGAACTATTTGAATACTTGAAAGACAATTGCTAAATCAATAATTTATGAGTGCAATTCTAGAGGATGTTATCGAAAGTTCAGGAATTTTAAAAAACTTATTCTGATATCAAAACAAATGTTTACATAATTTCAAGTATTCTTAAACAAATGCAATTTTATCTATATTTTCTTCAATTCAAGTATATATGTTACGAACTTGCATAGTAAATAATAAATATGTGTCGTCATATTGAATATTATTTATATAGCAAATTGATAACTATTAGTTTATAGAGTAAAAAACATCGTTTTAACAGTTTCAAAAATCTACAATGTAAATTCGAAACTGAAATAGTTATTTAATATCCAGCATTTATTAATGTTGTAATTTCGTCCGGTATTGTTATATATTTAGCATACTTGACTCACACGCACACGTGTGCAATCTCCGAGCACTTCCACCGGCAATCATGTACTGATTATATCGTTCAATATTTGATATGTTATTTACATGACCAAGAATGTCTGTGCATTGCAATGTCACACATACAACAAACAATTTTTATGTTTGTTTTTTTTTAAATTAACCCTTCAAACAATACCCAGGTGCATTCAAATAAATATGTTTATCCCACACGTGTGCAGGCGGTTCATTTCGTATCAATGTTTTGTCTACTTTTCCAAAGAGGTGTAATTTGACTCCAATATAACTAAACAATTGGTTTAATTATATATTGAGTCACAAGCAATTGTAAAATAATTACAGGATGTAAATATTGGTACGAATTCAAGTATTTTATTATTGTTATTATTATTATTAAATATTAGTAATTAGCTGTTGAAATTTTTGCTTATTAATTGAGTAATCAGTATTTGTTATAGACAATCAGTAAAAGATAACAAATATTTCCTAAATGTATTGTTTGTCGTACAATATATAAAAACAATAGTAATCGTTTTGTAAATTTAAGTGCGACTAAAATTAGAAATGTTTCAAGATAAAGTCCGTAGCCAGCTATGAAATTTCGCAACGGTAGAGAAAATACTAATTTCGCCAAAGTTTATAGTGGATTGTTACCTGAGCACTTATTTTTACGATTTGCTGTTTTTTAATGCTTGAAAAACTACGGCGTCAATATATAATATATTTTTATCGCGATCTTCTTATTTAAAGGTTGTCATAAATCGCGCACATTTCGCTACACTTCAGGCTTTTTCCCTCAGCATAAAAATATTCTTAGAAAAAGGCAAACGCGCGCGCATTAAAATGGCAAATATCTTTGCCACTGATCAATATATCGTCATCGTCGACGGTGTTAAAATGAATTGTCGACCGCATCTATAAACGCCTTCTTGGTGCGGTACGATGCGATGCGATGCGATGCGGTGCGGCGCGGCGCGGCGCGGCGCGGTGTTGTGCGGTACGATGCTCTGGTTCTCCGTACGTCAAACGTCAATTTTTTTCGCCGTGGTGCCACCGAGCCCATTATTACAAATTCTCCTTAAAAACGTTCCTGCGTCGTTCAATATTCGCCTCATATTTCCGTACAGGAACATTTCAATCTTAACGACTCCCAGATACCTGTCAATTTTTACATTCTACTTACGTTGCTTTTCTTACCCGTATTCCTTGCTCGAAAATATATGAGCTTTCTTACTCAATTTAACACTTTCACACTTTACACTGATGATCTTTTTCGAAATCATGTTTTACATCTTTAATAAAAAAAAAACAGCAATATGTTAGAATTTAATATTAAAAAAAAAAAAACAAATTTAATTTAATTGATCTGAAATTAGTAACAAGTTATAGAACATATTTATTATCTGGTTTTGAGCAACGTCACTACCAGAAGATGTGTGTTCTATTGAGTTATTTATAAAATGAATAACAGTATATTTGATATAATATTTTATTTCATCGCCGAATTCCTGAATATGTGTTGAGTGTGTGAGAAAACGGTCTTTGGGTTCTTAAAAACGTCAATGACACGATACGAATGTTGGGTTGTGTTCTGTGCAGACATCCGGGGAACCCTGTCGGTATCATCTGTTTTATTGGTTTTCAATCTGCATCGTTGGCCACCAGTTTTGCACCCTACCACGGTTTTTTGCAATCGTCATATCTCTTTCTTTCTTATTCTCTCAAACACACACACACACACATTCTTGCAAGCGTATATAAAGTCCCGTGAAGAACTCATCTAAAAATTTAATTGAATTTATTACTAAGGTGCCTATACCTTTCTTAATAACAATTCGAACATCGGTCTCATTCTATGACATCATTCACTTGCCCTCGCAGCATTTCGCACGTGAATGTTTATGACAGTACTACTTAGACCAGTTCACAATTATTTCAAAAACAGTCATTTAATTCGGGGATAGTTTTAAAGATTGCAATTGACATTTTCACAAATACGTTATACAAGGAATTATTTAATTCGCTTACTTCCACTTGTATCTGTAACGTTTTGCATTAAACGGAGTTTAGAAACTTTCAGTTATTAATCAGCTAATCCTGCTATACAAGTTTTGGGATCATTTAGAATAACTCTAAACTTTCATGTCGTTTAAACATACTGTTAAGTTTTAACATGGTTTTGTTAATTATTCGAATACACGACTTTTGTAAAAAAAATAATTTATAATTAACTAAACGTAGTTTAAAACTGTTATATCTCCCGAGTATGTAATAGAATCATGCAAAACTGTCTAAATAGTATTATAACTCTGAGTGAAATATATAGCGAAGTAAAGGTTACAAAAAATCAGACTAGTATTTTGAAATTATTCTCTTGTAACAATTGTACTATAAAATATTTTCAAAATTACACGCGCATTTTTGTTTCATCGTATTTGTGTTCCGTATATCAAATCAAAAATAAACATTGTTAACATTTGTTTTGTAATTTTTAACATGTCATATCCAGATGGCTCCTCCGTACTTACTTTAAAATCAATATTTTTATATTGGAAAAATAAAATGTTTAAGTATATTTGTCGTAAGCAAACTAAAAAATGATAAGAAAACAAACTGCGAGTGCACTTTAAATAGTACCTTGTAATTAGTGACAGTTATTCGTTTACTTATTAAATATGCATAACGAGTTAATTCTCTAAATAGTACGAGTTGCATTTCGTTTGAAAATGTCCAGACTGTTTTTCTGGTGTTTGATAAATATAACAAAAAGTTTTGGAATAGAAGTTGCATTTTTAATGTAACGTTCTACTCGATCCCCAAGTTCATTCGATCCTGGTCTTTGTGCATTTGTGTTCTTTTACTACCGCACATGCATCCACACACACACACACACACGGCTAAGTCTCTGACGAGTTCTCGTTTAATTTTTTTCCTATTTTTATTCTCAACGACGAAGGTAAATCAGTTTAGTTTCGTCTCTGTTACCAAGAGTTTCGTCGATCAATCGATGTTCCTGTTATCTTACCAAAACTTTCCAAATGCTCTTCATCTTCCTCTTCGCCTTCCTGTTCAGACCAAAAAGGTTTTCTTCTTGATGTATATATGTCCATATGATGTTTGCTGTAGCAGTATCAGTTGTAAATGTAGCGGAGATATATTCTTGTATGTGTGCGATACCTCAGTTACTTTTTGTGCATAGAGACAAAGCTCTTGTATTCTCTTTTGATTATTCGAAGCAAATCTATTTGTACATGTACTGCATGAGATGCACTTCCCTATTTACGGAATCGGATTGGTTGAGGTAACCCGCCCCGGTCGTTTGGAAACGCTATGAAAAGAATCCACTGGATTCTCTCATTATTTATTTCTTAGATGAAAACGCCCTAATTCTAGTTGTTTAAAGTTTGAATGGCCAAAGATTTCATTTAATTTGCTCAAAAATTTGTAGATATCAAAATATATTGACTGCATAAATAATTTATTGTGGAGTACAGTGACTGAATTCTCAGACTTTTGGTAGCTGCAATCTTTAGACTTTGATTTTAGTGGATTCACATTTACGTATTCACTGCAGTAGAAACTGAGTGCACGACGCGGTACAACTCGGCATTCGCCATAACCTACGATAATTGTATCGTAACGTAGACGTGGTTGGTATTTAGAGGAGAAACGTATAAAAAAACAAACAAACGACAACTTCCACCTGAAGAATATTTCTCTAAGAGTTTCGCATGCACTCTGTAGCATATCTCTTTTTATCGTACTGTGTATACCTATGACTTTTTTTTTTCTTCAATTTGCCCTTCTCTTTCTTTACAATTTTGTTCTATTTTTTAATTAAAATCTGTAAGCTTTTGTACATTCATAGAAAATAAATTTGATTAAAACCGAGTCAATCTTCTGGTAGAATCTTTCTATTTTAGAAAAGATTTATACTAAATTAAAAAACTAAAACCCAATGTTTGAATCTTTTTTAATTATAATGTATTCTACATTATAGAATTGTACATTTATTGTAAAGATACAAGTTTTCTACAATATTAAATAAACATAAAAATGTCTCGTTCAACGTATAAGTTAACGATTTTGTGATTGGGTTCAATTAAAAATCGAATGTTTTAACACAGTTTTAAGTTCACAGCATTCGAAATTTACCATCAGATACAATGTTGTTCAGGGCCCTGTGATCCGCTTAACGGATTTACATTTGCTAGTAGTTGGTGCAATCTACGAACATCCAATCGTATATAAACAATTAAGCATTAGTAAAAACCGAACCCTACTGTAGTTACAACTAACATCTATTTAATGCGCGTCACTTAGTAAACAGTTTTACGCGCTAAGCAATATTAGAAAATAGCATGGAAAAACCCAAAATCGAAAGTCGTTTAAAATTAACTTCCATCATTGATTTTACAAGTCACACTACTGCGTACCTAACTCAATACAGTAACAGTTTCTTTAATGTCGATTGCAAATTCATTATATGAGATATTTAATAATCATTATTTATTACTGCACAGATAAAATATAAATAATTATATGCATTATTTGATTTCGGTTCTCAAAAAAAAAATTATTGAAGCAAACTCTTTTAGTTAAATAGGTAACTGTTTATGTTTGAAGATTGCAAATGAAATTCAACTCCTAAAGTCGGCTATTTATGCTGAAATGAAATAAATACTTATCTCTTCAAAGCTACATTTGATATTCTCACAACTTCTCATTAATTTATTTACATCTAATTTTGATGGAAATTTTCGGCGAAATATGTCTTATTTCGCAAAGGTGGAACTCAGATAAACGATAAATTTATTAACCCGGAGAATCTGCCTAATCAATTTGGTCTTAAACACATTATTTGTCAACGTTTTAGTATTTGAGGGTTATTTGAAAATTCGTTACTTTGGCTTAAACTTTGATTGATTCTGAATCAAATGTGATTTTATAGAATATGCGTGTTTGATATTGAAATTTCATGATTATAGAAATTTTGGATTATTCCAACTAACAATTATAATATTACAATGTTCTGTTGTGGACAAGTATTATTTATAGGATTGGCAAATTCCAATTTAAATTCAATTATTAGTTACATTATTATTAATTATATATAAAATGTTTACGTAAAATAACACAATTAAATATGCTATATATATTTAATTATATTTATGTGGTTCATTTGATTTTTGTTATCCAATACGTAGATTTGCTCATGTAACTATAAAACAGAAATAATAAATATTGTAAATTCGCAAATATCTTGTTTATATTTAGTAAATATAAATATAGGATTATTATTCGTTTTTCTTAAGAATTATATATCGTTACTGGACACGGATTATGTTGAAAGCTTGAGGAAGACTGGATATATATTTTTTTCTATTTAAAAAATATTTGGTCCAGTTTATTGGGAAGATAAAAAATCCATAGTGTAAAGCTGTCGTATAGAACCGGACTTTAGTATTTCCTCTGATGTTACTTTATTGTGCGTCAGTTTTTTTCACACACACACACACACATACACATACACACACGTGGATACACAAAATGTATATACACGCTCACAAAATATACACAAGAAAGTTTTCTGGATACAAAGCATAACAGAAGAGCCACAGTTCCTTCAAAAACCTGGCCAATGTTTTACATTATATCTTTTCACAGTGGCCCTTCGCAACCCCGCACGCGAGCTCGCAACTATCGATCCTGACTCGAAAACATTCGGCACATAGCATAGAGATGCTGCGCGCGTGTGTGTGTGTGTGTGTGTGTGTGTTATGTGTATACCCCGGAACTAGCTCCGGACGCATTCAACAGACCTACCGCTCGCGATTTTTAATGAGATGATTTATAACTGGGGACACATGCGGTGCCCGCCTAAGTTATACACCGGATTTATGACTCATAGTCAAAATGGCCCTTTAAGACCTTATCCCGAGGAGACCCTATTATACTAACTAAACATTATTTTTGCATTATTAGTTTCGTGTTATAGACCTATATATACTCTAAGTTAACATTTCAACTAAAACTAAGCTATGACCGACGCAACAGAACTCACATCATATATACTGCGAGTATTTGCAATGATAACGTATAACGTTTCAGCGAAACCATAATAAAGCCCTAAACAATGCTAAGAAAGAGGACTATGCATATATAAAACTTAATTCCAAAATATTTTCGTCAGTGACACAAATATTTTAAATACCCAAACCGAAAAATGCCAAGCAAGAATTCGCAATATAAACTACAAGATGCTCGGTTTAGTATGCGCATGACTGTACTTTTATAATACAGGTATATGCACATGAATGAAAAATATCTTTCAAAATATTAATAATAATCATCATCGTCGTAGTCGTGAGGAGAAAGAAAACGACGAAGGTATTTATTTCGAATTAAATTTACTGTCAATTGTCTTGTGTAAAACGGGTTTTTACGGGAACCCCTGCCGGCGTTTTCGAACGCTGAAGAAAGAGTATTCGAACTGAAGAGGGCGCGGTCCCCTTGATCCCACAATCCAACTGTTCTGTTGCGAAGAAGGACCGAAAAAGTTTCTACTTAGGCGTCCGGTAACGATAAGCGACAGGCGAAATTCAAAACAACAGTTTCATGGAATTATATTAACAGCTCTCAAATTGCCAATAACAATTTGTTGTGCTCACCATATCATTATTATTCATTATATGCACACACACACACACACACATACACATGTATACGCACAACTAATCATATTTCTGAAAAACCGTTTTTGGATCATAAGTTATTATACTGGTAATCTAGTTTGGATTTAATTATAATTTATGAGCAAATCGAAAGAAATCTGGAAGGATTACATATATTTTATGTATTTATTGTTGAGTTAGGGTTGTGTTTTCGCAAATGAATTTAAATTATAAAATATCTAAATAATAATTAAATTTCGTTATTATGTACATATACAGAGTAATTTTCTGTGATTATATAATTTAATAAAGAGTTATTTATAGGATGATATTTCGTGAGGTTGTGTAAGATACTTCATTATCACTGTTAGTCGAGGTGTAAATTTAAGTGACTAACAGATCGTAATAATCAAATGAGAAAAGTATCAATTTGCGAGAGATTTTCGCATCGAGTGCAGACATATAATAACACGATTTTGTAATCAAATTCGTCCGTACAATAATCCCACTGCTCCGTGGCATCTATATATTTTGTCAATGGTGTTCTCTCAGTGCCTGCGACTACGGCTACGACTGCGACTGCTTTACAGTGCATATTTAATTATGTTCGGCAAAATGTTGATCCGGTTTCGAAATTTAAATTTTCGAATGATTTGATAGATGCGCACCACTGCCGCTGCTACCGACATTTTCGTGTTTTAGAGGGGTTGTATGACGCATTCATGTTGTAGTACATTACGAATTACTTTTACTTGTTCGGCTGGGTTCCTTTGGGAAATCACATGGTCCTCCAGTTGCCAGAACGTTTGCGTCTCAAAAGCCTGCGCCATTCATACGTCTTTTTTATATTTATTTATCTATTTATTACGGAAATCTGTATTGTTGACAGCTAAATTTCGTCTCGATTCACCACCCTTTCCAATGGAAATTTATTACCATTTTTCATTTGTGTGCTTAATACTTTGCTATGAATACATCATACGCCGTACATTTTTTTCAATTTCATCTCCATGAAAAAGGGTCTCTGTTGTATAATACAACAGTCACAATTTCAGCTGTTATTTTATCCCTATAAAGCCTCTTAAATAACTAAATAATTACGAAAAGGTGTTATAAAAACGTATTAAAACATTTATGAATTCATAAATATACGTAATGTTCGGACGACATTTACCCAAATGTCCCATGTGGTTGCTATTGCAACTAATAAAAAAAACTCGCTCACTCATAAAAAAATAAATATACAACGGTATCAAGAGATCCATTGACATTTTTTTTTGTTTCAAACAACTGCTCTACTATTTTAATATTAAGGGGGTACTCGAATTCACCTAATTTAAATACATCTACCATGGCAGATAAAAATGTATTCAAGTCATTTCTGATGAATTTAAACATTATATGTGGATATATGATGATAAATGTGTGATATAAAATTATTTTAAAGTTAAATGTCCCCTTCCCTTTTGATTAATCCCCCGTCCTCTATTTTTGTTTCGAACTTTTGTTGTCTTTCTACCGGCACCCATAGTAATAACACTTGCGGCATTATGGTATAGCCTAAAATTACCCCAAGAAGTGAATATGCCAGGAGAAAACAAAAGTTAATATACACTGTCTGAATAAATTTACTTTAAGACAGCGCCTAAGTTCGTCATGTTGTTGCCAACACTCCTCTCCCCCATTCGTTATTCACTCCCCAATATGCCCACACTCCACAGTATCTATACAACTACTAAGATTCTATATAAGTGTAGTTTATATTTATTTACCGGTAATTTTATTCGTATTTTCAGGGGTGGCACCCCAGTAATAAAAAACCGTGTTTTATATAGTTAATTAGAAGATTTAAAGACATTTTCTGTTTGTTTTCTATCTATTCATGAGATGATGACAGAGGAAATAACTTTTATTATAATATAATATTTAAATATAGGAAAATTGAGAGAAACTTATGCATGAAGAATTTTATATTGAGCCCCCCGTTGTCCTGCACTCGTATGAATTCTTCATATCGCGCATTGAAAAAGTATCTTATAGATGTAAAATTTTGAATATTTTAAATTTACATATTCCATGTAAGTTTATTTCCTTTTCCGTTTTTACTTCAGTGGATGTAATTCGATTTATTTTTTTGCTTTTTATTTCTCGTCATTTTCCTATCGCATACTCTCTGTTTGTTTGTTATGTAATTATATGCACAAATTTTCATGAATAACGAATTCAGATTGTCAAAGCGCCGTTATAGGACAATTTTATATTACCAATAGAGAACAAATATATATATATATATATATATATATATATATATATATATATATATATATATATATATATATATATATATATATAAAACATATTCGTTGGTAGGAGCTAGTCAAATATATAGAAATAAAAGCCAGTAAAAGCTCATAAAATATAATCATTTTCGTAAATTTCCATATCAACGAAATTGATTAGGAAAAAAATATAATAACTTAATATTTTTTACGATGTCAGTTCGCGCGATTATGAAAATATATATATATATATATATATATATATATATATATATATATATATATATATATATATATATATATATATATAACTTGTTTATTTTTAGTTCAAATGATTTGCATATTTCCAATATTTCTTCTACGAAAATATGCCGTTCGCGTGAATTCAGATTACGTGTCCTACACGTCGAAACGGTATCAACTCTATTTTATAAGACAGTGTTTTTAATACGGGATATTAACCCATAATCAGTCATCGGACTTGGCGTTCTTTTTTCTCTCAAAAAACCAGTGAACTCAACAACGAATCGTTTAAATGACTCACAAAGTTGGTTACGTTTAAAAATGTTTCTCAAAACGTTGTAATTATATGGTGGTTAAAAATAAAAATATAATTAAATCGACGAATAAGATAGAGATATTTGGCAATTAAGAGTGATAAGTAGAAGTAAGACGACGGAAGTAAAGTAGGTATATACAGTATAAAGTTTTGTGGAAGGTCGTACAAAAACCGATAACCAGAGGCTAAAATACTGAAAGTTTAACAGAGTTCGCACTCTATATATATAAAGTATACCTAACCATATAGAATATATACACACGAAGTCTCCAAAACGGAATCATACTAAATGATAAATGGAATATGAGAAAGATGAGCCATCATGCGGCAGCTAGCAAACGTTTACGGCAACCCCTACCGGTTAGTCCGCGGGTTTATGGGGTGAGGGTGGTTATACTAGGCGAAACTACATTAATAACCAAGAAATGTTACAGGCATGGAACGAATAACGGCCTTGGCGGAAATGAAATTCCGTCGTCCACAAATTTTAAATAATTTCGCCGAGTTCTTGGTGCTAGGTACCCTACAACTTGAACTATTCACAATTGTTTTTAAATTTACTAGCAACAAATGTCTTCCTCACAATAAACTACGCCAAAGCGCAAGAATACCGCTGTAATATTCATATTTCGTATACACTTTTATTCAGGCAACATCCGTAAATTATTGCTAAAGAAAATGTGCCAGAGAATATTTTAGTTATATTGTTGACATCAATACCTAGAGTAAACTCATTTTTTCCGTTATTGTGCTTTGTTTTTCTTTATGTGTCTTAATTTGCATATTCATTGGCCATGAAAATAATTGGTCGTCAAGAATACGAATAAAAGAAATATATATGGAGCATTATTATTGTGTTTCCGATTATATACAAATTGATATAGTTACGACACTCAAATTATTTTACAAAAAATACGTTTAGATTTCAATACATTATACTATTTTTATTTTCTCAAAATATAATATACAAATATATTTTAAAAAACTAGACTAGTTTCTATGACGTCTAATGTGCCTGAGAAACATATTTCCAATTTTGTGGTGAACAATTTCTGTTTATTTTTATGTAAATTTCGTGAAATGAAAGTCGTTTATTTGAAATTTAATTCGCTTAACCTACTGGGAAGTCAAAACAATTCTTGAGCGCTGAAATTGAGCAAATTTCGTTTGGTGTGTGGTCCCATCAGTGAGTGAAATAGCCGAGATCTCGGCGGAACAAAAACGCGAATGTTGTGCATTTTATAGCGTTCACGGTTGGGTTTAACTAGTAGTGGACGTGTGCTTAGTTAGACCACCGTCGGTCAACGGACCGCCTCGCATTATTGGCCGTCGTAACGTACAAACGGAAGTTAGCAGCAGCCAGTCCAGCAGTACCACTTTTATGTCCGGTCATTCTGTCCTTTCAGCCCTGCCAAAAATCGCTCGTTTACGTTTTCTTTTGCTTGTTTTCTTTTTACGATATGCGTGAGTCCTCCGTATGTGTCTGTTTAGTTTTATTATATTCTTGATTATTTCTACGTGGAATTCTATCTTCTTTATATATTTACTCAGTGCGAAACTAACTACAAATACGTTTGCTCAAAAATGTAATATTAATTAGGGAAATATCTCAAATCAGTTTTTTATTTATATTTCAAGCAACACTGAACTATATTTAGTAGTTACTAAATTAAATATAATCTCTAAAAACCTATCATAATTGCTTTGCTTTAATTAAAGTAAATGAGCTGGTACAGCACTAATAAGTAACCAAATAATGGGAGTTTGGTAAAGTTTAGCGTTAATAGAAAAAAAAGTATACTTTCAAAACATTTACTAGTATAAAATATGATTTTCTGTGTTTGCATTAAAATGTTTGGAGACGAGTACAAATCTTTTGTTTTCAAAATATTTGATATGATAAATAATTATCGGAATAGTATTACAATAATATTAGGTGTAATCTGATATTTTTGAATCAGATTCAATGTTGTTGGTATCCGAATCGTGGATGGTAATTTAATCGTATTAGAATCAACAATTTAAGATACCTGAATCCTAAAATATTATTAATTTATGGTGCTCTATACATTTAACAGCAACAACAGAGTTTCAATGTTTATCGTTAGGAAACAACACATTAGCTAATAATCACCGTAACGACAATTATTTGTTAAATGAACTATTGATTTCGTTTCGGTGCTGTTGTTTACAAGCTGGACGAGTTAATTTACTTGATTGATTCACTCTGTTTGTGCGGGCGGCTTTATGTGTGCTGGTCATTTTTTTTATATGGTTCCAATATGGCCGAACTGCGCTATATTGTTATTAATTTATATATATATATATATATATATATATATATATATATATTTCCAAAATAGTCACATAAACATTCATGTATACAATTTTCATTTGTTTGATTTTATTTCTCCATTTACTCGATTGGTATGTTTTCAATTGCTATTCGTGGTGTCGGTTGACAGTATCCTAATCACAATGATCAATATTGAATTACTGTATTAAGATGAGGTTGTAATGCAATTAGAATGTTTCGAATTCATTTGAATTGGAAAATGATTTTATTGTAAATGAAACTCGTAATTATTTTTGTAAGCTTTATTTCGGATAATAACGTAAACTTGCAAATAAAAAAAAATGTGATAAACTAGCGTGACAGTGAAAGGAAGAATAAAACAGTTTGTGAAGCACTGGTTATATAAATATATATTTCATGCAAATTGCCCAGGCAGACATAGTAAAATGTTCCTTAAATATTCGTCAGTGCACGTTGCGTCCATTTTCGTGTTTCGTCTGAATTTTCTCGCCTCCGTTGGCATTACGTCGTTTCTCGTCTGTTTCTGTCCAATTCTGGCTGGTTGCGGCTACTTGAGTGCTGGCGGCAATACTAGAGGTATAGAGCAGCTCCCGTAAATCTGTACGACCGACGAACTTGGACAAGATATGAATAATACAGCACAGGAAACTATTAAACCGAACCGTGAGAGGACCACGACCACGACTACCTCATTCCCTATTTTCATTTCGTGTTAGAGTCGGCAAAAGTCTGCGTCACTTCTTGATGGTCAAGGAGAAAAAGATGACCGCTTGCGTTCGCGTCGTCTGCTGTAAAATCGAAACAGACATACCATGACAGTCCACACTGTACAAACGTTCGCCCGTGCAAAAACCCGGGCTAGCTAGCAAGCTAGCTAGCTAGAGGTTTGTGCGATCATATTTTACTATGTGTCCGACGTTAGCCGCATACAAATTGACCCCATCCTACCTAACTTCACATCTCTCTCGCTCACTTCTCTCATGTGAAGTGAGTTCACATCCTTGGAGAGTTTATGCTATACGTTTTCGTTCTGTAACGTTACGAGTTACAACCAATATAGTTTCGTCAAAGACAACGACAACTTAAACTTAATGACAACTTTTGTTTTAATCTGAAAACATGAGAACTTCAGCTCTTTCTCTGTTCTGTACTTACTCCAGTACGTTCTATTATAGCTAATAATGATATTTTAAGAAAACATGAGGGACTTATACGTCGAGCGAATATACCAAGTTTCTATGAAACTTGTCGAACAGATTTTCATGCTATTGCCTACATTACGAACTCTAATCACACCAAACATTTATTTAAATTATACCAAAGTTTCTTACATATATATATAATATAACATATATAATTGTGCTTTTCATATACACATTTTTCATATTTTAACAAAACATCCAAAATCATGTTTTACAAATATATGTAAGTTATCTTTATTTGCACATACAACAACTACGGTTGTAATATTTCACTCAGAAAACCACAAGTTGGAAAACACGAAACTATAAAATAACTTCGAGTGTTCAGTCATGGCGATTCGTTGCCAACTTCATTAGCGGCCTGCTTTTCAAAAGTTACAAAACAAAAGAGAGAACAAATTCTGTACTAATTTCGAAAGATGCTTTTGTTGAAAAACATTTTATATTTCTTTAAGAAGTCAGAAAATATTTATCTGAGCTGTGTTTATAGTATTTGCTTCAGCTTTTGTGTTATCGGTGCTTTGGTATGAAGGTAAAATGAAACTCGTGTATTATGAGGTGAGATGGTAAAATATCGTGCTTGTGCTCTGTGTTCTGTCTTCTATGCTAGTGTCGGTTGTGTGAGTGAGGTTTGATAGCATCACGTTGTCTTTTCTTTAGAATTTCGAGCATTTGGGTCGCGTCGCGCCATTCTCGCTTTCTCAGCAAAAACTGCACTTGAAGTTTACACTGCATACACATCTCTCGCGTGTTTGTGAATGAGGCACGAAGCAGGATATTTATTTAACAGTCTCTGGGAAATTAAAAAAGGATACCTTATACACCACCGTCACCCTCTGGTATTCTTGTACGAGCGTTTTGCGCGAACCATAAGGCAAAAGCCCCTGGTAAACACGATGAATATTTGATCTTCGGGTGTATTCCATTTCGGCACAGCCGCCATTGGACGTGCTCGCTAGTTCACTCTAACTGTGCGAATGCATATCACCTCTTATATACGATCCTAATACACATTACACAATATGAACGGTTGGTATTTTCGGTTAATTGGTCGTACACGTGTCGCTCTTTAAGTGTACCCAGCGATTAATTAAACGCTACCGACACCATTCGCAAATCTAAATCCATGCGTACTATTTTATTATCCATAATGTAATTGAGGAAGTCGTCATCAATTCATCCGTCAATCTAAATATTAGGCAGGTTCTAGGGAATAACATACGTAAAGTATGTTTTAATACGGTTTCGTTTGTAGTAAATTTAAAAAAAAGTGATAAAACAAATTTCGATATGTTTTGTGTGTATGACGAACGAAAAATGAAAATAAAGCGTTTTTGAGGCCTTTGTTGACACCATACATGTGCTGATCCCAAAATAGTGACAATGATTAATTGACCTTTATATGATATACGTTATGGATGCATTACCTTCATGTGCAAATTTCGTACACATACACGCTTTTGCACACGTATATTGACAAAAACACACAAAGTTTGTAACCATTTTTATACGTTGGCTATTATTAATTGAACCTGGAATTGAACGCATGTTCGCACGCGCGTTCACGGCTGTTAATTCGCTTTAACTAACGTCGCGTAACTGGTAATTTCATCATGGATGATGACCGTTTACGTTTCTATACACGCGCGTTTATATTAACAATATTCATATTTGCTGTGCTCGGGGTCTCATTGGTGTCCTATCTATGTGACAGTTCGACAGTGTGTTTCCGCTTCCGTTATTGCATCTTGCATATTGCATCATTATCGTTACATAAATATGTGTATAATATCCTATTTACTTCCACGGTATTGCATATTGTATTTGGTATTATTGATATATTGACATATATCGTTTTATTATTATTTCCTGAGGATTAATTCTATATATTCACGAAAATGTATTGTTTCCATACATTTTTCTATTATGGCATTAAATTTTCTTGTTAAACGTGCAGCAACGTTTATATGAATAAAATACGCATCAAATACAAACCAAAACGCTTTCTATGCAATATATAATTCATCAAAACGTTTTAATCTGTAAAAATGCTCCACTACTATTACCGCTCCATGGATACAGTATAAATTAACAGATGTATTGAAATTTCATTGAAGATTCGTATGATGCAGTTCAAAATAGTTTTTTTTTTTTTTTTAATTCCAAATTTAGCTTTGAAGTGTATAGGTATCAATCTCAAATAGATCTTTAGTGAGCGTAACCCTTTGGGAATGGCTTTAAGATATTTGAAACATGCATCCGAAACCGCTTCACTGATGGAATGTATTAATTTTTGGGGTTCTGATCGTTAATAGGTTAAAAGGACCCCTTTGCGTTTAATGTTGTATCCTCTTACCCTCTGGAACTCACACTTTCCAGGGAAAAAGGGTGTATTGTTTGGGGTGGGGGGGGTGTGTGTATATGGTGTATAGGTTCAAGGTAGCAACATGCCGACAACATCACCTTGCCCGTAGCGAAATTCCATCGCTTAATTCTATCAGTTACACAAATGGAAACAGGCAACATTCGGAGTACCAAGCGATTAATCATTAATTGTACGTTGCAAAGGATTAACGTTAGGGCAATAGAATCTCTGGAATTCCACAGTGTAGAATAGAGAACACAACCAGCTAACACAGAAACACTACACGTAAGAGTGACTGTGGCGTTTGTTTGAAAAGGGCGTTATGCAATTTTTAAAGGGCCTCGACTCGAAATGATCCCGCGCGCCACTTTAATTCCCAAAGTGGGATCGCGATGTATTTTGCTGCGTATTTTTATTAATTCACGAACAAATTCGATCACGATACGAAGACGGAAGTTGAGCAGCAGGCGCCACCGAAACTTGTGTGATTAGGGCACGTATAACTGATCATAATTCACACGTATTGCTAGAACGGACCAGCCTCCTTAGAGATCATCCGAGTTTTGTATCCCTCAAGGTTTTTTTTATTTTATTTTATTTAACTTATCGCCCACAAAACTTACGATTATAACAAAACAAATATGTTCCTGATTCCCATTTTTTTTTTTTTTTTACATTCACTGTTACATTTGAAATACAGTTCGATCATGCATATAATATTTAAAACAACACGGTTTTGAGAGAAAAAATCATTCGACACAAAGAGATGTTTGAAATCATTTTACGAAATCACAAAATAACAAACAAATCATGGCACTGCACGAATGTGCAGAGAAGCGAAACTGAAGTTTAAAAAATAATAATAAAAAATCTGACACATATACAGACAAACATACTCGTAACTAGAATTAATGGAAATACATGTGTCATTAAAAAATACCGGATGAATAAAAAAACAAAAAAGTATTCACTCTCACACATTCACCAAATAGATGTAGGGAAGAGTATAAAAGAGTGGAAATACGTAAAGGTCGAATGGCATCGGTGTATATGCTGTATGCGATGGTGTGGTATGGATGAAATTCCATTGACCTCTCGCAATTTGTTGCGAGTATAGAGAGGTCTATTATACTCAATTCCACATTTATTTGGGTACATTCCAAAAAAACGCGATTTTTATCCTGTAGAGCAAAATTAGTAAATAATAACGATTTTATGGCCAGTTGTGATTCGTTGTGGTAATTGAGCGATTGGAGAGGGTGATGGTTTAAAATGAAATGGAAATTTTCTGACTTTCTCTATTTATAAATATATGGTGGAATTGAGTGTAGTAGGTACTGGGGTATCAAACATCTCCATAATTACGAGTCGTGCTGCAGTCACACCGCGGAGTGTATCTATTAAAATACTGTGATGCGATGTCGAGACCCGAAGATCGTGAGAATTCGAGCTGCTCGTCCGATACACAAGCCTTCGGGATATTTCATCGGCATGGCATGGCATCGCGGGGTATATATGTATACAAGAGATGGCGACCGCGCGCAACCTAATCATTTCAAATTCACTAACTCGAAAACTTTCGCAACAGTACTCACTACAACAATTTACATATTATTCCATATAAACTCTATCCATCTAATCATTCGCAAATGTTAATTTGGCGACTAACTCAGCGACACGAAATTAACGATAAATTCGAAATATTATTCTAGCCA
The DNA here is from genome assembly GCA_944039245.1 of Nebria salina. Classification (NCBI taxonomy): domain Eukaryota; kingdom Metazoa; phylum Arthropoda; class Insecta; order Coleoptera; family Carabidae; genus Nebria; species Nebria salina. The sequence goes on along the minus strand of OX063288.1, from coordinate 1,553,903 downwards.
AGTTAGAGAATTACGAGTCAATAGTTTTTCTTTACATAACATTGAGTAGACAATTAAACAATAACAATAGGATACTTAGCGACGTGTTGTTTCTTTATAGAAGAACATAGAAAGGAATTTACGACGAACATATACGAAAGAGATAAAATGTCGATACACGGTAATAAAATAGAAATAATTATTTTGCGGCTATAAATTCTATTTTAGTCCTATATTGTTTTAGTCAATTATGAAAATAACATATTGAACATTTTTGTGCGAATTTTAATTAAAATATGTTACTTTGAGATATTTATTGTTGACCTATTTATCATTAAAAATGAACGAAACATTTTTTTTTAAAAATGTTTATCGTAACGAATTTCCTGGAACTATTAAAATTTGAAAAGATAGTGGGTGATTGTGTGAACTATTTAGAATCTTTAGCATGCACTGACTTCCGTTTCAATTTTATGCGTATTGTTAAATGTAGATATAAATTCATTTTTACCCGTGTCAGAAATAAAATAAAAGTAACCCTTGTTTGGGCCATCCAATCTATACACGGTTAATTTAATACATTTCTTTTGAACAATTCTTTATGTAAAATAGCGCACCATAACAGGATATTCGATTTGCTATTCAATTATGATAATCTGTTTTTCTCGCCTTGTTCCTTATTGGATGTAATTGTTTTCCTATATATTTTTATTTCGTTTTTTTGGAAAAACGAACGAATTAGCTATTCGATTTCCTTTATATCACAAATAGCTAATTGTATTTTTCCGACTATTTACACTAACGCGTTCAGATCTAATTAGAAATTATATACAAATTGATCTGTTTTTCGTTTAATGTCAGCTTTAATTTTAACTAATCATGGACGATCAGCTATATTGGTTCACGATCGAGATACACAATATCTTGCACATGTCGCTCTTCATAAATTTCACTTATGCATTATTTTCCATATTCAATATATGTTTTCATACATCAACACTTAGATAGTATACGGTTGACTTATTATTTTGTAATTAAGTATTACAATTTGAACAATTTGTGTTCTGTATGAGATGAATGTGACTTTTCAAAGATTATAAGGTGTATTGTTGTAGATGACTAATGAACTAATATGTGCGTTTCCATTTTGTGTTATAGAAACTGCAAACCATAGGCGAAGATTTCTGTGGACTGGATGTAAACACTCCGTTGGGAGGTGAACAGCCCATCGCTGCGGTGCCGGTGCTGTTATTTGGCACACGACTTACCGCTGTGGCAGCCACCTCCACTGGCGATTTCACCGTCGTCTTCGTTGGTACAGCGACGGGACATCTCAAGAAGGTTAGTTGACGTATTTAATTCCCTTAACAGCCCTAAGAACAAATATAACTACGTTGAACTTGGACCGACTTGCTTCCAAGTCTCCTCTCTGCGATATCTACGTTGCGTTGCGTTACGTTACGTTGCGTTGCGTTGTGTGTGCGATGTACGCACATACATATGTGTGTGTTGTTCGTTTTCAGTTCTCGCGGGGTTTCTCTCATGGGGATTTTGCTTCCCTTCCGGTTTGAACGAGTTTGCTCTACCGCTCTCTTTTCTGTGTATGTTTTAACGTACAGTCACAAGGACGCACACGTTATTGAACGTATGTGTACTTACATAGATCTTATACCATGTTTCCCCTAATGGTATGACGACTCCGACAGTCTGATGACGTTTGATACTTGTACCAGCTTATATTATTGCTATTCCCTGCACATGTATTTTGCTATAAATAATATATTTGCCCACCATTACCAGACCTTTACGTTGCTTGAGTGGATCTATCTCAAATATACACAAATATTTTTATTTATTTCGAAAGCTATTAATCGTATACTCACTAGAGTATTAAAAATAAAATATACATATATTCTAGATATTTTACTTCAAATCTGAACTCATTTTAAATTCTTTATTTACATCCATGCATATAAACAAATTACATAATGTATATATATATACAAATGGGGTGGTTTGTGGCACCTATATGAATAATAATTTTTTTTGTATATGTACTTATATGGCAACCCCAAAAATGGTACACTATAGCGACAGTAAATATGTAATTATTATTGCGAGGATTTTGCGAATTGGGGTGTTAATTAATTCGAAACGTTAACGACCTCTCTCTCTCTCTCAATACATACACGCCGAACGGGTTTTAATTCGTGACAGTCATCCATCCGTTCTATTCGTTTATCTATCTATGGATGTGGAAACGCACGAACCCTTTCCAGCAAAATTGTCCAGAAACTGTACTAGGTATGCATGCACACATATATTGGATACGTATAATATTCCGGTTTTGCCTTATGGTATATGTATGCACAAGAAACACATCTAGATGGCGTGCTCTTATATGTATGTATGTATGTGATACCAATGATTTTATTACGGTTTATGTAAATTTACTTCGTGAATTATTTTAATCCACCCACACACATCACATAGACAGTACCGACGTAAACTTTATAATACGATTTGCCTGCGTCATCACAAAATGCTTTTGATTTATACGCTTCATTTTTTTTTTCTTCTTCTTGTGCAATGCGGTTTTCTGTGTTCTACGTTCTGCGTTCTCGTAGACGTACAAATAAATTATGTGGTTTTCCTAATTTACTTTATAAGCTTTTTACAAGGTGATATGTAATCCAGTTAAAACACACACTGTTAAATCTTCATTAACATTCAAATTAATTAAAATCTGTCGAAATAAACAACAATTTTTCTGTTCTTTAAGTCTTTATTATTATTTAACATACATTTAAATAGATATTTTATTTCTCGCTATATACATCTATACTGGCTTTTGAATTTCGAGTTTTTGGTGTCAATGAGATCACGGCGACAAATTCGCTTGTTACTCATGTATTGCTCAGGAATTTCCAGAAGATTTACTAAGAATAGAATCGATCGTCAGCTTACTTTATACAAAAACATATGATTCACTAACTACGTTTGAAATTTAATTTCCATTTATCAAAATTCAAAGCTTTTAAATGTTTTTTTGTTTTTATATATATATTGCGTTTATATTCGAGTGTGTTGGGGTCAGTTTACGTGAGTTGACAGTTTCAATTTAAAAAAAAGGTCCGTTGTCGTGTGTTATACATATATCCCAGCGCATTTTCGTACATCATTCTCTGTCGTTTCCGTTTTACACATTTCTCGCATCCTGAAAAACTAAACGATGCCACAGGAAAAAAAGATCACTAAGGTCAGAGTGCCTGGGTGTGTGTTTGTGAAAAGTGTGTACATGAATTTCGAAGTGTTCAGCAATTAGTTTTTTTTTTTTGCCGTTTTATTTTTATTTTGAATACGTCACAGGTAATGAGAGGCAAGCCAACGTACCTCACGTCAATCCAGACTTAAATGAATTTCGAAAAATAAAAAAAAAAACAGTAAAACAAAAAAAATAGTTCATACATACGTAATATCCGTCTATAATCTTGTTTTACTGTTTCAACAAAAAAAAAATTGTTTTCTGATCGTATTTTTGTGGTAAACCATTCATTTTCCAAAAAAAAAAACATTTAAATTCTATAAAAATATTTAATATTCATTTCGAATCGATCATATTAACAATGAAGCAATTGAAATGCGTAAACGTTTATTTTGTTTAATGGAATAGATTAAAAAGTATTGCTAATTTAAACATTTCTGCCTCGCAACTTCCCATTTTCGTAATATAAGCAATTCAAGCGGGAAAAATAAAATAAAATAAAATGAACAATCCGCCGTGTGCATATCAAGTGTTTCGAGTCATTTCTCAGGAGACATTTTAGGTAAAAACAGGGTACACAATTGCTGTGGTGTGGTGTGGTGTGGTGACCGTCCGTGGTGACCACTTGGTTATCTTAAATAATGGTGTGAACATGTCGTCCTTAAACTAGAATGTAAATTAGCTGCGGTAATTTTAATTTAGAGTGGTCAAAAATGCTTTTAAACACCTCGTTTCACATTGTCGTAAATTGTCATAAATGGTCGTTTACGTTATTGAATCGTCGTTAATTATCATCTTTTTGCACCAAAATACTCAAATTGACTATTTGAAATCTGATTATAGGTCATCTTACTCTGTGTATATTTGGTTGCGTCTATATATCAATTATTCTCTGCGCTTTCAATCTCGGATATGAATGTTTAATTAGACTGTGGCAATTATCACTTAGTGTCGTGTACTGTCACCTCATCTCGCCTCTTTGTTTACGATCATACGTATATATCTCTTTCTAATGCATTCGATTTTGTCACGCGGGAAATACGTTTCCTTATTCTCGTTGCACCCATCCATTCGCCATTTGCAACCGTCTTTGTTACATCTCACACAGGAGTGTATATAATCTTTCTATGCACACCTAGGTAAACTAAATTGCATTGTTTCGCAAAATCGTTGACTCAATCAAAGCTACTTTGTCACATACATAATCATTAGATAATTGTTTGGTATCATTGCTTTAAGCAGTTAAAGCAATCTAATTCGAATTTTGCATATTATTGAGATATTGCTTTTAAATCAAATTTGTATTAAATGTTATCAATTACATTTCAGTAGGTTGATGGTTTTGAAATTACCTTATGTGCTCATATTGGATTTACCTATGAGCGAGAAATGGAGTTCACTATTATTAATTCACAGATTTGCCTTTGATGAACCTTGAACGAACTATATCTACTATATATATACATATATATATATATATATATATATATATATATATATATATATATATATATATATATATATATATATATATATATATACATACATACGTCCAAACTACGAACCACCCAATCACATACTATAATATATATATATATATATATATATATATATATATATATATATATATATATATATATATATATATATATATATATATATATATATATATATACCCATCACTATCTATCGTTCAGTACGTGGCCAAGCCAAGCCAACGCATTATAGTGTGTGTGTGTGTGTGTGTGTGTGTACTCTGTTAGTTGATGGTGGCTATGCTACAACGTTTGCATGATTATTTTCGTTTGCCACACAACAGAACCCTCGACTATATTTGATATAGTGCACTCTACTCGTGTGCCCATATCATGCTTGGGTGTGCGAGAGAGTGAGCAAGTGTTTTGCGGTTACATGTACCAAATGCGTTTACAAGAGAACACAATTGTGAAATTCGCGCGAAAAATCAAACACACACATACATACATACATACATACATATGTGAAACTTGAAACGATTACAAACATTTCAACCAATAAACGTAAAGCGTATATCGGATGCGATGCACTGTTGCTAACCGTTTGATCTTGTTCACGCATGCGTACACTTAGAATTCTCCCCAGCTGGCTGGGTAGATTTTTCTTCCTTTCGTTTTTTTTTTCCTACCCACCGTATTTTACGCAATGTTCAAACAACCAAATGCACTCACCGTCACTTTATTAACAACTCAAGTTTTCGCATGGCAAATATCGAAATAGTGTTCCCGTTAATATGCTAATGCGAATATGGTTGCAATCATAAATTGAATTATAGATTTAGTCGCTTTTTTTTTTTGCCTTCATTTTACATTTCAAAATCGGAAACTGATCCAATTCCAAAATGTTCAAACTTTTCCGTTACTGGAATTCCAACGTTTTTCATGCATACATTCATATATGACATGTGTCACACAATAAATAAAAAAAAACTGCCATCAACCAGTATAACATTCTTCGTTTTCTCTCCCGCCCCTTTCACCACCCTCTTTACTGTTTTTTTTTTTTTTTTTTTTTTTTTGTTAATCAATGAGCCACTTAAGTAAGTTATTATTATAATTTCATAATTAAAAATGCTGGTGTTCGGAAAGACGAGATGGTTAAAAGTAATTTACGATAGGCCATTAGTTTATTTGAAACCATTTTTCTTCGGTGAGCTGTTCGGCAGTAATTAATCTTAACGCGATTTGCCCTCCCGCGAAAATCTTGTTATCAATCTCCATTAAAGGTACATATACATCAGTGTGTACCGGTAATGTTGTATCTATTCATTTCAGAAGAGAAACTCTTCAATTGAACGACGACGCGACGGACGCGGATGGTTGCTGTTTTAAAATTTAAATTTTTCTCCCTGAAAAATGAGAAAACGATGGCTGTCTAACGCACGCGGTGCGTTGTTACTTTGTGGCCGGTAACGGAACGGTACGCGCGCGGGAATGAACGACTTTACGTAGTCTTTCCTGCTGCTGCTGCTGCTGCTGCTGCTGCTGCTGCTGCTGCCACTGCCACTGCCACTGCTGCTGCTGGTGTTAGTGTTGGTGTCGTGGCTGTATGTTTTCCAAAGCCCCGGCTCTTCGCTAATCAATGTTATATGCGCGGCGTTTGTCTGGGTTCGCTGATCCTTAGATATGGTTTGAGTTGATTTAATGGTATTTGCTTGTTATGCAGTTAAACAGCACCCGTACTCGCCTCCAACACACAGATACATATACATATATTTGTATATATATATATATATATATATATATATATATATATATATATATATATATATATATATATATATATATATATATATATATATCCCTCGAGTGTATGTGTGAAAATACTTCTTCAATTATTTTGTTCGCTTCTCTTCAACACTGCGATAGTGGTGGTGGTGGTGCACTGTACCCGTAAAAGTCGCTCGCGTCAAACACACCAAGTTTGAATTTCGAGTTTCGACTATTCACAAAGCCAACGTACCGCATTAAAAGATTGAATTGGAAGGTTGTCTGGTCGTATTTTGAGATAAAATCAAATGAAAAGTTTCCAAGCAGCAAGCAAAGCATTCGAGCAGTCGTACAGAATTGAAAGTATTATTTAGCAAAATGCATACTTTTCTCTATTTCACAGCTACCACTACGTTCCACTACACGGCAAGCGAGACTCTTTGGCGTAAACTTTAAATAAATTGAAATGGTACCAAATGAGCTTCGCGTTTTTTTTTTTATTATTATTATTATCATCAAGAATAATGATAAAAATAGTACGCTCATTTTTTTTTCTCTCCAGTATCATTATTGCGGCGTACCATAAAATCTTTTTGAAATAACATTGCTTTCTGTGTGCTCACACAGAGTCCCTATTATGTTGTGGGGATTTTTGTGGTTGATGCTGTTGTCAAGTGCGTCACGAAGTGGAAACAGAAAAATTATTGTTGTTGTTTTGGTATTTCTTTTTGTTGTTGTTCAACGAAATAGAAAGAGAGTTCATACACATACATACATACATACATACATACATACATACCTACCTACATATTATAGTGTATGTATGTATGTATGTATGTATGTATGTATGTATGTGTGTGGTGTAGTGGATATGTAGTAGTATGCTCATTAATTGTCGTTGCGTTGGGTCGCCAAGATCTGTCGCTAAACGTTTGCGGTTCGCAGTCAGTTTGGTGCGCACTTGTGCAAGACGGTAGCCGGCTGCCGACTGCCGGCTGCCATTGGCATTGGACTCCAATTTCCCGAGTCGGCATTGAGCATCGTATCTTTGCTCCTCGCGGTGCCGAAACTTAACCGTCCTCGTCGTTGTGTTGCACTAGTCCTCCCATTTATATATATATAGTATACGTTCAATTGTAAAGTTTAAAGTTTCGAAATCCCCCGGTTTCTGTCGCAGTGTTAGTGTGCACTTGCGTTTGCTCGTCCACGAAATTTATGAAATCTAAGCGCACGAAATGGCACTACATTATCTCTAACATTGCAGTGTTGATTGTTCGCCGGCGTGATGTTACCAAAACCGTAGTCGTCTTCGGTTTTCAGTCTTCGTCCTAGTCGTCGCACTCGTAGTCGCATGGAAACGATTTAGAATTCGGATAATTAAAATTTAGATTGCCTTCGGGCCACTCGCGTTCCGTTTTACGGGTTTTACTTGAAACGAGGCCTTTTACATTCCTTAAGTGTCGAGTTTTTCGGATACGCCGTGATTATTAAAGTGCTTCATTTTATGTCGCTGATTTCCATCAACAGCCGCGCCGTACCGCACCGCACCGCACCGTCGGATCAACGACAACGACACACTTTATTTCTCTTTTCACACCGCTCACGATACATTTCTTTCGCCACTATAGCCAATCGACATCTTTCACGGCCACTGGTTTACAAATTTCCCTATCACAAATACATTTCACTTCATCCTCTTCCAAAGGATAGATTGAATAATTTTTATGGTGCATGATGCGAAATGAACAAATAAACAATGATCATTTCCCCCTTTTCTGGGCATATCCAGCGAGATATATAAACTTGTACCGTTTTTGTTCGTGAATCTTTCTTTGTTTTTATGACCCTATAGTCGCGTAGCAGTAAAGAGATGTTTCGCTTCTCTCTAGTAACAATCAAAATGTCTTCTGAATTCCTTTTGAGGTTATTCGTCGTAAAAAAAAATAAATGTTGCGAGCGTCGAGCTAATCAGTCGGTCGGGGTCTTCTTTTCAAGTTGATTCGCTCGTGTTGCATTCGACAGCAGCAGACAGACAGGGACACGTAGATGAGAACGACTCGGAGATGAGGGAGCGAGTTGAAAGACGTTCGGAAGATTCCCGATCATAATCTAAACTCTGACTGATTGCTCTAAATATTGAAACGATCAAGACGACTCGTGTCACTTAAACGACAGTACAACTTTTCAACTTATCAATGTCGGGAAATATGTTCATTTCAGCTATGATATCATTTACTCTCTCAATCGATTACCACATAACATCAACACTTTTTATATTCCGAAATATTTTACTACTGTTATATTTTTATGAGAAACTTGTTGATCTTTGAATTTTTCTATTAATTCACAAATATTTTGACGCTCAGTAACAAAAACATGTTGCGATACGCAAATAACGATAACAATGAGTTGCAAAGAATATGTGGGACGTTGCCATATGTTTCGTCTTAGTTTCCGCAGTACGATTACTTTTAAATGTCTAGTGTTGTTGTTGAACAGAATGAGATTCATGTTTTCTGGTTCAGTTTCCTTGTTCTTGGTGCATATTATACTCAACTGTACTATAGTGTACCCCCTAGCCGATGTAATACGTCGGTGGTTGTCCGTTGAGATTTGCTGGCCGCTGGCGCACTGCATACGTCCACGAATGTGTTAACACCGTTCGAGGTTCGAAATGTATGGACCTCCAACAAAACTCCCACACCACAATCTGTTTCTCTACGTATTACTCGAATTAATCATAGAAACCAATCGTGTACAAGCTACTTTAATTTCGTATCTCGTTAGAGTTGTCTAGTTTCGACTTATAGTATAATTGTGTTGGAACGTATTGAAATAATTACTTTCAAAAAATAAATATATAAATTTATTTGTGAAAGAACCATTAACGGAAAATAACAACATTATATGGTTCATTTTGAATTAAGTTGACTTTCTATAGTTCAAAAACTTGCCACATTTTAAATTCATAATTTGACCTTAAAGAACTAATTAGTTTATTGTAGATACAATAAATTGATAAATTTGTCTAGTTAATTAGAAATATGACCTTTTGCCATTTTTGAACCATTCTTTGATAGCTTTATCTCCTTGTCGAGATTTGCTCACTCATAAATAGAAAATCTGGAGATAATTCGTTAAAAAAATAAAACCCGTATAAAATTTTAGGCTTTACGGAAAATAGTACCTAATATTTTACTTGCGTGTTTTTCTTTTTTTCTCTTGTGGGTAATTTGGAGATTCTCCTGCTTCCTTCCTTATTCTTGGAAAGTGGAAACAAGCCCCGACCCCAACTAGAGTTATCTGTTTCCATTTTGTTGTCTCCCTTTTTCGTCTTCTTGATCCACAAGCGCTAATCCTGGCAGCTTAATCCTCATGTTGTACTTGAAATCTGACGTTTTGTGATAAGAAAAAGCATTTAAGAGCACTACCATAAATACGTTATAATAAACATGTTATTAAATTTAAATATTCTATTTTTTGTGTTTCGCCAACTTTCGAACTATGAGTATCTCGTTTTAATCCCCTCCATATATACGAGCGCGTTTTACTCTAGTTGCATAACGATAAACTTGGTCTTTAATTTCAGAGTTTATTATTATTACCCATTGTTTTTTAGCTTTAACTTTTTTGTTTATAATACTACGAAAATCCTGCATACAAAACAAAAAGTGCAACGCGAATGCGAAAGCCCAATGAACAACATTTCTATTATAATCCTAAATAACATTGACAACAATAACGTTTCATTTGTATTGTAATAATCATTAGCCATTATTTTGTGCATCATTTGTTTTATTAATAATAGAATGGGAAAATAAAACAGACGCGTACAAAATTAATTTTATTTTAATAAAAAAAAAACATGATTTAAAAATAAAATTATCGAGTTCATATTTATTAACAATTAAATACCAGACAGTTATTTTAATAAATATTATCAGTGCGTATGTTTATTATTTTAGAAATAATTATTACAATTCATTAAATATTTGTAACACTTGAATTATTAAAATTCGTATAGTTAATATAATATGAAATTCAAATGGTGTAGATTTTTATTTATTTGATGGCGACGAGATTTGTGGTGAAAAACGTAAAGTGTGATTCAATATCTCTTTTAGTATTTCGAGTATAACATGTTTTAATATATATAACAGAACGAGTACATTTGCAATTTCCACTTTGTGCCAAGTTTTTTGCTCGCCTAGAAGTTGTATCACAGAGTGGTCGTTTTATTTTGCCCTTTTTGTGTTTCGCAAGACAAGCAAGTTGGTCCTAAATAAAATTTTCGGCACGGGTCAAATTAGCACAATAAACTCATGTTAGTTTCTGATTCAGGGGGCCGGGCTGGTCGCTCTCTCATCGCTAAATTGAATTCTAGGTAATACTAGCTTGGTGTTTCGCGTAAATATACGTACACACTGTTGGTTTGTGTAAGCTGCTATGGATGGGGTAGTAGAGTACAGTACAGTGCAAGGTATGTATGGAGTATCGTTTCGTTCCTGCTACCATTCGTCTACCTTTCTTGCTTGGTTACCTATCTAATTAGAAACGCTATACAGAGTTAAATTACGTTCGTTCCTCTTCTATAAACCATGGTGATTTATATATTCATTTTAAAGTCGTTGGTAGCGGTAGCAGGCCAGGTTCTTAGTCAGTACACTTCGTCGATTTTCGTTGAATATCGAATTGGATGCCACTAACCAAAGCACAGGATAGATATTAATTGATTGAGTTTTGTTTTTATTACGTTGCGTTAAGTGTTCATTTAGTTTCTAGTGCGAGATATTTATATTTTTAACGATATTTATAATATCGGTCAGTGTACTTAGTGGGCGGTACATGCAGTGTGGGTGGTTTAAGATTATACTTAAATGTGCAGAGGTCATACATAAGCTTGTTGTTGTAGATACAACCAGTTGCGAGAAACATTTATTTATTTTAAGATAACAAATCTGTACGATATTTCATATATTATTGTAGTATATTTTAAATTAATTAATATTAGCTTTCGCCGTACTCTCATAGACAGATGTACACAAACCAGTTGAGTGCTCCTAATTTAATATGAAAATGACGCATTTCTCTAGTTTCTATAGTTTTATTTTGTGCACATTTAATTTATTAATTAGTAGTTTTAATTGGACGAATTTGCGATGAAATTCCATGAAAAATGCGCCGTATTTCGTCGCCTGAAGCGTAAACATATAACCGTACGATATATTTAGATAGGTATATCAGTTTCTAATAGCACGAACTCAACAAGTGAAGGTAATTTTTCAAAATCAGAAACAGTGCTGGCAACTTTTCTAACTAAATGATATTTTGATATATGCTTCGTGACCACTAGCAATATGGAGATGCATTAGTGCATGCTTGAGTCAAAAACTTAATGACAAATTGCTCTCGTAGTGGCGCTGATGTCCTTTATATTCAAAGGGGGAAATACTTATCTAGATTTCGTCGTTTATTGAAATAAATATGCTATATCTATTTCAAACCGAGCATGCTTTTGTCTAAATCTACGTCACACACACACACACACATACTATATAGGATAAAATTGAATATTCGAATTTATTTGATCTTCTACATCTTTGTAATTTTCCCTTATTGGTATTACCAGTTACCACACTGGATACCAAATCAAAAGTATCTAATATTCGTTGCGGTATATTTCTTCTTTGATCATTCAATACTGTACCGATACGTTAATTAAAATATGGATACTGGATACTGGTAGTGGTAATCCTATTAATTACAACGTTTTAAAGGAAAATTAATTGTCTACAGTTTATTTGTTCGAGTTTTACAATTTTATTTATTTCATAATACAAACGCAGCGTTGTATTTAAATAGAAATAAATATGTTAATAAGATTATTGAACTCTTGGCGTCCATATTTTTACAATATTATTTGTGATTGTTTCAATTGCGTACCCTGTGTTTAATAATGATGTTATTTGTCTGAAATTGTTAGCGGATGTTGAATACTACTGCAAATGAATCATTGAAATCATATTTTAAAGCGAAATTGTGTTTGGTTTACCATTAAATTCTAACTTTATATATATATATATATATATATATATATATATATATATATATATATATATATATATATATATATATATATGTTGTTATTATTGTGTTCCACCCCTTAATACTTCATTGTAAATTAATCAATAGCTTAACAAATATTTATATTCATGTAACAGTTTTTGAATTGGGTAATAAAGGTAAAAAAAACGTATTCAATCGCCAAGCTTGTTGCGATTTTGAAATAAATGATACTAAACATCCCGGAAAGTGTGTCTGTACACTTTCGGTGTAAGTAAAAGTAGTACTATACATTTCTTGGCTATAGGAGTTTGTAAATTAATGAATTTTCGCTCGACGTTTCAACCCCACTTGAGCCTTCTTCAAAAATTAGTGATGTGGAGCTGAAACGTTGAGAATCCTATACCTTTGGTTTTGTAAAAATAGGTGTATTACTCTTCAGATTCTAGTAAATTCTATGGGAACGATGCCGTCGTTCTTTCATTCTTTCACTCGTGTGAGTGCATGGTTGATGTGGAGTTCTGTGGAGAACTATCCTCATAGATATCAGTAAAGTTCCATACCACCACGATTTGGCACATATATTTATGCACAAGTATTACAACAGTGTGGCATTTTGGTTTGCAATAAATTTCTGCTGAACGGCAACTTACTCGTACGTTACCTCTACATTCCTATATCGGACAAAGTCCGTCGCGTCTGGTTTGCTAGGAAGAAGTGTGTTGGTGCACATTTCAACACAGGGAAATTAATGTGAGGTTTTCTAATCTTTCGGTCGGGCAAATTTAGGTGACCGCAGGTCCAAGGTGACATGCATCAACAGGCTCGCTGGCACGATAACGTTTTAGAGGAGCGATAACGAACGTTGCCCTTCCGTGTCATTAGTGGTCTCTTCTGTTCTGCGCGCACTGCGTTCAAACTTTTACCGCACGCTGCAAATCTACTCAACGTCGCTCTGTTACATTAAATTACATTCATAAAAAAAAAATACATATAAATATATAAATGCTTATTGTACGTATGTTCTTGTTGCTAAACTCCGACAAAGAAAAACGTATTTTTACTAACATAATTACCGTCACTAATTATATCAGTTGAACACGTTCACACTCTTTATCTTACTTAATTTCTTATTTTTCTCATTTCATCTTGAAAACATTTTTATATACAATGTAAAAAATAATGAACTATTTTTACGTTAAAACTGATTTGCATTTTGAGTTGAATTATGAAGTTAAATAATGGTCTTAATATCTATAGAAAACAAAGGTTTAATTTAAGAACAAAAATGGTTAATCTGACAAAAGCGCATCCTTATCTATCGTACAGTTTCGCATTTTCGTGAAATCGATTTTAATTTAAAATAGACTTGACTTATTTTTACAACAGTAACATTTTGAATGCGAGAACCTTCCTTATGCTATTTAAATGGAATAAACCGATGATAAATCTGTAATTTATATAATTCTATTTAAGCTGCAGCGCATAACAATTAAAGTAACGTTTGGGATGAAATTTAATTCGATGTTTCACGAACTTGCATCTGGTAATATCGCCGAAACGAATAGTACTAGCAAATATTATATATTTGGTTTTCATAGTTTCTGTATACACGGAGCACACATTCATGTTTTCATTTCAATTATTCAATTTCGTTCTTGATATTAACGTATCATAAAATATTATCGTCTCAAATAAAATTACGGTATTAAATGTATAATATAAATTCATAACATCACTGATTTAAATTATTGTTGACATTTCCTAGAATTATTCCCCCTACTATTTGATTAGTGTGCATTTATGCTATTAATTATAATAATTTCCTTTGAAAATTATATGTTATTTTTATTTTGATCTTATAATTTATATTGTTTTATTTTACAATTTCAAATCAATATACATTACAAACAATTTTCAGTACACTGCATTAAAAAAAAATTAATTTCATTTGATTATTTACGTAGTGATATTGCAGTTCGTACATTTTAGTCGAAAAAAAGTTCATTAAGAAGTACATTAAATTTTAATAAAACAGTTATTGGTCGAAATAACTGTTTATATTTTATTGTTGTAGAAATCTAAAAGTTTTTTTTGTAAGTGTGAACGCAACAAGAGACGTAAATATATGGCGGTTCTGGTGAAAATAAAAATTTATGAATTTAAAAAAAGCACTGATTACTTTTTGTTTTCGCAATTTTGACTTTTGTACTTGTTTTGAAGCGAGTGTAATTTACAAGTGTTTCGAAAATACTCTAATGAATTTTAATTAAATTGTAATGTGATCTTTTACTCAAAGTATAGAAATGTTATTTATTATAAATAAATAATAATTCATTATTTAATATTAACAAAAATAAAAATCGTTTACGAGTTCTTTCACTTTAATATATTAAAGATTTAAATACATTTCGATTAAAAAATAAATATGTAAGATTTTAAACGAGATCCAATATGCGTTTAGGTGTTATTGAAACAATTTGTTCACGGTGGTTTTCATTGAATTTCTTTTCGAAATATCAATTATGTTTTATACCCATGTTCAAAAACAAATTCATCAAAATACCTCGATTATATCCGTACACCATATAAGAATGACGGCTATCGTTTTAACTTAACATACCAAGGATCATGGGGAAAAAAATTGATATTTTTTTATTTGATTTATCTTATGATGCGTGTAATGTATATTGGATCTAGTGATAATTCGATGTTGTGTGAAGCGTGGTCGTTTTTCGAATCGTTGAACGCACACAGGCTCCAAACCACGTCCCGACGGACCCCAACCCTAGTTTCTTCTCTTTCGGCGTCGAATCTCATAGTGGAGAAGCGATAGAGGATGAGAAATCCGTTGACAAGTACGTAAAACAGGGGTTGCCAACCTTTTCTTCTGGCTGGCTGGCATAGACACGTCTATAACAGACTCAAGATGTTCGGTCCATTTTCCTACGAATCCTAATCATTTTTTTATTGTACTGAACATAAATGGTGGAAACGCGTACAAAAGGCTTGTGATTTAGTTTTCATTATAACGCGCTCGATTTTGATCCGATTATACTCAAATTTTGGGGTTTTATATAAAAAAAACTACAAGGATTCTAACGCTGATGCGTGCTAAATCGTATCTTTTTTCATTTTCGATTTATGGCTTATATTTAAAAAAACACACACACACACAAGGTGTGATATTTGAGATTGTATATTTAAAATAATAGAAAGGTGTATAATAAAATATGTATGAATGTATATTTGTAGTTTAATAACAATAAACATGTTTGGTAATTGGTAGTATTTCTGAGTAGTGACTAAGAGAAAAATAATATTCGTGTATCTCTTGTAAGGAAATGTTTCTTTAAAATATATCCGTTTGATCAAGATGTGTAAATACAAGGAGATAAATGAGAATTTGAGTACAGTGAAAGAAGATCTGGATAATTATATTCGTTTTTTTTTCTTTTTTTACCGGCGTGTCTGTCAAAACGAAATGTTAGATTAACAGACTATTCTGTCTGTTTGTCTCACTCACACTCTGTGTTGGTGTATATTTTGTATCGTGAGTTTTCGGTGGTCGGTGTCGTCGTCAACGATGCTGTTACCAAGCCAAAACCACTTTATTTCTCTACGTTAAGTTATTTGTGCCCGACGCGGCGCGACGTAACGCAAGAGCCCTGCTAAAATATGACAGTTTCTGATGATAAAAACGAATGTAATTCACGTCCATAAAGTTTAATTTAAATGACTGGATATATAGCACAACGTATACAGCTGCAATCTAACTTTTTTTTTTTATCCTATTTTTATTTGACTAAAACGACAACAAACAATAAATAGTAAACTTTATCACAAAATGACTTAATTTGTATTACATATTTATGTCCCGAACCCCGGAAAAAAAAAATTATACAGATTATCATAGTAATCCAAGAATGATATTCTTGTTTTTTTTTTTTCACTTTTCCATGTGTTTCATCCTTTTACACCTTTTTTTCTGTTCATCCCCGAGTACTTTTCAGGTTTCATATTAAAATATCCGGATTTAAATATTTCAAAGTTTCGTACTCGTAATGTTAATTTTTTTTTTATTATTTTTTTTTTTTTTGTTCTCGCACAGATTACATTTGAATAACAAACAATAAAGTAAAAGAATTTTACGCCCGAAAAAGGGAAAAAGTCGCGCTTAGGGCGGGTACCCTGTTAATTTGTTTTTAATACAATTACCATTGGTCTTGTGAATACATAATTTCTGGTTTAGAATTTTGTGATTTTATTCCAGTCTCTCAACAACTTGTTTAAAGTTATATGCATGCGTGTATGTATATATGTGTGTGTGTGTGTATGTTGAAAATGATTTTGTACTGTGCGATGTGAGGTGAGAGAATTTGTGTTAGCGGTCGGTTTTCAACGTACTATAGTTAATTACTACACGTATTGTAAGGAGCTAATACTGTTACTTACGCTCTATATGATTGGACCACATTATTTAACCATGTTAACGCATGCGTAAAAGGCATCCCAGAAGTACTCATACGCAACGCACACACGTAACGCAAACGTAATATTATTTAATATCACTATATTGTTTACACATGATGCGACATGTTTTCTATCAAATGCCAGAGAAACGTGCGCTATTTCAAATTATTTATACATACATACAAATAGAAATAAATCTATAGTAACAACACACACACACACGCACACACATATAACATGCAGACAAATCTGAGTGCGAATGATGTACTATAACGTATATTGAATGGTATTTTGCTGTATTTAAAATTCATGTTTTGTACACGGCAAAGTTAATACAATTTCAAGCCACTCAATCATATCTGTGTATTATTTGATATTTTTTTTGTTTTATTGTTGTATGAATGTAGGAGTTATTTTTATTCACATATTTATTGGAAAATGTAAAATGTCAGAAAATGGTGGTATGCATGTCAATTTTTGTTTTTTTTTTTTTTTTTTATGTTTATCAGAGTGGTGGTTTTTGTACTTTTTTACGCTCGATAAATTTTAAAAGCTGATGCCCACTTTTATTACTGTATAACGTTAAATTTCAGTAAAAAAAAAATAACCGCACAATTTCGAAATCAAAACATCGCATGCGAGATTAATAAATCATAAGTTTCGTTGTTATTTTTCATAAACATGCATGTATTTTACTGAGTTACGTAACAATAAATAAAATCAGCTTAGATTTCAGAGTTAGGTCAAAATAAATCAAAAAAAACGGAACATATTTTTGGTTACTCATGATTAAATTACAGTTAAATTTCGTTATTTGATTCATATAGGTAAATAAAACACATTTCTACTGTATAGTTGTTACAAGTGCAGATTTTAGAATTACTGTAAATAAAGTACAGTTACGTTTATTTGAAAACGTCTCAAATGAAAATACGCTCTGTTTAATAAATGACATAAATATAAGAAAATTTACTGGCTTTCTAAACATTTGTAGGATCTTAAAAAAATAAACAATATATTTATAAAAATGTGCATCACCAACGGAAATAAATAAAAACCATTTATAACGTATAACATGGTTGTCTAGTCGGTTGGGTCTCTGGTTAATATTAAATATATAAAATAAACATAGGTTATCTAGACCGGACGATGTCTTTTGGTATAAATAATATTCTTGACATGAGTATGGTGCTCTTTATACCATTATGTATATTAAACACACACAAACACACACACATGAGCTATTTGTGTGTTTAAATGAATAAATGCATACAAGCTGCGCTTTTTATTACTGATTCTATCGTATAATGTATGGTTTGGGTCCGATGAAATCAGTTTTTACGAATGCAATAGCACAATTTTCAAATATTATTGAATGCGTCTAATTTCAAAGTAAACATATGTATATTAAGTTCAAGCTTTATACGTAAATGTATACATGTATTTTTAATAATTTCAAGGTTGTATTGATTTAAAATTCGTTGTATTTTTCATCGAAATTTGTATTGCATGATTTTATATAATTTAGAAAATTGTACGAAATCGCTATGCAAATCAAATTTAGTGAAAAAAATCGTTTGTGAAATTAAGTAATTTGAGAGCAATTTTCGAAAAATATTCAGCCTCATTTTGCTGTTCGGAATAAATTAACCGTGGCCGGTATTTGAACTGGGCTTAGAAACGCAAAATAGATAGATACTACATAGTTTATTTTTCGCTTATGGTTTTTCGAGTGATTTGTAGTGTTTTAGTGTTCTTTGGTTATTTGTTAATTTGTTAATTAAGCGGTTGTCAACATTTCTGACAAATTCCGTTCAACCGAAACGGGCAAATAAAATCAGTCTATCGCAGTGTTGGTTAAATAGAGTTACACCCCATCTGACAACACTTCACTTTACGTCTGTCTGTCTGTTTATGTATTTCGTACCATCTCCGACTACAAGCATCTATCTATACAATTTTTATTTTCTGTTTCCGTTCGCAATATCACTCAGTTTGCTTATATACTATGTATGCGTCAGTAAAAATATTTTTTACCAACATATTGACAAATAAATATATATTACTTGAATTTATTATTTCAGCATTTATATATTATTTATTTAAATACGTATACAATTTTTTATTATCCAAATATTAGCTAGCAATTGAGATTTTTAGCGGTTTTATTTTAATAGAATATAATTTTTGTTTTGCTTTCGAAGTGTAAATTGAAATTATTTATGAATCAGTTACACTATAGAATACATTAAATCTAGAGATTTATATTATAAAGTTTACATTGTAGGAAACTAGGTAATTGTTTTCGCTGTGAATTATTATTGTAAACAACGATAGTTTTAAACAAACAATTCGAATTATATGTTATTTGCGATCTGTACCTACGTTGAAAGCGGTTGGTTAGCTGCTTTGGTGGCAGCGGTAGCGGCAACGCCAGGCAGGGTTAATATTATATTATCGGAAGGGTCGTGCATCGGGGCAATTCGTTAAATTTCGGTATGACACGAAGTTTGCGTTGTTGCCATCCCATCTCCGCCCAGCCCAGCCCAGCCCAAGGACTATTTAAATTTGCCCTAGCTTCGTTATTGCCACCTGCACACAGCCGTAACATCCGACAAAAGCAGCAACAGCAACAGCAACCTCTGTCTTGCACATGGAATGAACGGTCCTTGCTTCTCCTGCTCTCCTCGCTCTCTATTCCATAGTTTTCTGCCACACAACATTTTGTACCAACTCTCTTGTGTGCTGCTACGATCGCATTATTGAGAAGTGACATAACCAATAGAGGCAGCACAGTCGTAACAACTTGAATCAGCACTGTCATCTTGTGTTTACACCAAACATCGCACGTCA
The DNA here is from genome assembly GCA_944039245.1 of Nebria salina. Lineage (NCBI taxonomy): Eukaryota > Metazoa > Arthropoda > Insecta > Coleoptera > Carabidae > Nebria > Nebria salina. Next base: position 1,534,025 of record OX063288.1, on the reverse strand, counting down.
ATCGAAAACGGAAACAATTTGCTCGGTTCTCATTTGGTCTATGCATTAATGAAATGCTGCGGTTAATTGTAATTATTTTTCTAATTCATTGGATATTGGATTAAATTTGTAGAAGACAATTCGATTGTAATGTTACTGACCTATGGTGGCGATGTAATATTATATAATATAGTTAGGAAATTGCATGCCGAATCGAATAATTTAGTTCTGTATAAGTTTGTTCTTAAATGAGGATATTAGTGGTGTAAGTCACCAAGGACATTGGTTACATTTTGAAACACTCTAAAACAATTTGTTGCCAAGTAAATTGATGAAGTGAGTATCATTCCGTCTGGATCTGCACGAAAACTTTGTTATGTACTTCTGGAAGTTGCGAAAAGTGGTCGCTTTGGGCTGGTACTGATCTGTCTGTATCCCCATAGTGTACAGAGTACACCCTTCGGCCGATTCCTCGTTACATTGTCACATTAATCGAAATAAAGTAATATCGATGGCTCTTTGGAAAACACCTAACTGATTGTGTCAGCTCTGCGACTCGCGCCGCACAGACTCGAACACTGGGCAAAAAACACACGTTCCCCTCACCCTCTTTCACATTATATGGACACGGTCCGAAAGATTGAAGGGGCATGTAACCAAGGACGACAAATGGTTTTCAGCTTAGCACAAAATTTGGCTTGCGTCCAGTCCTAAAAGCCTTTTGCGCGGGGTTTTATAAAATAAAGAACTGCTGCCGTTGCTATTTCTGCTCTTATTTACTATCCCAATATATATAATACATATATAAATTTTTTTTTTTATTTATTTTTTTTTGAAATGAATGCTGTTGTCTACCTCTTCAAGTTCTCTGCCGTGTACACCTGATTGTACCGAGTACACTTCTCTCTCTCTCTCTCTCTCTTGAAAATCAAACTGAACGTCATGACAAACAACAGCGTCCGTAGAGCATCGCATTGAGACTATGGAGCATAGATGTCTGTACGTATGTATAGTACACAGTTTACGTACCCCCAAATATTGGGGTGTTATTCAATAACAAAGACTTTAGGGGATCCACCCCTACAAAAGGGATATATATATATATATATATTTTTTTTATATATATACAGGATTAAGCATTAGGTTTATGCGTATTTGTTCTCGTGAACTTTGGTATTTTTCATAATAACAAAACACTAGGCAAAAATAAACAATTTATTGTGTATACTACTTGCTTTATTTTGAAATTCTTCACATAATTTTTTTTCTATTTGTCGAAAAGTTTTTGCGCTACATAATTAAAAAGTTGTACGTCTTACCACAGCTAGAGTTTAAATTAGAGATTTGCTGGCTGGCCAAAATTAATTAAAATTTAATAGACTCCACTGTTCCGAGTTTTGTATATTTTCACCCTACATATATAATTCAAGTAGGTATATATATATATATATATACCTACTATAAACATGGGCTTTCTCCTATGACAAGTGGTTGTCTGTCGATAATTATATACGTAAATACAAATCGGGCATCGTGGGTTAATCGTTTCTCATTGACATACTATTTTCAAATGATAATTACTCCGTGACTCAGTTGAAAATTATTGTGAAAACGGAAACCCTCTTCGCCGGAGATGAGTCTTCTAAATCAAATTGAATTTGGTTTGTGAAATACCAAAAACTCGATACGATCCACGATCCTCTCAACGGAGTAGAAAACGAAATGGATTCGTATTTCTTTTAATATGTTCGTGTTACGGTTGCTATTATTGCTCGCTTAAATCCTCTACTTGTTGGAATGTTTAAGTCCAATCGAGGATTTTTTTTTTTTTTTGTTCTGTGCAATGAATGAAGGATTTGGCCTAGCAAAGCACAACGCAATGATCTTATTGAAGCATGAGTGTGAGAGAGTGAAAATGGTCGCGTAATCATATGCAAAGTTTGGGTGTTGATTCCGGGATGAGAGCCTGAAGCGTTTCCTCCATACTTGTAGATTAACGTTTATTTAGAGATGATGATGACGACGACGACGACGAAGGAAGTTGTCTACTCTTTAGGTTTACCGAAAATTTTGTCCGTTCCTAGAAACTTGCACCGCCATACAGTTCAATAGAAGTTTGAGAGAATTGAGAGAGCCTAGCGTAGTGCTTGTTTCGTTTGTGTTCTCATCACAAATACATACGTATACTGAGTGCATCACAAATGGTTCATATAACCAGGCGCTCTCTTCGACGCGCTCTCAACACAGTTATCGCAACCGAACCAACCTCCCGAGTACCGGATGCAGGAAGGAGGTGAGTTGCCGGCGTGTGGGGTATTGCAACAAAGGTGTCGTCTTCGTCAGGCACAATGGCAATAAAGTAATTGTAATACGTCTACTGGTAATGACTTTCTCTTTCCGGACGCGCGCGTATTTCCCACTTCTCTCGCGCTCTTTACATCTCTCTTTTATATTATTATTATCATCCTCCCTTGTCTCTCTTTTCTTTCATTCCTTCTTCTAACTCTACCGGCTGCTTACTTGTACACTGCTCTACGCGAGGAACTGGTTGCGACTCCTCAAACTTAGTTCTGTCTCTGTTTCACTGGTGCGTTAGCGGATTTGGTAGGGTCCTTGTTTGGTGCGCGTAACTGCCGCCATGTCGCTGTATGCCATCGCCCGGGCATCGACAAGCAATTACGAGCCGGTAGGTGTTTCCCGTCTTGTGTGTAAAGTGTTTCATTTTTATGGGGCAACTGTATTCCCGGATGAAACTACTCTGCAAGCTGTGCCCCTTTACCCGTTACGTTCCGTTACGTTACCTTTACGTTATGCGCACTCATTCGTACTAGGTACGTGACATGCGCACCAGATATACCTACACTAAAATATTATTACTAATTCCAATTTCACAAAATGTCGACGCCAAAAATTTCGCACCTAGCCAAATTATCGCATAACGCAAAAGTCAATACGTATACAAAATTATAAATAATGTCAGAATACGTCGGGTGTTTGAAACTTTATATGGCACGTACAAAATGTTGAGAATTGCCCTCTCTAGAAAAAAATCGAAACATATAAATTTTAAAACACCAGGTAGCATCCCTCGTATTACATTAAATCATAAAACTTTTTGAACCAATGGAAAAACTTTCAGTCTAAATGCGTATATGTGTATGTGTGCGCATAAAAATAACAAAATAAATTTTAGTATTAAATCGTGTAATTTTCAACTTTCATATATCAAAAAAAAAAAAAAAAAGATTTTAATGCGAGCGATAAAGAAGATTGTTATATGCACAAAACAAACTATACCCAGGGCTATAAAGTTTACTTGTGTATATGAACAAAGCGAAGTAAATCAATTTTTAATTGTGTTAGAATAAATTTCCGATGTTTTTCAATGGACCCGAAAAGATTATCGCGCAGCATATGTAGAATTTCCATATTAATAGAGTCTGCGTTATGTATATATGTATGTAGGTATGTATGTATGTATGTATATGGAAACACATAGCACAGACTGTGGTGTGTAGAGTGTAAGTTGTGTGCAATATAGAGAAAAGTGGCCATCTAAACATGCTGGGCATGATCACACGAGTTGTACATGTGTCCGTATTTCTAGGTTTCATTTTCTGTCTGCCTTATTCATGTACGGTACGTGCGTAGATTTTTATAAAAATTGAAATAATATTCGAGGGTTCACAGCTTTTAGCAGATCAGACAGCTAAGGCCGCGCGAGTTGGTGCGCGTTCCGCTCGCCCGCCGCGCGACTGTCCAAAAATAAAGTTATTGGCTCCTTAGTGAAGGGAAGGTGAGATACGCCGGCCGCGAGTGTCGATGTTCACATTCATCCCCGTACATTTTTTATTCCGTATCCTTCAACTCACGCGCACCCGTGCATTCATGTATTTATTACCCTCCATGTCTAGTTCATATATCATTTGCTCTCCCATATCACATTTGTTAATTAACCCACATCCCGCCTGTTTTTACACATATAAGTTCGCAGCCGAAAATGGCTGGCTGAATTATGACCATTTTGTAATCGCTTGTTTTATAATGTTCAACAATTTCGCGTTGGTGCTAATGGACTTTTCAATTTTACATATCTTCACGCCTGAGAGCTGAAGAATGTCAGAAAATCTTTAAAAAAAAAAAAAAAAGTCTGCTTACTTTTGTCGTCGCAATAAATGATGAATATTTCGGTTTGTAAATTGGGTCCGCGACCCTAATATTTCATATTTTCGTTGAATAGAACATAATCTAACGTCAAAATTGTTTAACGAAAACGTCGCAGCGGTTGGTGGATGTTTCAAAAGAAAGCCAATGTTTTTGTGTAAAAATCCTCATATGATTTTTATTTGCCACATAACTTCGAGCAGCATTACGGATATTAGGTGGCGAACAGAAACATTGTGCGAACTACCTAATATTTCGTGTAACATAATGTGCAAACGTATTAAAGAGCGTTGTAAAAAGTGGAATGATTTTTATTTTTCGTACGAGCCTTGAATGTTAGTTCATCTAAGAACCGACCAGTGTGGTTTTGGAGTTAGTTGAAACAATCGTACCACCACTACCACTGCCACTACCACCAGTGTCTGGTACGACCTACAACTAATGTTTAATTGTGTCGTTTATACATATGTACATTCACGTTTTAAGTCCTAGCTTACTCGCACCATTGTTATTCCAGCCGCACATCTGTAAGCACGTCTTTCACTGCGCACCCCCTCTGGCCCATGACACACCTCACCACATCGACCCCCTGACTCAACTATGATGCTTCCCAGCCATGCCTTCGGTGAAGTAGTTACCTCAGAGGGTTATAGCGGATTTCATTTCGTTCTCCCTCATCCGAGCCGTTGCTATCAATCTTTAAGCAACGGTAGAGCACACACACACACACACACACACACACACACACACATACATACAACACTCGCCATGATACCGTGAATCCAGTGGCGGTTCGTCGAAGCTACCACCTACTACCACACCTACGCTAACCTTCACAATGTTTATGTGAAATATATCTTCATTACCAACTTTTACTACTTCTTTTCAAACTTACTACTTTAAAGTTATTGTATTCTAAACTACCCACGTTTGATTAACATTCGGCGTAGCCCATCCAATATACTTTGACGCTTTAGTTGCTTTTATACGATCTAATTGCCGCCGGATAAAACAATTAATAATTGAATGAAATTGTTCGCGATGTTTTAGAAACTTTGGCATTTCTTCACAAGCCTTTGACAAATGTTCGTAGTTGATCTTTAGAAGGTCGTAGTAGGGTATCTCAGATTTGTTTGATTACAGTCGGGTACTAGTACATATTCATACTGTTTACTGCTTAAATAACAACAGGTCGCATTGGCACTAGTTTACTGCGAATATATATATATATATATATATATATATATATATATATATATATATATAAAAAATAACTAACGTAGAAGTAAACACTAGACGAAGGAAGCAAATGTGGAAAATCATGAATCCGTATTCGGTTGAGTCGAATATTTAAATGTTTGACAGATGCAGCAATGTGGATTTTTGGTATGTCTTTTTGTTGTGAAGTTGTGCTGTCGCATATATTTATTTTGTCAGTCACCAGGGTATTTGTGCATTGCGCCCGTTGTTCGGTAACTCGTCCTCATAAACATCTATCTTTTGCAGTTTTTCGCCGTAGGAATTCTTTCGAGATCCCCTACCGAGAGCAAAAGTATTTGCGTAAATTCAACACATAGCCATAGCCACAGCCACAGCAAATGCAAGTGGATCACTTTACACCCAGTCTGTATTTGTTTTATGAGCTGAAATGATTTTCTATTTCATTTCCTCTCGCACTTAACAACCGGGAATTTGTCCCTTTCTGGCTGTCACTTAGGTTTTCGTACATTTTTGTTTTGTTTTGTTTTGCATCTTCGCGCGTCAAGTCATTTAAACGCACTCCGTGTCATATCGGTTTTGTTGTTTGAATGTGAGTTAAATAAGACCCTCACACCACACAAACACATATAGGCATACATATATGCATAGACTGAAATTCTCAGATACATAGCAAGACGGGTGACATCCGGGCAACGTTGCGTATGGAACGTATGCCTTCATTGATATGTGAGATGTGTGACGCATGCCGCTCGTTGCATATCCGTCGCCTTCTCTCATTCTCCAAGAGGGTGTGTGGTTGTATATATATATATATATATGTATATACATGTATGTATGTGTATATATGTATGCAGCAACGCGGCACACCTCATCATGGTCTCGACCTGCGGGCGACGAGGTTCCCGTAATCCCAGGCATCAGTCTTGACAATCCCCGCCGTACTGTGCCTCCTCTGTTTTCGACCGACCCGACGATGTTCACCGCTGACGAGAGCGAGAGAGATGTGAAGGAGCAGTCCCTCTATTGTGTGGCTATATGTTGGTTTGTATGTATGTGCGTGTGTTGGCTCCCTCGACCTAGCCTACAACCACCATGGCCCGTGCGTCGTCAACAGACGAGGGTTCTCATGGTACAAGTTCATCTTGAAACGCACGCGTACACATACACAAACTTCACCGGCTAGCCGAAACTGAGGCCAATGGATGGATGGATGGATGGATGGATGGATGGATGGATGGATGGATGGATGGATGGATGGATGGATGGGTAGATGGCTGGAATAGAATAGAAAGCAAACCATCCCATGTCATGTCCCCTCTCCTTTACGTCTTCCATCAACCCAAAAAACATTTATACCGTCGGGGTATTGTATCCGACTTTTTTCATTCATTGTTCGAGATAAACTGTTTTCCATTGAGTCCTCTTGCTTTCTGCCGTCGTCGGCGTCGATGCCGACGGTGCACTGGCACAATAACGTGAAATTTTGCCGTTTCATTGTGCACAACGCTGCATCGGTAATTGGATGACATTATTTCTTTTTTCTTTTTTTTTTATTTACTCCCTGTCTCTATGTTTAGGTAGATGTTAATTAATCGGAGCTATTGTTTACTTAATGCATAGGGCCAATAGAGATACGTGTATACAACGACACTGCACCAACGGTCACGGACCGTCTGATAGTGCCGTGTCGTTGTCGCCGGGTGCGACGAGACATTGCATCCCGAAAATGAGATGTTTGCTAGAGTAGTGTGGGAGGGAAATAATATAGTCTCTGGCGAACAGAGGAACAGCATCACGAAAAGAATTAACTCACGGATACCGGGCACGGACACCAACACACACCAACACAGACACACACACACACAGACGGATAACGCACGTGATTCAAAAGGCTCCATCAAACAAATGAAGCTCGCGTTCACTAGAGATGCCAGAGATAGATTCGGATTTACATATCATTTACATTTTCATTTTTACCGTCGTTTCCGTTTCGTATCCGGTGGATCGATGATTGGTTTCAGTTCTCGGGGTGTCGGCGGTAACGGTTCAGGCAGGGCATATCAACCAGTTGAAATCACCACTCGTCTCACCTCATTCGTCGATATTTTTAATTGAGAGTTCTCTGCGGTCGTTATACCACTGATAGTCTGATTGTCAAACTATATGTACATGCTTTCTCTAAATCCATTGTGATTTCAAGTTCTTTAATCATTTCAACACAGGAAACGATACTTGACTAACAATAAGTAGTTTATTCATTCATTACGAACTTTTTTTATTATTATTATTATTATTAAGAATTTTATTCTCAGTCTCAAATGGTAATCGTTCTTGTGTTTTATAAATAATTGGTAATAAAATTGAATACACACTAGATATGTTACTGTTATTGTCAGTATCATATTATCAAAACCAACAAGTTCTTGTAAGTTTAGATATAACCAATTTGGCAAAGTATAGGTATTATTAGATCACTTTGCGAAAGTTATCGAAGCAACATTGACCAGCATCATCAGACGAGCAGTTGTGGTCAATGGCGGCTACCGGTTACCGGTTACTCACCCATACCCTACACTCATCCCCCAATCTGATGCCCCTGCCGCTGTTGTACGTGCACCGTGCAATATTGCCCCGGTATGCGAAATCAGAGTGTTCATTTGCATGTATATGCGTTCTACAGTGGGTATGGTACCCGAAGCGCAAACAATCTCACCACCGCACATCGACACCCGGAAAAACCTTTTAATTAGTTTGTTAGCCCGACGCATTATTTCATTTTCACGATTTTATTTTTTATTATTTCTGTTTTGTTGTTGGTTTACGCGCCCTTCTCACCACGAACTTAATACCAATTAAACATTAAATAAACCGCACACTTCACTGAATTTCAAGCGAAACATTGCTTGCTTGATCCTTTATAAGTCAAATATCTTTTGCTCTTCGTTTAAAAGACGTCGTCTAAATTGATTTCAAATGAAAATAACTACACTTGTTCTTTCATTAAAAAATCGTTTGCAAGCAATAATTAAGAATCGACATTTACGTACATATATAATATACACCGCGTTTTTGTTTTTTTAATTTTTACTCCTATCTGAACATTGAAATAAAGTTTAAAAAAATGTAAAGATGTATGTGTTTTTTTATCAAGAAAAGTTGATTTTATGATAAAGTCTGTTGAAAATTGAATACGAACTCGTCAAAATGAGCATACCGTTTTATTTGTGCACTTGCATATCTCATGCAGATTTTCTGGCGCAGTTAAGTTTGTCAAGTTGTATGTAAACATGTAGAATAAATACTGTATAGGAAAAAAGTTCTTCAGAAACGTAAAAAGCGTATATTTCAGTGAAATTTATTTATATGTATGGATGCATTTCTGTAAAAATGAAGATACATATTATTATTAACGTGATTTATTTCGTAGCATGTTGTTGTTTGCATACATGACAAGAGAGAATACATGCAGCTACATTCACGCCATGATCTTTCACTGTAATGAAATTATATCTGCGTGGTAGCCTAGCACATAGAATGCAAGAGCACCAGCCAGCGCATATCTGCTTTTTGCGGCAAGGTCGCTAAGGTTATGTACTCATTCTTGCAAAATGCAATTCAATGCAAATTTTATTGCGTTCTTATTGATAATATTATTGTAACGTTGCACAAACACGAGATATTGACAAATAATTATTATAATTTTTACATTTTATCCAAATAACCTTCTTTTGCACAAACAAATCTCATATCCGTTTATAAACAACATTTTATATCGAATCATACAGGAAGTTTAACTTTCGAAAAAATTAAGGTTACATATTTTTACTGATTAAATGTTATTGCAAGCAAAAATACTCTTCATTGAAATTCATAATTGAATCCAAATGAAGGTTGTTCAGTAAAACACTTTTAGAAAAATGTTTGAACATTTGTTATCTTACCAAAACGTTTTATAATACACAATAACTTCTATAGTATTTATTCAATTTGGGTACGCATTTGATGTTTTTTCCGAAAAAAAAATCTAGAATTTAAATGCCAAAGAATATCCGTTTCGTTTAAGATTTATGCTTTTGAGTACATAATTTTTTTGTCGTGAATATAATAAAAAAAAAAATACAAACGTTGCTCGCCCTATCCTATTGGTGCAATACAGATTAGAAATGCGAATCGCTAGGAATAGGAATACGATGAATCGAATTTTTTTTTTTATTTTTCTCGTCGTTTTCTGATCCGATTATCTAATCTAATTTTTCAATTCTACGAATACTTACACTAGATGGAAATCGATTTAGTATCACTATATACCTATATAAAAGGTACATTTACAAACTATGTAAAGACGAGAAAATTGATTTTTCCGGACGGGAAATGCACAATTTATTTTGTAACCATATTGCACCTTACCTATCTAGTTGTAACATTTCATTTGAATAGATAGTTCGAAAAGCAATTTATTTCCGAAAACCGTACTACTGAATTAAACGCAAAATCAATTTAATCAAATAACGATTTTAATTTTCGTTTTATTCAAATTACTTGTACATTTTATTATTTTTACAAATTGGATATTGAAAAGTAAATAATAATATTTTACAACTGTCACCGTTGTATAAATATCAAATATTAAAATGAAATTTTGTGTTTTTTTTAAAAATATATATATATTTACCAAAATTGTGAAATATGTTATGAACATTATTTTTATTGAAAACTTTATTTAAATAACATTCAAAAGCCTAAAATTAAATACATATCATACGTCCACTTTCATTATTATTAATCTGGCTGAAAGTAAAAGACTAACCGACATTTTGAGCGTCCATGATGTTTAATTTGACTCCATTCTTTAATATTGCTATCTGGGCTTTACCTCATGACATATAATGATACATGTTTGTTTCAGCTATACGTATTTCAGTTTGCTACGCGCACAACGTCACGCAGACAAAATATGGCGCGCATTAACAATGTTGTGACATTGTGAGTATATATTCAATTGTGATTTATGGTAACTGTTAGAAAGTACGAAAAGTAGGGAAGGTAATTTTATCTGGAGTAAAATATAAAAATGTTACTTCAAGAACTATGAATCAAATTTACGAGATCGATAAAAGTCATTACCAGCATTTTAATTGCTATGCATTTAAGTGAAAATATCGTAAAACATAGATGATTATTATTATTTTTATACTTTGTGATTTTTCCTGAACTCAAATTAAGCTATTAAATTTTTAATCGGCTTTTAAAATTTGCTTTACTAATTTGCAGCTTATAAAAAGAACAAGTTGAATTTTTTTTTTTTTTTTTCAAATTATTTCTCAAACTTCTCCTCGACGGGTATTTATAAAATGTGGAATGTTGTTGTTGAATTATTTTCATCAGCGGTTTATTTCGACCGCAGTATTGTTTTTGTGTCCGTCTTGACCATTTCCTGGCGAATCGTTATCCCAGTTATAATCTTATCTGGACCCAATCCATTGCTTCAACTATTCGCCTGTTACTGATTATAACAATTCGAATGTTTTAGTCCTTTTTTTTTAAATTCTCTAGCGCAGTTTTGCAGCATGTACGCTATCTATTAAATATATCCTGTTGTTCAGTCGTATCTGTTGTTTTCGAAACAAAAGCATACAATGACAGATTCTGTTGTCGTCCGTGTGGTTGTTGTATGTATTTTTCGTTCTTAATTATATCTAACTAGAGTAGAAAGACTAACTATATCGTCGTCTTTATATTGCGAATTGAGGTTGCCATAATGCAGCTCCCGAGTCATTTATAATAGTCTTGTCAACTTTTGAAATGACCGATTTTGTAAGTTAATTGTTTTTGGAATTAAAACGATATTCATTATTTATAAACTAAGCATTGTAGCTGAATTATTCCCTTTATACATACATTTTTTTCTGGTTAGATTATATTTAACGTCTTTAAATTTAACATTTGAAATGCGCAAGTTTGAAAGTTTTAATAACACCGAGAAAGAAAATAATTTTCACTTTCGTTAAGACTGAAAGTCTTTTTATTTCAGTATAATTAGACTTATTGTTTAAAGAACAGTACGTTTTGCAAATAGTCGTTCATACGTTAGCATAAATTAATATGATTCTTATCCGCTTGTATAAAATATTTTTATTTCTTGTACCGTGCGCCGTCATTTATGTTCTTTACATTCTGCCTCACAGAAATGAATTCAAAAATCTTTCAATAAGTACAACAGATTTAAAAGAACCAGCAATCTGATTCGCAAACAATATGATGGGAATTTTTATTTTAAATTACAAATAACATATTTACTCGTACTTATTGAAAGACGAACGGCATATTGATTTCGCATGTTTATTCAATTGAATTTATTTCCTTTTATTCTTTAAATTGTATCAGGGACAAATAACTAGATGGAATCTTACCTTTCAGTCACAGATACGTGTATTTATTTCAACTACGAAATTGTATTTCAAATTTGTAGTATGTTCTTATTTTAAAAGTAGCAAAATCATTCGATTTGGTGTAAAAATAAAAACATTAATGCAATTAAATTACGAGAAATAAAGAATTGTGTATTCCCCAATGTAAGTGGTTAAATAATATAATTGGTTTTTTATGCAATTGGAAATCTGTTTAATTTTGATTTGAAAGCACGAATTACAACTCTTGCGTATATTAAAAGCAAAACACTTATAAAACGTTTGTTAATTCTGAAAGTCATGTAGTAATTAAAAGTGCTCAAAATAATAAAATGAAAAAGGAGGAAAATCGATGGAAACCTGCTCATAATTTCCGTTAATCGTCGGTACCCCCGGCCCCTGTGCCCGTTTTTCATTTGATGTTGTAGCGTGACTAACATATCTTTATTCTTCAATGTGTTTACATCACGGTTTGTGTTCATTACTAAATTGGTACAATACTTTTGAATTATGTTCTCTCCGTTATTTTCGTTTACATATATTGAACCAAGCTATTTATACTTTTTTACCATTTTATTGTCAATTGAAACTTTATTACAACCATAGTACATTTGAACAGATAGTACTTTAGATTTTGTTCTTTACGTCAATAGAACTGGAACAATACTTTATCAGTATTTATATATCTTATCTAGTGCAAAAGTATTTTGCAATACTATTTGTTTTTAAAGTCAGTTTTACACTGATTGATTCTATTCAAAGTTTAATGTTCAAAATAATACTTCAGATTCTTGCTCCTCAAGGCTAAACTGAATCATAGTTGAAATTGTTGAATTTAACATAAAAAAAATAGTAAAACCACGCCCTTTAATGTAGCCAATGGAAATTACATAACTCTTATGCATTGAATCAAGTTTAATGAAAAGAATATGCTTAGTGCAAACACGTATAACGGTATTTCATATATTGTTAAAATAAACAATTGAAATGCAATGTTTGTTGTAGGATAAAACGAAGCAAAAATCAGATATTTACCACACTAACAAAACACATAAAATAACAATTGTTTTCGAAAATAAATTGTAAACCGTTACCGTAAATGTTTCCAACTAAATAGCATTTCAAGTAAAAGTAATCTACCTAGTGAGTAAATTGAATTCACTTTGATACGAGAGTAAATTAATTTGGGGGAAAAGATATAAAATGTTGGTATTTTTAATTAAGTAATATTTCATGTTTTTTTGGTTATCTCAAATATGCATTAATTATGTTTTAAGCTTAATACCGAGGGATATAAAAGATAAATTTTGTATGTATATTTATAATTTTGTTAAATTATTTTTCTCTTTTACCGAAAACTACTAAAACAATTTCTTTTCGTAATAGAATTTCGTTTATAGGCTATTTAATATTTAAATCGGATTTCGTGCAGCTTTGCGTTAAAATAACAAATTTTAATTTTATAATTTGTATCCGATTAATTAAAAGGAGCAGTACTCAAACCGGCGAAGTCTTTCAATTTTGAAGAAATTTAATTATAAAATTACCAAGCGAAAAATAACAGTTTTAGAGCAATAAATTTAGATTTAGATTTAATAATGGACATTTTTCATTTTAACCACAACTACTTTTCACAGAATTCTTAATACAAATTCAGATTAAAAATGTTCTATTAGTTGTAAAGATTTTTATTTTGCGGAAACTGAGACGTGAACACATACTATAATTTTCAGGTGTTTACAATGTTTTACGTCTTGCAACACCGTAGACATTTGATACCTTTATAATAACGATATCATATACTTAAAATAATATACCTACGTATAGAACAAGTAGAACATAAAATATAAATAAATCGAAAGTGGTTGACTAGCAACAATGATTAGTTTTTAATTTTAATAACTGCTATAGTTCTCTCTGTAATATACACTTAAGATACGTGTCCTTGCCTTTGGCGATATATTTCTTTTGCTCGACGTCATTGCCCGAACGAGTTGTGAGAAATAATAAATACAGGTTTGGCAACTATTGCCACCTTCCTGTATCTTTGAGAAAATTATCCATAGCAATTTTTTTGTACGGTGTAGTTTTGACGTTTTTAGATCAAGTAACGAACGTTGACTTACGTGACATTTAAAATAATTATTTCCACCCTGAGAATTATACTTATATGATAGTTTAAAAAACGATAATGAAATATTAATTTTTATAGTTTATTTATGTGTTGGCTAGTAAATTTAAAATGTTCTCGCTGCTGAACATCGGGTCAAGTCGTAAAAGTATAAGCCGTGCGTTTAATAATTATTTTATCGCTTTTAAAATGTTTTATATTTACAGCAAATATTTATTTACATGCATACATAAACATAAAGTGAAGGTAGTGAAATAAATAAGAATATTGTAATGAGTTCATTTATTTGTTTTATGAAATTCAAATTTCGGCGTTTCAGTTAGTAAACTCAACTAAAAATCAGTTTGTGTCAAACTTATAGTAGCTGTATATGTGTAGGATTTATTTTCAATTACTTTTTGAAAACACAAAAAAAAAATTATATTAATCATTTACGTCAATCAATCAATCAAAATAAAAGCCTTAAAGCCCTATTTATATTTCATTCGAGTATCGATTTCAAAAAAGCGGTCAAAAAAAAAAGAAATTGGACAGTTACAAATTTGTATGCGAAATAATATTAAACGAATTATGTTCTGTCAAGGGTAAAGGAGTGCGTTTTGATGTTAGTACATTCGAAATATTATTTAATGTTGAAAATGTGAATTGTGTGTGAAACAATAAACGTTCATCGGGCGTTTCCGTTCCGTTCGAGTTGTTTTCGGGTTCGCGTTCAATGTTCAACGTTCGCTGCCGCGCTATGGGTATACTTGGCTAATGTATTTGCTAAAGCTCTTTTGATAGTTATGCTGAATCAGAAAGAGATTTATTAAGTGAAATTTTGCGGAATCGTTGGTTTTCCCAATAGCATTTCGCCGTGCATATCTCAAATTTAATATTATTTACCGAGACATTTGCATAGTGCTAGGTAAAGTATCCCCATATTCTTTTTTTTTTTTCTTTTATTTCCCGTATAATTCCTATTTAAATTTGCCACATCACATTTTCTGTCTTCTTATTTTGCAATTTACTATTGATTCTATATCGCACCGATATTAACAATTAAGTTCAAACGAACCAATAATTTTAATTTACGCATATGACAGTTCAATTAACGTTGATTAAAATTATGTATCCATGAAAATCATCAGATAATTGTTTCATATATGACGTTATTAAAAATGCATAATATGTTTCATTTATCAATTTTTGTTTTTTATTTGCAATTAATTTTATCGAAAATTGTTTCGTAATTTAAAATTGTATTAAATCAAGAATATGTATACATAGGAAATGATGTTAATATTAGTTTAGATATTCATCGTAACATATGTTAGTATATACCATCGATTTTTGTTAGCGTGTAGTGCTCCAGTAGTGACGGCAAATATGAATTTTCGATTTATGCAATGCGAAACCGGTGATATGATCAGGAATAGCGGCACCGGTAGATAGATGTACGTTTCGTTTTCATCACATGTCGACGAAACGGTAAATATTGCATTGTGATTTTTTTCTATACACTATTTTTCGCAATGCAGTCGCAAAATACATTCTTCGCTACCATGTTCTTCGTTCGACATTTACAACACGGTTGCTTCACATTTCAACTAATTACAATAAAAACAACGACTTTTCAATTACATAAAATAATTTAATATTTATTGAAAAATGTAAATACAAATTTTCCTTGTCTCTATACACAATTATGTAAATATTTATTAAATTTATTAAAATGAATCAATTTTGGGTGTATTATTTTTAAATCACGAAATATGTTCTATATTTGATGTGCTAGAGCTACTTGTAGCTGGTATGTAGTGTGGTTAATTCTGGTTTAACAAACTCGGTATTATATTGGTTATCCCGACGACTGGTGATTCAAACTGTCGCTTACAGTGCTAATCTGAGTTAAGTGGTAATTCTAGCCCGATGACCGATTGTATGTCATACATTTAAATGATCGGTTTATGTGGTGCTTGAAAATTGCGTCGAGCACCGCGAGACCCTTCAAATCATGTGCCGAATCGATATTGCCCGATTGCCGACGAAACTATCAAAACGAAAAAAAAAAAAAAAAACGAAAAAAAAACTACCACACTACAATGTTACAATTTTCATATAGCCTCGTAAAATACCTTCTGAGCGGTATGCTATAACCGTATTATCACGTATGAAATATGTATGTGTGTATTAGATGGAATTTTCGTTCATTATTTATAGAATTTTATGTGTTTATTTACGTAAATAATATAGTTAACAATAAATTCATTACGGTGTACACGAATAGCGTGAGTATTGTGGAGTTTCTCATCCAGAATTGAATACACCAAAAGTCTGAACGAAATATATATATTTTTTTTATATATATTATGAACCATTTTCCAGTGCTTGTTAGTTTACAATCTGATTATTATTGATTCATTTTCTCTGAACAATAATAATTTCGTTCGAAAGCCGCCGCTGGCTAAATGACTCAACTATAAATTACGTATTTGTACACATTTCACAATTTCTTAGTATCCATTGGTTAGAACGCTAGAATTTAAACATAATCACATTTATTTGTGATTATTTTTCTCAACCACGTCATGCTTCATTCAACTTGCAATATATTATTGATATGATTTTTTTTATCTTTTCACAAATTACTATCATACTTACTAATAACTCGAAATGGAACGAAATTTAATTTTAATAAAACTATATTTTTCCCTGTTTTACTACCTTAATGTACTACGTTTATTACTACAATTTATTATTAGCTAAATTATTTTATTAAATGATTGATTGTATTTGTTTCTGGTATTATGATAGAAAGCGGGGTTTTTTTTTTTTGTGTGTGGATTGTTTCAAAAAGTAAAGTGAGTGTACATCATTAGTAACCGTCGGCCATGCGTGTTATTTTATTCTCTACAATTCGTCTAAATAAATGCGAAACTGAACATGTGACCAACATCGGTCCCCTTATTTTTTGTCTTCCCTTAATGCCACTATCGGGAGAACTATTCACCTTGTCGGGTGGAACACGGCTGAGGGTGTCGTTTGGGGGCTGGGGGGGGGGGGGGTATGGAGGCGTAGGGGCTTATATAATTGCAGTTCTCTCGAAGTTCGAGTAGGGTACCACGACCGGCTACAGATGTTTACAAACGCCTCGCTTACCAAGAGAATCGACGCTCTTGACAATTTTCTCTTCATACTATGTCTATGTATCCATGATTACTCGCGATCCATACATGTGCCTTTGACATTTACAACTCGTGTACGCGACCGACCCCTTCGTTTTTTAATCAAGTTCCCTTGGACACCATACTCTTTTTAACCCCTGTGTTAAAACCACTACTACAACCCATCTCCCGCAACAATATCAACCCCTAATATGCAAAAATCATGGTAGAGCAGATCAATAACAAAACGTTACTGTTTGCAAAATATTTAATCATTTTTTTACCATATTAAACCAAATTGCCACAATATTTAAACCCATTGTGAAACATTTACATTAAAAAAACAGTATTGAAAAGAAATGATGCGTCAATTTATTATAATATATATTTTTTTAAATCTCTATTTTATGCAAACTTGTTTACAAAAAAAATAAAGCATGCACAATAGTAGCCAATATTTCATTGTTTAAACCTATTTACATTTACTGATATTATAAGCATTACACTATTTCTCATGCATGCGCGTATGCAATATCATTTTTTTTGCTGCTGTATAAAAAAAAAATTCTATTGCGATATAAACGAATTTTTTTATTCCCTGTAGCGAGTAATAATGTTCAACTAGTTGTGCATGTTCTGCGCCGCGTATTTTGTATCAAAAAGATCAAAACTACACTAGTTTTATATATGTACTTTTACAAGTATTTTGGAAGCAGTGAACTGTATCGCACGCTACTTTCTGCATATTTCAAATATGCCACCCACACATTTGAACTCATAATACAAATGTTATCAGTCATAGGATCACCGATAGCAGCCACTTTGTTTCACGAAAAAAGAAAAAAACGTTATAAGAATATTTTGTTGCGAATTCTTCCATACAAAAAAAAACAATATTTAAGTTAGATGGTTTAATTAAAGAAACGGTACAAATGTTACAATAAAATTGTTAATTGTTTTCTAAAATGATTCAGTTTTTCTAGAAAAAATGTCGACTATAAATCTTTCATATATACGTCCAATGTTTCATGCTTATCCTCGCTCAATGCACTTTCAATCTTATTTATCTACTTTTCTAAGGGTAACCACAATATCAGCGCTGGTGCAGGTGTGTCCAAAGCCTTCTTTATACGTTCTTTTTTTTTTTTTGTTATTATGGAAAATCAATTTCGGTACAATGGCAATATGAAAATTTGATGTAATAACCAATAACCTTAGTCGGAAAATGGCATTTATATTAAAATGATAAGGAGCTATATTATTTCTATAGTACTCTGCTTATGTATTCTGTGCGCGATACAGGATGAGAACAAAATAATACTCTGAGCAACCAACTTGCGTTGTACGTATATATATATATATATATATATATATATATATATATATATATATATATATATATATATATATATATATATATATATATATGTGTGTATGCTTTTACAAGAAACTAACTTTTCTATTCTGAACGACAAACTTAATAAGGTTGAGTTACACATGAGACGTGCGGACATATTTTTTGACAACGGATCCGAAGTCTAATAAGTGTCAGTGTCAGCAGTTCAATTGATTCTTAATTCTATTTGAAGACAATTAATATACGCGTATAGGAAATCTGTAACGGTTATTTAAATTTGTTAATAAATTCGTGGTGCCATTATCGTTTCGGCAAGTTTCTATTTTCTGGTAGTGGTGGTAAGCGGAAAATGTTTGTTTTAATTCGATTGAAAATTCTATATATATGTATATTATATGTGTATATGTGTATGCGAAACACCTGTCAATTAACTCGTTCTTGTTTGTTGGCAATGAAACATTTGTTTAACCATCGATTGGAAATTTAATTAGAAATAATAGGAGTGATTTTATTAAGCGTTTTCGATAAACTACAATAAGGAGGTTTATAATTTATAGTGTTTTGTGCGTTCGCATAGGAACATAATTGGACGTAGTTGATTGCATTGTCCGGGGTAAAATGTAACGCAACGTCATGTCACATCACGATTTTGAGCGGCTTTTGACTGTAATTACGTGAACGCGCGATGTGGCGCGTAAATCGACGCTCTGATGCCGTGTTCACCTGTACCCTTGCCCCTTCGTATTATTACTCCTATACACACACACACACACAATCTATGGACTATATAGGTATATATATATACATGTATGTTTTGTGTGTGTGTTTGTGTGTATTTTCCTTCCTTCCTTCCTTCCTTCGCATTGTTTATTAGGTAGTGTTCGCGGTGTGCGAAATTATGACGTGCTTGAAACTCGGATGAACTGTGACGCGACGGCAATGGCGATGGCGATGGCGACGGCGACGTACAAGTATGGGAAAAGCTGTACGAGATAAACTAGAGGCGGGTGAAGTTGTAGCAGTATGCGCGCCTAGCATCGTTAATTCTCTTGGGCTCGTTGTATATGCGAGATTAGGTAAAGTTCGTACAACACTAGTTTACAAAACGAACCCAATACACTCATCCGCGACTAAAAAGCCGTGTTTATCTTCCAATCTTTGCTCTCGTATAATCCTATACACTACTATACTATACTATACTATACTATACTATAGGACCATCATGATGTTTGTGGGTATTGTTGTATTTTATTTAACATTGCTGTGTAGTCCATCTGTGGCTAATCAACGAACGTGAACGAATGAACGAACGACAGTTTCCGTTTTATTTTATATGGTGGATTGTATAGTATATAAATACGTTTTATGGATTACTATATGTATGTGTGTGTAGTTTTATCACGTATATGTGAGTCATTAAATTAAGTGTACCTAGCAACGATGGTTTGGTTCAGTTTGGTTTGGTACATAGATGACGAGAGAGAGATTAGGAACGAAACTTGGGTAGTATTACATACGCATGTACATACATCGTCATTTACTGTTGCACATGATGCATCGGGGATCCGGATGGATCGATTGAGTGAGAACTTCCATTAGCTATTATTAACGAATGTACAATAGTTATTTGGTTGCACACGAAACATGTTGGCTATCGCTTGGTTTCACTTCACTTGACGTGGTATAGCCATAGCATAGTATAGTATAGTATAGTATGGTCTAGCCTAGCGGTAAACTTTTCGGGTTTTATCGATTTATCCGTAAACGTGGGTTTGACCCTCGCGGATAGAACTAACATCAAGTAGCAGGCAGGCAGGCATCACGTACATTTTAACCCAGACAGTACTTTTTAAACTATAATGTGTCAGTGAACACTTTATTTATAGCCAATGAAATTTTGCGACTTTTTCTCAACGACCATTGGCTGGCGAAAATTGTGTTTTAATTCATTGCCTAATCAATAGTACATTCATGCTCACTTCGACGAAGTGCTGTCCACACCGCACCCGTTCCGTTCCCAGCATTCCTCGTGAATTATTGTGTATGACGCCAACAGCAGTCACTAACGTAACGTCGAAGCCACATTTCGTCCGGTTCGATGCAACCGACTTACATCAAACTTAATTTTATTATGCTCGTTAGCGAACTCCCTGTTTATTATTCATGACTTGATCATTGGGTAAGACTCAACTACTCCAACCCTTACACTTACACACCGTGCTTCTATCATACATACATACATACATACCTACCTACCTGTTCATCCCCAACTCTATCGTCAACTCAGCAATCTAGAATTATCATTATTTAAAACGACGACGTGCGAAATTCACGATTATCCGACCGCAGTGAACAACAACGCACTACGTATTACAGTTTTCTGATATAAAACCCTCGTTCATCATTGTTCGCAATACGTACCTCACGTATACCTAAAATTTTAAAACCGACGCTTTCGCTCGATGCTGCCGTTACCTTTTTCTCTATGTGTGCACCATCTTCCCTATACCTGAGGAACGATGTAATTTTTCTAAGTAATTTATAATTCATTACCGAGCAACGACGGAGATGTAGCATAGCGTGCAAAGCATCGCGAAAAACCATCGAAAAACAACGAAACACTGAACGAAAACGAATGTGCTTTCGGTGCGGACGGACTACAAAGACACATTGCGTTGAATTTCCATCGTGCCGTTATTTTGCGTGCACAAGTAACGTTTACTTGCGCCATCAATTAAATTATCTTCATTATTTTCCAATTCATATGCATAATTACTAGGTGTTTTTTTCCCCTAAACATTTCTATAACGAAAGAACAATTAGGTAGGTACCCCCCCAGCATGAGTATGTTATGCAAAAATTTGTGTCAGGAAAACATAACTGACAATGATATGGATGTGATTGGTATTTAGAAGCAATTTAACTGGTTGACTGTATTACATTTAAAGTGTTCGCATTATCCCTCTCTGTATAATTAGGAATGTTGGTTATTAACCTCGGTCGTTGTATTTGTATTCCAGGTTGTCGTCGAGTCATCCACGTCTGCTCTCGAATACGGTGATCTGCTCGTCGAGGAGAATTCTCCCGTGAACCCAGACCTTCATTTCGACTCGCAGCTTATGCATCTCTATGTTATGACGGAGAGAAAGGTAATTATCAAAACCATCATTTATTTTTATGTAGGTATTACATGTTATATATATATATATATATATTTCAACTAGAAAAGTTTATCAAATGTATTGAAATCGGATTTTGATCAATTTGTAACTAAGCCAACGGTTGCTTTACTTGAAAAGAACTCGCCTACATGAAAAGTATACGTATTGTGTTCCGTAAAACGTAACCGCAGTAGCAAAAACGAAATACTGAGGATGAGTATGATCCCCAGTGCCGTCTATATGATGCGCTGTGTATATATGTGTACACGTGCAACCAGCTAATTAGGAGGCAACGCGTGTCTCACGTTGGCCCCAAGCGTTACCCACCAAGCGGTTACCTTCCGTCGTCATGTGCAAACTTTTTGATCTCGTGTACGCGCGCACGTTTACGTTCTGTCTGTGTGTATATATGTGTATGTCCGTCTCACCGTTGCAACATCCTCTGATTAATGTTGGTAACAACCGAAACCCCCTTAATACACGTTCGGTTTCTAGCTCTTCTCATCCGATGATGCACAGCACATACACACTCATAAACAGGGGGGTGGGGTGGGGGCGCGCTACTAACTGATGATGCCTGGCAGAACTCTTTTTGTTTGCGGAATTAATTTTTGTTGTTGTTGTGTATGTGAGTGTGTGTTTGCACTAATTCGTGTTTATTTTGGCTGCCCTCGAGTTTATTACGTAATTTTAATGCAACGGTAGAAATCAAATCTTTTTTTTTTTTCGACTCACAAATGAACACTGGCCTAACCAGGAAAACACTGGATTATTATTTATTTTAAAACATATTGTATAAATGGTTAATTTTTTTTTTTTTTTTTTTTTTATAATTAATTGGGTATATTTTGCGCTTGATGCTTACGGATTTCTGGGTAGTTAGTGTCAATGGAAAATTGTATATTGATTGTGGTTATTAAGCGCGATTAACCTTCGGGGGTGATCTTGTGCCCGCAATGGTATGCCGTCCAGCTTAAGCTGCCGGAAGTAACGAGTGACGTTCAGTGGCGCCTGGTGTCGGGCGTCGTCGGCGTCGGCGTCAGCGTCGGTGGTGTTGATGTCGCCGGTGTAACGCTAGCTCGCAAACTACCACTAAAACTGGCCACGGCCACGCAGTCACCGCCCACACTCAGGTGACCACTCGATCAACTTTGGGTGTATCAAATTAGGCCGTCTCGTTTACTGCTGATGCTATACGTATATGTATGTATGTATGTATGTATGTTGCTGAGGCAAAAGCAATAGCCCATATAGCCAGAGAGTCGAACAGGCAGAGGAGGCAGAACCAGAGCTAGAGCCAGAGTGTGAGAGAGCGGCTATATTGATCCATTCCGTTCACTGGTTGACGTTATCCAGACGTCTGAAGTAGATTTTCGGATTAGGGATTTTCGAATAGTGCAACCCGCACCCGTGCAGCTGACACAGATAAAATGCCATACTGGTCGTGATACGGCACGCATACTTCAATCATATACGTATATATATATATATATATATACATATAGTACTTATACAAACACTCATATAGTTTTCGTTAAGCGTTTTTGAGAGATTGCTCTTTCGTCGTTGCAGTCAAGCCATACAAGCAAACATAATATCGAATTTCCACTAGGTATTGTTTTAAACCCAACACACTATTGATGTATCGGTTGCATCATACGTGTGTTACACACATTTTCAAGGCAACACTTGTTTGCATTTTCTTAAACCACACTTGTATCTAAATGCTCTATTTCCCACATAAATAAGATACATACATAACACGATATATGTTACAAGTGGAATTGTTCCATTTTTATTGTAGCTCGTTTCTTTTACTACTCTTAGTTGGCGAGATATACGATATACATATACTAAATTTATAATTGATTGCACTGCATCTTTCATTTCATATGTATTCGTATACATATAGTTACGCAATAGATCTAGAAAACTACTGCAGTAACCTGTAGCTGTACAGTAGCTGTAAACGGCACAGCGAAGGTCATGTGAAAAGAAAGACATTTAGTAACTTTCCACACAGTATACTGCATATTGAATCGAAACGCTAAAAGCCTAATGTTGTAGTAAGCCTTTGACGCAAACAGTCTTATATTATATATTATTTATCATTCGTCTGTACTGTGGAAATCTATTGAAATCCATTCCTGTACGCGGATGTATAGCAGTACCACTGTCAAAACAATCCTTCGAAATTTGCTCACTGGCGAATGGAAAAAAAGGCAATATGCAGGGCTAGTTAGTATAGTGCATTTTCACGTCATCATTTTGATTCGACGCGGATGAGACGGAAGCGGAACCGGAACCTGAAGCGCACCGTTGAATTGAATTTGACGTCCGTCGGTCGCCACCTAATCCCATCAGCGCTCATCTTCCGTGTTCCCGCTCACACGCTTTCCTCTGCACAACACACATACACACACACACACACACACACACACACACACACACACACACACACACATGTGGCATACAACGACCGCACGTGCTTCAACGCCTTAGTCATCATCCCATCCACACTACACAGGCGTCTGCGTTTACGTAACGTAACGTACCGTAACATACGTATATGTTTACGAAACGATTTTACTCAGTTCTCGTTCTTGTGTTTGTTTTGCCAACATGTTACGAAGACGACGCCATCGCCGACGTAGACGTTCAGATTTCCTGATTTCCATGTAGCTCGTCTTGTTGTTTGCCAATCCGATTGCTGACTGTATGTGTATGTATGTATGTATGTATGTATGTATGTATGTATGTCGTCTCTAGTTGGATTTTTCCACATTCGTATGTAGGGGCAAAGAGCGGACAAAACACGCACTGTAGCGATTGGATTGGTCTCCTGCTGATGCGGTGGCTATAGGGGGCCGCTCACACACGCTGATTTGTGACAAATAATAAACATGTTTGCTTGTCTTGTCTTGCCTTGCCCTGACTTGACTCGGGCGAGAGTTCGCACGAGACGAAACAGATAGTCGGGCGACAGATTGACTTAATACTAATGGCCGTTCATTGATTGTACACCAGCGGTGTTTGGTATATAAGGGACGCGTTAGAAACGCACTTGGCCCCGGTCGAAAAGAAGAATATGATCAATGAACAGTTGGTTTTCCCCTCTGTGGCAGGCGGGGAGGATAAAACAGTGCGCGGGCGCATAGCTGTGTTGTCGTTGAGGGTGGCAGCCGAATCTGCTCTGCCGCGGCCGCGTCGACCCGCCGGGACTATGTTGTGCATGCCGTGCTTGTGCTTGTGCTCCTGCTCCTACGCCTACTCATGTCCCTGCCCCTGCTCTGCTCTGCTCTGCTCTGCTATGCCTTGCCTTGCCTCGCCTCGCCCGCGCCTTATCGTTTTCGTCCGTCGACGCCGATGGTTGTAGCGCCCGCTAACGCCCGTTTCTCTCGATTCTCGTGGTGCTCCGTGCGTGTTCAGAGTCCGTTGATCGGCGCGCACATTAGGCCCCTTATCTTCGCTGTGGCCGCAGCTGTGTGCCACTGTGGCGGCCACGCGTCTCGTCCTCATCGACACAACACATTCACATATACTTACCCCCCACATTCACATATACACACACACACACATACACACGCGAACTTCTTTTGTATCATTACGCAACAGCACCAGTTGCGCCGCTATGTCTGACAAATCATTCGAAACTACCTGCAAATGTACTCTTCATAAAACTAGAAACACAAAACAAAAACGACTGACTACTTTCTTCCTTCAAGATAAACAGATTTCTCGAAACACTTTAGTAAAAAAAAAAAATAAATAAAAAAATGGCTACTATTCTAGCACCATAGAAGATAGAAAATAATATTTTTACAATAGTAGATTTTTCTTTTGTTCAACTGGCACGTTCTGTTCTTTTTCGATTCAATCTATTTCAAGCATGATAATCGTATGATCTAATTGAATAATATTCAACAAATGTGTTATTATTAGAAAAGCTCGTAGTTCGTCGTCGTTCATTTGCCCCAGTTCACATAATTGCCGAGTTCCATTTTCCAATTGATATTGTAATGAAATTATTCTACTCGATCGCCAAAGAATATGGATGAGTGCCGGAATAGTCTTCGTTTAGTAAATTATAGGTTAAGTTCAATGAGCATTTTCTGATAATGCAATTAATGAAAAGTTCTCAAACTGAAAGAGACTTTAACGGCATTGGACCAATAAATTTTTGATTACAAGTGCTAAGTTATGTCCCCAGACACATTTAAACATATAAAGTTCAACTTTCCGGGAAAACTAAAGCCAATAAGGGACTTCGTCTTAACGTCTTCTTGTTCAGCGCTAAACTTGTCGACCGATGCCCGAATTCGAGCGCTATGTAAAGTGGTTCATATAAACATTGCTTAGTTTACACTTCGAATTCTATCACTTCTAAACTACCACATTCCGCAAAAGCGATTTAACTCTTGTTATATAAGTACAAAAAGACTATTACATATTACACAATTACACGAACCATCATCTCAACTCGCTTATTTCAACTACAAACATATATTTTTCATTCAAATATTTATTTCGTCATAAAGTAAATATTAATTACGTTCAGTAAATAATAAACCGAGAGACCTCATAGCTCAATAGTTCACTTTTTACAAGACACATTTTTCTTCTTACGGTGCAAAAACGACCCACATTTATTATTTCTTGTTTGGTGTGGGTCAATAAGAAATATGATACTATATAATTGTTCTTGATTTATTATAAATAAAGGATTGAAATCAATTGAATTGAATTGAATTGAATACAAATGCTATAATTCTTGATGTATTTGTTAGGCTGGGTTCGGTGTATTGTTTTGTGTTTTACACAAAGAAACTTTATAAGTTGCTACGCGTCTATTATAATTCGCCATTTGCATAACTTATGAATTGCTACTTCAAACTGTTCGTTTAGCACTTAGATTGGAATCTTAGTTTGTTGTTGTTGTTGTTATTAAATGTATAGGTACCTATAATATTACGTATATACCGTACGTTCGCTCGCTCACCTTGTCTTGCCTTGCCTTGTCGCTGTGGCGTACGTACGCGCGCAAACGCAACGTTCCTTGCGGTCGACGGTGCTTAATTAATTGAAATATCTTGTCCTGCATCTCTCGGATTATTGCATATTCAGTGGTTGTACTTCGCAGACCGCCTAACTATATCAACCAAAATATTCTATACACTACACTATACGCTGCCTAACCACACAAAATCATCGTCTTATTTCCTTCGTCGTTATTTAAATTCTACACAGATTTTATCTAGAAACTATAGATCAATGTCTTGCCTAGATTAAAGGGTGTAGCCGATTACTTTCTAATTCGACAAAAAATATTGTAAATATTTCAAAATATCTTCTACAAATCAATACGCATTAGAATTTTTTTTTTTTTGTCGTGTATAATTTCCACTTTCTGCCACATGGCACAAAGAAACTAAAGTTTTCCGTATTATTTTTATAAAATGACTCATAATACGTGGATATTTTATTAAATTAATCGCTGTGTCTGGTTAACACAATTGACTTATAAATCATTTTAAATTATGCAGGAAGGCGACGAAACGATAGTTTAATGTTTTACTTTACTTTTATTACTACTCATATCACATCGTGGCGTCTTTTTACTTTAAAAATTAAATTAAACAAAATTATCATTAACCATTTACTAGAAATTGAAAGCATTTTGATGACGTTCATTATTGAAATAAATGTAATGTTTGACACAAATATATTTTTTAATAAAATCCATAAATATATATATATATATATATACATAAATAAAAATCAAATGTAAATATGCCATCGTTAAATATAAATCCAATTCAAGTATCGTCGTAGATATGTTTTCTAAAGTTAATAAGATGTTATTTTAACAAGACAAGTTATTCGATGTCTAGGATAGGAAACACGTAAAAAAAGAAACAGCCGGAGTATAAAGAGAAAACGAGGAGAATCCTCGGAAAGAAATGTGAATGATAGAAATTTCGTTCGTACCTGAAACACGCCTAAAAAGACGTAACGAATTCGGTCGCGAAAAAAGATTTTTAATTTAATTGTAAATTACGCATTTCAATCTCTTCCCTTCGTGCGGCGAACACTCGCGCGCTGAATCCCATAAAACGTTAACGTAAACGTAATACCCACGTCTCTTCTGCCGTGTATACGGTGCTGTAGCCTCGGTGCGCTTGCCGGTACACTGGTACGTCCAATCACATAATAGAAGATGAAAGTTACCAACCAATGAATGTAGGCGTCTCTTGTATTGGAAGGTTACACGTATATACAGCAAATATTTTACAATATATATATATATATGGGCTCGCTAATGAATGAATGAATGAACGAACGTATGACAGCATACACACATTATTTCAATTTTGATTTTATCAGGAGTGATTTTAAAAATGTATTTCGAAATACCCAAATAACAATGGTCCATTCATATTAATTTATTACGCGTGAATGCAATTCTAAAATTAAACTAATCTTGAAATGTATGAATGATACATTTTTATTCATATAAATATTATCAATGTGTGTTTAATGTCTTGAATGATACGTATTATTGCAATAGAATATAACACAAAAGGGTTTTTTTATTTGTAAAGAAAAAGATAGGATTTTCTTCATTTCTATTATTATTGAAAATAAGTCGATTTAATAGAAACCGATTGGTGCTTCGTTGTTATTGATTACAAGTCGAAAAGTAAGTTATAAGAAGGGGAGAGAAAAAAAAATTACTATTTTATACGATTACTAAACATTCGATTTGATATATAAAAGACATTTTCTTGTAAACGTAACAATAGTTCTGTTTCAGCCACAGATATTGGTTTTTCTTTCCTCTTCGTTATTTTTCTTTTTACGTTTTGATCTTGTCTTCCATCAAGCTTTTTCACTTTCTTTGTTTTCTTGTAACGCTTTAAATCTCTTTTAAGGTTGTCGTTTTAAGTGAGACGAAGTCTTGTGATCTTCTTTTTATATAGATTTTGTTCTATTTTACTTCTCCCATACACAAATCCCATCGAAAAGATACATGTTGTTTGAGTTGCTTTTACTTGGTAAACATTTTATAGTCATTACGGCGAAAATCGAAATATAATTATACCTAATGCATAGTGAGGAAAGAAAATGATTAAACATATATGTGTATGTAAACAGATCATTTGATAGTGTTTGAATTGCGGAATAAATGCAGAGGTCTGGCTCGGTTGGTTAAGCTTCCATTATGTAGTTGATTTCATTACTGGTTTTATGATTAGCGATTCTGTTGTCCACTTCCAAGCGCACTGTTCCTTCATTCGATGCTCCACTTGTAAGTAATTACGAAGACATCAAGTCCTAATTTCAACTTGTCTGACGCGACTAAATTATTTTTCTGATCAACGAATCTTTAACGACTTCACAAAAGTATAATTTTAAGCTTTTTTATCACTATCCTCCTACTCTGAAAACTTATTGATTCTTCGTTTAAATGCGACTTCATATCTAGAATCTAACATAAGGTTTTTGTTCCATTTCAATATCATCTTGAAGTATAGACAAAGTGATGACACATCAACATATCCAAACAAGACAAAAAAAAAAAAACGGTCGTGCCATTGCTAGTTTTTGACAGATTTCAAATTGACACATGTAGATTTTTATTTTACTTCTTCATTCTATAGTGTTTATACATCATTCTTGGGATAAAACATGTGACGGCAGCAAAAAGTATAACAATTCTCATATGGAATTCTATTTGATTTTATAGTTTTGAGATGTACTGAATGTTCGAAATTGAAGTTTTCTAATTGTTGATATAGTACACGATAAGTATTTGATGTTTTGCTATTCTGACCTTTCCAGTTAAGATTACATGGTGCAACTAGATATGACGGATGGTTTATAACTTTGTATTTAACGGTAAATGCTTCAGTAAAAATTAATGTAGTGATTTCTCCTGAGACGGCATCGAATGTGGTTAGTTAATCGATTTTCTTCTCAGTCTGGAATATATAGATATGCGTTACCGCCTTACTGTTTTCATTTATTTCGTTTTTTTTCTTTCTTCTTAATGCTACTTCTGCACAACTCTTAGCTATCATTTTACAGTGTAAACTTTTCTGGATTCACTTTAGAAATTATCTTCCATCCTTGTTCGCTGGAAATTTGTCTGTTTCCAACTTATTGATGTTTTTAATCTTTTGCCTCGCGAAGTTTTTTAATATAACAACAAAACAAAATATCTTCTGTTTTAAAATAAATTGATTTGACAGCCTAGTTGTTTTCAAATCGTTTTTTTTTTAAGTGCACATATCTTATTCGCAAAAACTATCCGTTTTTTTAAAGGAAATTTTTCGTTTTGTTTTCGAAGAAACTCCACCAGTTTTCGTGCTGACCAAAATTCGTTAACCTTTGATTTAATCACGCAACGAAATAGAATCTTGTACATTCGTTGAATATATTTGTACCGATTGAAAACTGTTATACCAAAGATCAAAAGTCAACAAAATATTATTATTAGTTGTTGATAACAATCAGTTCGCACTAGGAGAAACGAAAAAAATTGATAGGTTTTTTTTAATGAATTATTCGTGTTCATCCAAGTACATAAGTGTATTTGTTTAACCAACATGTGAAAGTAAACGAACAAACACGTAATGCTGGCTTTTGAAACCGCTTCAAATGATTTGTCTCTGTCGATATGTGTTGGGTTCGGTATACCATTCACTTATAGACATACAACGCTCGATACACATGCATAAACGTTACATACTAGTGCGTGATTGTTGTTCCTTGCAGTGAAATACCGGTTGTCACTGAACCGGTAAACATCACGAATAATCCGCAGTGTCGCATATATAGCAATCAAACAAGCCAATAATCTATCACCAAATGACTTCCACCACAACCAGAACCAATCACAACATTTTTTTTCAAATATCAATTTTAATTCGTTCGCTATACGCATCGACTAGTTCACAATGAAATAAAAATATTTGTACATCGTTGTACTATTTCAGCGTTGTTTTGCAGTAAACTCATCGATTTTCTGGGTAACTCGCTTAGCACGCCTTACATAAAAGGATCCAATTATCAAGTAAAGTTATCAAGCGTTCCATTGTAAAATAGTACCATCTGAATTAATATTTGTTTTAAGAGAACTATTCTCTAAAGTTTCGTCAATTTAAAGTTTCGGAAATTTGAATTTCATTATTACGCTACCGAAATTTCACAAGCCTAACTTATGATTTTCTACTATCAAATGCATATTTTATAGAATTATATGATTTATTTTAATACCCCGTTTAGTTTATTACGTATATATTAATCGTTGGAAATGAGTCGCCACTGGCTATTTTAGCCAATAATAGATTTATTAATTGTATATATATATACATTAAAATTGATTTTCAATCAAATAAATTTTGTTGTATAGAGAATTAATCATATTTGGTAGTTGAGGTTCAAATTAAATATATACCTGGTATTACAAGTATAGATTAATGTTTAATATTAACTGAAATGCAATAACAAGGTAGACGTATATTTCACTTTACTCAAATTTCCTTCGCAGAATTTGAACTTTAACTTATTTCCGTTTAAAACGGAAAATGTGTCATCAGTTCTCTGCTATATTTCTTTTCCGTTTTATTGGAATGAAACACGGTTCAAGTTGCAAACAAGCTATAATGTAGTCACAATTTTATATTTGTGAAAATTAAGAATCAACTCTTTTTTCCTCACTGCGTGATTTTATAATTTGTTAAAACGAACACAAAATGATGTTAATTGTATAATTCTTTTGGCTGTCGTTGGTTTTAGTTGCAGGAATAAATTCAAATGTAAATATGCTAAGTAATAAATTCATTTATTTCGTACTGGTTGCGTTAAGAGTGTTTTTTTGCGGTGCACCGCGTGTTAATTGGTGAAAATGGCAAAGATGCAAACATTCGTTGCATTGTTTGTTATTATCGAATCGGAAGATGTAAAGAAATCACGTGGTTCGAGTACGATGAACGCGTGGTCGGTGGTGTTATACCATGAACTCGTGTGCCCTTGTATGCCGGATGCGTGTATCTAAACAAGAGTTTTATCCTTGCAGGTGTCAAAGGTGAAGGTACAGGAGTGCAGCGTTTACAAGACATGCTGGGATTGCCTGGGAGCAAAAGATCCATACTGCGGATGGTGTTCATTAGAAAACAAGTACGTATATAGAACCTCTAAATATTTATCGCCTGTCAAATTCAAATCTCCTGGCGTTCTCATTTAGTGCACCTAGCAACGCACATGTTCATTTTTTTTTTTTTGAACATTCATACCCGTTTATATTCCACGCGCGCTTATTTTTTATTTTTATTATTTTAAAATCACATCTAGCGAACGGTATTTTAAACTCAAACATTGTAATTGCGACTCTACCGAAAGTAGTTTAATGTTGAAATTTTTATGAAACCTAATATATTCTCAAAAGAAATGACTATATAATATTTGGTCGTTTTCCCTGTTGCAGCGTCAGCCATTTTATACTTTTATGTATATATATATATATTTATTTTTCGCGAATTTAAATCGCTTCATGTACGGTGAAAATATATATAACTTGAAAAGATATTAAAATATACTATGAGCTGTGCAACCTACTAAAAAGAAAATGCAATCACCGTATTGGTGTATTCTAGTATATGTGTCGTAGGTATACGATGTCATTTGCGTAACGTAACGTAACGTAACTGGTATTGGTGTAACTTTCGCTTTATTGAACCGTTGACCGCCAGTTTCCTCGATAATTGTTTGTTCCGGCACCTCTGGCATATCAGCATATTTTCCCCAGCTCTCATATGTACGAGAACGAACTCATTTTCATATATAGTACAACATCCCTCTAGATATACGTTATCAAATCCGTTTCTAACTTGTTTGTATCCAACAAAAAAAAAAGTTTTTTATTATACCCCGTATATGATTTATTTTCAATTATTTAAAAATACACGTTCAAATATATTTTATATATATATATATATATATATATATATATATATATATATATAGATACAAATAAATAAATTTTAGTTTTTAATATAATAGAAACGTATATTGAATAAAAGTCAATATCATTAAAGTTATTTTCGAAAAGTAAGTGTTTTTAAAAGAACTATTATGGCTTAAATGTGTTTAAGTAATAAGTTAAGTGATGGGAAAAGTTTACGATGCTCTTTGGATGGTTTATTATTTCAATATGAGTTTCATTTGTATAGGTTTGCTTTGAAACAATTTCGTTTTCTAATTGTCTATAGTAGGTAAACTAATGATAAAATCAATACGTGAACCAACTGAGACAGTCAATTTGTCTAGTAACGTACTAAGGCATCCATAAATATTGTATACGCATTGCCAATGGTATCCTAAATTACTTCCTATATTCAGTGCATACATTACGTGTATACTACAATATGTACGTAGCTGTGTTCATGTTAGTCAATATATGAATTCGAAATGTACTTCAATAATAATAATACCACACTAGCCATCACCTCTATGGTCACTGACAAAAGATTAATGTATTCTATACGATATTTCTTTCACTGATCGTATATAAATTATATTCAAGTATGAAATATATGATTTTTGTTTTTGTTTTTGTTCCTTCTGTAATTGGATCATAGTTATCAATTTAACAGAATATATTGAAATTGAAGTGCTCTATTTATAATGTAATTAATCCGTTAAACAGAGATCAAATTGCAGTATCGATTTTAAAATTATATACATTTTAACGCTACCAATTTGCAAGCACGTTACACATAGACCATAGTCAATTTCAACGATAATATAATATCGATGCTTGGCATGTGAAAAATTAGATTTTTAACCAATTTTCATCGCTTTTCACATTGTGCTCGAAAAGTAAGCGAAAAAAAATGTATGTGCGCATAAATAGTGATTGAAATCACACCATGTGCTAAATCTAGTTACGTATAGTAAATAAGAAGTTGTTATTTTGTAATATCCGTTATCTCTACATGGAATCATTTTATAACTAATATACCTATATAGAGACAAACACACACATTTCTCAATAACGTCCAAAAATAGCTATATTCAACTCGTAGTTATATTTTTCGATAATCAATACGAATACATTTTATCAACAGTCTGCGAATTAATGAATATTTATAATTATTAATTAAATGTATACATAATTAGGTTTAATTTCGGAATTGATTTTTACGTAATTGTTGTTTAATATTCAAAATCATTTTTTAAATTCATGTTATGTTAGTGAAATTTCATTTTAACAAAATACTTAATATATATTTAATTAGTGCCTTTTCAAAATTTGAAATTTTATCTATATATAGTTGAAATTTACACTTTTGCACATTAATTATAAAATAATAAGTCATATTTCATTAATATGATGCTTTTAGGGGAAAGGGTTAAACATGTTGCTAGTGTATTAAATAATATTTAGCGATTAACAGATCACAATAAGTCTTGCTTGTTAGGGTTCTTTCATTTGGTCTGTGTGCACAATTTTCCTGTCCCTCCCATTTTCTCAATTTGGTTTAATAATTCATGTGTTTCAATTAAAGCGTTGACGCAGTTGTAGAGAGAGATTTCATTTTTTTTTTTTTCTGTTGAAATTTTGTACAAATTAGAATTGTTTTTATTACGGTAGTTATTTGACAATTTATTCGCGTTCCATCTGAAGTAGAAAACTTAGTTGTGCCTTACCCCTGGGTTAATTATATGGATTCCTGCATTCTACATTCCTTCTTACTCACCCTCCGCTATATTTACTTCTTGCACTTTACCAGTACAGCCTTCCTACATCTAGCTCCCCCCCCCCCCCATCCCAAAAAGAAACAAATTGCACACAGTATATTCTCAGGTGTTGTATATAGATAGAAAATTTTTAAGATTCCTTTATTAAACCAGTTTTATCGAACAG
Source organism: Nebria salina (assembly GCA_944039245.1). NCBI lineage: Eukaryota > Metazoa > Arthropoda > Insecta > Coleoptera > Carabidae > Nebria > Nebria salina. The sequence goes on along the minus strand of OX063288.1, from coordinate 1,499,528 downwards.
AAGAAATGCAAATTCTTTGCATTTCGTAAATTTAATAATATTTTTGTCTCGGAAATTAAACTGCTTCGTCGACTCTTTTTTTTTCTGTTTCTACTGTCTTGAAATTAATTTGCCAAAATTTAATCATTTATAATATTATATTTCTTTCCTACTCTCTCTCTCTCTTATATATATATTTTGTCTCTCTTTCGTTCAGATGTAGCCTGAGATCAGATTGCCAAGATGCTGCCGAAGATCCGTTATATTGGATCAGTTACAAAAGTGGACGATGTACTACAATTACAACCGTCACACCAAACCAATTACAAAGGACCACGGCTCGAACGGTACAATTTTTTTAATCATTTTCCCTTTTTTTTATTTTGTTCCTTCCCTTTTCGCGTTTCCTTTAACGTGCAATTTGCCTTGTACGCATATTAAGTATTATTAATTTTTCCTAAATTACAATTTGCTCTTCTCATTTCACATTGAAATCAAATTTAACCAGACTATTCATCATTTTTCATAAAGACGCGAAAGTCTTTTGACAATTACCCAAGAAATTTCATTCGCTCATTCAATAATATCAATCAGTTCATTTATTATAATTAACTAAATTAAAAAACAAAAAAGTACTATTCATACAGATGAACACCGTTGAACGCAAATGTGAAATATTTATTCATTTATTAATGCCGAAATATTTTATTCAATAGTTGGAATTAGTAATCGAAAATCTACCGACATTATCCGGTCAATTTCTATGCGCATTTTCTGCATTGGATAAAACATTAATAACGAACGCAACCCGCAAACCATATGGTGTCAATTGCACCACACCACGTACCGATCTGTTGCCATCTATTCCGCCTGGTCAACGTAAGTTTCCTAAACAAATTCTAGAAAAAAAAAAACGGTTTCATCTTTAATATTTGGCAATCGTATTTCTAGATCATTTTACGGCGAAGCTATCTGTCCGAATGACGTCCGGACCCGATTTCGTCGCGACGAATTTTACTTTCTTCGATTGTAACACGTATAGTTCCTGTACGCAATGCGTATCATCATCGTTTCCGTGTGATTGGTGCGTCGACGGCCACAGATGCACCCACGATACCGCAGAGAATTGCCGAAATGATATTTTGGTCACCGGCATAAGCGTAAGTGAATTTATTATATATATATATATATTCTATTTAACTCAACAATAAATACGCGGTTGAATGATGAATCGTAAAATGTACCATAGCGTTTTTGTACCAATTTAAGTAAGAATATAGTTGTCGATGCATTTTGTCGCATATTGCCGACAAGGATGTGTAAGTTTTATTTATTTTTTTCAAATTATTGATTTTGTCACTTCTTAGCACTCTGTTGGATTGAAAACGAATAATATACCTTTTATCGTATAACAGCGATTCGTCAAATATAAACAATATTACATTTAGTAACTCATATCATTTCATTTACTTAGAATAATAACTTGCTCATTTAAATATTACATATATATTTATTTATATATCAAAACAATTTGTTTTACATAAATAATATAAAATTTAGTTTTCACAAATACAATACGTTTTAATTCGGACGTTCCAGATAGATGTAACTGTTTTATTGTTCCATTAAACGCTAGATTATGTTGTGTTGATGTTTCGTTTTTTTTTTTTTGTTTGTAGCGTATTGGACCGAGTTATAGATCAGGTCCGGCATTCTGTCCGACGATAAATGCAACCGTTGGCAAATCGTCAGAAATTCTTGTCGCATCGGGCATTAGAAAATCCATCCGGGTCAAAGTGCACATTATTGGTCAATTCATTGTGCAAACGCGTTTCGTATGTCAGTTCAACATCGAAGGCAGGGTGACCAGTGTGAATGCCCAACTGCTTGGCGATACAATATACTGTGATCACATGGAGTTCACCTACACATCGCGCGCGCCAAATATCACGGCGACCTTTGCCGTTATATGGGGCGGCTCAAAACCACTAGACAATCCAGATAATATCCACGGTATTACCCCAATTCATTTCGTAATTTAAAACACGTGTAATTCATACTGATTTTTTTTTAATTCGTAGTTGTAATCTATCGTTGTCGCGATATGGCCGACAATTGTGGTATGTGTTTGGCTCTTGCCGAGAAATATGGTTGTGGTTGGTGTCAGAGTTCTGATCGGTGTGAAGTCAAAGAACAGTGTGATCGTGGTTCAGCGGTTTGGCTAAACCGCAGCCAAACTTGTCCAAACCCCGAAGTGTTGTCATTCAATCCACAATTGGGTCCATGGGAAGGTGGTACTAATATCACAATACAAGGCATCAATTTAGGGAAAACATTCCTAGATATTTATACGGGCGTCAGTATTGCTGGAATTAACTGCCAGCCGTACACGCATTTATACGTAAAAACTAAAGAAATTGTGTGCAAAGTAAGTTGACTTTTATTTCAGACTACTTGAGTTTTATAGTGCATTAAGTGGTCTGTTTGATACAATCATTTAATTTTACAGGTGGATGGACCTGGTACCAATGAACCCCGTTCGGGACCCGTTGTGGTGCGCGTAGAAAATTACCGCGGCGAATCTAAATTACCGTTCAAATTCGTGGACCCAGTTATTGAAGGTATTTCGCCGAAATTCGGGCCACGCTCCGGCGGAACAATGCTGCGAATATCAGGGAAATACATGAACGCCGGCAGCACGATTCAAGCATTCATCAATGATCTTCCATGCCAAATTATATCGTAAGTTTACTTTAATAAAATTCATAGGATATTATAAACCTTAACAAATTCTTGTTATGATTTCAGGACTGAACAAACACAAGCGTTGTGCATGACAAGCGCTGCAACGGAACCAATAAAACGCGGACAATTGCATATGAAATTCGATAAAGGTGATCGATTCTTCGACAAAGAATTCTTTCAATACGTCGAAGACCCGACAATCGAATCAGCCGAATCGGGTGTTGCTAGCCAAATCAAAGTACCCAAAGGTATACCAGCGGGTGGGATTAAAATTTCTGTTACCGGCAAAAATTTAGGATATGTGCAAGATCCGCAAATGTATGTTTATTATGAACAAAAAATGTATATAAGTGTAAGTATTCATAGTTACAATAATAAAAAAATTATAATTTTCTAATAATTATTATTTCTTAGCCATGTGTTGTTTTAACAAACGCAACAATGATCTGCGATTCGCCGGTTATCGAAGAGCCTGATGACAAGAAACTAGACGCGGATAAACCAATGAGTTTGGAATATGGATTTCGAATGGACAACGTCTCTGGTGTCCAGAATCTGACGCTGCAACATGGCTACACATCGTTCCTGTTATATCCGAATCCGATATATAATCCGTTTAGCGAGGATGTCAAGTTTTATAAATCGGATTATCTTACAATTAATGTAAGTTTTTTTTTAGCATTACATATATAATATAACATATAAAACTGGATTTACACATATCTTTTTAAGAATAATTTTAATTTTAAAAATAATTTAACGTGAATTTCGTTAATAGTAATAATTAAAAAATATTTCTATTACATATCTTTTTATTTACGCTTCTTTAATAAAATGAAATAACAAAAATAATTTATTGAAAATGGATATATTTATGGGCCCGTTTTCAATAATTACTTTTACAATTTATGAAATTTAGTTTAATTTCGTAAGAAATGTAATAGTTGTGTAATATATTTCTTATTAAACAATGGTTAATATAAATTGTGAAATCAGGGCCAACATTTAGACCGCGCGTCTCAAGAATCCGATGTCGTTGTACAAATTGGTAATAGTTTCTGCAATGTAACGTCATTATCACGTCAACAATTGACATGCCGCCCTCCTGAGTTACAACCACCACCTATCGAAGACATGAACAACAACAAAGAAGACTTGCCAGAAGTTATAGTAATCGTAGGAGGAACTTTGCGATTTACCATCGGTAAACTGTCATATTCGTCACCACAAGGCATCAATGGTGCACTATCAAAACCTGCACTCATCGGTGTTATAGCAGCCATTATTCTGTTACTCATAATATTCATAGCATTCTTAATTGCCTATCGCCGAAAATCTACTGAGAGTAGTCGTGTTTTGAAAAACATGCAAGAACAAATGGATATCTTGGAGCTACGTGTGGCTGCAGAATGTAAAGAAGGTACGCGACCTCACATTAAATATTAAAGAAAATATAGTAAAAGTCTTTTATTAATCTAATGTTTTTGTAACAGCTTTTGCAGAACTTCAAACCGAAATGACTGACCTCACCGGTGATCTAACATCTGGCGGCATTCCTTTCCTGGATTACCGCACCTATGCCATGAAGATTCTCTTTCCAAATATGGAAGATCACGTTGTGCTACAGTGGGAGCGTCCTGAACTACTCCGCAAAGAAAAGGGTCTTCGTCTATTCGGCCAGCTCATCATGAACAAAACATTCCTGCTCTTATTCATCCGGACACTGGAGAGCAATCGATATTTCTCTATGCGTGATCGCGTCAATGTTGCATCACTAATAATGGTCACACTCCAGAGCAAAATGGAGTACTGCACGGATATCTTGAAGACGCTGCTCGCCGAGCTGATTGAAAAGTGCATGGAAGGCAAGAGTCATCCGAAGTTACTGCTGCGACGGACTGAAAGTGTAGCTGAGAAGATGTTGAGTGCTTGGTTTACGTTCTTGTTGTACAAGTTCTTGCGCGAATGTGCCGGCGAACCGCTGTTTATGTTGTTCCGTGCGATGAAACAACAAGTGGATAAAGGCCCGGTGGATGCAATCACATCTGAAGCTCGTTATTCGTTGAGTGAGGAGAAACTGATTCGGCAATCGATTGATTTTAAACCAATGGTGAGACAATCTTTATTTTATTTGTGTTATAATTATTTTTTATAAATATAATAAATATTTACATTACAGACTGTTTATGTGTCGATATCACAGCAAACAGTGTTCGTGGGTGGCTTGGATCCAAATACAGAAAACGTGCCAGTCAAAGTGTTGGATTGTGATACGATTAGTCAAGTGAAAGAAAAAGCATTGGATACGATTTACCGTGCAACACCGTACTCACAGCGGCCCAGGAAGGATGACCTCGACCTCGAGTGGCGCACGGGAACATCCGGACGTCTCATTCTCTACGATGAGGACAGCACCACAAAGACTGAAAGCGAATGGAAGAAGCGCAACACCCTCAACCACTACCGAGTACCGGATGGCGCTTGTCTCAACCTCGTATCGAAACAGAGTTCCATCTACAATTTGAGTATTTTCTCAGAGAAAAACGACAAATCTCATAAGTAAGTTTATCATTTTTTATTTATTAACTTATACAACAAAAAATGCAAATTCTAAAAAATTCAACGGAATATTTTATTATTGAAATTTAAAAATGTATAATGTATACTATAATGAGAAATAGATTGAAAGGTTTTAAAGTTATTTAAGATTCTTCAGAACGCAGTGTTGTTTTGTTACAGATATGAAACATTAAACCTAAGCAAGTTTAGTTCAGCTAGTCCGCCGCTAAGTCGCGCCACAAGCCCATTGAATCACGACCATGATCAAGGAGTGAAAATATGGCATTTGGTAAAGCACCACGACACCGATGCACAAAAAGAGGGCGAAAGAGGCAACAAAATGGTCTCTGAAATTTATCTAACGAGATTATTAGCAACGAAAGGCACATTACAAAAATTCGTAGACGATTTATTCGAAACGATATTTAGTACGGCGCACCGCGGTTCCGCATTACCGCTCGCAATAAAATATATGTTCGATTTCCTCGATGATCAAGCACTCCAGCACGGCATCTCCGATCCCGAGGTTGTTCATACGTGGAAAAGCAACTCATTACCGCTCAGGTTCTGGGTGAATCTAATAAAAAATCCAAACTTTGTATTTGATATACACAAGTCGAACATTGTTGATTCGTGTTTGTCCGTTGTCGCTCAAACGTTTATGGATTCATGTTCTACGTCAGACCATAGACTAGGTAAATTATTGCTACTCATTCGTATTGTAGTTAAATACATATGACATTTGTTTTGTGTGTTATAATAGGTAAAGATTCGCCAAGCTCAAAACTGTTGTACGCTAAAGACATTCCATCTTACAAGGAGTGGGTAGAACGATACTACTCTGATATCAAGGTGATGCCAGCCATCTCAGATCAGGATATGAACGCCATGTTGGCTGAAGAATCTAGGGTAAGTTTATAATACAACCTGGAATATAAATACCGAAATATTTATTTAAAATTAATTCTCTCCAATTCGATTCGATTGCTTCTTAGAGATAAAATATTTTTATAATAAATATACAATGATATTGTTGTTAAAATTGTGTAATGTCATTCAGAGATGTATACTTATCTGTCCTTTCTAATTTCTGTTGCAGTTACATACGACGGAGTTTAATACAAATTGTGCGCTGCACGAATTATATACATACGCAATGAAATACAACGAGCAGTTAACTGTGACCTTGGAAGAAGACGAATTCTCGCAGAAACAACGACTTGCCTACAAACTGGAACAAGTACATAATATAATGTCCGTCGAATCGAATCCGTGATGTCGGTCTTTGTCGAGGGGTCACATCGTCACCCCCGACACGTTGCCATCCGCTCCGCCCGCGTCACCAATAGCACCCCTGTCTTATCCAACAGCTCCACTACACCAGGAGTTAGCCTGTTGATACGCTGCTGTTATGTAAAACAAATAAACAAAAGAAAAAAAAATTACAAAAAAAAATAAAAAAAATAAAAATAAAAAATCCCCCAAAAAAAAAAAAATACTATAAAGATCATAACATACGATACACATATCTATAACACCAGTGCAAAAAGCGCTCAACAGTGGAAGCAGGGTGGACGCAAAACAATCAACTCTAGTTTCTTCAAATGAGGCAAAAGTCTGATGAAGGAAAGGAGCGCCAACGTGAATTGTATATACGATGTGATGCTGAAGAAATCATTAAATTAAAAAACTACGCAATGGCCGTCAAGTGTCGTTCCAAATAAAGAATAAACTAACTGGTACAGTGCAATTTCTAAGTGCGCTGTTTCGCAAACACACCGCAGCTCAACGGTGCCACGCAACTCAAGACCGTGAATTTATAATAATGAAAAAAAAAAAAAATGAAACATGCGCGCGCATGTAATCCTGGTTATAATAATAATTGTTGTGTTTAAGTGTGCTCAAAAATAAGCTGACGGTTAATCTAACAAAGAAAAAAAAAATAATTAATTATAAAAAAAAAATAATTCTGATTGAGTGTGTATTGGAATATTTCTGTGTTGTTTTTCGCAAATTTAAAACAAAATCAGTGCAATCTCTTTCAAGTGACACTGGCTCCCCCCCCCCCCCCCACCTCTGCGTTTTAACCTATCAATGTGGTGGATTTTGATGTTGAAACATTTATAAATGTCTGAAAAGTTTTTAATTAAACAAAACAAAAAAAAAAAAAATATTGCCCTCATTAAATATAACTATTGATATCGTACATGTAAAATGCTGTCATTCTTGTAACCAAGTATCTTAATGTTTTTAAACATTCTGTTACCTATACCGTTTTTTGTCAACCATCCAACAAAAAAAAAAAAAATGCAACACAACAAACTAACGATGGTTGACATAAGAGCCACACTAATACCATAGTAAGTAATGTCCTTTGCAATGACAGTTACAAGACCATAATAATTGATATAAAAAAAAAAGCATTCAAAACATTCCGTGTTAATTATTATTATTAACTCGTATGAATTCCAATTTTTTATGTTGATTGTTTTTTATTTCCCCTGAGTTTATGAAATGAAATGAAATGAACGTGATTCTGTCCTGTCTATAAATAATTGGTCATCCACACAAACACAAGCACACATGCAGTCTGCAACGATGATTTACTAGTCGTTGTTGCACCTGTCCTCTTTCACACGGTTGAGAACCACCTGTATTGTTATGTATGCTATTAATAAACACGTCGGTACTGAATCCATACAAACCACAGCGCTGTTGCGTATGCGATTTCAGAACCGTATGTTGTTGTTGAGTGTGAGTGTTTCCGAAAATGGCAAGTGAACAGTAAGCGTATAAGCTAGAATGATGATGGAATGACATTCGAGAACTTTAAGTGCCTCTGGTAGGATTTTGAGTGCTGTGTGTATAGCGATACAATATTTAAATAATCATATTTGTATCATTTCCGTTTCTTTTACTTTCGTGACTCTATTTTTAAATATGACTTGTATATTTTTTTATTTTCGAAACCAGATGAACGTTGATTTTAATTTGTAGTGAGTTTATGCAGAAACTAATAGTCATAGGTGAGAGTGTAATAGCGTTCATATGTGTGCTACAAATCAAGTAAATATTTTGTACATTTTGAATAAGTCATTAGAGCGACTTGGTGCATTTATTTAATATAATTCAATAACAAGTTTCAGATAGATTTTACTATGACAAACGATATATTTTGTGATATAACAGACTAAGATTGAATTTGTATAAAAAACGTAATATTATTATTAGTTTCTGCAATGCTCTGAATATACATATATATATATATTTTACTTAAAATTGTTTTTTATAAAAAAAATTCTCCCGGTAGTATTCTAACACAGCTGATTTATTATCATATCAAAATGAAAACAGTGTGCGGAGCTTTTTCTGTGTATGTTGGGAATGTTGGTCTTATGTGCAAATGTGTTTTAACTGCTGGAGACCCCAAAAAATGGTTAGTTGTATCTAAAGCGGCATGATTTAAGTGGAATACTAGGTGTGCAACAATTTTCTTAAGACAACCAAATACCCCCGCCCATAAAATGTCCTTGTTGCCCCCCCCATCCTTGGCCAGAGAAAAAATGCTTTTATAATCGTAAAATTTTGAGGAAAAATTTTAATGTTCTTATTATACACTTGGTCCTTGTACAGTTTAATATTTTTATAAATTTCGTTTGTTACAAGTAATTAACATACAAGTAAACAATCGCAAGGATTGTCTTCCACACAACCCGTCATGCGAATTATATTTGTAGTGTTTGCCGAAGTAATCTAAAATTTTTCATCATTTTCTCACTGTACTGCCTGTGACCTAAACAAAAACAAAAACAAAAAAAATATTTAATAATGCACACACATGTAAACAATTCAGTTACGGTGATGTACAAAAAAACAAACTAAATAATAATTAACTAATATAAAAAAAAACCAAACAACAGAACTTTTTGATATTGCACACTTGTCATTGTACTACTATGCAAGCATATGTGAATGGTGATCTTCTGTCGAATGAGCAAAAATAATAATAATAACAAATTTGTATATGTGAGTTTTATGTGTTTGTGTAAAAAGGCTGTGTACATTTTTCCTCTAGTTATCAAAAGATACAAGCAAGCTCCAGGGTTCACTAAGTGTGATATAGCAGAGCTCTATAATGAACAATAATAATAATTAAAATTAAATGTTTCCTTGACTGAAAGTGTAACGCTTGTGTGTTTGTTTCCAAAAAAAAAACGACGAAAAACAAATCCAAAAAAAAAAAAAACAATCGTCAACTAATAGTTATCCTCACAACCCAAAGTCCAATAATTTTCGTTGTGCCTAATTTTCGTTTTTTGTGGGACACGCAATTACGCGACCAAAAATTGATATTACGGAGTTTCATTTACCCAATTTTTTTTCGTCTATACGAAATGTACGCTCATTTTATATTATAATTGTGTTTCGCATGCTTTTAGAAAAAAAAAAACAGGAAAACACGAACTTCACAATATTTATATTGATATTTTCATTGTTCCTCTTTTATTTTTAAATAATAACAACAAAAATTAATAAATTTCGTTATAAGTATATAAAAATATATTATTTGTATTCAGTCATCTACATATTATATTAATAATAATACATACACACGTACACACACGCAAGACACATAATACAGAAATGTTTTTCAATCATTAGTTTAATACGTAACAATAAATTTACGTGATAATTATTTAACATAAAAAAACATGTATTTGTATAAAATACATGTTTTGCCAACGAATACTCGTGCATTACAGTTATAATAAACTGACCCGTCCTCAATTATTTGCCATTTGAAAATTAACAAAAACGAAACAAAAGATCTTTGAAAGTGATTTCTAAATAATTGTCATGTAAGTTTATTTATGAACAAATCAATCTTTGTATACCATAAAATACATGATGCTCGGCGGGCAATATGATTAACTTTTAAATAATAATGATAAAACAAAACATTTGTTCTCTAACCAGCCCTGAAAATGTATGTACGCCGCAATTAAATGTGTATATAGTAGCAGCATAAGTGTGTTTGCACCATAAACTAATATAATAGTATTATTGTGTGTAATTGATTGCATTTGCAATAACATGATTGGTATGTAATATCTATGTTATAAAAAAAGACTGAATGGATTTATTTAAAATACTAAATAGAAAATATCTCTAAAAAAAAACTTTATTTTTCAACTAAATTAAATTTTCTACATTCACAATTCAAATACATGACATACATATATAATATATTAATTATAACTAAACAATTTGATTAAGTCTATTTAAAATCAGCTTGGCTTAAGTCATTTTTAAACTGAATAACATTCAAAAAAAAAAAAATAAGCCAATGCCACTTGAATCAAATCACAAGTAAATATCACGCAACAATCAAAAACTAAATGACAAATAATTTCATTTCAACTATAAACTAAAGAGAGTGTTCATTTATTACTATCATCATAGTTCATTCTGTGACACAATGTCGTGCATTTTTCTCGGTTTCGGGCCGACTAAACTTAATATCACAGGCAACAACACGATACCGTAGAACTGTCCAAAAAGGACAACGAGTAAAAAAATCTAAAACACAAAACAATTAAATGCAACTAAATCATCTCACACTCAAAACACTTTAAATACTTTAAAAAACGCTTGGAACGTGTAGGCTTGTGATTGACTGAGCATGGACAAAGCCAACAACGTTGACAAGCCACCGTGTAACACAGCTGAACCAATTGAAGTGACCGTGTGCAAGACTCTATCTCGTTTCGAAACACCACTACTCGTTAAGAACGTATACCCAATATGAGCGGCATAATCAACACACAACCCAATCGCCAAGGTCAACGCAATACATGACACCAAATCTATAGTCATGCCCCATTTCTGCATCCAACCACAGACGTTCACCATCGTTAATAATACGCATATAAATATCCAAACACAAATTTGGATATTCGCTATCAAAACCAACGTACAAAACATTACACAAACTAACGCCAACGCCAAGTTTCTAGTCAATTCTTGCTCAATCACCTAAAAATATTCAGTTAACAATAGGTCGGGTGGGTGAGACATTAAATAAATACCTCATCAGTAATCCAATTTGCGAATATTTTCCCCCACACCGTAACGAAACCATCTCCCGTTGTAATATTTGCGTTATTCGCAATACTATAAGTTGCTCGCATTGCCGGTAAATATTCATCGGGGCCCGTAAATGCGTGAAATCGAAAATCAATACTAGCAGCCTAAAAAACATTAAAAAATCAATTTGTTTAAAATACTTCCCCAAAATATAATACCATTATTTTCTTGGCTGGTTCGCCGCATTCAAGTTTCTCATCGAATTTAAAATTTGCTTGGAACTTTGCACCACTAGGACTAAATAAGAATTTCGATAGATATAGATCCCACTGTTGGTCTATTAGCACTTCGTCATCTAGATCTAAATCAACAAACTGAGTAACGTTTTGTTGAACGTAATTTGTTTATTAATGTACCGATTCCGTAATTCTGTTCCACGTACTGGTGAAAAGGATGCACCCAAGAGCTTGTCACGTATAACATAGACGTTAAATTCTCCAATTTCATTGATAATTCTTTTATGTGTTTATATTCGTGGGTGTAGTTTATTTGACCTGTGTATAAACCAGCTTCGAAACCCATGTGGGGGTAGAATAATTTGCGCTGTTCTACATATTTGGTCAAAAACGTATTTTGTGGTATGAACCACATGGGATCAAATTTTTGCTTTAGATTTAATGTCCCTTCTATACCAACACCAGTTAAAATAATTGTTAGAATAAATACTGCAATCTATAATTTTGTTTGAAATTAGTTTTAATACAATTTAATAAATGTTTCGAAATATAATTTATGAATAGGAATGTAAAACATTTTCGTTTGATAAAAAAAAAAATTATATTTCTTGCAATGATTACGTAAACGAAAACAAGATAATTATTTTAATGAATTAGTGAACACGTTCATTTCTTCTTTTGTTATAGCAATTTTATTTGATTTGACTTTAGTTTGGTTTTGTGTTTAAAGAGTGTGACATCGTTTTTGTGTGAAGAGGCATTATTTGGCAGAGTAAGTTAATTTTTATAATTGTAACACTAACCTTTCCCGGTTTCGTTAATATAATACTGTCGTAGAAAAAACGGAATATTTTTTTGGAATATTGCGTCTGACTGCATTTGTTTGGCTCGTACGGTTCGTGTTTAATGCACGGTACAACACCATTTCGATATTGCTCAGCTCGGATTTGATCTAAAGTGAAACAAGCGACGAAAAACGATACAACGAATAAAAATGTTGTTAAAACACCCGCGGCTGCATAAATACAAAATGATTTTAGTGATGGTAAAATCTAAAAGTGAAATACTTTAGATGATTTTTTTTTATTTTTTCGGATTTAGTAGTCTTACTGTAAATGATCCAACAAAAAATGCCATAAAATCAGTGATCGATGTAACAGTAATTGAAACACCAGCATGCTGCAGCATGTACCCAATTCGCTCTGGCAACGACGATTTTTTCTGATTTGGAGATAAGTTATTCCAGCATGCTGTTATCACAAACATATCATCCACACCTAGATATGATAAAACGGCAATAAATCAAATGTTTATTTGCCGAAATTATTATAGCATTATCAGTTTGTGTGGATTTTTAAAAGTAAATACGAACCTAAGCCCATTAATAAGAAAGGTAGAGAGGTGTGAACAGGTCCATAAAAGATTCCGAGTAAGCTACAAATACCGCATGCAGAGATAAATGCCATCCCAATACTTGTTAGACCGCAAAATCCAATAATTACCTATTATAAACATAATCGAAAACATATATACAATTTTTGAAAAAAAAAAAATCAAACTTACTTTAATATCAATAAAATTAAATCGACTAATTGCTAATTGAATATAAATTATCATTAACACGATTCCCGCCATTAAAACCGGCATATCTTGCATCATTGTCTCTCCGCTTATATCTGAAAAACTAAGCGAGACATTTAGATTTTCAATGCTATTTTGTTGTCTATTACCTTCTACCAGACGCGTAAAACACTTCCGTGTTTGTAATTTCTTTGGTTGCATTTTCTAAAATATCTGAGAATTTCGTCTCCCATGTCAATATATTTTCGGTTGCCTACAAACGTGAGTTAAAACGGAAGTATGTTCAATTGAAAAACACGTACCCAATCAGCAGTTCCAATATCATTTCCAGCTTTATTCATATCGACCAACGTAAAATCGACGTTAATTATCCAAAATGACAGCACTGTTTTTGCTGATATTATATGTCCGGTTTCGTTTCGGACAACACCGCCTAAAAGTTCCTCATAATCTACCGGATGTCCCGTTACCGGGCTAAAATACAATTTTTTATAAAACTAATAAGTGTTTAAATACATTTTAATCACCTAATCCTGGTTTCATTTATTTTAGTTAAAATCTCTTCTTTGGTAATATTTTCTAATTTCTTGCTATCATAATTCCATAATTCTAATAAGCTTTGCTGGTAGCAACCAAGAGGTAAAGCTCGTACCATTGTGCAATATAAATATAAATTCAATCCAGAACCTGGATCGAAATTTTCGCTGACTGATTGTTTTAAAAAACTCACTAAACTCGAATCGATCATGGGTATCCTGAATATAAAAATGTTTTTTTATTACAAAAAAAAAAAATCACGATTAATCATAAGACTTACTTAAAACAAACGTCTGACCATGTAACATTTTGACTTGTTTGTGCGTTAAGTATTTTGTCACTTAAAGCGTTTAATTCGCGTAGTGTTTCGGGTATAAGTACGTCCTCTGATTTAAGTAAAATAACTTGCGGTCGTTGCGCTTGTTTAAACGTATTTATCAGCCAGTCCGTATCGTGAAAAAAATTCGAATTCACCGGCACCCACAGTTTGATCGGATTTTTTTCTTGGTGAAATCTAATAAATCCTAAAGCGCTTAAGAATACGAGTACGATACATATAACGATAGTCCGTATCGGTCTCGCCGCAATCACATTGCCTAATCTAAAAATCAACACTAATTTTATTAAAATTCATTAAATTAAACGCGTTAATTACCTGTTGAAAAAATGTTCTATATTGTCGATAATGTTCACGGAAATATATTCGTACCATTTTAAATTTCCCGGTGAGCCCGTTGCCATCTTTTGTGTTTTGATTTTTAAAAAAAATGCAGATTAAAATTGTGTATTTTATAGAAAAAAACCGATACCAAAATTAAAATCTACTCAACGAGTACAAAGTGCGTAATGCGGCATATGTAATACTATGCAATTATTTAACAACATAAAAAAAGAAACCTGGCATATTATGTGTATATGAATGCATTTAACATGCATTAACTTATTTTAGTTCAGATTAACGGTTTAAACAAATTGCAATATTTAAATAATTTGTGCGAAAATTAATCAATTATCATATATTAAATAGTTTATTATTTTATTAAGCCAATATATACAATTATTAGAATTATTTTGATAATCTGAATAGAATATTTGTTTGAATTATAGGGTGGTACAAATATTAAATTGTATAATTAATTAGTTCATTATATATATATATTCTAGTAGTTTTCATAATTTTTAGATAGATGTTTTTGATTAGAATTTTTTTTTTATAGGAAATCAAAGATAGCGACTGATAGTGTAATAAATCATTTATATTTAAGTTTTATATGAGTTAAACTGAAGTACATAATATTTAATAAGTATGTCAGTTGCGTTTATTAGGGGTTAGGAACAAATTGCAGCCACAATTAAAAGTGGATTAATGTATAAAGCACAAAATATATACACACATAACAAAACAATTATAATTACACAAACAGTTTACTAACTTGACTTATATTAATCGAACAATGTCGTCGATTTCAATACTATAAGTTGAACTAAATTAACTCAACAAATTTAGATTAACTAAACTTATCTAATATTCTAATCATTATACTCAGTTATTAGTCACTTAATTGTTTTTTTATTTCAGTTATTATGTTACATGTATTGTTTTCGTTTGAGATATTTTTTGTTGAAAAACATTTCTTGACCCGGTATTTCCTGTGCTTGTTTGTTACACAATTATCATATCAATTTACAACAATGTGATGATAAAACCCAACTAATCTACCATTATCTACTTTCTTGTTGTACTTATACAGCTACTTTACGCTGATTGCATTCAGTCACTAATTTCGATTGTCTGGTTCTACCGTTGTTCGTAATTGTAGACAAAATGAACGAAACAACAATTGAATCACGCGTTAAAAAAGTCGAATTGTTCGAGGATCAATTCGGCTTTTACCTGGATAAAACCACTGGTCGATCAATCCCAGTGCGTAGTTTCACCTGGCGCAACCAGAATTCGCTCGAAATTAAAGTCATCTCATACGGCGCTACAATTGTATCAATTAAATTACCAGGCAAAACTGGCGTTGTAAACGATATCGTAATGGGTTTTGATGATATGGAAGGTTACTCAACATTAATTAAAACGTTTTCAAACCAATAACGTTTACGCTTTTATAGGATATCTAAATCCTTTGAATCCATATTTTGGCGCAACGGTTGGACGTGTCGCAAATCGAATTGGTGATGGAAGGTTTAAAATTGATGGGACGCCGTATCAAGTCACAAAGAATCGAGGCGAATTTACGTTGCACGGCGGCAACATTGGTTTTGATAAAGTATATTTCTCTAGTAATTTTATGATTAGATAGTTTATTAGTGATGGTGTAGGTGGTTTGGGATCATGACGTCCAAGGAACTTGTCTATTTTTGAGCTATTTATCCAAAGATGGCGAAGAAGGTTTCCCTGGCGCTTTGTTAACTACTGTTAAATATGAATTAACTGCAGATGATGAATTCGTAATAGAAATGACTGCTCATTCTACTAAACCAACTGTTGTTAACTTAACGAATCATTCATATTTTAACTTAGCTGGCCACGAATCAGGCGCTAAAGGAGCATATGAACATATAGTTGAAATTAACGCGGATCGCGCGACTTTAGTTGACTCTAACATCATTCCAACTGGTAAATAAATTTATTTGACCACCAATTGGGTTTTAATGTTTTTTTTTTTTATTATTTAAAGGGGAATTGGCTTATCTTAACGGAAACATACTTGATCTACAAACACCAAAACGGCTGGGTGATGTTATAAATGATATTCCTGGAGGTGGTTTCGATCATAATTATTGTGTTAAAACATCTGGAGCGCGTCTTTGCTTTGTAGCTAGGTATGGACTTATTAATTTTTTTTTTATGAGCGATGTGAAACCAGATTTTGTTTAGAATACAATATTTACCAGAATTACGCACGATGGAAGTGTATAGTAACCAACCTGGTGTGCAATTCTATACGGCGAATTTCTTACCGGTGACTAACGAAGATGTAAGTTGAAAATGGTATATTTTGAAACGAATGTTGATTTAGTTTTTATTGTATTAAGAAATCTAAAATTATTGGGAAAAATAACACACCGTATTACCGCCATGGTGCAATGTGTTTTGAAACCCAAAATTACCCAGATGCTGTGAACCATGTAAGTTTCTATGGTTTAAAATTGAAATGTATGTTTAGTAACTTATGATTATTTATAGCCTAATTTCCCGAATGCGATTTTACGACCTGGACAGACTTACAAACACGTTACTTCTTTGCGATTTCCGAAAATAGCTGAATTCCCTTTGAAACACTGATTTTTTTAAATGCTTTTAAGTAATTTTGTTATAATACGAAAATATGTATTTTTCTATAATAAATAATCTTTAACATATGCAAATAATATATTTTATTGGATACAATTTTGAAATTTAACACTAAAACCATATTGATATTCATGCCATCTATGATGTAAATTAGAAAGCACATACAAATTATTTGTAACCAATTTTTACATGTATTTAATTAATATAAAATATATGTGAAATAATTTTAATATATATTTTTGATCGTTTTTGTTATTAGTTTCTCGAAAGTTGTACACATTCATATAAGTCGATGAATAATGAATGGGACAATGAATACTTTTTGAATATCCGGTAAAAAGACATTCACTTATTTAATGAGTATTTAGTTAATTTTTAGAAATTTAATAACGAGTGTTTTAATATTTGATTGAAAGTAATACTGTATTTCATTTCAAGTTAGAAAATATGTATTATATATTTATATTTGAAAAATGAAAGTATAATGTTTGATTGAATATAGTATAGATTAGTAAATAAATGGATATTTAGTAATGTGTAAGTGTAATGCATAATTCAAGTAGCGTGGAGTAGATGATGTGTATTGTTTTAAGTGTGGTTTATAAGAATATATCCTGGTGTAGTAGACACGGTCTGATTTACCGCCGTGTAATTCTATTGAGCGCTCGCCCTTGGATTCACGATCCCTTCCCCTCTCTGTTTTTAGAAATGGCGTCTAAGTAAAGCGGTGGGTGGTCGCCTGTTATCGAAATTTGACAGTGCTTTATTTCGATGTTCCTATTGATAAAAGAGTTTTGATTGGCAAATAAAAATAATTACGTGATTTTTCTAATAAATTTTCCGTCGCAATTTTTGTAAACATGATCACATTTGCATGGGTGTAGGTTCTGTACGTCCGTACTAAAAGTGCTAAAGCAGTAGAGTACTGTCATATTTTTCCAATAACAACATTTTAACGCCAAGACAAGTATGAATCATGAGGCAGAAAGGATGTGTAATGTCACATGTTAAGGTATGTGGTATCGAGAGATCGGTTTGTTTTTAAATAAAGTGTGAACTGAAACGCGAAGTGTGGAAACTGTCATGATCCGGACATGATACAATACAGGCTGTGTAATATGTTTTCTGTTTGATATTTATATAATATATTATAGTTAAACGAGTGGATTGTTGTGTAAATGACAATTTCGTGGATTTAGTTTGTTCGAAGAATGCATGATCGTCAGGGCATTGGTACTTAAAAAGGTGCAGCAGGTGTCTTGGCGGCATGGCACGTAAAGTTGAAGCTGTCAAAGCGGTCAATGTGGCCGTCGTCGGTTTGTCTGGAATGGAAAAAGATAAAGGCCAAGCTGGCGTTGGGAAATCTTGTTTATGTAATAGATTTATGCGATCACTCGCCGACGATTACAATGTGGATCACATATCTGTCCTCAGTCAGGTATTCATTATTCGATTCATTTTTTCTTCTTCACTTCATTCACTTATTATTATTATTATTATTATTAATATATTTGTTGTAATAAACATAGACCGACTTCAGTGGCCGTGTTGTTAACAACGACCATTTCTTGTATTGGGGTGAAGTACTGAAGCCATCCGAAGATGGAATCGACTTCCAATTTCAACTAATTGAACAAACCGAATTTATCGATGACGCTTCTTTTCAACCTTTCAAAGGTATGGGCGCGCGAAACCATCCACATATTTCTATATTATAATTGTAATTGTGACCGCAGGTGGAAAGATGGAGCCGTACGTTAAACGATGTGCGGCGACGAAAATCACATCCGCCGAAAAGTTAATGTATATTTGCAAGAATCAATTAGGCATTGAAAAAGAATACGAGCAACGAGTGCTTCCCGATGGTAAATTGAATATTGATGGTTTTTTGTGTATTTTCGATGTAAGTGTTGTACCGAGCCGAACATTAGAGAAGCAAGTAGAAATAGTCGCAGCAATATTAAATAATTTGGTGAAAACGAAGAAGCCCGTCGTCATCGTGACAACAAAAAATGACGACGCAAACGAAGCATACGTCCGCGAAGTGGAGAAACTCATCCAGCGCAAAGAATACAAAGGTGCGATTCCGCTGATCGAGACCTCGTCGCACGAGAACATCAACGTCGATCTGCCGTTCATACTACTCGCACAAATCATCGATCGCAGCAAGCTTCGATCCAAGGTGATACCGTACGTTGAGGCCGCACGCCTCAAGAAGGAACTCATGGACGCTGCCACCGAGGCCTTCACCCGCCTCATTCGCACTCACGTCACGGACTGTCGGGCGCTTTGGTCACACACATGCAAGAAACTTGCTACGCATAAAGACTGGATTTACTTTGTGAATTTATTTGGTAAGTTCCCATCAAACATCACGTTTTATACAACATATTTGTTTCAATACAATAAGGATTCTGCTACCTTATAATAATTATAATATCAGCGTAAAATAATATATTTGTGTTCAAATTTTTTTGTACTATCGGACAAATAGGTATGGATGGAACCCAACGGCTATTCCGACGTCACATAAAGAAACTGAAGGACGAACAACTAGCTAAAAAAGTCGCACACTACATGGATATGTTACCGGATATCTTACACGAACTAGTACCCGATATTAATACATTCACAGACAGGTAACATTCACAACACATACACAACCAGCAACCAGAACTTGAGGAGTCTTTTCGTTTACACATTCTAGTGATTGGCCATCGATTCAACAGTACCTGAAATCACATCCAGATTTTTCACAGTATTTTTACGAATGCCCAGAAGACATGCCATGGACTGAATGCGAATTGAGCTCGGACACCGAAGACACGCGGATTCCATATGACGTGCTCGACACCAGCGACGCCGAAACCGTTTATAAAAATCACGTGAACGCATTGCAACAAGAACAAAAGCGACTCGAGTATGTATCATCATCGAACATTTAATTTTCACTTCTAAACAATTTTAAAGCGCATTTATTGAATCTAGCACATAAATGCTCTTTAAAATCATTTTTTTTTTTTGGATCATGGTGCTAATCTGTGCTTTTCTAACACTTAACACGTTTTTTTTTTCTGTTTCCATTCACTACTAAGGATGCCAAAAAGGTACTAATATTTGTTTTTAACCTGCTTCAATTCAACAATAATAATGGTTATTTGTGTGTTTTAAGATGGAAGAAACAGTTTAAACAGTTATTGGAAGATACTGGTTATGTGACGCCTGGTAAACACTTGTCGGAAGTTCGCGTACTGTTCATGGGACGCGAATGCTTCGAAGCGCTTTCTGAACATGATTGTCAACAAATCTATGATAACCACCAAAGAGAATTGATTGAGAACGCCAAACATAATTTTCAAGTAACTTATTATTTACGTGTTACATTTCGGATGTTTAACATGTTTGTTTTGTAGGAGCTTTTATTGGAACATGCCGATCTTTTTTATCATTTTAAAAGTATTACACCAACCGGGACCATTACACAAGAAGACATTAAAGAAATTACTGATGTTCTTCAAGATGATTTCAGGTGTTTACTAGTTTATGAATGCGGCATAGAATTTTTGGTTTTTGATTTTCGATTTACTACAATTTTGATCTGTTTATGTTTGTTAGGTACAAGTTACTGGATCGTTTAGACCAAGATCGGAAACTGATGCTGTTCCAACATTTGGGTTTCGTTCACTGTCCAATTCGGGAACATTGTCCAGCGTTTCCGAATTGTATGGACGCGCTCATTGAAAGAATACTAGCATCAAAAACTCATAGGTAATTAGTCGGTAAGAAAACCACGAACGCAATATGAAATAATTGTTTTTGTTTTTGATAGACCATCATCTTGGAATCGTAATAACCAGTGGCTTTTAAGTTCAGACAATAATCAACTTAACCTAGTTATTCTTGGATTGAGTGGTTTAGCAGAGGAATTGGCAGCTAAAATTAGGGTATGCGTATCATACAAGTAAGCATAAGCGTTTTAATTAGTTTGTTTTGTGTGTTTTCTTTAGGCTCAGTGCGAAGACGATGAATATGAAATAGATTGCCAACTGTATAGTTTAGATTACAGAATAATAAACGGTGATGTTAGTTTACCGCATAATTCGTTCCGAACTGCTGATTTTGTGCCTCACGGTAGTTTTTGCGTATATTCGAATGCCGAATCGTTCGAGTATATACGCGAGAGTTTAGAGAAAACACTATTATCAAATTTAGAGCAGGAAGATAAGTTGCCGTTTCAGGGATTGCCCATTGTTCTTATGTTCATACAAGACTCGTTCATCGAGGAGAAGGACGTGTTGAAATTACGTGAAGATGGGCAAAGCCTCGCTGACAGGTAAAGTTTCTAAAACTTTTTTTTTTGTATGAATTATTTAACGTAAAATATTTAATGTGATTAGTTTGCAATGTCCATATATGGACGTATGTTTGGATCAAACGAGTCCCGAGCAACTAGTATCAGATGCCTTGCATCAATTGGTCCAAAGTATCCATCATCGTGCTGGATTTTTAAACATTTACCAATCGGTTATTGAGTGTGTAGAACCAGATATTAGGTAACTTTTTGTCGATCGTCAAAACTGTTCGAGCACTTACAAGTTTTTTTTTTCATGTCGTTCTAGAATTATAATGTGTATGTTCTGCGGCGATCCATTCTCCGTTGAGAATGTCCTAGCGCCACTTTTATCGCATCAGTGTTGTTTCCTTTCGGGCGAACGTAGTATTATATTAGAGACGTTTCTGGGTGATTCGAAACGTAAAGTCGAAGTTATCATATCATCATTTCATGGAGCGAACGCGTTCAGGGATGAACTCGTTCATGGCTTCGTTTTGGTTTACTCGGCCAAACGAAAAGCATCGTTGGCCACATTAAAGTAAGTGCGATGAAATCCTTTTCAGATTTAAATGTCTACCACTTAAATTATAAACGCAATTTTATATTTGTTTACGTCTATGTTTTGTTCCTGTTTCGTTTAGTGCGTTCTCAATGAACATTCCAAATCTTCCAATTCAAATAATGGCGGTGACTGATTCGGGTGGTGCAAATGCATTCTTCACAAATGATTTGAGTCATTTGTTGATAACGGAAGGTAACGCAACAGCCGACCGATTACACGCACACTTCATGACGACTACTTCGTCCTGCCAGCAAAAAAGTAACACAATTGAATCATTCGTTGGAGATTTTATTGACTTGTGGGTGTTTTTGTTTTTTTTTTATCTCAGCTGCTTTTTATACACCGTTCTTCAAAGAGGTCTGGGAGAAGAAACCCGAGATTGAGCAAGCTTTCCACATGGAAGAACCAGCTGGGATTGACGACAGCGGCGAAGGACCTTTGGAGCATCCTCATCAGCGAGGTCATGGCCCTATGCCGCCACCACGGCACGAAAGTTATCATTTGAAATTAAACGATGGGTAAGCGACTCTTTTCAATGCTAGTTAAAATGTTGTTAGTTTTAAAACTTCGGGAAAACGTTGGTCGTAATATGAATTTCTCTTAGTAGCGGCAGCGAAAACTACGAATTAAACGGCCCAGATGAACGCTTAAGTTCAAGCGATCACAGTGATAAATATTCGCATATTTTCATGTACGGCAACGAAAACGGCGATATTTTACCTGGCAAAACTCGTCCGCTTCATGGAGGTATAAACTCTTATAGTTTTCCCCCGTCCGGAAATTGCAAATTGTGTATTTTTTCATTAGGCTTCCAAGTGTATCCACCGCCGACAACACCGCCAGAACCAGCGCCTCCAGATCATCAATTTTTATCCATATGCACTTCAAAACGTGTTCCGATGTTATCAGCTTCGCAAACAAGCTTAGATGAAATTACATGTAAGTGGCAACAAATATTACAGTTGATTTTTCGTCAACAAATGTTACAAAAATGTGATAACTTTTTTTTTTTTTATGTAAAACAGTTGAACAATTTGTTTGAATTTGTTTGTATTTAGGTTCTTATAATATTTGTGTATTGGTATAGCTGACATAAGTGGATCTCGAGAATCATTAGCAACCCATGATTCAGGTGATTGCATAACATTAAAAATTTACCACTCATTTTTATTCCTATTGGTTGTTGTTTCGTGTTGAAGTTTTTTTTTTTTTTGCTTAGTGTGCCTTTTTTGTTTTGACGGTGTAATAAATGTTATTAGGTAAGCGTCGTCGGCTGGAATTTATGTGAAGGGATAAAAAAAAAAATGTTGAAAGTTCGTAAATGATTTGGCGAATCAAATCTCAGGTAGCTAGTGGGTATCAAATATTTAAATTGCAGCAGATCAATAAATTTGTGATGTCGCCCTGTAAATTCACTACTGTCTTTACTATCGTTTTGATTGTTACGTTTGTTTTATATTATTTTTAAATTGGTGTACATGCTTCATGCTTTTAATTCACTATTATTTTTAGAATCATATGTTAGGAATTTACACAATTATTCCAACAGGTAAATTTACTTAATTTAGCCGCTCTTCTTAAATTTATAGCTCAAATCAGTATCGATTTAATGTTTAGTTCTCTTAAAAATACACTTGAATATGAAATATTCGTACGTGTATCATTTAAATTTTTTGTTTATTATTAAATATTTTGCGATTACTTGGCATGGGATATTTTTTTGTTGTTGTCGGTTTTATTAGATATTTGAATTGGTTACCTTTTTAAGATGGTGAATGTGAAATTCCTGGTTCACTGCCTGGCACATGGGTGAATAGTTATGGACAACACGCTTTTACAACCGGTCGACGACATGTTTCCCAACCCAAATCTCGACCGAAAGGAATATCACAAACATTAAAGGTATTAGCATTTTTTTTATAGTTTGTGCATTGAGATAATTTTATAAATATAATTTCAAACAGTTGGGATATTTCGTTATTATTGTTAATTAATGAACATTTTTGAACAAATAATAATAAATTTATCGTTACGCAATTATTAAATTTGATGTAATTGTATTATTACATATTATGTGCTAATTTGTAGAGCTGGGAACAATGAAACATACATATTTTATGTGTGTTGTAATATACGTATACTTTCCATTCCATTTAAAACTCCAGATAGTAATTAGAGTAGTCTTGTTATTGAAATGATTGTATTTTGATTTATTAGTGTTTGATTGTGATTATTTATAGTGTATTTTGGTTTTTGTTTTAGCAACCAGGCAAATTGAATTTGAAGAATTTCTCCGTAGTGACCGAGGCGATCGCACGCATGAATGTTGGTGGTAAAGAATCTAGGGTTAGTAATACTTCGTTGGGACATGCACCTTTAGCAACACCTGAAGTTGTTGATTTAGGTTCAGAATACTCACAAGTAATAAACCGTGAACGCTCGCCAGAATGTGTTCTAAATAAAATGTTTCTTTTGTTTCTCTCTATAAAGGTGAAAGATATGGTGCAAAATGTTTACGGGCACGGCGATGCCGACTATATGTACACATTGGTGCAAGACGCCGTTAGCGGTAAAAGTAAACTACGACAACGTCGTGAAAAAGGACAGCTGTGTGAGTTATCGGGTATAGGTGTGTTCAGCATGTTGACTTGTTGATTTATATTATTTTGTTTCTGTGTTCCTATGTATATGCAGCTTACTCCGATACGGACAGCGAATGGAGTTCGTTGGAGCGTCGGCAACGCGCTGCCGAAGTCTACTGTAAGGTAAACCGCAAGTCGGGCACGCACAAACGACCCCGAAAGAAACGCACTGCAATCCCTGTACAACCACCACGAGTTCCGCAATTACAGAACTTCTCAGTACCGCCTAACGTCCATGCTGCTGTAAATGTCGAACAAGACACCGATAAAGCGAACGGTAACGCATGGTGTGCACAAATATATAATTTCAGTTATATAAATAAATCCATTTTATGTTTAGTTCCAACTGATTCGAATTCAGAGTCTAGTGAAGTGAGCGATGTGGAAGCATATCCAGGTACTCATGATAGCCGTATGCGATTCCAAAAGCGCACGTTTAGCTTGAAAAAACGAGCACCAATACCGGCCAGTGTTTCAATTCCACCCGAACTACATAATGCGCACAATTTAAATATACAATTAAATTCCTCTGATATGTTCCCAAGTATGTTAATCACATCACAACTCCATAGATTCCATAACTCATTCATATTTGTGTTTAGGTAAGTTAAATTCATATGGAAATATCCACGATGACGAGTCCAGTCTGGATGTGTCCTCACCACGCGATAATAGTTCACCGATGGTAATTTAACGCTATGCGTTTTTTTTTTGAAACGTATCATCATATTTTGTTTTTTTTTAGTTCGGTGTGTTACCAAAGCTAAAAGAAGTAGATCGTGAGAAACTGGCGCGTAAGAAAGACAAGCAAAAAGCTAAAGATGATGAGAAGCAAGAAAAACGTCGTCTTAAAGAAGAGAAACTTCGCAAAGTTGGGGAGAAGGGTCGCGAACGTGAGAAGAAGAAGCAGAAACATAAGCAGAAATGTGTTCCATCCAGTGGGGCCCAATTGAAGATCGCCGATTTTATACAATCGGAAAAGAACTATGTGCCATTGTTCTTGGAAAAGTGTGTGAAATTTATTGAGAGTGAAGGTTTGGATTCGGAGGGGTTGTACAGAGTTCCTGGAAATCGAGCTCATGTTGATCTGTTATTCCAAAAGTTTGATGAAGGTATTTTTTATTTCAATAAGCGATTCGTGCAAACTTATAAATGTTTTTTTTTAAATTATTTTGTAGATCCAAACGTTAGAATACATGAGCTGGACGTGCCGGTGAATGCAGTCGCGACTGCGTTGAAGGACTTTTTCTCCAAGCGACTACCACCGTTGTTCGAGGAGGATATTATGGCCGAATTGGAAGACATTGCCGGTGAAATATTATATTTTTAAGTCGTAGCATGTTTAATAATATTCAATTTAGGTTGCTTCACAGGAACACGCATGAAGCCAATGTCGACTACCAGTGGTAATTTAGAAGTGAAAACAGATCGAAGTTGTCGTTTATTGGCACTTCGAACCATGCTCAGTAAATTACCACCGGTGAATTTCCAAGTCCTCAAGTTTATATTCCAACATTTTGTACGGTATGTACTTTTTCTAAAGTTCTTATGAATAAGGATTCTTTTCAGTATTGATATTTTGCGTTTGTTATAGAGTGGCAGAGAATTCAAAACTAAACAGCATGGATAGCAAGAACCTAGCAATTTGCTGGTGGCCAACCCTATTACCGATTGAATTCAGTGACATGGGCCGTTTCGAACAAATGCGACCATTCTTGGAGGACATAGTACAAACGATGATCGATCAATATCCATTCCTATTCTGCGGTAAAGAGGCGTTCGTAATGGTGTAAACATTCCAAGATCAGTGCGAAGAAAGAGAGAAAAGTAAACAAGTGGGTGGTATGTATTGTTTTTTTGTTTTTTGTTTGTTTACTCAACAACCCCATATACTTTTTGATTCACCGTGTAAGACGACGAGGCAGAAGACAACAATAGTGATTTCTCATCATTTTTAACAACAACAACAACAACAATATCTGGTCATTGTGCATAGGAGTTATTGTGTTTGTCGGTCGCCATTTTGGTTGTTCATTTTCACGTGTGTGTATTTGTGTTGTGTGCGTGCGTGGGTGGCAGGATGGGTGCAAGAGAAGGCCTTGATTTATGTTATAATTTTTTTTGTATAAACTCTTTTATGTAATAGCGTTTAAACATTTATACGGTTTCAACACAATAAAGTAAACATGATGCATGGGGGTAAGAAGAAAATACAATGTTAATATGTAAGATTTATATCGAATGTTTGCTATGTATTTGCCAACGTAGTATTTAAATTAATTATACTTCTTTTGTGTTGTCCTTTTTTTTGTTCAATTGTGATGATCGTTGCAGCGTGAACAATTACGCTGTTTTTTTTTTTTATTTTTTATTGAGAAAAGTCTTTTCTTATGATTAGGAATTATATATTATTAATTATACAATTTTACATAAACATTTGCTTATTCATTGTGTACATGTTTTATCATTGCATTGCATATACAATTAAGTGTATGTGTATTTACTACTACTACTATTACTACGGACACAAAAGTTCCGAAAAAAAATTACTATAATGTGTGATTGATCAATTTTTGCTTGCATGTAAACAAATAGATTTCAATGTTTTTCGAACACTGAATATTTTCAGGTAGTCAAGTCAGTATGTGTCAAGTATTCGCTAAGTGAATTATCACAACCATTTGTGTCTCGACGGTTCTTCACACATTTCTTTCCAATCCATTTTATAATTGCCGGTTTTTTTTTTTTTTGGCGTTGGTTTCACCCAACGAAACTAAACATTTCATAGTATTTCGTTTATTTATAGAACTAAAGTTTGATGGAATATTGGACACTTAAATTAGATTTGAATGTTTTGTTTTGAACAAAAAATATATTTCGAGATTCAAAAGGTTCAGAAATAGAACAGCAATTAGCATCATCGCATAAAGGGTAATTCGCTTAACAAATTTAACTTATATAAATATAAAATTATTACAAAAACAATTAAACAGTACCTCTGCCTGAATCGGTAATAATAACGAACAGTAGAATTTTGTGAACAAATTCATATCGTTGTTTTTTATTGCCAAAAAAAATGCTTTTTTTTTTTTGGGGCAAGTAGAACTTTTTTTCAAATGCATACTTTTAATTTTCGTTGTGATTTTGTACAGAATGTCCGAACAATTCTTGTATCATTCTCTCATAACTAATTATTATGAGTAAAAACGAAAAACGTAATAACATTTTTGAGTCATTTTTCAGTGTTTATATAATGAAGAAAATAAAAAACGATGTTGATGATTTTTGTAGCGATTTGTCTGCTGAAATGTTGTTAACGCATAATGCACAAATCTCTGAACTGTTAATATGTAATTACTTATTAAATTCACTGTATTTTCATGAGCACTTTTTTTTGTTTTTAATGGAAATGTGCAACATTTTGTTTTTAGCCTAATTATTTCCTTAAGTATGCTTACAATTCGGAGCTATTCTCATTACATAAGATTGCTAAACAATCTAGTCAACCAAATATATACGTTTGAGATTTTGTTTTTAAATTTGTTTGTTTTTAATTGTTCCTATCTTAAAGATTTCGAACATTTTTTTTATACAGAATAGCTCTGATTTTTTTTTACGGTTCAAATAATTCGAGATGTATTAATTGTGTTTAAGATAATTTAGCTTGTATATTTTTTCATTTTATATTTATATAAAGATTATTTAAAAACACTGTGTCAAGTATGCCATACATATACAAAAAACAAAACAAAAAAAAATCGCTATATGAGTTTTTATATTTTTATTATAATTATTAATATTATCGTGCACAAATACATATATACATATATACAGATGTTTCGTCATATTTAAAAAAAAAAACACCATAAATAAAAATATACTTCATTTACAGGTATTCAAAAAAATTGCCAGAAATATGCTCTTTTCGCAAACGTAACTGCCTACCTCAAATACGTTTTCAAATCTTAATAATACCCTTTTGATATAGAGATTCTGAAATTTCATTTATACAAATTTGATTAAAATAAATAATAATTGTGTACTAATTGATGAAATCAAACATATGAATATGTCAAAATTAACTTGGGAAAAGAGTTATATTTCTGGTAAACACAAAAAAATGTACGTATATTACGAATTTGTTCAATTTTTAGACGTATTTCTATTTCATTTATGTTGCTGTGAAACATTTAAAAAATGGATTATATTTTAAACATTGTCTATGACTTAAAATTAATAAGGAACATTTTTATAGATCGCAATTCTAAACATTTCATAAGGATTTTAAAAACAAAATGTTTATCTAAAGTGTCAGCATCATAGATGAAATTTTAAGGAAATAATAATTAAAACTAATACGAAATTCAAGCCGTCTTAAAAGTATTTGTAGTCTGGATTTTATAAGTGAAAGTTAAAAAAAAAACGTTTTAATTTCTACAATTTATGACAGTAGTGAGTATGTTTTGAATTCAACCAGACTGAAGTATATTTACAAAAGCTTTTTGCCTGGCTACAGCGGCTTAGCATACAAGTGTGATTTGTATATAATAATGTGAACAATCATTTGTGCATTTTCTCATGTTTTTTTTTTTTTTTTTTCGAAAACTATTACTACTGCAAGACCCATGTGAACAAATAGTTTCATTTCATTTTCTGTTTGTAGACTATCCAGTTTATTATACTATACATGTAAAATATGTGGATATCTGCGTAAATATGTATGTATATGATTTTCTGGGTTTAAAATGAAGTTTGTAACCCAGATCGGTGGGTTAAGTACTCTGTTTTTTGTAAGGAAAATTTGTAACAATATTTATTAACAGCCTAATAATTATTGTATGCTAGAAAAACTCATTGTTTTATTATATAAACATCACTGCAATTGCATGGACATTAATGGTTTGGTTCGGGCAGCAATTATTAGAAACATGCGCACATACATATGCGCATGCTCTTTGAGATTGCTGGTCGAATCACGCTTCTAATAAACTCTTTTAATACCTATACCATAATTTACACGAATTATCTTTACAACCGCTCAGTATTTTCTTCCCGCATTGACTGTAAACGCCAATGAATACAGCGTCCTCATGTGCAAGTGTGTCGTAAGTTAATTTCGTTGTTGCCAAATTCCAAATGCGAATTGTTCGGTCGTCGGAACATGTCATCATTTCATCGTTCACCGGATTGAAGCACACCTTCGTTATAGCCTTTCGATGACCATGCAATTCCCGCACGCGGGAAGATTCATTTGCGAAATCCCAAACGTATGCGGTGCCGTTTGTATTACATGCACCAATCAACGATCCCTTCAAATCAATATCTAATACCTAACAAATAATTTCAATGATTACAGGAGGCGTTAAGGGACACCTGGTGGCGTTTTGCTCGAAAATACCTCCGACATATTACCCGGGAATATTTTATAATATTTCATTTGCCTTAAATCCCATAAAAACACACGTCCATCAAAGGACCCAGACGCAAGCATTGTACCTTCGTTATTTATTTTACAGCTACTTATTTCAGCCTGATGACCGCATAGAACTTTCACACAACTTAAAAACAAAAGCAAGTATAATTTTTCAAACAAATTCAATGACTGTACATATAAAAAAAAAGTACTACAATTAAAACTTTCCCCCATTGACATACTATTTGATTGCCAATTAATTGTCCACATCTCTAACTTCTACAATTGAACCTAATTGATTTTAAATATCAATGAGGTAAAATGTTTTTATTGTCGCATTTTATTATACATACGAGCCATCACGAGGGTCCCAAACTCGTATTGTTTTATCGAAACTCCCGGTGACGATATATTTGCCGTTTTCATCAATTTGTAAAGATATTATGTCTTTCACATGTCCCGTTAATATTTGTAACTCTTGTGCGGTTTCCGTTTGGAAAATACGCGCCGTTGTATCCGTGGACGCGGTGACAATTATCTCATCTTTGGGTAAAAATTGGGCAAGTACTACCTCACTAGTATGACCCCAAAACGTTTGGTCACAATTACCCGAACTGGTATCCCACAGTTTTGCAGTACCATCGAAAGACCCTGTTAATATTTTATTGCTGAAAAATAATTTAGGAAAATGACTTATTTATTGTAATTCTGAAACTAAATTACCCATTTTTATTAAAAGTTACACTAAAAACAACATTTTTATGCCCTTCTAAACATTGTAATTCCGATCCGGATGCAACATCCCATATTTTTGCACTTCTATCATAACTTCCTGTAGCACACCTGATAATTTAAATATTTTAGAAAATAATAATAAATCGTGCTTAACAATTACCGATCGCCATTGTTATTAATTGCTACATTAGTTATAGGTAATACATGAACTAATGATTGATTATTACTACTATATTTAGTTTTCTCTCTCAATTTCCCTTGTATTTTCGTAATGGCATTGTGTATAGTGTCCCAATGGGAGTTCATATTGAGGATTTCTTTCTGGATTATTTTGTTTGTAAGATCGCCGATATTTGTACTATGAACATAAATGATTAAATATTTTGTGTAAATAAATAATAATCCATCATACTTTTCATTTAATTCAGTTAGATTAATATGTTTTATTATATCTTGATCATTTTCGACATATACAAGACCTAGTCCTGGAAATAATAATTATGAGTCGTATTGTGTTTTGAGAAAATATTTTTTTATACCTGGTGGTTGATAAACAAGTAATATTTTTTTTAAAACCATTTATGTGTGGAGTAATTTATGGATTTGTCGGAAATCAACAATGATATCCGTTTCCATAGCGTTGGGAAAGCGTTCAAAGCTTTCGTTACTAGATGGCGGTAGAATACTTTGAAAAAGTATAGTTTCGTGATAATCTGTAGGTGTTGCAATGTATAGGTGTAGGTAACTGGTGTACATATGTGTGGCAGTTCGTACATACATCAGCAAGTGCATAGATATGATTGAAGTTTGATATCAATAGGAAATTATTTCGGATGGGATTTTTAGAATCGTTCGACATGTATATAGAGGTCTAATGGAGTTTCCATGTTACAGTATGCAAATGTAAGCATCAACAGGTGAATGTTACATTACATACAGACTGCACATTAGATGGTATCGGTAGCTGGCTTTGTGCACGCGGGACATAGATAGGCATCTCGTGAATTGACATCAAGCATATTAATTTTTTTTCTCAAACGATTGTAAGCCGCCCGAAACTGATTTATATCGCTAATAAAAAATTCGTATCTAACTATAGAAATTGAACTCTATATATGGAGAGCAATTTATATGAATAGCACTTTCCTAAAAATATTTATTTTTGGGGAAATAAGTTTTCGAAGTAATCTGAGACAATGTGTCTAATTGTTAATTTCATTGAGCACGCAGAACTGTTATGCTTTACTTAAGAAATAAATTACTTGATGGTCTTACGACTTGTGTTTGGCACATAACATTTCAACAACTTTTGATGTTGTTCAAGATAAAGAACTTTCGCAAATTGCCCATCGGCGAGGACCTCAAAGAATGTTTACTAATCCATTTCATTAAACCTTTGCATGGTATGCTACATCCGGAACAAAATTGAATCAATTTTGAAACAATTTTAAATTAATTTATACACAATTTGAATTATTGTTGCATTGAAAATAACTAGAATATATTATTCATTTAATTTTTTTCGTGCAAATTAATTACAATTTTTAAATATTCGATTTTCAATACAATTTTTTATTTGATACGCATTCCTTTAAACCTTGAATGATAAGGCGCTGCTCTTTGAACTGCCAATAGACTGCATTTTCTGAAATAATTAAATAAAATCTATTAGTTCAAATCATATTTGCATAAATTGTAAACTAATGGACACAAAATAAATAAAGTAACTTAAGTAATATAAATAATTTTATTGTCTTCATTCAATTATTGTTTTACAATATATCTAATGAGTCTGAATTAAAAAATACCAATAGTCGTGGGGTCTTAAAATAGAATTTATATAAAATTAAGTAAGAATTTCTCCGCTCGACCGATAAAACTTTAAATTTCTATAAACATATTCTCGAGAGTGGAAACGCCACCGAAGAAACTCTACTCAAAGTGCAGTGAAACGATGAAATTCTTTCACAATTTTTGAATATCCATACGAACGGAATTTTATGCGAAATCACATAAATATACTTTTGGGGTGTTATTGTACAACATTCCACTCGATTGCCTAAAATTTATGTTGAATCATTTGTCAAAACCGACTCGAATAATATTTGAAAGACGAGTGTTCGTTACACAAATATTTGCCGTGACTAATACAGTTGCAAAAGAAAAAGTGGACTGATTTTGATCGTCGAAGAAACCCGAAATGTAACGAGTGAATAAGTATTCTTCTTTGAGACACGTATTTTTTTTTTTTTGGGGGGTTAGTTTCAGATGAAGTCCACGAGCGGAGCAGAGTACCACTCAAAAACATAAAAATTATTTTCATGTAGCGCTGCGTTTGAAATTTATACGTAATGAGAGTGGTTATGAAAAAGTTTTAATGGGTGCTTTTAGATTTTAATTGTCTCCTTATTATTTTTCTTTTGAGATTTAATGTCGAGTTGAAATTAATTTGTCTACTGTTGTTTGCGACTGCTGACGTGGACACTTCGTTACCATTTCAAGGCGAAAAACTAAAAAAAAAAAAAAAAAACACAGAAAACAAAATTATAATATTAAATTTTTGAAATCTTTGTGTTGTGTGTTAATGCTTTCACAAGCTTCACTTTCTCTTTTATTTTTCGAGCATAAAAGAAAACGCAATTATAAAATTATCTTTTTACTAAATAGAATAATGTATTTAATAAAGAAAATAAATCAATAGTTTAATAAATAATTTATCTTATATTAATTATTATAAATATCTGTAGTTCTATAAAGTTTTGAATTTGCAACAAAATATATTTCAGAATAGTTTATTTTTATTCCATATACACCTTGAGTTTAATTTTTGCGCATGCTTTTTTTCTAAATTACTTATTTGTTATAAATGTATGGATTTGATAAACAACTAATATGAAATACAAGGGATGTAAAAGAAGTAATGAAGAAGCACCTTACAAAGACACCACGCGAACACAAATAAAGATATATGTATGTATAACGGTACCAATACCGTACTGAAGCGAACAACAAACCTCTTTAGTGGCAGAGGGCTGAGGTGGTGTGTGAGGAGTAAAAGTTTTAAGCACGCAACACCAACGAGAAAGGATAATAATTCAGTTAGCAAAAGAAGAAGGACCCAACCATCCACACTAAGACAAAGCAGGGACTAGAGTAACGGGGAATGGAAAGGAGTGTTGAACGTACGTAATTTAATGTGTGTACCGACAGGCAGACGAAAGCAGAAAAAAGAGATAAAGTTTGAACAGATTTTCGAACCATGTTATTCCCTTTTTATCCTTGTGTGTAGTTACTTTTAAACAGATAAGTATATTTAATTAGTTGAATAATACACAATGTAAAATAAATGTACAGTTTTTTTTGAAATAAAAATAAATCTCTTTGTGTTTAACAATACAAATAAGCTATATTAGTGGAAAAGAATAATCTTAGAGTCGTCGAAAAGGGCCAGGACGTGCCTGGGGGTGAGATCGTCTGAGTGCGCCGTCTGGTGATGCTCGCTCACTGAAACCAAAGAGGGGACAAACGAGTTAAGTAAAGGGGATAAGAGAGTTTAATTTTCTCTAAGATTTCATCACCATAAATCTAATATCAATTTGGCCATTTTCCACAACATATTTTTCTTTTCGTTTCACGTAGAAAAGTAGCCGAGTTAAGAGCGTGGAACTTCGAGAGGTAGAGGATAGAACAAGATGAACGAAAAGGAAAGAAGTAGTAAAAAAAAAAAAGTTTAGTGAAATGAATCGGGACAAGGACAAACTCACCTAAGTGAAAAAACATCGTATATATATGCCGTACATTTACCCAAAAGAAAACATGTTTACATTATATTTCGTGTTTGTTATGTGAGAAATATGTCTAATGTTTTTGAGTTCTTCAACCCAAACATATAGTTTTATTACCAACTTTTTCATATATCAAACGTTTACCGTCTACATCAAATAAAGAATCTAAAAGCATGAGTTTAATCAACAAATATGTTTTTTAATAATTATTGCGCATTAAATACTGGGAAACTAACTTAAATTATAAATAATTTAGTTTGCAAAATTGACTTCTTAATACTAATTATATATTTTACGTACAAAAAGTAAATAAGTTCTACGAAAGTGCAGAGTTTGTACATTTAATTTATAGAACTTCTACGTGCCAGACAAAGACAAAAATTGTGAAAATGTCGAATGGCAATTCGTAAACGTTCATTTCACTCAACCTGATTTTTGTTTGTTTAATAAATAATTCTTACAAATTTATCGAACTAAACTGAATACTTTTATTAATTTGAACTATTTGGGTAAAGATACTTAAAAATCATTTAAATTTGTTTAATATTGCTTTTTCAAATGACGGTTTGATTATTTTAAAAAATGTATGGATAAATCTATAAATCATAATTTTCCAACAAATATTTAAAGCAATTTACGCAACGAAATTTGTTCCTGCTTAAAAGAATTTTGCGTAAACGTATTTCATGCGTCATTCTCATGTCGTTCAATCAGTTTTTTTATATCTCGTTTTACCCATGTACCTATCTTTGTGATTTCTAGAACGTACATAATTTATAGGTTTCATTTATAAGCACGAATAAAATCATTTGCCTGGCTCGTAATTTTCTTTTGAACATATTAAACTCAAATTTGTATAAAGTACTAGCGAATGAACACTAAAATAAATAAATAATAATTTCGCTATCAAGTAAAATAAATAAAAACTGTTTAGTTCGTTCACTAACATGTTCGGTTAGCGGGGTTTCATATGTTATTTGAATTTCTGACGCATGTATGTATTACTGAATAAATATATTTTCTTGGCGTATTTTTGCATTATGAAATGTTGTGTTTTCGTTTAAATTTTAAACTGTTGCGTAAAGTAAAACACAAGAAAGCGATTATATTGTAAATGTTTGAACTTTGCATAAATGTATAACAATTCTTTATTTTCTGTATAAATATAAAATAACAATGTATTTTGAATTTTCTTGTACAAGTAAAAATAGAACTGATATATATGTGTATATATATAAAAAAAAAAGTCATATAGGATTGGTGTTATACAGAATTATATATCAACAACATCATGCAGATATCAGTTATGCAAATTTTTCGGCGGGCGTTGATGGTTTGATATTGGTTAGACTTGACTGTCGACCGTGGGACAAGTGTACAGCTGTTCGGATTCGATTCTCCGCTTAAGTGATTCTGTCGGATTTGAAAATCAATTCTCCTTCCACTTCTAATAAATACCTAACTCGAACTTATACATGTAAATTTTGATGAACAAATTAGCGAATCAAACAATTATGCATTCGAATATTTAAAAATATAGCTATTTTAGATACGTGAATTAAAATTGATGCAAGAACTGTTGTTCGATATGTCAATACACTATTGAGTTGTATGACAAGCTTTATATTCAGGCCTTTCATATCTTTACAGATTATAAGAACATTAGGTGGCTAATCTAAATATAAATGAAAGCTAATAAAACGCGGATGAATAAAAATCGATTTTACGGCAATTTTATTCACAAAACGATTACGAAATCTCCATCCGACAACCGACACATTATATTCAAGCATAATAATAACGTCAGTAATTAATTTGTTTCGGCTACAATACATATCTAGACTAAAGTAGCGGTGGGAACCTTGGCATATACAATTAGCAATTATATTTTCATTATAATAAATTGTTGAAGGATATAGAGAGTTTGGGTTTGAAACAATAACAACAACGACGCTCGCAAAGTTGAAGGAGAAATTGTGTGAGATGGAGGGAGCAATATGGACGTCAGTTGTCGGTTTAAGCAAAGGTATAATAATCTGAGAGGGGAAATCATTACCGTTCTATGGGTCTGTGTTGCCACATCCGTTATTCGGAGGGGCGGACAATGATGGGTGGTGGGGCTTCTAGAGGAACGCATACACCGTATATAAACAAAGGCGTCGCATCGTTTTACTCCTGTCCGGACTTGTGACAAGGCGCCGTTTCCCGTCGCCTTCCATCAAGGTACACGAGCTGGGACGTTCACACAAGTTATATTATTATTATTATTATTATAAGCTAGCATATTAAGACAAGACCTTTTCGTGACAAATTTATAATAATTTTTTCTTGAAATAAAAATAAATGTCATAAATGAATTTTTTATGAACATCATCGTAGTATTGATACGTGGTATCACTTTAAGCGACCGACTTAAGTAAGTTGACGGTACGTTACCGCTACCGCTACGAACGTGCTTGTGAACGGTAACGTTACTGTTGCCGCAAGCCACTAACCGATACTGTTTTAACTCGCGCACTTCCATCGGTTATTAGATATGTCCATTAATTTAAATTAAGTTTCGTATATAACGACGTTTATTGCACCTCCGATAACGCTTTTCTATCAGATTATTATTTGCCTTTCAGTTTCACACAATTGCCGCATTTAAATACTAAATACTACTTTTAATTTCTTCTTTGTTCGAAAATTAAATGTATAAATTACCAAAGCTAAAACGTTCACTTTTATTCAAATGTCTACTGCTTTCTATAGAAACTTAATTGATATTGAATTTTTATTAATTATAATTTATGCTACAGTTTCATTCATACAAATATTTACAATAAATGTATTTAATATTGTTCACGTCGAAGAGGTCATAAGTGTTGTTTTTTTGTTGTTGCATATAATTGAATAATGACGAAATTTTTTTTATTGATATTAAACTTGTTAAATATCACAGTTACATATTCATCCAACATCAATATGAAAAACATGTTTCCAAAATCGAACACTAGTGTTCCAAGACCAATGATTTTCCCTCCCGTTACCGCGCCCCACCGTCCTTTTTGATTAGCAACAATCTCAACATCGTTTCGCGTATA
Source organism: Nebria salina (assembly GCA_944039245.1). Taxonomy (NCBI): domain Eukaryota; kingdom Metazoa; phylum Arthropoda; class Insecta; order Coleoptera; family Carabidae; genus Nebria; species Nebria salina. The sequence continues at coordinate 1,461,944 of OX063288.1, read as the reverse complement.
AAACTAAGATGAAGACAAGACGGCGGCGCCTAGCCATCTTCATTGGGAACGAATTGACAATAAGAAGGGATAGGGAGAAGGAAACATTGGATAAAGACAGCATATTGTAGGCATGCTTTGGGGGGGGGGGGGGGTTGTAGGGAATGTGTGTAAATGACAAAGAAAGACAACAACAAGCAAGGAACAAACAACTAAATACTACATTGGGCGGAAGGGGCTATTCCCACTTCTATTTCTAGCGTGTTTGGCTGCCCCGTGGAGAGGAAAGACTCGGTTGACAAGACCGTTAATCCTATTAGTTTGAAGAGAGAAAATTTCCACCCTTCGCCGCATGGAAAGTGTATAAAATAGTAAATGCGACCTTTAATATCTAGTTTCCTTTTCGTCTCTTATTCTTGTATTCATTCGTGTGTATTAGGGACGAAGAACGGGAGGAAATTAGAGTCGGGGAAACTGGGATGAATAAAACAATGAAAGCACGTCCATGGAACTCTTTGATTAGGTACACATTTATCAGGAATACTCGAACAAATATTCAATATTATACAGCCAATTTTTTTTTTGTTGTACAATCCTCCTGAACATAGGCATGATTTGAATTATAATCAATGTTAATATTTTCCATAAATATACACGTACTACTTTATTAGTGACTCTTGTAAAAATATTACCGATAAAAAACAGTTTTTTTTAAAAAACACTGACCATAACTTCTATAGCCATATCCATCTTAATATAATTCTCATAAACCGAGTAATTTTAAGTTATCTCATAAATAGATGTATTAAAAATAAAAAAATTTGAAAACAAAAGTTTTCTAAAAAAGTACATTCTTTTTCCAAATGTGTATATTTCCTATCTAAACTAAGAAATTCCAGAGTAAGATATTTTGTGAAAATAATTTTAGTTTTCCAACCACATTGTGTAATTGTGTTACATTTTAAAGTAACCAATTGTCAAGCTACTTGTTATTTCCTTAAACAAGACATTATTAATAGTTTATAATGAAGGTAATGGGGGTTGGTAATTACATACATTATTAAACAAACCACTAAGCTAACATGCAATGTATAATTCCGTAAAGAGAGGATACTACCGGATCAAATATATAGCATATCTATGTATGTATGTACATACAAATATAGACATATCTAATGCATAAGTACTATATTATCGAGAGTAATTGGATGTAGCTATGTTTACATTTGATTTGCGATTATCATATAAAATTCGTCATATTGATTGGAGGTTTTATGTTGTTGTATATTATTATTATTATTATAAATAAATATTAGATATTTGTTTTGGATTTGAAATCATTAGTGTGCTATTTGGTGGAGTTGCTATTTTACATAAATGAGTTTAGAGTTGAATGGCGAAAAACATATTTAGCAAAATATTTTTCGAAAAAAAAAAAAAAAATAACCGTATGAATAAAGAAATTTGCGACAGTAATTGTACACTGTAAAGTGATCAATGTTTGAAACAAAATTAAATAATAATGAAGAGCAAAAACGAAATAATTGCCAGCGTAGGTACACAAATTGCATGCTATATATAGGTAGGGAATATTTTCCAAAAATATCCGATTACTTTCATGTAGTTAATTCAATTCTACTTGTCACATATACGCGAAGCGTTCAGATTCGAAAATATGCTATTGTGTTTATTGTGCGTGTATATATGCAAGCAAAAGCACGCCGCAACGACCCGAACCCCAAAACCATACATACACAGTTACAGTAGAACAGTTATCGGTTGCTGGCGAACAAATTCATCACAATGCCCGGCCTCCGAAACAATTTCAATTTATGTGAAAATTTCCTCTTCAAATACTAAATTATTAACACTGCTAACCGTAACCGCACAACTGAATACTGCGAATACTGTTTCGCATATTTTTAACCGACAAACATTGTGTTTATTATTGAATAACTTTCAATTCTTATATTTGAACTTATTATAATTAGGGTAAGGTTGCTCAAGTCGTACCCCATAAGGGAAAAAGCGTATAAAACCTAGGATTTATCAAATAAATAAAAATAAAATGTGTTGTTCACTACCTGCACTAATATTGTAGTTATTTATTATAAAGAAAATTAAAAATCTATATTCTTTCACGTAAAATATACCAAATCTTTAAAAAGTTACATCGGTACGACTAAAGAAACCGGTTTCCTAAGTCGTACCACCTATAGCCAAAGTCGTACCTAAGGATTAAATTAAGCAACAAATGAATGAAAATTTATTTTTTATTAATAAGTTTATTAGATACATAATCAAACATCACATATATATTTTTTTTGTTCTTTTATCAACTCCAGCGCATAAATCGTGAGCACATAATTTTCATTTCAAGCAATTTATCATGTTTCCTCTTGATCTACTCCACAAATAAAACAAAACCAATTATTTTTCTTCTTTTTAATTTTTAATACCATTCCTTTTTATTAATTACTGCATTTCTTTTATTTGGTTATTAAAACATTTGGTTGACTCAGATATATATTTCATTTTGGTTGTATGCGCGGTTGTCTGCGCAGTTCGTTCAGAACTCGTGTGGTACGATTTAAGCACTGGTACGACTTGAGCAACCTTACCCTATATATAAAATAAAATAATAATCATATTTACGATTAAATCAATTAAAACCCAAAATGAAAAATACTTTCTGATACTGTGAGATTAAATTGATTAAAATGTTACTTTACAAGATTGAAGATTTAGTTGAAGCGTTAAACCGTAAATTGCTTCAAGTCTATATTTATGCAATGATAGTTTGTGGTAAATTGTGAAGAGCATAAAGTTTTGCGAATGAATTAAATGTTCTAACGAATGAATGAGACTGTAAGATTAATGTAATGTACCTTGGTGGAAAGTAATAAAAAAAAACGTGTAATGATAATAATGTAATATGAAAAATATGGATTTATGCATGAAATGAAAATGTTCACGCGCGCGTGTAATTTTTTAAACAGTTGATTAACGATAAACTAATCAAGGCAGAGAGGCCTGTCTAACCTGGGCAAAATTTCAGAATTACAAATGCGCGTTTAATGCAAACACCGCAGGCGATTTATGTTCGAGCAACCATACTTCATTGCCTTATTTGAATATTGTTTTGGGGGTATAAATTATGCGCCTTGTTGAACATTCTTGAAAAGCGTCATGTGTTTATTAACGTAAGTTTAAAAAATTAAACCAAAAAAAATTGTTATACAACGTTGAACATATCCCTACAGTGTACACGCAAATTATAATAAAACACAAAAGTTTGCCGCACTTATTACATAACTTTAAATGAAATTAACAGTTTCGTTTAAGTAGATAAACTTTTATTGATTTTATAATAAATATAAAATATACGAAAGAAAGTTTTGTATATGTATGCCATTGTTACTGGGTCAAATTCGTACTTGCGAGATAAAATATTCAAACACTTTTGAAATATGTGCAACTTACACCAAAGTACAGTTGTCTACACTATTAGATATGTCGTAATATTTTGATTTCGCACGGGCTTGCGATTTTTGAAATGAAAACACCCACACACTTACGCTCAATATTCGACGTGGAAGTTCTAAAGAAAAAGTTCTGGGAAGAATATATACCTGTTTCTAACAAGAGCACGCTAATTCCTCTCGCATTCCGACCGTCTTATCTGCTAACTAAGGATTATAGCTTTACGTCTGGTGGCTGCTGCTTCGAGCTAGAGTTACTAGAATGAATTTAGTGCGCCAGATATGTCAATACGAAGAAGAAACCCATGTTATCTGTAATGTTCCATCTTAGATGTAACCTTTAATAGGACCACAATTAACTTTAGGATAATGTTCTATTTAGTGGGAGTTTCACTTCTGGTGATACTTGGGACACTTTTTCCATTTGTAAGTTAATACAAATAGAGTAATATGTACTACGTTCATTAGTTGATCAATATGTGCGCGTCTAGTTTTTGTATTCAAAATGACAAATATAAACGTAATTGATGTTTGGAAAAGCTGCTTTTAAAATCGTGTTGGAAGAGGAGTAATGCGAGTGGTTGTCGCGGTTGAAAAAGTGATAAAGATAATATCATTTCTTTTTAGATTTAAAACAATGTAAATAGTAAAAAAACTAGCTGAAAACGTAATGGCAACAAAAATGTTGTTTAAGTTATAATAGAATTTATAACTGGCACAAGAGTTGAAAGTAATTATATTTTTTATCTGTCATTTTACATAATTTCAAAACAAAGAATAAAAAAGTAAAACAAAATGCGGGTAAGTTGAAGAAAACAAGGATAAACATTATGTTATATCTTTGTCAGCAGATTAAAGAAAAATATAATTTGCACATTTTTCCTTCAAGTTTAACTGAAAAAGTATTGCATCCTAGGAAAAATTAATTAAAAACTAAATTTAAAATTCCACCATAAATCTCGGTTATAATTTATTGTTCTTTATTTACCTGCCGGTGCGACCTCCAACCACGCCTTCCTTCTTAACTCGAACTCGCTCACACTTCAAAAAACCGGACTTTTAACAAAACCGCAGTGTGCGCGAACTCGAAATTTCCCAAATACCGAACACGGTCAAGATGTTACTTATTACATTTGCTCCACGACGTCCCATGTCCCCCCAACAACAATTCTCAGCACTGGCGATTAAAATAATTTCATGAACTATTTTACGCCAGACAATGATTGTGTTTGTGCAACTGTGTTCACTATACAACATAACGAACTCAACTCTAATGTAATGTAATGTAACGTAAACGTAAAGGTATATCGCCGGAATTGAAAAGGGTCGGCCAGGTATTTACGCGAATGAGTCTAGGTATAGGGTGCGATATCACTGGTAGATCACAATGAAAATACCATCGCCATACGTGAGGGTAGATAGTGTTGATATGTGTATGTGTGTGTGTGTCTGTGTGTGTGTGTGTCGTCCAACAATCGTTGGTGACAATCTCTATGGCATCAACGCGTTGGATTTAAACGTGTCCGCACGTGAACAACGTTCACTGGTCATCACCACATAACCATCATTCCCCCAATTCGGTGGTCGACATTCGAACGTTAGTAAAGGTTGAACAACCAGAGTCACTGCTCATCGTGGCGCAGTAGTAAGGATGCGCGCGCTTGAACGGATACAAAATTGAAATTGTACTCTAAACCAATTTGCATACATTTAACTTAATTGGAAACCAATTGGGAATTCAATCAAGGAACTCAGTGCCACGGTGCACACAGTACTCCAGAGAGGAGCATCTGTTCAGTGCGCGCGACTGAGAACCCCTCATCACATCACATCGTGGCGCTACTGCTAGTCGGTCGGTGAAAAGACGAAGCATTGCATTGCACACTGGAATAATTCGGTAAGTTGACCTCTGTCTATCCTTTTTCTTCATTCCTTCATTACCTATCTATCTATCTATCTAGTTCACTTTCTCATTTGCGCTCTTGTTGTTGTTGTTGTTGTCTGTTCCATGAAATGAGCGATGCTGACGATATATACGTGCACCGTGGATTTGCACTAAGGCGAATATGTCACGCGACTCTCAGACATGACAGATTTCATTCGCAATTTGTTTCCGAATTGGTTTCGGTTTGAGGAACTCATTATAATCACATAAAATAAAATTACATCTCACGGTTTCAACTGAAATTAAACGGAAATCCATCTTCGGATAGTCTCACTCTGTTTTGCTTTTGAATACATCTGATAGATACATGTATAAATATCTTCGTCGTTTATACTCATCTCGAAATGAGTAAAAAGTTTCTTTATTTATTTTTTTTTTTATTATCACTGGAAGACCTTCGAACATTTAACAAACTTAGTAAACATTTTCGCGTTCGGAATTGATGTCACAAGATAAAATTACGACGTCGAAAACTGTGAATAATAATTAAGATGAAGATTGTTTTAAATTAGGAATGTGAACATGTACAAATCATCGTGCCAGCTTCAGTTCCACCTCCAGCTCCAGCTCCAACTCCAGTTCCAACCCCAGCCCCAGCACCAGCCCCAGCCCCAGCGTTCTCTTGACGTTAACGAAATTAAATGTCTGATGCTTACGACTCGGAGACCTTTCGTCCAATATTGTAATTAGGCGTGAATGTGTGCGCAAACATACATATCGAGTGTATGATGTATTCGTTAGTATGTGTGTGTGTGGACAAGTCGTTGTGTTAGTATTTGCATTTGTGCACCGTGCACGATCGACAAATGAAATTATCTTCGTTTCGTTTCGTTTTTGGCGCTGGTGCCGGTGTTCTCGTCTTTCCGAACGAAAAGTGTCAAGCGTACGCGTGTGTGCCGTGTCCGAACAGGCGCCGTGAAATGAGTAGTTTTTCTGTAGCAACCGGTCATGTGTCACTGTCGAACGTGGCCCCGGCCAGTAGGACGGAAATTAAACAGATTAATAGTAAAAAGGGGGTGTGCGAGCACAGGAGGTGGAGCACCCACTAAACGAACGGACGAACGTACGATGGTCAATGGACGTATTAAACGATATTTTGTTATTCGAAACGTTTTATTGGGATCATGTTACGTTCACTCGCCATGTCATCATTGCTAGTTTTCACATATAGCCTATTTCCCTTCTGTGTTTGATACTTTTTTGGGTTTATATGAAACACATATTAAGTATTTACCTTGATGCTTTAATTCTCTTTATAAATTATTGAAATACATTTTGAAAAATTATTTATTTAAATGTGATTTATCAAAGTATAAGGGATGAAATTCAGTACTTTTCTTAGGTATATTATAAAAATAACAGTGATGGCCTAATGGGTGGATTGTTGGTTGGTTGGTTGGTTGGTTGGTTAGTTGGTGGTGTATCCACGAAATATGAAATATGCGATTTGTTTTTAATTAATTTTTAATGTGGCGCCGCTTATGTCGAGCGGTAAAATGTAAACCGAAGACGACGCTCACCTTTACAAAGATGAATTAAGATTCTGTCATCATAAATATTAAAATTTTTAACCGAGCTGCTATACCTGTGCACGATCTGTTTTTCTAATCGATATTTCTAATAAAGTTTATTCCTCTTATAGCCATTGTCTGTGCAAATTTGGACTTTGTGTTACATTTTCGCGTTTATACACACCGTTATACGTGTGATGAAATTTCGTTATCTTTCGCACAACAGAGGCAGGCACCGACACCGACACCGACACCGGCACACAGTAAGGTAGGTACGACGTGATATATCTACGGACTTGCGACTTGCATCTTATATGATGGCGATGGTGTCGTGCCCGTCCATGTACCGAGGATCGTTTGTACTTTAGCACAGTAGCAACGTAGCGACAGAGAGGAGAAACGCGTAACATGAAGTCAGCATCAGCATCAGCATCAGCACAGCACAGCACACGGTTAGCTCGCGGCAGTGGCACGGCTACAGCTACAGCTACGGCTACGGTAACGACGAACGATGAACGACGAACGACGAACGGTATCGTATGCTCCCTGTAGCAACACCACCAGCTCTACCATCGCACCGCTTCACCGTTTCACCGTCGTCGCACGCGTATTAATATGCAAAGCGAATGCAGCACGGAACATGGCTAACGGGCATATGGCAGAGATCGCGCGCGCCAGAGCACCCAGCGACGACGAAGAGGGCCTCCCTTTACCAATCCCAGTCCACCCCTTTGAACGCATACGATCACGGGTGCTGCCAGTGGGAGTTCTCGATGGTCTGAGTTGGGGGCTGACTTTAGGCGTGTATGACACGTCGCGCTAAAAGATGAATACAACCAGGGGTCCGGGTGATGTGTCCCCCCAATACCAACGGGGCACAACCAGATTACTAATTACGAACTTGTGTATAGTTAATCGATGTGCTGTGGGTCATGTCTTTCCACCACATTTACTAATTCCACCTTGAATTTTCTCTATATCTAACAAATTGAACTTCTACAATTCTGTCTATAACATCCTATATATATATATATATATATATTACACTTATTTTCTCTACACCAAGAACCCTTTTCAGTATCAGTTACAAATCTTTACTTTTAATGAGCTAACACCGTTGTGCAGTGCGCATACTTAAAATGTGCGAACATCTTTATTATTCATATGATTTATTAGTCACATTTACATTTACATTTACAAACTGTATGAAACAACCCTTTTCACTATCATTCGCCACTCTTCAATTTTAATGAGCTAAGAGTTTACAAATCTGGCTGTAGGTAGAGTAACATAGCGCTTGCGCTTACGAAACTTCACTCGTGAAACAGATCGTGTGAGCGAAGTCTATTTTCGTGCAAATGCAGTGTGTGTTTATGGTACGTTAAACAACCCTTAAATATTTATTTATTTACACTAGTGTGCATACAATGTAAAATAGATGATTTGAAATGTTATTACAAAGTGCATATTTGAAGTATTAAACATATAAATAAATATTGATGATTGGCAATTATGTAAATGAAAATTTGCCGTTTTTAAAGAAACTATTGGAAATGTTGCAAAAACTTCGTATTCCTATTCGTATTCTTTTTTTTTCTCAGCGTTGTAGAAGTAAAAGGATATCTTTAGAATTTAGGGAGACGTTGCAATGCAGTGAGTGTACCAAAAAGTTGGGGAAACAGCGATGGACGAATGATAGCGTAGGTAAGACGTTTATCGGAGGAAACGATCATGAGAGCAGAACGATGGGTTTAAGAAGCAAAATCAAAGCGTGTGGCTCCGACGACAAGAAAGTATTATATAGAAAGAGTTTAAAAAGGAGAAACGAGAGGGAGAGAGATAGATAGATAGAGAAAAAGACAAAAAACCGGGGAGTCGTGCGAAGAAACAAATCCCTGAGTGTTTCACAGCTAGTGAGGAACATGAGGGCAGCAGTATTTCACGGGCAATGGAACAGTAACATGAGTCGTAGCCATGTTCAGACTGATAAACGACCAAGCAATGTAACCATGCCAAGATGTGTTTTATTACGAGTGAAACCTGCGAGAGGCAATTTATAAAAGTGGCGACACCGAAATTATACTAAATATAAGCAGAATTTATTGGATTCCCCCTGCCGCTGCGGCGCTGCGTGAACAAGTGCACGTATCCGAGGTGAAACTCGCTTGTACGAGATGTGAAGTGGGATGTCTCCCCGCTGTGATTATTATTCTCCTTCAGATTTAAATGTAACCACCGTCGACTTCTCTACATTGTAATGATTTAGCTTCCAGGCAGACCGTCTCGAGAGTCAAGTGGCTACAGCCGTTCAAATCCTATCCTTTCTCATTTATTTTTTCCTCTTTCTCTCTCTCTCTCTCACACACACACACATTTCTTTTGCATGCCTCCTTAGATTTCTGCTGCCTTCTTACAAACGGCTGTTCACAGAACGACAACAACAAACTTCAAGACTTAAAAATGTAACGTACGCCGTTTGCCGTCGTCCGCATGCCATGTTTGTATTCGATACGTTGCACCTGTATTTATTTGTACTTTTCTCCCTTCACTCACATCACAACTTACACTTTTCTGTCGTTATGTAAACTTTTGTTACTATTTTGAAATATCCGTTAACCGTGTAATTCAAAGACCCCATTTTATACATATCAAGTTACTACAGCTAAATCAAAGTCATTAAAATTATACTGATTTTCTAACATACGTATATAACTTTACACACACACACACACATTATGTATTTTCATTTAACTTACGGAGATTATCAATGATTAAAACCAACTGGCTAACTGATTAATCCAGAGAAAAATAATAGTGAAAGTAAAAGTTCATGGTGTTCGTAGCAAAAGAACGCAAAAGAACTTTTAGAATTACTTCGGCCACTACAAGCAACGAGAAGATAATTATTTCGAATATGTCCAACTCGAACAGATTGTGCACGCATACCCATAGTTGGCCACTTAAATAAACTGAGTGAGATCAGCACAAGGCGTCGTCATCGTCGTGGCGTCGTTGCCGAATTTGTGCAGACGATTTTCAGGTGTCCAATTATCTTGCTAGTTCGTGGACAACGTCGGCCACTTGCAGTTTTGATTTTAATTTAATTTCAACGTTCACAAAATTTGTCGAAACAGCAAAATGTTAGCCCGGTTCTATGATGCTCATATTTGATATAGAATTTATATAATTTTCGCATTTTTTTTTTAACAGCTTTTTTGTAATTAGTAAAACAACCACGTGGTTGAATATTGCAAACTTTACACGTAATAAAATGAAATACATTTTGAAAAGTTTTATAATTCAATAATAAAAAAGTCCACGAAACTTTATAAATTTCAATGTATTGTTTGGCACAATGTGATATTTTTGGCGTTTTTGCATTGAAAATTCGAAATTAACAATCTGTAATAATATTTTCTGTAAAGTAATAGAATGAAACGTTTTTGACATTCGACATTCTTTTATAAATGATGTGAGCGTTAATGTTTCCAAATAATAACTAAGTTAATTTGTTGGATAAAGAAAAAAATATAACTTATTAAATAACACATTTATCGAGTGAAAATTCGCTTAAGTAATTCGTCGGAAGGGTCGAACACATACAGTTACATATTTATAAAGCGAGAAAAATTCGATCGTTCAGTGTATAGGGTAGCGAGTCGGTGATTCGTCTCTATAGATCGTGTAAAACCGTGAAAAGTATTTGAGGGATTTTTATATCTCTCGGGTAATATAAAATGAATATATCTACAGTTTTGAATTATGCTTTGAGCACACTCATGCACAACCGTACACATACACGCATACATACAGACATATGATCAAAAGAAGAAGTGAATTGAACGAGTAGTAGACATGCGAGATATATAAAGAGGTTATTCATCTTGTGTGGCGAATATTTTTCGTACTTCGCATTAATGACACCGAAGGTGCTGTCATCATCAGGCCTGCAAGTATGACCCTCAATGTGTGCTGATGCAATGTTTATAAATGCAACGTATCGGCATGGAAGAGTTTTTTAAATAGAACCAACAAAACTAAAAAGAAAAAAACCTTTTCGTCAACTTATCATGCTTATTATAATTGCACAATCTTTCAAATACGATCAAAATTGTATTTAGTCGAAAAATGACTATAAATATCGAATAAAAATTGTATGAAATTTAAAAAATAAGAATAATAAAATAAAAATAATGAACGAGCCAAATAAAAAAAATAGACAATTTCCAATTATAAAACCGATGAAGATGTTCTTAAAATGCATTTTAATATTTACGTATAAATAGAATGCGATGTGAGTTGACTATTACACGAAAAGAAGTAAAAAAACTGAATTTTGTTTGAGAGCAATTTTAATGAAACTATGCACGTTTGGATTAAAACTAATTTTAACTGGCAAATCTTTGAAGATTTTATGTAGTGAGATAAATTGAAAATGTTACATTAAACTCTAGTCTATGAAAATTCTTTGTGCAATTTCTCGTTTGCAATTTTATTGGAAAGTTGTGGCGAATAAAATACGCCGAAGTTAACGCAAGAATATTTTATTTATACTTATATTTGTGTAATCCGCTGTCATGTAGAAAGTTTTTAATTCTGTTATTGTATGATGCTGTTAAAACTTTAATACTTGATGTTAAGTGTGGAAAAGATTTAAAAGAATAAATAAATTGAAAAACGTTACGAGATAAAAAAAAAAACGAGTTTACTAAATTGAGAATGAAAGTATTGAGTGCTCGATGATTATCAATAAATTGATGATTATGTTTCCGTGCAATATTGAAATTGTTTTCGTTGATATTTGCGAGAGTTTTGAATAGCAAAAGTGTTATTTATTTTTGCGGAAAAAGGAGAAAAAAAAAAAAACGCGAACGAAGAACCAATAAATTTTTCACATAAATGTTAGGAGGATAGGAAAAGTGAATGGACAGTCAATTGGCTATTGACTTTTGTTCGTGACGGACTCGGGCGAGTTTGTTAAGGCCAACTTTTCTTGAATGTTGGGTTAATTTGTAAACCGGCCACGAGATGACCAAAAGGAGTCGAAGTGTATAGAAAAGTAGAAGAAGAATAAGACAAGGAGGAAGACAAAGTAGAATCGCAGAAGAAGCACGAAGGAAGGAAGGAAGCAAGCAAACAAGCTAGGTAGGTACCTGGGTTGTTAGCCGATAAGGGTACGGGTGGTTCCAGTTCTAGCACCGTGGGCGCTCGTTCGGCTGGACGACGCTGTTCAGAGAATAAAACACGATGAGAGGCAAAAAACTTACGTGCTATGGCATAGCATCTATGCCGATGCCGATGTCGATGTCGATGCCGTAGTGGTTCAACCTGGTATTGCGGTTATTTTCGCTGGCCGCATTTCACGGATACTAAGAGAAAAGAGCACGTGCCATTTTATTTCATGAGGACTTGATTGGTTCGGAAATTGGAGAATCCCGATCATACTCGGACACATGATATACGTGTGAACGTTCTTGGTAACGTAACGTAACGTAACGCAACGTATCTTGAAACATTCGCTAGCCTAAGCCATGCTGTTAGTCCACCGAGTAATACGACTAACAGAGTAACAGTATAGTGGAGAAGCGTGGGGGAGAAAATGTGGTCGGTTCAACTCTGTCACCGTATCTTTAATCGAATGGACGGGTTCGACAACCGGCACAATCTGTTCGGAATTCCAGATGCCGGCACGTAATTGGCGTCCCCCGCTGTGCCGTTGACTGGTCCTAGCATCGGCCTGGTGGTACCCGTGTGCGCTTGTGGTATACGCTCTTCGATGGTTCCGTGTTTTCTCTTTCAGAACTTTTCAGAACTTATGGCTATTAAAGCTCCAGCACCTCGGACGCGGCGGGCAACCCTGTCATGTCACTGGTTGGCGAACCAACGCGCCAACCGATGGATGGACGGACGGACGGACGGACGAACAGAAGAACAGAAGAACAGATGAACGGACGAACGAACGGACGGACGGACGGATGTACGAGCGAACGGGTACATATACGGACACGGGTACGGACTGCTTGGTATGCCTCGTGTGATCAGGACGCCAATCACGGACCACCGCAAATACGACGATAACGGTGCGGCAAGCTATGGGGACCCAACGCCCGGTCGACATACGACACGATGCTTGACTTTGATAGCTACGGATTGTTTATCGATTATTTCAACGACTCTGTATTGGTTATATTACCTCTATAACTACTAATCATTAACCGCAATCAAACATAGCACCTATATTAATATATGTATAGATCTACGACTTATTATAATTACGTGTATGAACATTGAGTTATACATAGAATGGACGAATAATAATGAACTACAAATGTATAGATGGATGCTTAGTTGCTTGCCGGCTTGCATTATGAGTCTTTGTCGACAAGTATGTACATACATACGATATATGAATGCTACGAGCGACACACGAATCAGAGCTACGAGTTCTGAGGCTTCGTTCCGGCGCACATCCGACTGTGCGGATCATAAATCTTTCTGGCTCGTTGGAAAAAACCTAATTATGATTAAAACGATGATTCCATTTGTGAGGAAGCGACACCAATTTTCCGATAACAATCTCTTATCTAGATGATTAATTTCCAAACTTCTAATAAAGACGATGGTAGGTAGATACGGTTGTATGAATGCACGTATACATACATACATACATACATATAGAATTGCGACAAACTACCAATCCTGATACACACCTAAGTGTAGGGGACACTAGGGAGTAAAAGACAGACGTTTGTGTTTCCAAATACATACACATATTACTTTTTCCGAGCAATCCTGCTGAATGAATGAATTATCAGATTTAGAAATGAAAATCCCTACGAAACACGAGGACTATTTCGTCCGGATGGGAGTTTGCTCAGTATAAAAGTCTCGACGTATATATCTAAGAAGTTACGACTGAATCTGTCTCCCAGTTAAATTGTGTGATTAATGTGAACTGGTATCAAGTTTAGGTGCAGCGCGTAGCAGTGCGCTGTGTGCGGGACAAAGACGGCGTAGTTGCGACTCGTCGAGGGTTGCATTGCAGTGGAGTGTGGATAGAAACAGACAGACAGACAGACAGAGTGCGAGAAAACGCTTACGATTAGTATAGAGAAAATGGGCAGGGGGTTAGAAACGAGTGAAATGCGAAACGGACATGATGACAAAGGAGTGATCGTGCGACAACAAGCTAGTAATGAGAACGAAACCGCGGCAAGCCATACCAAACCAAACCAAACTAAACCACACGGAACCAACGAGTAGTTACGGTGTGGCAGTCTGGCAGCGGCGTTACATTACGTCACCTCGACTCACGTCAAATAAGCAGTGAGATGAGAGAAGGTATTTGTCGTCACGTGACGAAAGGTCACTTAACAGCGGTTGCCGCTGCAATTTAATAAATGTTACCGTGCCAAAGGTAAATTGTAACGAGCGGATTTAATTCGTTTAACCACAGGACAACAGAACGGAACGTTGTACTTGGCGTAGGAGGACGACGACGACGACGACGACGACAACGACAACGTTAACCGCCCTCTTTCGTTATCGTACTCATCGTTCGGTGAACATCGACAAGAGAGTCACTAAAGAGAGTCTTGGTGCTAAAGAGAGTGAGATGGAGAAACGAGCACGAGCAGCGCGCCACAATCCCAACCAGACCAGACCAATTGTCTGCTTTATTAGCCGTATTTTATATTTATAGACGTAGCTCAGCTAATGCAATTTCTTTCCCACAGTTGTTCAAATTTTATTATCGTGAATCTTTAGAAAAAAGGACGCGTCGAGTATTTTCTAAAAAGTGCGAAACCTCAGCGCCCCTTAGCTGACTAACGCATTGAAGCATATCTACCTACCGATCAACCAACCTTGCACTTATACACCCTCCTAGGACGACACGCGTCATCACAACGATAACTGTATTTTGCTGCACGAATACCGGCGATCATTAGGAAAACGCACAATGATAACCAGTCTTTTTCTAGACGAGTGCATCGCGGAATAACAAGTCGACGGTGGAGCGGAGTGGAAGTGGAGCGGAGCGCACTGATTAGAACTCAGTCTAGGCGCTATACTGATACACACGACAAATCGAAATGATCTTGATGCTTTTGCTACTACTTTATTGCTGTCGCATGCCAACGACAAGCATCGTGATGTACAACGTGCGTGAATTTATTCCGGCACACAAAACATAATTTTAACTTGTAGCGGAAACGAGCCGATGTGAGTCAAGTTGGAATGTTGTTACAGTTCGACATTAAAATTCGCGCTTCGCCGTATTTCTGAGAAGAGAAGAGAGTTCACTGAAATTCCTGACTATGTTGGACGTACACATACACACACTCATATAATGCGACAGTGTATATAATAGAAGGAAAACTCGAAACTACATATACCTTACCTACCAGCTACCTACCTACCTACCATGACGACAACAACAACAACGGTGGTAGCTGGCGGTGTCATCATCGTGCTGTGTGCGTTCAGACGACTGAATGAGACTTGTCCGGGAAGAGAGTGTAGTATTCCTTTGGGAACACCGGTACCGGAATGATATGTCAACGGTTGTCATGTTTCATATTCGAGAAAATCTACTGCATGCCTTGCTTTTGTATATGTAAAAGGGATATACGTATCTATGCGTATACATACGTATATACTTTCATATGACTACATGAGAGCTATAGTAGCATGGAGACCATCTGAATCTTGACCACAACCGGAAAATATCTGACATTGCCCTGTGTTTTATTACCTATGTTATACCTCTATACTACACAATACCGGGGTATAGTGATTACGCTTGGCGCAGTGTGAAGGTGTAGCAGGTTAACAAGTTCTAGATGTATGGGAACGTCCTGTAGGGTGGTGTGATGTGAAGAAAACCTGGTGAATTTATGTGCGACGGCCGTCAACGGAATGGTGTATGTACATACATATGAGTGCGAGAGTGTATGCAGACAGGCCATATGTATATATGTACCTATACACGATGTTTCAGTGAGAACCGCGGCCAAATGTTTTACATATTGAACGGTCGAACTTTCAGTATTAAATCAGCGTTGGATTTAATCTCAGCGACATATAATACTAGTAATATATATGCATGCATGCGAATAAAGTTCCGTCGCGTCGGCTGTCACTCCGCGAATCGTTTTCCCGTCCCGTGTGTGTCGCGTTTGCATCTGATCAACGCATGACGAATTCAATTCCATACACACCAACACACACACACACATACACACACACAAACAAACGCGCGCTCCCTAGTCTAGCAAGCAAAAACCCACATACGATCCACACTAATCAGTTGTAATAAGTTGTAAGGGCAAGATTGGTATAACTGTAACCATGACCGTGAAAACGGGATCCATAATAAATGTGGAAACGAGAAACACGTGGTGATTTGGTGATGTGGTCAGCGAGCGCTGGTGGAGCCGGTGATTTCGAAGCTCCAAAACCGACCTCACCTGTGTTTTACAATTCTAATTACATATCTTATGTGTGACGGACCCTCCCATGTAACGTCTTTAGGTGTTCCTATTGGTTTATTGGTGTGGCGTTTGCGGTTTGCCATTGGTTAAATCCGACATCAGATTTGGGACGCGCATGTGTGCGCGGGTGTCGGGTGCCGGTGCGGCCGTCGGTTCTACTTCTCTCCGGTATACCCCGTTTACGCCGGACGCGACGATGCTCCCAGCACCGTGGTACCCTGGCCCTGGAGCCGCGAACGCGCCACGCGACTTGACACACACACTCCACTATAGTGTAGTAGTAACCGCGCGCTTCTAATACTGCACCGTTGCTTCCGCGGCACGGCACTAGCACAGGCATCGACACAGGCACCGGCATCGGCATCGGCACAGACACCGGCAACCGGCACTCGGCACCCGGCACCGGCACTCGGCATCGGCACTCCACACAGCAGGACCAACATTCGGCGCTTCGGTTCGGTTAGTGTATCTTCGACGTCGGCCGAATCCGGACGTATAGACGTCGAGCGCGAACCAACTGCCACGCGGTCTTTCCTTCACAACAACAAGGACGCGCGCGTAATCGACGAACTCTCCTGATTTACGCAGCTTTGTTATCGTATTGTCAACGAAGTGGTGTGTGGTGTTTACTATTGTAAACCTGATACTATTTTTCTTTTCATTTCTTTTTTACTTATTGTGAGTTTTTGGCATTTTTGATTGACGTGTATTGGTTACTGACATGTGAGCTATTACGAACACCATATCGTTATATCCTGATTTATGTAACGTGATTGACAACGGTGAACCATTTTTCTACATAAATACATACATACATTTATAAAGATGAAAGGTGAACACGTGAATTGTGCGCGTCGTGCATCAACACTGATGGAGTACATTGTGGTGTCCCGTCAAAGAGCATGCCACTTCCAACAATGCTTTGCATTATTTGCATGTCTTGTGGTGATTGCTGCGTCTGCGAACGCAGCGACAGCGAGTTCCAGTTCAAACAGTAAGTAGAAAAGCCTTAAATAATTGCTCTATCTGAACATCAAAAGTTGCTAAGTAAATATAGAACTCAGAAATGGTCAGATGCGAAATTATATACCTGGCTGCAGATGACCATTCTATTTCGTTAGAATTATTACTGTAATCATACTTCACTTGACTTCTTTGAGATGTCTTCTGCACTTATGTTATTTTATAGTCAATAAAACACGTTATATACTCGAGTTACAATCTTACGACATATCCGAACAGAACTCCTTGTACAGAATAAGAAAATGTGAGAGCTTCTTTTTTGCAATCATAAATAATCAAATTGTCACTATTACTATGTTATATCATATTTTGAGTATTTTATTTTTTACTTTAAATCCTATTTAAATTATTACTTCAAATCTTACAATACTAATAAAATATATAAAATTAAAATCTATACCTATACTAATATAAAATTGATAAGTTTGACGAAAAGAAAAAATATATACATATATAAATTGAATTTTTCGTCAAACAATATTTCGATAAATAAAATTTCATAAATATGCGTATG
Source organism: Nebria salina (assembly GCA_944039245.1). Classification (NCBI taxonomy): domain Eukaryota; kingdom Metazoa; phylum Arthropoda; class Insecta; order Coleoptera; family Carabidae; genus Nebria; species Nebria salina. Next base: position 1,443,996 of record OX063288.1, on the reverse strand, counting down.
GTGAATAAAACACTTTTTACTCTATAAACGAATTCAATTTACCGGTGTTAAAAACCACATTAAAAAAACATAAAAGTTCATTGTCAAGTACCATGTTGTCAACGGGCGCGTATAATATTAGTATACAAGAATGATAAAAAAAAAGAAGTATTCGTGAATTGTTTCAACTCTTTATGTACTGTTGAACGTAAAAATCTATTTTCAAAATCGTTTAAAACGGTCTAGATCTCGCTTTGATGGTACAGTCTATTCGAACTATTATTTTAAAATACAATTCTAACTTCAACCCAAAACATAAAAGCAAAATATCTGTTTTTATACATATAAATTGCTACATCAAATATTTAATTGCATTTTTTTTTCTCTAAAAGTTATTTGAATATTTAATATAATTTCTAATATATTCTGACGCGCGTGTGTGTGTGTTTTAAGGAACTGGTAGCAAGGTAACAATAGGAATTTCTAAACTAAACTTGAAGACGTTCGGGAAAACATATATTGTGACAGACATGGCGAAAAGAACAACGGTGTTTTACAAGTTTCATTGAATTTTGTGTGCCGCCGTGTCAAAGATGTTTGACACAAAAACAAAATAAAAAATAGACGCAGAACCATCACGAACGCTGAAATATTTCTGGGACCACATTGTCAATTTCGCGCGTTTACATATTTGTTATTTTAATTATGTTTCCGAGCTCTTATTTTCAAAATGACGATTTTCTTTTCGTTTTTTTTATATATATATATATATATATATATATATATATATATATATATATATATCATATTTAATATGAATAATCAATTAACCTTTTCAGTAAAAACTATTTCATTATTTACTATAAAAATATAAAGTTTTATAAATCTGCGAGAATAATTTTATATTAGCTTTTTTATAGTACGTCATTAATATTAACTACAGAATGCATTTTAAAATTACATTAAAAGTATAAAAAATTTGAAAAATTCCGTTTTATATACATACAAATAATAACAAATGTAACTTCGTTGTCGTAATATTTTTATTTTTAAGTCATATGTGGTATTAAAAAAATCATCAAATGTATTTTCCAATTTTTATTTTAATAAAAGACATTTTTATATTGTACATAGTTTGAAATAAATAAGTGTCTTAATATGTTTTTTTTTTGTTTTTATTTAAACGTGTGAAGTTTTCTATTGCCATGAAACAAATAAGTCAGAACGGCATGAGTGTTATTTCGTACAGTAATAAGTTTCCTAAATTACAAAACGTGCTTTGTATTAAGTTGAATTTTATTTCTTATTCGGTTCGCGAATATAAAGCGTAGCAGCCAACAGCGTACAGGGGGTATAACTGAGTAGTATATACGCAGTGCAACGCGACTCACGATGCTTCGTCCCATTGTATAGCTGGGCTTGTTCTATTCCACACCGACATACCGAGGAAGAATATTACACAAAGTCGCCGACGAGCCTGACAAATGCGGTTACACCATTCGCGTAACATGTTGCTTTAATTTTCTCAAGCAGGAAAACCGGACATTATTATGTGCGTGTCACACCGTTCACATCAAAGTCTATACGTTGAACAATTCGCTCGAAATTAATTACATACTCTATTTATCCGTACATATTTCATAAAATAGTATATTCCTATACGAATTAAATAATCCAAATTCGAGATTTTTATGAAAATACACCTTTTAACTTACCTTAAACCGACTTAGACTATTTAAGTGTATTAAAGCAAAAAGATATTATTAAAATTTTTTTTTTTTAAATATAATTTTGATACCCGTTAGTAGAATATAATATTTCGAATTGAGTTATTGTGAACGAATTGGATGCATAGGCAATTTAAATGAGTGACAGTTGATAAATTGGTAACTTTTGATGGCCCCGCAATAGAAAATAAATTAGCGGCAAATATTGACGCGTTTGTGTTTTTTTAAATGTTGAATATGTACCATCAGGATGTTGTGTTGTGTATTGAACGTACTCAAAGTGAAAAGAATTGTGTGTGTCTACATGCATATATATATATATATAATTTAAGTTTATTTATCGTTACATGGCTGTTCAGCAACCCCGCCTATTTTTTATGCGTCATGTGTGTAATGGAACGCCCAGTTAGCCCTAGCCTTATAATCTAGTTATATTTATTCGTGTAGATATTATAGAAGTTTTGTTTCGCTGTGCTCCACCATATTTCTGCGACAGCGAACGTGATAAATATTCAAATATTCACCCCGGGAGCAATTCGCATAAGCATGCATTACTAAAAGGTAATATCTCGTACACAGTACTTTTGATTGCGCTCGCCCGACATGAATCACACTGACAATAATAACCCATAGAAAATAAGGGAGTGACAAAACGGTACTCGAATCTGGCTAACTGTATGTGTGTATGTATGTATGTGTGTGTATGTGTGTGTGTGTGTGTGTGTAGAGAGAGAGAATTAGTAGTGACAATATATCGAATATTGCATCGCATAAAATATACATTATTCAAGAAGCAAGTAGGTACTCATCAGATTACTGCTCTGCAGTGTATAGTACAGATTGGCACTGTTTAGAGCTCAAAGACATACGCTTGTATTTTTCACTAGACTGACTCTCGCAAATGATCTCCCCTTAACTTCCTTCTAACCGCACTTGTATATTCATGAATTATAAACATCTTTACGCAAAGTTCAGCGCATGCAACTACACATTATCGCGAGATCATCTACATATTTAAATCATTCTATAACAGTTTCTTAACATTCTAATGGAACCACGACCGCGGATAATGTTTATATACACATTTCGAATACGATTATTTATTATAGAATATCCGTGCGACACCGGACACATTGGTAATGTGTGTGTGTGTGTGTGTGTGAGAATGATCCGACTAGCTTTCGGCAATGAAATAACCGTGTTGTATTGTGATTCATAAGCATACCTGTATGTGTATGCATATGCGTATGCATTATGATGATGTTAATTAATTAAGGCGCTTGTAACTAATTACAAGCGACACCAGGCACGAATGCTAAATGCGAATACGCGCTTACGATTATCCGCCTATAGCTGTTACAGTTATGGCTGCATATACGGCACAATCGACCATCCATGTAAAGCTTGGCTAGTCGCAGTCTAGCACTGGATACAGACACAGATCTGAAGATAACTACGGGGGATCGAGTACGCTGCTGCTGCCGCTGCCGAATAGATTGTTTGACAATAATCCCAGATCATTTATGGACTTACGGACCATCCAATTATTATTGTTTAGAACTGCATTGTTTATAATAATGATCAAACTATTCAGAGTTGATGGAGCTTGAAATTTACATAACATCTAAGTATGATTTAATTAAAATTGCTCAAGCCAATGAATTAAAAACGAACTGCTATATACAGTGTATGTACAGTATGGTTCTCAATTTGTAATATGTCTTTCAGATTCGTTAGGGTATGCATATTTGAAATGTAATTTAAAAAATAAATAAATAAATCCCATTTGGTGATAATCTAAAGATGAAAAGCAAAGTACTTGCAGCTAAAGATAAGGTTAGGTTGTCGGTGCTGTAATTTATCAAATAGCGCATGGTAGAGTGACGCTGGTGGAGAATCTTTTAATCCGAAACACAAGGCCGTTGCGGCGTTTAACTGGTGATAATAGGTCTCATTAGGCGTGGATTTGTCCCCCTTGGCTTGCGGTAAAACGCAGTAGCGTCAGCGGGCAAAGTGTGCGGTGTTTCCCTGCGGAGTCCAAGCGAGCGAGCGAGCGAACGAACGACAACACAAACTGAGTCGAGACGGGATGGACTGGGATGGACGCGGACGGTGCGTCGCATCGCGCCGCTCCGTTTCGTACCGTGTGGTCTGAGAACGAGGCAAGTGCGAGAACCGATCTGCTAAATCCAAGCGAAATAACAATAAATCTCGGCGACTATCCGTTGAGTTAACGTCTGTCCGCAGACGCTTGTCATCCTGGTCACGAGCCGCCAATGAACCTGTGTGAGAACATCCACATAATGACTGTCTCTAACCCATTTGCGCTTTCCAACCGAGAGATATAGCCGGGCTATAGTGTGCACTCACTCCTCATTGTCCGGAATATTAAATTGGCTACCGGTAGCTCTACAATTGGCTAGTAGGCAATTTTCGCACAGTGTTCAAAAATACATGTTACAATCCTCGCACTCGTACACCTACAACACGAAACGTTGCTAACATTCTAGACACTCGGAATTTTAACTTAATCGTGATATATCGGTTTGAATTTTATAATCCAATGTAAACACACACACACACACACACCGGGGTGTAAAATGAAAAAATATCAAAAACCAAAAGCTTACACGAGGATTCATTTATACAAATACTTCTGAACATAAATAAATGCCTGCAAAGTAGTTTTTTTTTTTTGCATCGTTTGTTTGTTTGTTTCAACTTTACAATTACCTTATTCACTTTCAGCGATGTTAATTGTCGTTGTAGCAGCCGTGAATTATTTTCTATTTTATAATTGCATCCTGTTGTTGCATTTTACGTAATAATTTCACATTAATTTTCACGAGTTTTAAATTGAAAAGTGTAATTTTTTTTTATCATTTTAGGTACTTCGCCGCATTTAATATGTAACAGGCCAGAGAGACACGATATTATTTATGCATTAGGGTAAAAAACTCAACACGCACCACAGTACGAAAACTGTCGACAAGTGATCTAAACGTATTTCATCACAATTTACGGCTGAATATTTAAAATATTTGTGTTTGTATAAGCCAATTTGTTAGTAATTGCGATATGACGTCAGCGGCTGACAAGTTTAAACGAAATAGGATAGACAAGTCAAATAAAAACCAAATGAAATAATGGCGGTTCTGAAGTTTGCCAGTTTGTTTTAGCGGGATATGTCAATTATGTAAATGTGAAGAGTATTTTCGATGTGATGTCGTTGTTGGTATAATTGTTGTGTATCGGGTGTGTGACGTAGTGTTGGTGAGAAAACGATTAGGCACGTGTGAGAGTATGTGCAAATAGGTTTCCCCCCTTAAGAAAATTGTTTTCATTTGCATTAAGACGGTGTCTGGATGGGAAGTGGTACACTAACATTTGTAACCGCATCTAGGTACGTTTGACGTACCAACCATCTAGTGTGTGGATGTGTAATCATCTGTTTTGCAATTCCCTACTTCATTTCACGATGATAATGTAATTTCACCTTGGTGCCGCGTCTCGACTGTAACCTGCAAATCAATAGCTGCCGGTAATCGTACTAAGATCGTTAGTACGCTTTACTTACCTAACTATATATGTACATACATACATACATAAATATAGAATGTGTTGCATATATTTACCGTGTTTACATAACAATGTACTTATAATAGTTACGAACTTAAATTACATTATTATTTTTACTATTTCTGCATAAACTTGAGAACCTTTAAATGTATATTTTTCATCATATAAATCGTTCAGTTCATATATAACTAGTTAGTACATCAAAGCATTAATGCCAATGGAAATAGTTTAGAATTTTTTTTTTTATTAATTTTTTTATGAAGTAGAATTACTCGCTATTAGTTCATGATATTATATTATATGAGCCAATGTGATTGCATTTGAATTTGAAAAGAAACTTGTGAGTGGTGTTTAGTGTGTTCGTTCATTGGTGCATGTACGGTTAGTGGCGCTTTTATTCTATATGAAGGAATTGATTTTATATTTTCAATCTTGTATAAACGTTCGAAAAATGTTTGAGTTTGAAATCATTGAATCTAACGTAACGTAACGTAACGGTAACGTAGTTGAATCACCAGGTAGGATAAGTTTGTTATTTTATAGTAATAGTGTTAAGATTCGAACGGTGCTGAATAATCGCCACTCACAAACTTTCAACATTTGAATGTAAAGTGTGAGAAAAAGGTAGAGATTTTTTTTTTTTTCTGCGAAAACATTTCTATATTATAACTTTAAATATTTGAATAATAAATCGCGAAAAAAGAACAATACAAATGCGCTATAAAACTTTTTAATGGCATCTGATTCGCTGTTTATGTTATAGTTGTAAAATAGCTTTGCATTCGGGAGGACATTTATATTGTACGTTTCTTGTAGGCAATGCCACGACGCGACACGACGCATGTTAAAGAAAACGCAATAAAGTTTTGTTCATTGTTTGCCACTGCATTCCGACGTTAGAACGCGCCAAGCGATTCTGCTACCTCTACCGCTACCGCTATTGCTACCGCTGCTGATGCTGATGCTACTTCGTTTGTGTCGTCGTATTCTCGTTCCTTCTTCACTCAAAAACGCTTTACAACAGTAGACAAGCAAGGGCACTGGCAGCGTACATCCAGCATTTGTGATGCTCACGAAACTCTTGTATTTTCTCATCTTTCAAATAAACTCACTTTACCCTTACTCAGATCGTTTGAATCACTTTAATTTCTAACTTTCTGAAAGCATATTTTTGAAATGGCCCAGATCCATTCGTAATTGATCTATCATTACGGATATATCAGAGAACAACAAAAACTTTGAAGCCATTTAAAGAAACGACTATTTACCGTTAAGGTTACGTGAACGAATAAACAAAGTTACTTTGGTGAACGCCTTCGACATAAAACGTATGGAATAGTTTTCGTTTTCTTTTTCCTTCTTCGCACAACGTCAGTAGCCAACGACCATACCGTTGAACACACGGTGTGTAGCGCGTGTGTATATATATATATATATACACACACACACACATACACATAGCATGGAAGAAGAAGAAGAAGAAGGTGACGCTAGTAATGGACGTTTACATTTCCTATTTTTTATTTGTGTTTTTCCCTTTTTTCGCTTCATTCTTTCACTCGGCATGGAGCGTAAAACGAGATTGATTAGATTTGTGTCACACGGTGAGTTTGAGACGACGAATGAGACCGTATGTGAGGGAAAGCGAGAAGTTGGTGGCGTGACCGCGCTTATTGGGTGTAGCGTTGGCCGCCGGGTGCCACTGTTGTTGTTGTACATATGTCGCTGGTTATCAGACCAATGTGACCGCTAATATCCCGGTTACGTTATCTGTCTAGTCACGTGTGTGTGTGTGTGTTGGGGTGACCCTGTTTCGAGTCTCTACCCCTCTTTATTATACACCATTCCTTAACACACGTCTTCTGTTGGGACGCTCGGAAGAGAAAATATTGCTAAACATAGATTTTGCTATCTATTACCTAATCCCTGGCGACATACGGTTCCACATATATATATTTACGAAACGAACTCACATCTCAACAACAACAAACCAATATTCAGTAACGTACGCAAGCCTCTTTATTTACGTTCACTGCGAAAAATAAAACAATATACTGTTTTCAAACACAAATGTTCACAAATATCGAGAATACTTCAAGATACGCTTTAAAGAAATAATTAAATATTTGTCGGTTCTCTACCTCTTTTTATAAATAAATCCATTATTGTTCCCTCGCAGACAGTATCTATAATTTAATCGCAGACGCGAAGAAATTAACTGCGCAGAAAATAGATCAATTGTAACGTACAATTCCTTTAATTTAATTTAATTCTCGTTCGATTGCGTTTTAATTTATAGTAAGACTAGAGCATTAAAAAATAAAATAAAAACCACGCAAGTCCAAATTAATAAATTCTAATGCATAAGCGCAAAGATTTGCCGCGAATATTCAGTTGATAAAAGAAATGAATAAAAATAATATTGGGACTACTTTCAGTATATTCTAGGATATATAAAAGTTGAAAAACGTTTACTCAAGGGAACGCCATAAAAGAGAGAAGTAATTTATGATTTTAACGGCCAAGGGATCGATCTATTAAGTTTTTTAATTTAATAACTCGCAAGTTTCAAACCGATTTAGATTATTTGATATATCTCTTTTTGTGAAATAAAACACACTACCACGTAGAACTTGTCGCGCAAATCATTTGTTTATAACAATAATAATGCTGATGAAATTTAAGTGGCGTAAATAATAACGTGATTGTAATACATAATATTTTCATTGCTAAATCAATATTGAATGTATCATTAAACGGGGGATATTTTAGGTTAAATAACGGTAATTGATTTCGTTTTGGACTAGACCAATAATATTTATAAAAATCATATGAAGTCCTCAACCAATGTTCAGTTTATTTATTTCGTGAAAATCTATTTTGCAAATGTAAACAACGATGTACCTATTTATAAAGAGAGGAAATAACGAAAAATAGCGAAATAAAAATGTTCATTTTTGTACCCTGTATTCAATAAAAATTTAATAGCAACAGTCACGTATTTTACCTCATTCAATACAAGTTATTTTGCAATCGTTTCAAATTATAATGCAAATAAAATATTGGCAAACATCCATATACATGACGTTTAAAACTACCTACATATATATGCTATATCGTTTCTTTTCCTAATAATAATAATAATAATAAAAAAAAAAATACAATCGATAAATCATTGCAAAAAAAGTGAAAGAGGGTCGTAATTGCTTTGTAATTATCAGATGACATTTCTTTGGCGTTTTATTTAAGATCAGATACAATCGGTCTACTTTACGTTAAATTACTGCTATCCAAATCGTGACAGTTTTTGTAAGCCCTTTTCGTTTCTATTCTTTAGAAACGTCAACTTGATTTGGCGCAAACGCAATTTTATCGCGCTAGAATACAATTATTTACTATTACGATTTCGGCTATAAATTCGTGTTAAAATCACACTTAGTATTCAATACCAATTGCATAAAATCATTTTGTTTTTTAAGCAATATCAACCGGCAGAAAAACATACTTTAGGTTTTAGTATGTTTTTACGGTTTTATATAAAAAAAATCGTGTTTGCATAACTGAACAAACAATTTTTATAACTCCTACTAATCCGTTCAAATATATAGTCTAATATTGAACGAATTTATTAAGTTTTCAATAAAAATTATAATTATTAAAAGCGCATGTTTTACACATACAAAAATATGTTTGATCCATAAATCAAAACAATTTCTTAAAGATAATACACTTATCTAAATGTTAAATTATAAATGGTTGTTTGTGAATTTTCTCATTTTACATATTTAACAATTTTTATTTTTGTAGTTTCCGTTTTTATTTTTATGTATAATCAATATATTTTTTAAATTCAGCGTAACCAACAAACGACATGTTGATTGCAAAACGGAATTGAATTTGCAGGTTAAATATTAAAATTAAAATATATATTTAAATATACCTGAATGTCCATTATTTGTTCAGCGAAGAGCGAGACAGTTATATTCCTATCGATAAATCAAATTGTCACGTATCGTAAACAAATATAACGGTATTAAATTACTTTTAAATTCTCATGTATCATGCGGCTGTATGGTCACAGTGCAAATATACATTTAAATATCTCTAAATCGTACTATTCAACAAGATAAATTGTACCCAATTCAATTTGGGCAACCGGTAAATGAAATAAATAAAAATCTAAATCAAATATTTTATATGAAACACTGATTCATTTCAAATATATCGTAATAATACTAAACACTAAATAGATCTAGTCTAAATTATATTTATTTGTAAAAATACAACGAACGATTTGTGTCGGATAAGTTTTTAAATAGTTTTCCACTATTATTGCAAACCTTTTGCGTTTTACTGAAACGAAATGGAACAATAACAGCTCATTTTACAGTCATCAAAATGTTTTCTCTTCACTGCTTTCGCAGTCGTATACCTACGTATAAAACCACGCGCTTCAAAAAATTACAAAGGGTAACTAACCACTCGAAAATTCTTTTGCAAACATACTTCAACATCTCCGTCGCGTAATCTGCGTCTATTACTTCTGTTTATCCATCATTCTGCCGCTCGCCGTATTATTTTTTCCCGTCGCTATTTATACTCTTGTTCCTTCTATGTTGTGTATACAATAACTTGCTTAAAATTTTTATAAAACACAAACACATTTTTCATGTAACATATGTTTTGATTTGTATATTATTATAAAATATTTCCGGGCGATTTTCAGTACATAGGAATATTTAACTAACTTCATGTTCTCATCATATTATTTAAATTACTCGTACAAACATAAAACAGTTTCGAATGTTTTGCTCATTAGAAACATTTACATATATTAACCTATCTTGGAAAATATATACAATTTCGTTGATCAAATATATCGATTTTGTTTATTATATTAAAGATATTTATTCCATCTCGAAAACGATATTTGAATACAATGTTTATATATCAATTACACTTTAAATAATGAAATACTATAGTATTTTATTGTACTTATTTTTTTTATTTATTTCATTTATTGGTTGACTAAATTAGGTGTAGTACTGTTATATAATCGATTTTATGCATGAGCTTTCAATGTTAAGTATCGTATGTCGGAGATTTCCAGTGCAAAATCAGGGTGAGCAGAGCGAAAGGTATTCGAGCCGCTTGGCAGATGAGTCCAGTGAGCGTTACGTTGAAAGCAATAATCCAATATAATCCAATGGGTACGGTTCATGTATCTAATTGATAAAATGGTCTTATTTAAATCCCCAGCTCAGGGAACTTCAAGCAGCAAAACCAACATAAACTCACCCAAACCCCCGGCCAGTTTGTGAGCCGGACAGTGAGGGTGCAGGCTATTCATGCATGCCGGTCAAAACAGGAGCACGTCGTCGTCGACTTTCTATCCCCTTTACACGTCGCCCACTGCCACCCTGAAGCTATCCACTGTTATATCGCGTCCGTTGATTACTTCTAACTAATACGTGGAACCGATAAGGAGCAACCCTGCATTGCATTCAAGATGGGGTGCAGTAAGGCGACAGGGGGGAAGATATTTGCTTTCACATCTCTTGGAAGTCCACGTGTCATGATTTCGTAGTCGCAACTAGGTGTACTTTGGTTTCGCTTAGGGGGTTATAAATTAACAGTGACAGAATTAATATATTCAGGGAAATTTTGCACGCTCCAATAAACTTTGATTATTCCTAATATGTTTTACTGATAACCAGATGGTACATTTTCAATCGCGCATCTAGAATAGCTAGAACGGTACGAGTGAGTGGCACCACTACATCTGACTTAAAACAGCTACATATATACAATGGTTAAAAACTAAAGAGGGCAAATCCTACGTTTCCTGCTCCCATGCCGTAGCGAATTGTGTGTTGCCGAACTGTATCGTTGTTATCCACTACCATAAGTCGGCAAAATCGCAGAGATTTCGCATTGACATATAAGGGTGACAGAATAGAATGAACCAAGGATAGACATCTGTTACCGCCACGAACACTTGTCATTGTTACAATTTAATATTTGTTTTATATTGTAACAAACTTTTACATTTAATTGTATTTAAAATGCTAATAAAGCCCATACATATCCAAACTTTGTTTTAATTCATTTAAGTTTATAGTTTGCTGCGGTACTGAAGTGCGTTTTTTTTTTTTTTTTGGTAATGAATTAATATCATTATTAATTTAAAATACGGTTCTTATATTTCACGTAGTACATTTACATTTCTGGAACGTATATTTTAAAAATGTAAATATTTGCTGGGATTACTCATATTTTACAATAAATTTTTAAAAAGAAGTTAAATTATAATTAAAATATGAAAACAAAAACTGAGGCTTATTATATTTTAGCAGAGTACAAGTTTTGCATTATTTTAAGAAAACTGCAATTGGAAATTAATTCATATATAACAACGAAAATTTTGCAACTGCCACCAAATAATTTTAGTTTAGATAAATCGCAAAATATCAACAAAACATATAAATTTTGAATATATTTTAATACTGCATCTCCAGATACTTTATATTTTGTATTATATTAGTGAAAATGTCTAAAATATGATGTAATGATGCATAAAAATTTACTTTACTGTGGCAAAAATTAATAATTTTAAAGACTTCATTATGTATTTTTTTACTTCTTTTTTTGTTTCCTTTAATACCCTCTATAAGGGGTATTACTCGGCACTTTAATGAAACGAGTATCATAAACAAACTTAAAAACTCGAAGAATCCCGGTTTCCTGTGAGAAATTATAATTAAGAATAATAATTTTATCACTTTTTTTTCTGCTATTTACAACAATTCATTCGCGAATAAATTCATTCTATGACATAGACATATAATCAATAGTTTTCTATAAATTAATAAATATTTCTAGCATCATTTTAGTGATTCACAATAGTGATTCACCCATAATGCTTTGCTTGTATTTAATGGTCTAGAGAAAAAACAAATGTTATTTGCAATAAAAGAGAGCGCAATGAAGATTTATACCAATTACCAATGTGTCATAACGCGTGCGCTGTTAACTTAAACAATATGATTGTTAAGGTTAAAACAATTGATATCAGTGTCAATAAAATCATTAGTCCAAGAGAGAAATTTGGGTCAAATATGCGTAAGAAGTACGAATGTATATCAACAAATATATACTTATCCATTAAAGGAGACAATGTATATATTTATATAGGGGGTATTTTATTAATTTGTATCATGCCCAAAGTCATTAAACACGAGTGCTCTTAGGTTTCAAGTGTTACTTTACTTAATTGTACTGTAATTATTTCCTGACACACACGCAATAATGTCACCATATGTTGTCTGTAGTTTATTTTTTAATTTATCAAATCTGAAATAATTTCAGTTTCGAAGAAGGGCATTATTAAATGTAATTGTTTATATATGTGTTATTAATCTAGTTATTAATCTTGCGGTAAGCCGTCTTGTTATGCCATATTTGTTTTGGGAAATAATTGAATAAGCTACCACATATTATTTACTCAAGAACCCTCCGTAATTTTTTCTTATTGACCGAGGGGGAGTCAGAACCCACGATTTATTATTATAGTCAACTGTAGTTTTATAGGTCCTACTAGGCTTTTATTTGACTGAATTATTATCGTTATTATTTTTGATTATATATATATATATATATATTTATAAATTTGAAAGATGTATTTTTTTGTTAAATAAAATATAATTCGTAATCCATTTCCGAGTAATTTTTAATAAAATTATAGCAAATATACAAATCAATTATGCAAAATATAATTGAAATACCTGTACATAAATTAATATTTTTTGTATGTGGACATATATTTGAAACTAATATTTGATAAATGTATAAAATTTAATTTGGTTTGATAAATAACATATCAATTTGATAGTAAATTAATATCATTTATGAAAATTTTAACACAGATAATATATACAAAATGAATTAATAAAAGATTTAATATTTAAATCAAAAACCCTAGCAACCTCATTTCATCCAATATGTTTATTTGCAATAAATATAGATGAATCGATAGCAAATAAATCAACATAATGCAAACATATAAATTCAAGTTATGTTTTATTTGTTTTACATGTGTTGTATGAACATTAACCTACACATTTTCGAGCAACCTGCACAAGCGTGTGTTTATTGTATTTTTAATATTTACACAGAAATCCAGCGAGAGGTGTTTTGTTTGACTTGCGCAATTACTTTTTCTGTTTGAAAGATTTCCACTTTAGAAATAAAAACAGGCGAAATTTAATTTGAGTTTACAATGCGTAAAAATAAATACGTATTTTTTTTTGGTTGTCCATTATGTTGAGTGTTAATCTGTTGATCAGGTATTACGATAAAACAATGCCATTCAAATGCATTAAGATGTAATTCATTTATAACGAAACGCATCGGACAAAAGTAAAAGTAGAAAAAAAAAAAAAAAAACGCGGGGGTGTTCGAGATTCCGTGGTGAAACAAAAACTAAAAGAAAGAATGAACCAGAGTGTAAAAAAGAGCGTTCGGTAGGTAGGTAGGACGATGAAGTGAGTTTGCTCGAGTGAAACCCCCGAAGCGAACTTGGATTTTTATTTACTTCTCTGACGGTTCTTTTTGAGCTAATGTATACATAAGCATAAGTGCGTCCTCTGTACAACGGGGCTAATGTCGTTTGAAGTCCTTGTGATTTTTATGTCAACAAACTAAATTCACAAACCAATCGCTGTACTCTTTTACTGTGAATAACTGCACAGAATATAATAATACTCAACAACCGTTTTATGTTACATTTAAATCTCTTATACCAATTCATATTTAATAATAATAATTTCATATATATATTATTATTAACATATTTCATGGTCATTATTACGATTTAACTGACAATGACAATGTTTCGCAATCACGTTGCAAAAATACGATCAATTTGATTTTTTTGGTTACGCAAGTAATACAGCTTGCTTCTGTGTGGCCAGCGCATTTCCCACTTGATTGACAGCTGTTGAAGGGCTTTGATGGTTTTGCGAATAAATTGCCCTTTTCAAACGAGAAACGACGCACCATGATAGATGGCGCCATTTTGGATTATGTAAATTAAAATATTTTATAATAAGGAAGTTTACTCGACTAATCGCGTTCAACTTTATCAACCATTATAACTTTGTGAATATAGTTTAAAACTTATTTTCCTAGGAGTTTTATCATATATTTTTATTATAATTATTTGTTATATACAAAATTTTATATATATATATATATATATATATATATATATATATATATATATATATATATAAATTTATAATAAGAGAGATATTTGTATCATGTTTGCCTAAATACAATTTCATTAATTCGTCGGCTCATTGAACGAATACAAATATAAATTTAATTAATATATATATTCGTAGTGTTCACATATTTTATGGATAATCCAGTACAAAATATAAATGCAGTAGTATATTAATAGCTGAAATGGTTAAAGCCTGATAGGAATTATTTGACTAAAATTACAAATAGACGCACTATTATTAAATGTTGTTGTTTAGTTCTTCTAAAATGTCAATTTTTATTTTACACATTTTACGTCAAAGGTAAAGAACTCGTATTTAAATGAACCAGTTTGATTCGCCCGAATAGACTGCGGTTATTTCGGCGTCACGTAAACAACAGACCAACAATAACAAAAGTGTTGTTTTGGTGTGTTTGTGTGTAAGGGTAGAGTGTAGAGTAGGGAAAAGCCATATTGTCCGGTTATTGGATTCTTCAGTAGTTGCTACCAGCTGTGCTATTTGCAGTGCTGGCTGGTATTGCGTGGCGTGGCGTAGCGTGGCGTGGCGTAGCGTGGCGTAGCATGACTATGGCGGTCGGTTGGGAGCTCGACCGGTCTGGGTGAGACCCAGCTATTATTGATATGAATTAGTCGTAGTGACTAATTAAACTCGTTCATTTCGACAACGGTTGTATCCGTTGACACTCGCAAAATGTATTGAATTATCCGATATTCTAGTGTATTGTGTGAAATTAATAGGTATAAATTTGTTCTAATTCTCTTTCGAACTTCGGCCACCCTATCATTTATCAAACTTTAAATTAAACTATTATTTTTCCCGTTTTGTTTCTTCTCATTTCATTACAAAAAAAAAATCTTTTACTCAACTTACATACAATTTACGCAATATTATTTGTTTTTATTGCGAAATGCAAAAAACTGTTACGAATAGTGAAATAACGAATTAGTATTAATTTGAAATGACAACGAAAAACGTTTGGTTATTTTAATTTTTTATGAAATAAAATGTCGGTTTTGACGGTTATTCAGGACAATGGTTGCCGCCCGGCGCAAGTAAATTTCATTTCGCGAACGTTCCGTACTAGGACGACCACTTGTTTTATTTGATCTCTTGAGTCCAGTCATGAATATATTATTACACGAACTGATTTCTCCGTCTGTCCTAGGTCTTCTATACACACCGTATACACCATGTATATGTTTTGTGTCATGGTTCTCTTCTACCGTTATATTATTCTTTGTGCAAGGACACTCATTCTAATATTAACCAAACGCCAACCAGTATTTTCCACATACAAATCCTCACTTGCAAATAACATAAATAGACCTTTATTTATGCATTAAACCGTTTCGATGGAATTTAGGTGTACATCTTCAATTCCTGGCAAACCTCTCTATACAGATTGATATATATATATATATATATATATATATATATATATATATATATATATATATATATATATATATATATATATATATATATATATATATATATATATATATATATATATATATATATATATATATATATATATATATATATATATATATATATATATATATATATATATATATATATATATATATATATATATATATATATATATATATATATATATATATATATATATATATATATATATATATATATATATATATATATATATATATATATATATATATATATATATATATATATATATATATATATATATATATATATATATATATATATATATATATATATATATATATATATATATATATATATATATATATATATATATATATATATATATATATATATATATATATATATATATATATATATATATATATATATATATATATATATATATATATATATATATATATATATATATATATATATATATATATATATATATATATATATATATATATATATATATATATATATATATATATATATATATATATATATATATATATATATATATATATATATATATATATATATATATATGAAAAAAGGCAAATTCTACTTTATTGTTTATTTGTGACAAATATTGTGTAATATAATTTATAATGCACTGGTTTATCAAATTAAAACCCTGATCACACTTCGCTTTTAATTTTAATTACGCAATTTTGATGTTGAGGCACCAAAAGCTGAACTGGACGGCGAAATGCAGCTTTAGATTAATAGATCTAAGCGTGCACAATTTAAACCGATATAAAATACTTATGTTATCATTTATTTTACAGGACATCTGAATAATTGTTATTTAATAGTGAGTAAATGAGTGTCGTAATTCAGGATAATTTTATGATTGGTTGGATTAGATATTTATGCTAGTCGAAGCAGAAATGTTACTCTTGTAGCGCAATCATTTATGACTTACAAACATCTAATTGTAATTTATTACTGTTGGTTAATGTGTTTGAATAAAACATTAGTTGACAATAGCAAAGTTCAAAGTGAAACTGAATAAGTTGGAATAGTGCGCAGGTGTAGAATTACTACAGAAGTTGACTCGTTTCGATTACTGAAGTTATATTGGGGTAAATTAAAATGTTTACTATGTAAAACCTGGTTACACTATTAAATTCAATTCGCATTATTTATTTGCGTGTGTGTAAAGTAAATGGGGCAAATAAAACGAATTTCTAGTTGTTTCTGTGACAAGTTTTACGTGTATAGTGTGCATCGCGTAGCAGGATATATCGACAACAGCGGCAGACAGAGCCTGTTTACGGAGTAAGCAACCAAGAGATATTTTATTTATTATTTGCACTTGATAGGACTTCAATATAGAGCCAGAAGTACTGTAACGTTCACCAATGAACAGAGGTTCACCTTATTTATAAAACAGTGTGATTTCAAGACCTAGCCAAAACGAACGCAACAAATACAAAAATGAGAACTAGTTCAATCTCTATTTGTAGCAGCGCTATCAAAGTCAAACATTACCATTATTTTTTCAGAAAAAAATTATAAAATTCATAAAATATTTGTACGATTTGTAAATACTTTGAATTCCAATTTAATTTTCATTTGTTGGAAATATGCTTTTTAAATATTTCAAACATAAAAAATTTAATATTATTTACTTATAGGTATATGTAGTTTGTAAAAGAGAATAAATAAATGTGTTATTTGAACTTGTCATATATTTATTATTAAACAATTGAGTCTTCTCAAGGCCGGATTCCCAAAATTGAAAGCGTGAAAGGTATCTATTATTTTGCAGTGACAATGGGGCACTTCTACTCCGATGCCTACGTGTTTGTACTCCAAAATTTAGCGAGCGTACCCAAACACACAATTCCGACATACACTTTCTGTTGCGAGTGTTCCGAGAACTACCTGTGGTTTTCCGTTTGGTACCTCATTGCTGCTGGGGAAACTCAATCATATATCCTAGTAGAGTCCGGGGTGTTCGAGTCGTTTGTTTGACAGCCAATACAAAATATTGATAATCATTTTTTGAACGTGAGTATAAAGAGTGCCCTGTTGCATTTCGTTTCGTGTGAATTGTCGATTGTATATTGGCATGTAACTTCTGTATATGACGTGACTGCTGTTAGATTCCGCACCGTGTCATATCAGCGTTACGCGAACAATTCGACAAGCTTCGTCTCTTGCCACGTGATCATTCGAGATTACTTTACGAATTTAATAAAATATCATTTTGATTTTTATTAATAAACATAAAATATTGTAAGATTTTTTTTTTAATAAAAATCAAAACCCTGAAAGCATTGTTTTTGAATACATGTATGAAATGATTCATTTCTCATATAGTACGAACAGAACTTGTTAAATGAAAATATTTAAATAAATTTTTGACAATGAGCACGTTTTTCATATTTTTCAATATGACGGAAGTTTTACCGAACATAAATGAAAAAAATATATTAATAATAAAAAATACTTAGAAAGCCCTTGATTTCGCGAGACGTAGAATATTCAATATATTTCCATTTTATATGCATATCTGAAATATGTCTGGTATAAAAACGGTTTTGTTTATTTTTAACTGTATAGACAGGCTTTACATAGGCCAGCGATAAACAAAAATATTATTTAAATTGTTAGAACGTGATTTTTTCAACGAATTTTTCGTCCGTGGCACATGCAAATGTAATCTTTGCTCGGGCTGCTCGTAATCTTTTTTTTATTTATTTTTATTTTTTCGTTCCTATGTTTTATAAAATGACAAATAGGTGTCGCCTGTGGTTAACTACTACTACAGCTGCTTAAAACAAAAGCGATTAACGCTGTTAATGGTTTGTTAATTAACCTAAATATTATAGTGTTATCTGCTCGATGCACGTTTCGAAACTTTTCGAAGACCGTTGCAGAATTTTTGTTTTATATTGTGTAACTGACTTCACCTTCATTATCGTACGAAATATATGTGTAATTATTTCCGAGTATCGTCTAGCTTAAGCAAACAGTTACCTACCTAATATAATGTAAAATTTAATTGTGCTAGCAGCCAATATAATATTATATTTTCATTGATTTTCGAGTTCATAATTCTAAGCATACCATTTATGAAACTTTGAGCTTGTAATTAAATAAAAAATAAAAATATTTATTACAAATATTCTCAATAATATGATTTAATATGCGCATTGATAGTTTAATTTTGCGAGAGATCTTTAAACGCGATTTTTAACATTGCGAACGGTATGTAATATATACTAAAACGAGGTTTTATAGGAAATACTGTTTTCCAATAATTGAATTATTAAAATATATTTATGGTATCACGTGCCTGTGCAGGAATATAATAGAATTTCGGGGTACGTTTTTTTTGGTGTCGTTCTGTATTATTTGTTGCAAAAATGATTTGATTTTTATTTTATTTTTTCTCTCTCTCTCTATTTCACAGAAGCGTGTACAATGAAAATGCATATATGTAAAGGTCTTTTATAAATAATAGGATACAAATTCAAGCAGCTGTTGCTGTTTTGTTTGTCAATTTTGATTGACAATTTTCGCGATTGTAACTTTTGTACATTTTTAAAATAATGTTTTCGTTTAATTATTATGGTCAGACTCGCTGTAGTGCATGCTTATAATTAACAACTATTCTAGTATGTATATTACGTTGAGTTCACAGGAATATTGAATGTACATACAAATTTCATATTTAAACACACATAGTTATACGAAAATTTATTTAATAACCCGTATATACCTAGTCAAAATTTCTTTGTACATGCATATTGAGCGCATTAGGAATCAGAATCAATCGACTTATTCTTAAGCTAAGTTACAACGTAATGGTGAAGCTCAGTTATTTTAGTAGTGTGATTAAGTATGGAGGTAGGTGTTTATTATGAGAATAATTGTTAGTGTTTTTTTTTTTAATCAAATAAACAATATAAAATATGGAACTGTGATACAAACGAGTTGGGTACATGAAGTTTTTATTTGATTTTATTTCTGTGTGAATTGTTTATTATCCAATGAGTATATGTGGGTTACGAGTAGAATGCGGAATATGGCCACTTGTATTTTATTAAAATGTATATTCTCTTGACTACTGTCCATTGTCGAAACAAAAGGGACGACAGACAGACATACATACATACATACATACATATATACACAGAGACATAGTAGAGAGCCTCAAATACAGAAAATGCAATTTATTATAGTGCTGTCAGATGTTCGGCTAGTAAACTGGAAATGTTTGTAATGTATTTTTGGAAGGCCCATTAGCTGTGTAATTTGTGTGCACTGAGTTGTACTAATACTGGATGTTGGCTCTGCAGTGCAATGTTGCATTCGATGCGCCACCGTGTGTATGTTTGTTGGTTATTTCGATTGAGTTTTAGGTCAACGGTATAATTTTACGCCAAATTCACTCGCTCCTAGCGTGCAAAACAATTATATTTTATAGCACAAATCCGAAACAAAATAAATCCCATTCGATGCATATATGATGCAAGACGAACCGACCGCTCCGATGTTATGATTGTAAATATCCGTATCGGGGGAAAAAGACATTATGCACCTGATATATTGAAAAGTAAAATTGTTTTCTGACCAAATGCGGTTCATATATATTCAGTAAAACAGTAGCACCACACAGCGGCGAAAACTGATTTCGATGATAAACCGAGCCAAAGTTTTTAAGAGTTATAAAGAAGCAGAGAAAGGACTGCATATTTTTCTAGAACAACGAACAAAAGAATTCCCACATACACACACACACACACACACACACACACACACATACACATACATACACGCACTTGTATATACTTTGTTGTTTGTGGTTCATCTGGAACAGATTAATATTTTATTTTTACTATATGTGCGAAAGCAAAACAATCGAAACCAAAGCTTTGAAAATATTCTCAAGTAAGTGGGGGTCGAGTGCCTTGAATTTCGCGGCAAGTGGATCCACTCGGAGGAGAGCCATGGAAACACATTAAATGTAACTATTAGCTCGTCTAACCGAGAAAAATAATAATAATAATAATAATAAAATACACCGGTGATGACGGTTGTATTGCGACATGGGTTATGGGTCGACGTACATATGTATGTAATCACGTAATCAATATTCCGTAACTGTGGCGCTGTGGATGCAACGAGACATTAGCTGCATATTTGCGGCTGCAATTAGCGGTGCTCCACTCGCCGCGCTTTTGCACGAGGATGCATTCGAGATTACACCGGTTATTATTACCGGATCAGGTTGATGCATTTTCTAATTAGAAAACAACATGTATCGACAAATGCAGACAAGAATAATATCATACGTGGGATATGTACATACATATATATATATTTATATAAATATAGCAGTTATCATCATCATCATCATGAGCAACAACAACAACCATCAACAATGCTGTTAGACGATACATTTTGACCTGTTTAAATTTGAATCCCTCATTAGTATAATGACAAAATACGCGGTGTAGCGATAATAATTGACGTAATAAATAATTACTCTGAGCTAGGGTGCCTGGTGGTGCATCCTGACGCGGTATATTAAGTTCGTAGAGTTTTTCCGCGCGCGCGTGGTATAACGTGTTTTTCGCTACTTGTTATGCATTACGTATCCATTCATTTTGTTTTCACGAGCTTTGGCATTGCGCGAACCGAACGACAAGAACAACCACGGGACCCTTCTGCTTCTGTTTCTGTTTCGTGCCATATGCGGCTCCAGCCAGATTTTCTGCGTGCCTTCGGTTCCGCGCCGTCACTGCCTTGCCTCTCTGGCTACACACAATTAATAAATGCAAGGAGTTCAGCAGTGGCGTCGTCGGCTTTGCACACTGAACAGACACGCGTCCAAATGAAATCTGACAACCCTCCAACCATTCCCCGGCTCGCCACTTCACGGCCGCAAAATATTTTGTTACTTTCGTCACGTCAAGCCTGCTACGCTTGACTTTTTTTTATTTTACGCTGCGCACAACCGTTACTACACAACACTAGTAACGCTAAGGACAACATTCAAAATTATTATAGTTTACACGGATGAGTAAAATTGAGCTGGTGATCTTTTAGAATGTAAATATAAAATGATGGCCAGTAAAACATTTGGTATCACAGCAGGTGTCAAAACCACATATCTTTATCCATTTTGTCGTCTGTATATTCTTTGTCTATCGTATCTTTGCCGTTACGGTTATTCGCCGCCGTGTGTCATTGTCCTGTTCGTATTGAAAAGGTACGAAACATCTCTCGTATAGGAGATGTCTGTGTTGTGGCAATTTATTACAATCGGAAGAAATATCGTCAAAAATATTTCCAGAATTTGCACGTTGTAACTTTTTACTTTTCGAAATAAAACCGCAGAGCAAACGCTAATGGAAATATTTGTTCTAAAGTAATTGGTTTTACGGGAGCAAAACAAACTTATGGCAGCCAAGCAATAGAGCAAAACAAACTTGTGGCAGCCAAGAAATAGAGCGAAAACAAGCACAAATTACAACAAAAAAAGAAATCGTAAGAACCTTCTCAAACACATTGCTTCAAAAAGTCAAGCAATGCAAATATTAGTTTATTTCGTATCTCGTTCCAAAAGGGTTCTAGATACAACCCTATTTTACCATAATTTATTTCTTGCGAATGAAGACGCTATTAGAGCATCATTTCAAGGAAATATACCTACTTATTAGCAAATAAAATTACGTCATATGTAGCACGAATATTATATTTATTTTGTATCACATCATTTTCTGACATAAAGCTTAGCTATTACATTTCCCGACAGTGCGCAGCATGAACGTAAATGTAAGCGTAACGTAACGGTAATGAAATGGTTTGCCTTTGGGCGTTTCTCGCGCTTATCTTACGTCTACGACGACGACGACGACGACTTCCATTCCTGTCTATCTGTCGTTGGCGGTGTGCGAAAGACGGAGATAGACTGATTTGCAAAATGGAATGAATAGAGAGGAATAAAAATGACTGTGATTTATTAATCTTCCTGCGATTATATCAGTATACCGGTACCTACCGGTAATTTGTAACTTAACATAAATACACGGTTGTTGGAATCGCACTGGGGTAGGTGGTTATTTGAAAGATTGTATAAAAGTGGTTTACCGGTAACGCTCACTCAAAACCCTCCAGTTAAAAATCAGTCACGGTAATGTTACTGTTTAAGTTTGCCTCATTTTTCACCACACACCCATCAATTACGATAGAAAAATTACGATTTGATTTAGCAGAACTAATGAACAACTGTCTAAAACTTCTAAATCATAGGGAGCCGGCGATTTTTCACCGTTTAAATATTCTGACAACTAATGTGAATAGTTTTTTAACTATATTATTCTTTAACGCATTGTGAAATAGCGAGGTGACACTGTTGAATTATAACAGTCGTAAAAGTAATTCAATATATGTTTAAAAATGAAAATTTTATTTATTATCGTCAAAAATAATTGAAATAATAAAAATTTATGATAATATTTCGGTAACCAATTTGATTGATCACTTAACCATAACCTTTAACGATTTTACGATCATCTAACAAAGTGATACGGTCATCAAATAGGCGAATAATTGCCATAACTATCTATTAACCTCTCGGTCGTAAAGAAGACGATAAACCAGCGGAGAAAATGACAATATTGAATAAAGTGAACAGCGAAAATTGATCATATTAAATCTGGTACCATTATAATTATTTGATGCAATTGAAAATTAATCTATTCTACAAAAATAAATTTGCTATCAATACTAAAATTCGTCTTAGTGAAAATGGAGATATTCCTAATTAATGAATAAAAAGCTCTTGTTTTCGATATTAATTTGATAAATTTTGTTCTGAAAGCGCAAATGGCTTTGAATTCGGTGTTTGGATGTAACGAGTAGTTTACGAAATTTACGATGAAAACATTCGTTGAAAGCTGTGTTTATACTATAGGTATCCATCGGCACTATCGCCGAATGAATGCGAACGATTTATCTGAACTGAAAATACGGAGTATTGAAAATCGTATTATGTTCAATGCATGTCACTGTAAATTATTATAAATGCTCTATTGAATATTACTGACAGATTTTTCATATATTTTTTATTAATGGATTTGGAAAATTGACATGATAATTTAGAATAATATTATTTTTGATTCTCAATGGGTTTTCTTTTTTCAGAAAACATACATCAAACCAGACATTAAAAACCACTTAGAATTAAATATTAATTTGTTTCAAATATCAATTAATTCGTTCGAAGTAAACTAGTGTGATTTACATACATAATATTGATTGTTGTTTTAAGAGGATTTGGTGATTTTATATAAAAATATCACAAAATCATGATTTTGTGATATTTTATATAAAATCACCTTGCAAGGATGTGCTTGTTTCGTTGATGTTTTAATTGTATTTAGAAATATTCTGTTGAATGACATGTAATAAAATGAAATTACGGTGAAATTTAAATATTTCAAGTGTCCAACCTGTGTTGTAACGTACTACAAAGTTATACAACGTGTAGCTAATCACGCTACAAATGTAATATACAATTACCATAATCTGGCAAATTGTTTTCTTATTTGACATGTATGTGTGTGGTTCATTGTATATGTATATATGCTTCTACATAGGTGAACATATGTAGGTGCTTTTTATGTATGAGTATGTGTAAGTACGTGTGTGTGTGTGTGTGTGTGTATGTTCAGATGAATTCCATTCACGCGCATATGTTCCCACAACGAACATTATTTCGACATTAACATTTATACGAACTTTCGTTCGTTAGCTTTTTTTCCCTGTGGCAATGCAATAAACGTCCACACTCTGTCTCACTCGGTGAGCGCGCAACGCAACGCAGTAGCACTCCTGCTATGCTAGTACACGTAGATCAGTTAAAATTCTGAAAACGTATTCCGACGCCCGTGCGCGTACAACATGCATCCCCGGCGTTCGCATCACATCGCACGGCAGACGAGTGTTCCTACTACACTATAACTGTACAAAACTCGGCTGGCAGGCGGGGGCACATACTGAAGAGGATGATGGGACGAGTAAAGTAGCGTTTGTGCACACCAACTCACAAGGATAGCACACACGCACACACACACTCCCACCCACACACCCACACACACACACACACACACACACACACGCTCTCTCTCACACACACACACACACACGTGCGCGCGCTTTTATATATATATATATATATATATATATATATATATATATATATATATATATATATATATATATGTGTGTGTGTGTGTGTGTGTGTGTAAATATATATAGGTACATATGAATGACATATATATATTGTACATACAGTGAAACGAGCCACTTTGGTATCACGAACACGCAATTGATGTTACAAACGCGAGTCTGGATGTATGTGTTTGTATGATGTGCGAGAGTCCGAGGTTCTCTCGATAAAATAAAATGATACATAATTTATCCACATACATATACCTATGTACACTGGAGATCAGCAAGCACCGGGTCTCTGTGCTACCTACGTAATATATGCACAACATATTCAAACATTACTTATGACAATTTTGTGCATCATTGCTGTACTAACATAATATCCTTTATAAACACATACACCGTGCCTAGATTTATACGATCATACGATCACCAAGTACCACAACAGTATCTACAAGCTTTCATATCTATTCACAAACAGATATACGTTCTCTAACTACAAAGATTCTGAAGAAAAAAAAAAAAAAAAATCTCGATCCAAATTTATAAAATATGGATGAACAAGAAATAAACTAGTGATTTTTTTGCCCACGCACTCTAATATTGGTTCGATTACGATAATAAAGATGCAGAACACGCGGTTTTTTCCTAATTAAAACTAAAGGATGAAGAGTAAAAAAGTCTAAAAAGTGGATAATAAATTGAATAAAGTGACATGACACAATGAGATAATTAAATGTTACTTTGATGTGGTGTATGGTATGAATAGTATCCGTAATGCAGAGGAACAATATCGAGATGATGTAATAACATTAATAGCAGAAGACGTCCGGGCAGAGCAGAGCGGAACATTTTGGTCGTCCTGGTATCTCAGTTCGATCTATACAGACACGGCAGTTAGCATATAGAGACAGAATCTCACACATACAAACATTGCCAGTGCAGTGTGTGATGTAATGCGACACGGTTCGCCTCTGCACCCACCGAGAGGGAGAATAACCTCGGCATTGATCAGCGGTCTGGTATTTGTAATCAGCATTGTCCGTTTCATATCATCCGCACAATGCGTCATAGCGCAATCACATAGACTCGACGGACGGCACGGCATACCTGAACGATCGACAATATAGCCAACGTGCACACACGACTCTCCAAACATTCCACCGCACAGACACAAATTAGTTCGCGGATTCAGTTGATGAACAACATATATCGTATGTACATACATATATCTATGTATGTATGTATAATACTTTGCCTCCATACCTATGTGTGTATACATGAAACAGACATCGTCATAATATTCACGTTATAATAATGCACTACATAATGAATATACGAGCATCTTTTTCAATTAATTACTTACCACAGTTAGTTAGAACAGTGCTCCAATCTGTATATGGAATCTGAAGAATTCTCGTTATAATTATCATAGAGAGTTTTCGTTCGCAATTTATACTACAATTTGAGGAATACGAATTCTGGAAATGTACATTTGTTTTTAATATACGGACACTGTAGTCACAGCACAACATATTTAATAAATTGGTAGAATCGCACATGAAGGTGTTCTGTTTCCATGCTTTACAAAGTCCACGTTCGGAATGGCCTATATATATTTTTTTTTTTTGAAAACAACACGTGTCCCATTATGGTAGACCATTACCAATTACTGTGTAAAATGGTGGTCGTTCCATTATCTCGTAAACGGTAGTTATAATTAATCCAAAAGATTAATCATGCGATCATTAAGGATGGGCAGGAAAAACATTTGTTTTTGCCACAAATAAAAAGTTCTGCGACGGAACAATTTCCAGAAGAAAGAAATTAAAACGCTACTCGGCAAGAAAAAAAAAAATATATATATATATAGAATCTGAACTAGATGGGATGATATATTATGGAATGGAATAGTCGTTTTCTGGACCCTGAGATGTGATGAGCCAGCTAGCCTGGTGGTTGGTTGGTTGGTTGGATGGTTGGCTTGTTGTTATCTATATTCACGTTTGTGTATTGGTGGCGTTCGCGTGAACGTGCCACGTTTATGTATTTACATGGTCCAGAATCTTACATTTGATTGATTGTCGGAGGCCTTTCAGGTTGTTTTTATACGCATCGCGAATATAACGGCATTATCCTATGACAGCGACTGAGCTACGTGACGGGAATACGAAACGTCGCGTCGTCTGGCTCTACCGGGGTGCTATGTACCGTCTTTTTTCAAAACTCACTCCATATGTATATGCATTTATAAAATACATTTATCAGCCTGTGGCTTGGAACTGAGAAAAAAATTTAATTATGTCAACTGTCTCACAAACTACATTATGTAACGAATTGCGTAAACCATTTCTTTGGTAGAAGGGCGCACAAAACGCACCAAGCTATCAGATTACTGTTTCATTTCATTGCTAGTGCTTTTGGTTCTTTTTTATAATTTACAAGAACACACGGTTATACCATTAACACACACACACACACATTTATATATATATATATATATATATATATATATATATATATATATATATATATATATATATATATATATTTGTTTGTGTACATAGCTATCTATCTCATCGGTGACATGAGCACCGTCGCGAATGAGAACAGTCTCCTAGTTTGTAAAAGTTTTAACTCGCTACTCTTAGAACTTATCCCCGCGTTTTAATCCCCTTAGTATTCTGCAGAGCGAGCGCTTTTACCGAACGATAATGGTTTAGTTGTAGTAGTGGAGCTGCTTCAGCTTCAGCATCAGCTCCAACCTTGTGGCATCGCGTCATCAGTACAATACCTATACTTACGCACCGTTCACTACATATACATATATGTGTACCTACTAACGTCCGTTATCTGCCGACGTTTGTTTTATTAACCACGTACGTACTGTCGGCGTGTACAGGTGCAAAGAGCGACAGACGCAACAAATATTTGTCGAACGCAGAAGTGAGTGTGACAAGCGCTCTCTGACACCGTGCATCGGACAGAGATGACGCATTCTAGGTTCTAGTTGTTATATGGCCGGGAAGAAGAACCGCGCTTATTCCCGCTCACGTTTTCGGGTTTGTTTGACTTGATCTTACGCGCGCTGAATTCCCTCAGAACATTCGGGCTGGGGACCAATCTCTGTGTGTTGGTTTGTATGAGCTTCCTTTTTGCCTTCGTCATGACGTTAATACGTTAGTTGGTCTCGGAGGCATTATAAAGTGCAAGTAGACAAGCAGACAGACAGATAGACCGATACGGTCGCTTTTGAAATGCATGAACGATCGAATAAAAAGGATTTTCAGTAAAATATGAATTGCGCTGAAGATGAAGTATCTACTGTGAGGCGACATGATGTCATACGTCGAGTACTGAGGCTAACTACAGATCACGTACTATTCGTCGTATGTATGGCACGGTGCAGCAGTATACGACGTATACGGCGATACACGTCTACCAGAGAGAAGTATTAATAACAGTGTGCTGCTGGTGCTGCAAAAGCTTGTGACGTAGCACGTAGACACATGCAAAGAGCGCCTCAGGGATCCGGCATATAAGACATGTCTCTCACTCCATTGTTCCCACGAACAGACATTTTATCACAAGTGCCTACATTCCACGGCTGAAGCCAATAAAGCTGCCAACCGGCTCGTTCATTTGATTCATTCCATATTCCACGCTGGTATGTAATTTACATGCCATCGATATTTTTATCCTTGTTACAAAAATCGTTTTAAAATCGGTCTTCCTCGTCCATAATTTTCGCTGCCGTTTTTCTTGTCCTCTTCATTCGTTTCGTTTATTTATTTTTGCTATAAAAGAGCGCCGAAAAGTAAACCTGTAGTCTTGCGCACGCACACTTAGCATAACGTACGTAGCGTTACGATGATAGCTCGCGTTACAAAGCGAGTGCGCCACGCTAACTGTCAACCTCTGCCGTTTCCGCCGGTTACATTATGCGCCGTTGACCTCTTCGCGCGGCAACGGAACTTCTTACAAAAATTGTTACGACTTCTCTAAGGTGCAAACGCTAAAAGCAAGCAGAGAGAACACAGGAAAGAAAAAAAAAGAAGGGAAAATAAACTGAAATGAAAGAGAATGCAATGCCTCCTTAACAATGTGTACAACAGCTATTACAACGTAAGATACGAAAATTAAAAAGTACTATTCAGAGAAAACTGGGTGAACGCGGCACAATTATTTATTTCATCTTATTGTTCCGTTGTACCATGCACCACTTTTGCATAGAATAGAATGTAGAGATTTCGAAATAAATTTCTTCAACGACATTTGTAACTTATAAGTATCACAATCATTTCATTATACCCTGTTGGGTAACTTTATTTTATATGAAAATATTGTTAGAAAGTACGGTGATATAGAAAATGACAGCGCTCATATATTTGCTGTAAACCAGTTTATAAAGGTAACGATATCGTTTCGATATCCTAGTGAGATATATCCAAACTGATTTTTCCAATATTTCCTTCCAACTGTCAAACTTTCAGTTCACTACATTTTCAACACGACAAATATGGTGAAATTTTTCTTAAACATTTTGATTTATTAACAGGATTATATTCGGCGTGTTTATTTTGCAGTACTCACAAATGCATCAATAAATAATTCTTGCGATATGGACTTTTTTTTTCTAAAAACTATTTTTCACCAAAAAGACAACGCAACAATTCGAAGTTACTCCAGTGCAGCGTACACCTAACTATGAAAAAAACCGCAAACTAATTGCAAATTCAAAATATAAAGTTTCGTTTACACTAGCGCTGACATGGCCACGCTTACATTTTTTATTTTTAATAACCAGTACGCCAGTTTCAAGGGGATACTACACTGGCTCCAGGCGTGTTTATGTTTACGTATGCATGTTTGTTAACAGAATTCGTATGCATTTCATATTATAAAACAACAAAACAAAAAACACTGGCAAATAAAAAAATTAAATCGAAATAGCTTTTTCTCAAAGCCAGCCAAATGGATTATTATTTGTGACCCGTTTTAAAGAAAATATTTCCCTTTTTTTTGTCAAACATTTATTATAATTTTATTATATCACGAAAAGTATGAATTACTCCAACAAATGTTTTATTTATGTAAATAAAAATAAAGATTTAAATATACTATATATATATAAAATGATGTGTTGAATCAGTTAATGAGTAATGCAATTTTGACTTCATTTGTGTGGGTATGGATGACGATTAGATCGCCTTTGAACTATTCTGATTTTCATGAAAATTACAGAGACACTGAATTTGGCAGGGATACAAATCCCTTTGCCCGTCACAATGTTTGCGCAGCTGACCCGTTTTCGGACAACATGCAAGGTAACACAACTGCATTGTCATGTCGTTCATGTGGCAGACGTGTTGTCAAACTACTCTATATGTGTATGTATGATGTGTTTGTAAACACATATGCTTGTGCTCAGGTACACACATATCACTATGCAACAAGCACATAACATAACTAAATTTGTGATACCCAAACAGAAATATTTAATTAAAAAAAAACATTGTTTGCTTTACGGAACTAACGAAACATTAACTCGAAATTATAATATCGATTCTCCTCGATGAACTACATTATGCCTTTTACTTATTTTCCTAAATAGTCGACTGTGCACTGAACGATTCTATCTGCTATATAGGTATACAACAAAAGAGTACCGATGTCCAATTGAGGTTTTACGGAATAAAAAAGACAAGAGAACGAACGAACGAAAAAAAAAAAAGAGTCTAAAAAATATAAAAGACACGCTGCGTATATAAAGCAGACAGATCAATCGAACTAAAAGTGATTGCTTGAAGAATCAGACGAATAACGAAGAATAAGTGGATGAGCATGATAAAGTATAAGAATCCTAGTGAAAAGAATTGAAAAACAAGAATAATAAAAAGTTATACAAAAAGAAGACGAATGCAGTAGGTACTCTACCGTCAATTTGAATAAACTATGGTTGAAAATATTCAAAGAATACAAGAAAATTATATTAAGAAGAAATTATACATTCGTTTTATTTGTTAAATACCTTATTACGCATACCATTTATCAATTTATCTTTAATGATCTACTTACTAAATGCTTTATCATCTTACATCTTGTACAAAATACTAGAGATAAAATGTATGGAGAAAGAACATACGACTTTTCTTTGATTAATATGCCAAATTCTAAATATTTCATTTTCTAGTCAAAGAATAATACATACATAACTTTTCTATTTCTATCAAATGGGGTAGCAGAAAACCATTTCGGATTTCGCCATTCTACTCTATCTTTACAAACTTGTTTTGCTTCATTCTAATTCACCACACGCTCCTCTATTCCGCTTGCGCACAACTTTACTTTCACGCAATCTTTTTTTCAATCATATTTATCCACTTATTCCGAGGACGACAATAATAATCGCAAAACTTCTATATTTACAATTAAAGTAAAAAATTCTTTTCTATTTTGATTTTCATTGTACAAAAACTATGTAGACATATAAAAATATTTCAAAAAATATATTTACTATAATGCTTAAAAGCCTAAGCTTATAGAGATAAAAATAAAACATCTGTTGACAGTTTAAGTACAACGTTGTTTCGGATTATAAGTGTATTACGCTTGATGTAATAGTTGAATGAAATAGCTCATATTGTGCAAAGGATTACTTTATTATATGTTATATAATATGTCAGTACAAGATGACATTGAAATAATAACTGCGTGCTAGTTCAAAATTGCTTTGGTTCAATATCAAAAAGACGGATTTATTTACAAGGAAATTTAATCACTGTTTCCTCACAGCTAATAAACTCAAGTCGTCTTTGACTGTGAGTTATGACCCGCGGCTCAGCACGTTTAGCCGTTTAAGTACATGTTATTTAATATGTTATAAATATGAGAATTTAACGATTAGACCCACGGAAAACGCGGGCTCAGTCCATATTGGTCTCTTATGACAAATCTCATATGTGCTCCACTACATTCAAATGCGGTGAGTGAGTTGTGTATACGACGATTGCTTATCTCATCTTATGATATACAAATTTACCTATTCTACAAGGTAAATATACAACTGTTTAATCGATTTGTGTCATCTGAACGAAGGTTTACATATACTGGTAAATACAGAGAGAAATAGCGGATAGTAGCATATAATCAGATTAATGCATTTAAATATTTACTAAAGACAAGCTTAGACTTGTTTATCGGTACAAGTTTAAACCAATATCGAGACATCAAATATTTATTTCTTAAATTAAATATAGAAACCATTTTATGACACTGGTTTGAAAATGGTTCAAAATGTGATCTACCATTTTTGAAAATATGTTTGAGAAACATTGATTTAAAAAGAGCAGTGTATTCATTGTCTTGTTCGTTCTATAACTGAATACACACCAATAAAGCGCTGCACACATGAAGAAAATCCATGTTGTTTTCGGTTGGTTGATTCGAGCCCAGGTTAGATTCGCTTTGCCTGTTCCGTTCTGGACAGATCTTGTAGACCGGGACGGTGGCTTGGCATCGGCAGGCCCAGACCCAGAACCCGGCCGCAACATGCGAAAACGCGTGGAGGATTCCACAAGGTTTTCGGGGATTATGGAGTGCTTGATGCAGAGACCGACCGACCGAGTCCGAAAGAATTGTTAAGTCAGCACACTTTAGAGAAATCTTTTCATTCTCGAAATGTTATTACGCGAAAGCGTAACGCAGAACAGAAAACGTTTTATGTTTTATTATCTCCCTTTTTATACCTCTTCATTTCATCCATTATCTTCCTTAACCTATATGGTTGATGGATCTATATTTTTATTTCATACTTTTCGATGATGTAGGAATAAAATTTTCTCCTGACAGCTTCAATTTGTATTGTTGTTTTGTTGTGTCATCGATATAAAGGTTTGCCATCGTTGATCAGCGCCTAATATATCATAAATTATTGACTTAAATGAAGCAACTTGGGAGATTTAAGTTAAACAAGATCTTGTATTGTCTACGATTAAAGTTTGCATAATTGAGTATGTTTTCATTTCACGGAATAGGAGGTAAAGTGGCATACAGTATGTTTGTTTACTATGCCAGTGTACCGAAAGTGTAGTATATATAAAGTGGCACTACTCCATCTTAACTTCACTTAACTCACAAACATACGTTCATATGTATAGAGCAGACCAGGTAGATGAGGATGAGGATGAGTATGAACAGAGTGACGTATTTGTTTTAAATTTCACGTAGCAATAGCACCACCGCGATAACCAAGTTCGTGTTCTCCTTGTGTTTGCTCTATACTCGCAACGTCTTCGTTTGTCTTACTATAAAATCAAACTCTCGATCTCGCTGCCAGTATCACTTTCACAATGAACATTGTTCATCAAATATTATAATTTTCATTGTAATTTATTGACTGACTGACAAAATCCCGTTAACTATAGTACAAACTCAATACATATGCACTGTTGATTGCAAATACGCTTTATTTTTATTTTTGTTAATTAATAACAGAGAAAACTATTTCGATACTGTGTAAAACCCAAATATATCATTCGCTAATATTGTATTTATTATGGTTGTGGCGATTTAGTCATTATTGACGGATATTCGTCTATTTGAATTTGAGCAAAAATTTGAACGTAATTTAAATGATCATTTTTGGGTTAAAATTAAATATAGATTTTTGGGCTAATCGGTAGAAAATATCGTCAGCGATTTCATCAATCTCATTTTATACATATTTTAAAATGATTACAGCAGATTCAATATCAGATAGGTGGGACCAAACACAAAACATTTCATTACATCGACGTTGACGAATTTTCATCAAAAAATCAAATAAAAATGAATTAATTACTATGGTGTGCAACGCAAAATGTTAATTAAAAACTAATGTATCAAACAACATTTTCCAAAATTATTTTTTATTATTGTATATTATCGATAAATAAAATTGAATAATGGATTGTGTTTATATACATATATATATATATATATATATATATATATATATATATATATATATATATATATATATATATATATGTGCATTTTATATATATATATATATATTGAGTATGTAGATATTTTAAGTAAAACGAATGCGAAGCAAGGAAATTTCGATTGGAAAAGTTTTCAATCAACAAAGCACAGCTATCCGTGGAGGATCGCGATTGGCGAAAGTGCGCGCGAGAGATCTGTATCAAAAATCGTATAAGATAATCTGCATCTGGGAAACATGGCTACCGGAATGTTTTCGTATGAAATATTTTCCAGTCGACTCATTGCACATTATAAATAACGGGGAGGCCTGATGCTGCTCAATTTCTGCAGCAGCAACGAGTAGAGGATGGAATATATGTATATACATAGGTAGGTATACTATACGTATATATATACATAAGGACGAACGTTTTTGTTCACTTTACTTGCCGTGGCTTCTATAGAGGCAGTATGGCAGTGTATATATATATATATATATATGGGGGAACATCACGGTAAAACCGGATATCCACGGAAGCAACGGCGTCGGAACTGCCTGGCGAATTACGTTATAGTCCTTTTGTTTTTGGCGCTGGTGTGCGCTACGTACGTTACGGCGGGCGCGTGCATATTCAATAAAATAATGAAGTCATCAATTTTTATTAAAATGACAGCGAAATTAATACATTACTCGGGGGTAGTGAAACTATACAGATTGACGTCCAGAACGTTTTATAAAGCCATTAGCGGTGTGTAGAGTAGTAGTAGTAGTAGGTTGCCGGTCGATTGAAAGTGTTATTTGGTGGGTACGGGTGACTGGACGGCTACGTCGGTGCGGCTTGGGCGGACGTTGATACCGTGCTGTGATTCGACATTAGCGTTATTACGAAACGCGCAGGAATGCTATCATGCGAAACGGCATCAGTTCGAAGCGAGGCGAACGGCCAACCATCATTACGAGGTGACGAACATAATGAATACTACAAGTAATGGCTTTAAATTAAGTCTGTCGTTGTCAGATCAGATGAATCCCCCAATAACGTACATACATATGGCATGGCATGGTATGGCATGGCGAATAGCTACCATTTAGAATTTTAAATTATATGAAATTTATTCTTTATGAATCTCATAACCCTTAACCCAGCAAACATAATATCGTTTGTTCACTGTTGGTGGGAGCTGGGAACAAGAACAAGAACGAGAACGAGAACAGTAGAACGCGAATTGTAGACCTTAGAGGAGAGTCGACATCTTTCATTCCGTATGCATAGAAACCTAATGGCATTTCGAAACAACGCGTGTCGACCAACCCATACACCCACAGAGGACGCACATACATCGCTGAATTTCGTCCATAGAAGATACAGAGAGACGCAAATGTTGTTATCCATATCATCTCGAATGCAAATCAAATGCAAAATTATACACCTTATTGCACGGTACACCGCGCAAAGCATCATTCTACTAGTTTCAATGAAAATATTCGTGCTTGCCAGTGTTTACTCAGGGTACGCTTGCCTAAATACAACTTTCACGTTGGTAAACAAGTGGCGTGCGCACCAATCGTCTTCGCCCCATGTTATAGGTAGGTATGCTAGGACACCATGCGTTCAAAACTCAACTCAGATGTGGATGTGTACTTAAACTACGTTGCCATCACTGTTGCTTGTCCTTACGTAAACACACCTTATGTAAAACGACCACTACGAATTAATATCTATCAGTTAAACTAACAAACAGTTTAGCGCGCATTTCGCCGAGGTACCTTCTGACAATCATTTCAAAGACACTATCTAAAAGTTTACATCCGGACAAAGCAGCTTTATCGGTACCGCATCCATTCAGCAGAGAATCGGCGATAATTTCATTCAACATTTATTAAATATTCGAATTTTTTTTTCTCTCTCAAATTTCGAATATTTAAATAATATTATCGTTAATTATAACACATTTTAATCAAATTCTAGCTCATAAGAAATACTGGCGCGGCACATCATGGTATAATAACCATTGATGAGGTGCGTTCGAGTCATAGTATAAAACTTGGAAGCTATATGAAATATCCGGCAGAAAGATATAACGAAAAAGGTGAATTTTGAGTGTGGAACAATTTATTCTGTATTATTCAATTATATATAGATTATGAGGCAATATGTCAATTTCGGATTTTGTTTTGGTGATCTCATGCAATATGAAAAGGTAATGTATAAAAATTGGTTATACGAGTATGAAGTTAGGAGGTATATAGGAGGTAGAACGCGTGTTCAACAAATTAGTATAGTCAGTAAAGGGTGAAGGAAGGGTGCGGTAGGCTAGGAAGAGTTCGTCGCGGTGGGTGCAGCTGTAGAGTTCGATACTCGGCACCGGAATAAGACTGCTACTGAGCAGAGCAAAGCAGAGCAGAGAACCGGAGCCAACCGAAACCGAAGCAAGAGTAAAGAGAGGGAACATTTGCATAATTGAAGAAGTACACTAAAGTTACGGGCTCTTTATAGACCTCCGTGTTCATTCATTCTTATTTCTTCTACCCGTGTTACTCTACCAACTTCAACCTGACGTTTACTTAACTTTGTTTAAAGTTTATTTTACCGTTTTTGCGTATAGCGCTGCGTTCTCATCGCCACGGTTATAACCACAAGCAGCCTACGTGGTCCCCACTACGACGGTGGTGTATATCGCGCGGGAATTCCAAATTCCTCCGATGACAACAAAGTCACAAAACGTTGTTGCCACTATATACTATATTAACGGGCATTTCTGTTCTTCCTGAATTGTTGATGGGGTCGGGTGGGAATGCGATGGCACGCGCACACCGACGCAACGCGACGCGACGCGCCGCTCGACGAGAACGAGAACGAAATGATACCACCACAGAAATCGGATATTAATTTCCCGGTTCTCGCACAGCTGTACGTTCAAGTCTGCTCGACCCCGACAATCCTCAACCTCTACCGGTGATCTAACGACGGCCGACCGTAAACCCGCTACTTTCACAATCATTTCTTTTTCCGTTACATTTCTATAAATAACGTATTGACATTTATACCATAATTTCAACCATTGTCAATAATACCACCGCCAATACTTCTTATTTCGATAAAAAAAAAAACCCTCCATTGATAAATATAAGTCGCCAGAAAAACAAATATACTTTCAATTACGGCATTTCAGGTTATTACATTTATACTCAAATATCTTCAAAGGTGATTGTTTTTATTATAAATTATGTTGAACTCAATATCGACATGGCACCAAAGTGCTTCATCTCAAATAATTTCACCGTAACTCAGTCGAATTTCTACTATTTGTAGGAACGCTAGACATATTCGAAATGGTGTCAGAATGTTATGAGGTGCTAATGTGAATTCACCACCCTTGAAGTGTTTCACATACTAGTATCCGTACGTCGGCTACGTGCTTCTGTTTGAGTCGCTCTCGTTTTCATGACATCAACATCATCGTATATAGCACATCACGTATCTAGCAGCTGTTTGGGAGCTCGTGCTCGCAGAAAGAATTGATAATATTTCGAGAAACAAAAGAGACGTATACAGGAATTTTTTTTATAGAAACTCCACTGTTTTGAATACAAAAATTGTTCACCTCACACACTCCTACAAACACACACACGCACACACTTCATTTGTTGTTGTTTCCGGTCTGTCGGTCGTGTTTTCCGGTTGCTTTCACTTCTTGGCGGATGGTGCGAGAACACAACGCGCAAAGCTCGCGGTTGATGGTTCACCGCAGTTACAACCCAACCCGAACGACCCACAAACGATATGATCTTTCGGCGTTAGCTTCGCTTATCATTAGTTTTTTAAATAAGGACGTTTTACATAGAATAAAATTTAAGTAAAAACACATGAAGTATTCATAAATGGTATAACATTACTGCTAAATAAAACAATACCAATAAATTAGAAAATAAGCATCAACCAATTTATTGGAACAAAAATTTTATTCAACGCATATTTTTGATGTAATTTAGTACGAATATACGTATTAAGTCTTGAAATATGAAATATTTGCGTATACTTTAATAGATTTTAAAGGTTGAATAGTAGAGTTAAGTAATTTTAATACTTATTGAAAGTGTCCAGTTTCATTTAATTTAATGTTTTAACAAAAACTGATGTAGCTATTGAAGAGAAAGATATACGACGCATACATCATCTGCT
The DNA here is from genome assembly GCA_944039245.1 of Nebria salina. NCBI lineage: Eukaryota > Metazoa > Arthropoda > Insecta > Coleoptera > Carabidae > Nebria > Nebria salina. Next base: position 1,405,617 of record OX063288.1, on the reverse strand, counting down.
GTTAGAAGTTGACGAATGTTCGGTGAAAAGTTACACGTTTCGGATTTCTCATTTAACGAAAAGAAGAGCTCGAGAACCAGACGAAGATATAAGGTTTCGGATCAGACATTTATTTCATTTATGCCGCCTTCGGATTTGTTAAATTCGGGTTTCAGTGCCATATATACGCATCTGATGTATACGTTGTAGTACCTTCTTCTTATTCTTCGGTAGCAGCAGCAACGTTCGTTCTGATAACGGTCATACGTTTTAGAATACGACGGCACCAGTCCAAAGACCGATAGAATCTAAGCTCTTATATCCCCATGTCTTTCTCACACTCGCACATTATCAGTATATCCTCGTCTAACTAATGTCGACGCCGTTCTCGTCTAGTTTTAAATCTATAACTTAGCGTTTTAAGGGACCTTTGCACCGGAAATCACCTTATTTTCTCGCATATTACCCCTAAGATATCTACTTTAAAATATGCATCAAGATTTGTTTTGCTCAAATCCCTCGAAGAACAAGGATCAAATAATTAGAAATAAAGTTATAATTTATAATTATTATGTATAATGTAGTTACAACATAATACAATCGTAGTTTGTATGCATTAGTGTTGGTTGCGGAAGTTTATTGATTTAGAAGTACAAGCTAACTGCCTTTGTCGTTTCATACAACTATATTATTACTATGGTATATAATCGGAAGCACTTACCATGTTTCCTTCCGCCATCTAACACCGATATCCTGCGAGACCTGTAATCATAAAATCACTATGATAAATACCGGTGAATTAACATACAGTAGAATACATATTAACACAACATCATTCTATCCATATATACGTATGTATGTCAAATTATACATATTATTTGTAACAATACACGGATTACTTAGATGAAATGTAAATCTAAATTATACAATTATATTCATAATAGAACTTGTATATAAATATTTAATTAAAATTAACATTTTTTAATGTACTGCTAAAATTACATAAATGGCGAAATAAATACATTTTCTATTACGAACAGTTTCTGACGTATCATTTATATAACATATAATTTTGAAAAAAACTATGAAGTTTGAACAAAAATAAATATTTAATTGAATATTAAATTGGCAAGCTAATTGTTTTATTTAGAAATTAATTAAATTTGTTTATATAACAAAAACTGTTAATGGACACTATAAAAAGAGCTTTGAAACATAAATAAATGATATAATTGTTATTTAATTTAAGCAGTAAATGGTGATTATATTTTTTCATATAAAATAAACGGACTACCTAAATATGAATTTGTATATTTTAAATTCAATCTTCTCATGCTACTAATATTTGTATATATTAATATTTACCAACGTTATTGTGTTGGTATTTAAATATAATTTGTTAAATTTGTTGAATTGTTTCGGGAGTATTTATGTGTAATTACATGTGTATATATATTGATCTTTTTAATTCATTAATTCAATATCATATATACAATGTTATCAATTTCCATTTTCAATTTCAAAAATTAAAAGGTAATTTCTTTCAGCTTACAAAACTTTTCCATTAAGAATCAAGTACAGTAAAAGGAATGCTAAGCAAATTAATACATATAAAATTAGTATCGGAACGATTTTGTTGAAAACTACTCATATGTTTCAAAGTAAATCAACGGATCGAGTAATACATAGCAGCAACATAAAAACAAAAGACTACAAGTTGTTTATAAATCGATTGCGATGTTTCCAATTCATGGGGAATACTGTAAGTAAACGTAGTAGAAAATTATATTTTATAATCCGTGAAGATAGATAAATTTTGGTGAAAATCATATAAACAATTTGAACCTAATGGAGGAATCTTTTGGATCATTAACTGAAACCGGTAATACTATTTTAAAATAAGCCAAGTGGAGGAATAGTTGAAGACGGTAAATCGTTCAAGGAAAATATTCTATTAAATTTCGCAGTTAACGTGTGCAAGACTCTCTCACTTTGTGTGTGAAATTGTTAAATGGGTCTGTTCATTGTATTGGAATAATGAATGTCTTTCGGTCGGCTTACGATGTAAGCGTCATCGAGGACTAGCCGGCGACCGCTGCGTCGCGCGCAGAATTTGCGGACCACCTAATGTTCGCGTGCCATTGTATTATTATATATGTGTATATATATATATAGATCTATGTATGTATATATGTATGTATGGTATAGATGTGTGTGTGTGTGTGTGTGTGTGTAGCGCCGGGCGTCTGTCGATGGTACCAAATACGCCAAGGGACCTGTTGCCATCACGCCGTTGTACTGCACACTCTACCACCATTCCGCTGGTTTCGCTTCCGTGTTACAACTCATCCGCACCTCGTAGACTGACGACTCTGATGTTGCAACCCCAACAATGCTAAACGGCTATCACCGTGGCATATCAGCACGACACTGAATTCTAGCCACGTGTATCGATATCAATCAAATCTCCCCTATAGTTGTGTTGCGATGCTTTCAAAAATGCTCCAACGGATATTTGCAATTCAACCAAAATATATCTAGATCACCAAACTTCCAATTGAAATATCTCTTAATCTTTGATTCAGAGATATTTCAATATATTTATTACGAATTTCAATTCTTCGCTAGTATTCAAATTTGAATTTAACAATTGTATCACATGAGTAACATAGTTTCATTGTGAGTATCTTGTCTAGTGGTAATGAGATGCGTCTATGTGCGCATTCCTTTGCCGCGCTGTTGAGTCCGCTAAGTCTGTAGAGCTTTAGGTCGAATGCACAGGCATGTCACACCCGTCGTCGGTGTACGAGCAGAGGTGCTGCCGCATCGGCCACAGACTCGTCGCCGTTCACACGCTTCCGGCCGCCTCTGCGTCCGCTCGCGCGACACCCGGCTAATCCGCTAAAGTAGTTTAGACTTGAACAATTATAGCGTCTGTCCACGTAATCAGGACCGGACATTGTGTATTATATTTTCAAATCACGAATCAAATCAAATTTCGCCAAGTTTTACCAAACTTTTACTTATAGCCTCAGGATTCTTAACTTCAAAATAACACAACACAATAGGATTTCTGAAATTTAACGAGTCGATAAATCTCAGATTTACTCTGTAATAATTGCGAATGGAAATACAAATTTTTATATTCTCCATACTCTTGTTTTTAAATGTCAGAATAAATCATAGCATTGTGCATGTCGCTAGCAGACCTACGATATGTTAAAAAATCTAATGAACTCGTTTCATGAATTCGTATGTTGGTCAATTTATTTTATGCAGCCTTTATACTATATACTGTGTCGTTTGTACTACAAACAGATTCATACACATTTTTTTTATTATTATTTCTCTTACCTATTTATTACTACTATAAAAAAAAAGGACAACTCAGTCTTTTGTGTGCAATGACTGTAACACTGAATCATCGTGGAATATAAATAAAGATAACGAGTCTTATTTTTATCTAATTTATCGCGTATATTTATTATTATTTTAAACAATATTCATTCCCAAATTCCAAACATCCCACACTAACGGCGGAAAATAATTAACTCACAAATAATAGACGCAAACTTCCATTGAAGGAAGATCAAACGAAAACGTCTGTGGACATTTTATTATATTTGTGTGTAATCATAAATTAGAATGACATTTTTTTATGAATTGGTTTCGGTATTCCGTAATGATAAGTTAACCCTTTCGGCTATAAACATCCATATTTGGTCGGTTCGTTGGCCGAAATATATCCTGCTATCAAATATTATCGCACGCAAATTTTGATTTCTATGGTCAACAGGGACATTGCCAAATTAATGTTTGTTTAGTTTACCGAAAATTATACTCACACATGCATAATAACCACGCTTTGCACTGAAATACTATTGGTATACTTGTATCTACAAATATACGATCCCGATGGAAGCCACGTATAATGTGAATCGTATTATATTTTTTAAAGTAATTTATGTAAATGAACCATATGTTTTAGTAATATAATTTAATTTCAGTTACGCTATTAGGAATATTATATCTGCACGGATATGACATAATAATGATACATATGAATATAACAGAACAAAACGGATATGTACACAGAAAGATGAATCAGATTTGTATTAAAATCAATGTTCAATTTGACAAATGTGTGTTTCATACGATTGACGAATTATATTTTACATTTCAAATACATTTATTAGTATTATTATTCAAATTTGTACTATTCATTACATATAGTAAATTAAACTTGTTTATAATTACATCACAAGTAAAGCAGATACAGTTAATAATACAAAATACAAATAAATTATCATTAACATTTATAAAGTATACATATAAATTTCACGCGGAAAATACAAGCAGAAGAAAATTTTAAAATTATACTACTCAAAAGTACGTAACAATAACTGTTACTGTAAATATATGGTGCGAGTAACAAATGGGAGTAATAACGCAATTTTAAATGTAAAAATATGTCTCAATTTTTTTCTTTTCGGCTTAACAACTTGTGAAATAATCTTTTTCTAAGTTAAATTTATTTGTAAATCAGTCTTCAACTTTATAAATATTAATGAAATCGTTTTGGTGTGGGTATATTTTAATTTTGGTTACGATATTGATTTTCGCATCAAGTTATTATTACAAAATTTTAATACAAAAACAGAGTACGCCGGCATGAGGGTGGGTATGATGTTTTCATTTACTGACCCAACGAGCTCACCGAGGCAATCTGAACCGATGCCGAAAACGAAAGGTGAGCGAGCGCGTTGCTTTCAAAGCGATCGCCCCGGGGGGATCAGTCAAGTCGAGGGTTTTGGACGTTTTCATTGCGACAGTCAGACAGGTACTTCGTTAGCTACAGGATATCAGCACCGCTAATCGGAAACGAACCGTATTGGTGTACCTCTGTTTGGTCTATTGCCGCATAAATGTGTATATTATGTTTCTCAGATCGGCTTTCAAACTACACCATTTAGGATTCATACTTTACTAAACTCAACCACGATAGCAAGATTGTTCAGAAATCACAAGAGCTTGATAAATTATCGAGATTAAGATACAAATATAACGAAACCACAATGTTAGAATTTCTCAGTTAACATCAGCAATACTGCAGATATTACAAAAAATATATATATATATATTGTAGTCAATTTATTCTTTGGCGCACCTGAGGAAATTGGTGAAATCGGGTCTAATAATCATAAAATAACATCCTAAAAATAATCTGTTTTGAAACCAGATTCAAATTTGCCAGAATAAAAAATGTCAAGTTTAAGTTGGGTAGACATTTTCGATCAAGTATGGGTATTTGTATATTTTAAGTATAATGACATGATGCTAATGCAAGATACATTTCTTGTATGAAACTTAACGATTAACTTAAATTAAATAATGTGAACAGAAGAACTAGAATGTGTATGACTCGTGATTCAGAAGTGGGCCGTATGAAATGTTTAAATAAATATGTCAAACTGAATCGCATCAGTCGAAAACGTAAAGAAAATATTCTCAAACGCCCGGCGGTAACATTAATCAACATCTTTGAACCTCGTTTTTATCGTTTTGAACTCTTGTCTCGAGCAGTGAAAAACACGAAAAGTGGGAAAGAATTCACGGTGAATGAGACGTCGTGAATCCGCACGTTCAACTTATATTTTTGTACATTCATAATAATAATGAAAGTCAAGTTAAAAAACCATTTTTTTTTTGCTTTTTATGAGAGGGAGAAGAGATTTAGGAAGACCAGCTTTATGTTTTCTCAGGAAGCGTATAAGTCTGATTAGTCTGTAAGCATGCATAAATCTTTCTGTACAAAATGTATCCATTGAGATGTACTTCTATTTGAATTTAACTTTACCCTTTGTAGAAATACTACGTAATTTTTCTTCTTCTGTATATTAGTCTATAGAACCAGTTGCTATACTTTAAAATAAAAAAATAGTCACAAACAAAATAAAGAATATTACAACGGACCCAAATTTTGTTTAATTTATTAATATTCTCCATCATTATAAAATGTTTCGCGAGATAATTTTATACTGTAAATCTGGATGTATATTTGCATTTCTCTTTTAAATTCTATTTTTTGTAAAAGAGTGATTTCTCATTTTTGACCCTCGCTATAGCGGGAGTGAGTTTAGGACCGCGTTAGACTCAATATATAGTGTTGGTGATGGTGTGGTGGTAGAATGACAACACCGTGTTGTGTTGGGAATTGTTACATCTGCTGTCGCGACCTCTCTCACAGCATGTTGTCATAATAAGGACAGATGTCTCGGCGACGTTACTGCCACCGCCGCCGGTCGTAGTGCGAGAACGCAACTACAGAAGATGATGGCACAAGCAAAACGGGAGAGGGAAACAAGACGATGGGTATAGCGTCAACTAACATCTTAACATTACGGGGCACAAATGCCGTATAATCAAATACCTGTGCGTTGTTGTTGTTGCAGCATTATGTCACGTTGGGAAATTACAATTCTTGCGTGCACGATTTAAGCTTTACCCCCAACTTATGTTCTAATTTTAAATATCATATACAGTGGCAAGCAATGAACAGGGATGGATCCACAGAAAATCTCACCATATATTCTAAATTAATCAAACATTCCCCATAAACAAGAACCACTTACAAACATCCACACTCTTACCATAAGTACACATTTTTTTGCCAACAATTCATAAATAAAAAATTTCAACATATTACATTAGAATTTAAATATTTAAGCTTGTATTGTAAATCATAATAATCAATTAAAAACAAAAACAAAAAAGTTATAATATAACAAATTTGTTAAAATGATAATAATACGGTTCTGTTACTGAGTAGGAAATTGGTATAAGAAGGACAAAACGTTTACCTAACGACATGTAAAGAGTTAGTTTTCAACACGAATTAATGACACTTATACGTGCGATGTATACACGCATCCCCAGTTGACGTGCCGCTTATTGTTTGGTATGTGTTTATGTCTAACTGTTGTGTGTTTGTAGTGCATATGTTGCGAACGTGTGTGTTGTGTCACCGAAAGTAAACAGAATCAATCTACGACTTTCTTCTTTCGTTCGCTTTTCATCTGTTTTTCATCATTAGCCCCCGGAAAGTAAATAAACTCGCGCGTCTCGTCAACGAGCGTGTTACATGTGACATTTAAGTGTTACCGTGATAAAGAAGTGTCCGAATTCACTTTGAAACATGAAAATAAATAACTGATTGCGCCCCAGTAGTACCATTTTATTTTCTTTTTTCTCCGGTTCATTTTCATGGTTCAATATGAACGTTGATTTATACATATATACATTAATACAAAAAGATTTCCTAATGTCTTTTTAATGATTTTTTATTACAATTCCTAACGAAATGTTTCTTATAAGTAAATGAGATTTTACAAATTTTAAAATTCTTTCCGTATAACTTGAATTCATTTCATTCTAGCTGAAACTTCATTTCATTCGAACTTTTTGTCATCTATATATTTTATTCATCAGGAATGTAATTGAAGAAAAATTATTCGTGCATTTTTGTTTCAATTGAGAATTGAAAATTTTTCTTGAAATAAACGAAATTTCATATTCTGAAGGTTTTGTAATTATTAATTATTGATATATACAGAAACTCTGTGCAAAGCTTCTACTAAATAAAAGAATTGAACCGTAATTCAACAAGTAAACATTTTATATATTTCACAGAATCTTGTTTATATGCAAATTTATGTGAATGCAAAGTTTTTTTTTCGTGGAGAGTTCTCGTGGATCACGAGAGTAAAGCATTCAAGAGCACCCCGGACGGAACGAAAAAAAGTCTTAAATTACGGACAGCAAGATAAGAAAATCTTTCGACAACGACGACTCCTCGACTGAACATTTCTTCGGCCATCACAGACAAAAAGAACACCAAACGAATGAATATATTAAATTGACACAAGAAACGTTGAGTTTTTAACTACAGCAATGATGGCTCTCACTCACCTACTAACAGGCTAGCGCAATATCTTCCAGAACTTCATTACTTTCATACAAAAACAGCACATTTTTGTTTTGACTTTACATCAGGATTGAAATTAAATTTTCTATCATATATTTTATAAAATATCATGTACTACATTATTTTTCTAATAAATAAATAAATAAAAATCAAATTTTGAGCGGGTTTATATTAATTTAGTTCCTAAAATACAAATGATTATTTGGCAAATTTTAATTTAAAACATTGTTAGTGTTACGAAAATAGATTTTGTTTGGGAAGCGGTTAATATTTATTTAAAATACAATTTAAAAATCCAATAAATATAAATATGCGATTGTCAAAAAATACGTATAGAAATCGATATCGATAACATTTAACAGTAGTATAGGCGACGGACTGACGCTAGAGGGTGTCATTCGCAAACAACATAAATCAGTCAAAAGGTTAAAACACGAAAATATTACATTTCTACAAATTTTTAAAACAAATTTTTTTCATGTTACAATGCGGGAAATATGTATTTAGACTCGAGTAACAAGGAAACATAAATTTAAATATTAATTTCTGTTTTCAGGCCATGGTCAATTTTATTCTTGACATTACTTACTAATATTACAAAACTGAGTAAGTTAATCATATTGTTACTATGTGAATCTATTCTATAGTGATGTAAATGCTCTATAGTGCAAAAAATACAAATAGGTCTAAAGGTTAGTATTGTCTGTATCTGTGGTGAGATAGGGTATAAAATAAATCAAACTCGCGAACGTATAATTTCAAAAGATATAAGAGTTTCTTTGAAAACAAATATAATAATTCAATATTCATATAGTTAGTTTAGTCCCATATAAACAAAAATGTTGTCCTTTATGCACAGCGGTAAATTTGTCCCAAAATTAACATATGTTGTACCCTTGGTTATTTTAAGGTCGAAGGCCGATAGTATACTACATTGATTTACTGGAGGGTGAAACCACACACACGGTGACAAATTGTGAGATTTCAAGTTGATAACCCCTGGCAAAAGACAATTACACACGCAAAACAGTTAAACAGTAATCAAATAAATGTAGTTGTGTGTATGTTTGGTAAGGGCAATTGTGGTGACTGTTACGGTATAGTGGTCATGGCATTTGCCGACTCCTACTCGAGGACCCAAGCAAACATACACAGAACACATTGTTTTCCCTGAAACTTTCCACCGCTACGAGAGAAGGTACATATATACGGTCAGCAGTTGCTCTGAATTGTAAGCATCATTGTGTTTGATAGACAATAAAAATATTTAACATACTAACCCTGGCAATTAGCTTAATCGTATCACGCATTTTTGGCCGAAATTTTCCAATTTGAATGTTCATTACGACAGTACTCAAATTAATATTATAAACAAATAGTGTTAACTTCCTGAAAACACCAAAACATAAGTAGCATCCATTAATTGCAAATAATAAAGTGTTGTGAACTAAAACGTGAAAATAGTACTATGTATACATATGAAATCAGAATGAAGTATGTGAAGTTTTACTGCAGAGAACATTTTTTCTCCAAATAGGTCAGTTACGTGGTCTCAACTCTTGGTTTTTATTTAAAAGGAAATAGCTACTATAAGTGCCGCATTGGCTACACTGTAGGGATAGATCAAGATTGCAGTGTTTCCCCATTCATTTAATATTCGGTTTGATGTTATATAAACCAAACTAGAGGATGAATGGAGATATGTGTATGTTTTAAATTGAAAGAAATTTTACCATATAATATAGTTCACAGCAAAAATATCTAATACTTTATTATATATCATAAGTTTAACATGACCATTTTTGTGCAAATATGATAAAATTTATTCAGTATTGAATTTTTTATATAACTATAAAGAAAAAAAAAAATCTTTACGGTTGCAGTGAAGATAGTTCATTTTTAGTAGTAGCCGTGAGAAAATTACGAGAGAAAAAGATGCCTAGTTGGAGAATTCATGTACACAGAAGCATATAAATATTGTCATAGTAAAAAATTGCCAATATCATTTTATTTCAGCACATTGAACATTGTGAAAGCTGGTGGCAATGGTTTGAAAATATCGTGAAGTGTCTATTGTGATAGACGACAGACTAAAATATGTTTCTGGTGTAACGATAACATGATATATACTTATAACGTAACGGTGTCACACGAATGATTAGAAGAAGATGAACTTTCACCGCTTGTGTTCTTTGGCTATTTTTCGTCGCAGATTTTTATTTTATTTACCTTTGTTCCGTTGATACTAGCAACATTGTCAATGTGACGAGTTTGCGCACCAAAAAAAATCAGCACCTATCACTAGGATATAGGAGTTCACAGTATATACGGAATGGGTGCTAATGCAATTCAAAAGTCTCTTCACTTCAACAAATGTTTCTCTCTGGAATTCTATTTACTTGGCTGCATTTACCCGCCGATGCCTGCTATTTTTTTTTTATTTCTTCTATTTACTTCACCTTTTTCTGGTTCGTTGATACAGAATATCAAATGAGAAATTGCAAACAATACTTATAAAATCATTTTACAATTAATGGTTTAAGATCAGTTAGTTGCAGTATTGTTGTTGGAATTAAAATAATATGTATAAAAATAAAAACATTATGAATTTTGGACAACGCAAAAAAAATCCAATTTTCCTCTCAATACGGCGCAGTAAACTTATTAAATCACATTGTTGAAATGATCGGTCTACTCAAACAAAAATAAACTGAAACGAATCGAAAGCAATCTATGTAATATTTCTGGGCTCATTGCGTTAGAAATAAACGGTACAATTGTTATAGATATATAAAACGAAAATGTGTTCAAACACGGCCGAGTCCCCTCACACAAAATTGCTTGGACAATGATTGATTTTATAGGTATAAACGTCCACTTTCTTTCCTCGACGAAACGAGACGCTATAGAAAGATTTGTGACCTGTTCGCATTCGAACAAAGACAGTTATTGATGAGAAAAACTATATCGCAAACAAAAATCATAAATAGACAGTATGGCTTATGGCAATGAAGTTTTTAAAGCTGTACCACCCACTCACTAAATTCCAACCAATATTTGTTTTTATTTTAGAAATTATTAGTTATTAAATATATCATCTATAGACATTTATGGTAAAAAGTAAAAAGTATGTATGAGAACTATTTTGAGGAACTAAAAAAAGTAATAAAACTGTAATCATTTTTGCACACTTGTTGATTTATAGTATGTATTGGTTTTATTTTATCAGATATAAATAGGTGAGGATTCATCTGATGGTATAAAAATTAAAAAAATATATTTCTGGATTTTTGATATGTTTTATTTTATTTTAATAATAATTAATGTTGATCAAAGAAGAGATTTAATAGTTTTCAAGTTGTGATACATAGTGTAATTAAAAATTAGCAATTATATTAGTGGTATCTACAGTGGGGTTAATTATATGCCGATTGAAGGTAACGGTATGAAAAATGTAAGTAAAAACTTTCGCGTATAAAGTAAAACATCAGTTAAAATATATAATTAAGAGAACATCTTCTTTGATAACTGTTAGATGATGAAGTTGGCTGACGTTGATAAACTAAGTACACATTTGTAGGTTGCGTTGGGGGATGAGGAGATTTTCGAGAGACACGAAAACGGTAGCGGTTCAGTGGATGAATGCATAACCAAGTAAAGATCCATTACACGTCTGCTACCAGCTCCCCTTTAGTCCGGTATCTGGCTACTGGTGGCAAGTCGTCTGTAGGTTAGTGCGGTATTCCTCGGGCGGTTTCGAACAACTTTCACCCCGGTTGAAGGAATGGCAGCCAAGGGCCACTGGGTAATGCGTATTTAAAATTTCAAATTTTAATCAGTGCACGGCTTTTGGTGGCGTGTACAGCTTTACGCTCTCTGAAGTCACAAGGTAGATGGCTAGGTGTTTGGCCGTTCTGGCATATACACTATGGAATCATCAGTCACAGCCTCGACGCGTTTGTGGTCTCATTTCGAATTCGGGATTCGGGGAGCCTACATTTCTCCTCACGATTCAATCCATCACAAAGGAATCTTTTGCGTTACACTTGCGCAAAGAACTACTTGATTATATTTAATGTATACATCAAATTTTCTTTCTATCTAAATAATTAATTGCGCAATATAGACTGAATAATTTTAGGTTTGGCAAAATTTGTTAACTATTGCATTTGTAAAGCTGTGTTCGAAGTAATAATTAATAGTCCAGCAGTTGTTCGTAATGTAGAGTAGAGTGTTGATGTAGTAGGGAAATAGAAAAATACTGATTAGAAGCAATATTGTTTATTAGTTAAAGATCGTTGGGGTATGTAATGCGAAACAGTATAGCAACGAGAAAATAATGATTGTATAGATATAAAGAGGCGGAAATGATAAAAGAGAATAATGCTGCATGCAGATAACACGTTTTTCGAAAGGTACAAATTACTTTGCCAAGATGGAAGCGCCGAGCGAATTAAATAGAAAACTTGAATCACAAAACGAAGAAATTGTGTGCAGAGAGAGCGAATGTTCTGTAAATGCACCACTGTGAAATCATTGTACGAGTGTGTTCAGTTCAAATTTACATGAAACTCAAACACCCTACATATACATACCTACGTATTCATTGTTTAAGATTCTGCCTTTAAATTATTTTACATAGTCTACATTTACATTATGTTCTATGTTTATATGACGTTCAACGCCACATTCAAGCGATTTTCACTTTCACTCGAAAAGTACTTCTAGAACCGACAAAATTATTGTTCGACCTTTTTTATAAAAAAAATATTATTACTCTAGCTTTAAATTACCAAAGAAGTCACTGTTTGTTCAATCGATATCTAATTAGAAATAACACAAGTGCAATTGAAAAGAATTCTTTTAACAAACTCTTTGAGAATAGAATGGCAAAACGAAGCAATAAATGAGCAATAAAAGTACTGGATTCTTTTCGGATATATAAAATGTTAAGTGACAAAACGATTAATCTGGATGGCACTTTTGGTTTTAATGTCCACCACTTTCTTGTACGGATATAAAATAGTTAGGGTGTGTTTACAACGAAATGAAAGTGATAATTAAGGCGTTGTGTTGGTGGTCGGGTTGACGTGTGTGTTACAACCGAGGGATTTTGTAACGAGCAATATGTTTCTGTTACAGCGGTGGTCGAGGATCCCGAGTTTACGGATGTTATCGAGAACATTACGGTGGCAGCTGGACGCAACGTCAAATTCGCTTGCTCGGTCAAGAATCTTGGAACATACAAGGTAAAGCAACATCCACACTGACACACGCACACACACTACACTCTCCTTCCCCAACTCGAAATGACACCCGTAAACTTTATCCAACCGAACGGTTTTGAAACAACTTGTCCAAAGTCCTAATTAATACTTAAAATTGTTGTACTGCTAATTTACTATAAATCACACTATATCAGAATTCATTGTTTGAATTATACATATAAATTTATCTCAGATTTGTTGTGTAAGGACGAAAAAGTGTACCGAAGTTGAACACTTTTGTAGTGACCTACTATGAGTACTATATACTATAAAAGTTTATTGAGAATGGAATTCAGAAGGTGAACAAGACTATAGCGTCGATCACGTGCCACGGAAGTGATTCAAAGTACGTGCGCATTTTAGGAATGTGAAATTAAAAAGGGTGAAAATAAAACAAAATAAGGTGGGAGTGCCTCAGAGACCAGTGTTGTCAACTAAATACTTGTAATTGTAGTTGTTTTTAGTTGAATACACCGGCCAATAAAGTTATAAAGTATACCTTCGGGATGGGTGTTTGTTAAGTTTAAATTCCGCTCGTAAAGTGAACAAACGACGAAGTTGCGTGCGCATCAACGGCAAAACCAGTTAAAGCCCGTTAAAGTTTGTTATAGGTCGCAAAACACGGATTGCTGCGTGTTCCGCGTCCAGTCCAGCTAAGACATCTTTCACTCTCTCTTTATTCAACTCTTATATAAGAAAAAACACGGGCTCATCTCATCTTTGCTCATTATCCCCGTGTACCAACAAGCGTCCTTGTTCGCTTCGCTTCGTTTCCATCGCGAAACGCGGCGGCGCTAATAATTAATTGCTCTGTTTTATATTATCATCATAATCACTTTTATCATAATGCTAACGGTGCATTTTATACTTAAGAGGCCTCCAGACGCGTATATTATTATATAAGATGGTGCGGAGGCCTGGCGAGCAAAAAGCAATAAAATGTTAATTAAGGATGATATCCGGCATGTTCAGTTTTTTATTTCTATTTCTGCCGGAGTTTCGGTTGGCAATGCGGTGCCGGTGCCGTTGCCGTTGCCGTTGCTCGTGTTGTCGAATGCTGCAACGAAAACCAAGTTAACGAACGGATTTACGTTCGTTGAATCTGACGTCTGTCGCGTCGCGTCGCGTCGCGCATATATTCAGTACCACCACTATGAATTTCGAGCATGACAAATAAAAGACAATTTTACAAGAGAAACTTTTCAAGAGAATATCTTTAATAGCACTTATATTTGTAACCTTTACAATTACAAACGCATCTGTGACTTGCGGCAATACCTTTGGGGATAACCTGTGCGAATACAGAAGTAAATAAATGTTACAAGAGGAGGATATCATAGATGAAACTATGGAGAGAAAGAACAACAACAACAACAACAGTGCCAGGATAATTAAGGTAAATGCGAGCAGTTGGGTTTCGCTACTTGCAAGATTGTGAAAACAAAATTATTATACCAGTCGAAATGGTGCGCTGAAAGTGCAACAGAGTGCATTTTCCCGACTTAATATTAAACACATACCGATAAAAACTGGACTGTTTCACATTTACCCAAAGCTATTTCCACTCATCTCATTGCATTGCATTGCATCGCATCGCATCGCATAGCGAGAACTAAACAGTAAAGAAAAACGAGCGAAATACAAAAACCATCGCTATTAATAGAAACGGTAGTTCAGTATACAAATATAACATTTGATTAAATTTTAATAGCAATATTTTTTTTCGAACATTTGTAATTGCATCTTTGGTACTCGCTTTCAATCGTAAAATGTATACTAATGTGATCACGGCTAGTTGGAATGGAATAACAGAAGAAGAATTCTCATTTCCGTATAGGGTAGCAAAATAACAACAACAACAACCAAATCGGCAAAGAGAGAGAGTGCAAAATATTAATAAGGTAAGCGCGCGCGAGTGTACGGCGCGACGCGACGCGGCGCGGCGGTAGAATGGCAGATTCACGATACACCGAGGGCCCATTTTGTGTACAATGAAAAAGTGCATATGCACTTAAAATTATGTGCATATGCATGTATTACAGAAAAGACGGCGCCGGTGTTGGTAGTGTGAAAGTGGGATGCAGGAATTCGATCAATACGAACGGTGAAGATTGTCAATATGGAATAACAACAGCAACGGCAGTAGAAGCATCAGAGTTTGAGATACGTATGCTTGTTCAGTGAAATGTAAATGTTATGTTTGGTACGGTGGTCGGACAGAAAGAATTCTCGATAAAATAACAGTAATCCTTTAAATCTAAAATTGATACATAAACAGAACAGAACAAGGCTGGGCACGGGAGCGCGTCACGCAAGACGGCTAAATGTAATTTCATAACGCAGCGAAATCCTTTCAGATTTTTTCCCCTCTTTTATTTTTTGTTTTTTGCTTCTGTTCGGGAAATTCTGAATAAATTTTTAAGAGGCACAAAAACGTTGAAAATATTTTAGACAAATATATAAATAAGTACACCTACAACATTGAAACATTGGAACATTGGAAACATCGACAAACAGGAAATGCCAGGTTTAAGTTCATGCGTACAACGACATAAGACGCGATGAACGCGAATCCACAGAGCGTTGTTAATGCCCGCGGTAGAGGATTTGTAAAACAGGAAGGTGCTCCTAGAAATGTAAATTTGCCAGTCAAATTCCGTGCACAGCTTGCGCACAATTTACGTGAGTTGCGACAAGATTCTTAATGACGAAAGAAGCCAGCCTGCTTGCGAACCAGCCCTCCGTGTTTTAATAAAACGAAAAATATTAAAACGAAGCGCGGACATACATCGGGCACGGTACCCACTACGGAGGTGAAAAGCAAAACATAACCAACGTATATAATACGTGTTATATGGAACACGTGTATCGCATCGCATCGCATCGTATCGTATCGTATCGTATCATGCGGCTTTCTACGCATCGAATCGCATCGCGCGGAACGTAAATCGCATAGTAGTACCTGTTCCTGCACTCACTCGATAACGGAACACATTCCGCGTAATTACTTGAGACCGGCAGCGTGAAAAAGCTAACCCGTCGAATCGCCGTTGTTCACGGGAATCGACACTTCACACTTGATGGCGATGTTACGGCGGTGTGAAAGGGATTCGTCGAACCCACACGCACACTTCGATACATGCACATCGCCTCAAACCCACACGTATAGTGTGAGTTTTCAGCTTGAACCACTCCAAATCTAACATAATCGAATAGCATGCGGCAACGTTTGGAACGTATAAGAAAAATGTTGGTCGTCGGTGTGAAGTCCGCGCTCGCGGCCTAACACCTAAGCATTGTATTCTTATTGAAAGACATGTTTACTGCAGAATCGAGGTGGTGTTGCTAGAAGCGACGCAAGTACACTTGAGGGAGGCGTAATGCCGACGCGCAGACGGCGTGAGTCAAGTGGCCGCCGCGGGGGACAGATTTCCCGTTCGTTGTTAGTTTGTGTGTGTGTGTGTGTGTGTTTTTGCGTATATATGTGTATGTGTGTAGTATTTCCTTTACCCGTCCAAAGCGTTTGTATACTTATCCTGTAACATCGTCACCGCATATTCCGACTATTGTTTCTTTAGTATAGCGCGTACGGCTGATGTATCATTTAATTGTTTTTTTGCTAAGTTTGCCAAGCGGCTGCTGATTTCGGAGCCCATTTAACATCACTCACGACGCAACGACAACGACAACGACGACGAACGACTCCTAGAGACACATTATACAAACGTTCTGTTAATTAAATAAAAGTAAACACGGCGATTTTGTATCGCTTGAGCGAATGGACGGAACGTGCTAACTACATCGTGTTTGACTAATTTGGAGGAAAGAATGATAAGTAACAGTGAGTGAGCGAATGAGTGTAAATTCCTTTTCTTTGTGACAGGAAGCTTAGTCAGGTAATCACAACGAACATCGGGAGATAATCGCTCGAAGTATAATTAAAATCCTCGCTATAGAAAATCATATTTACTGTCGAATATACTGCGTCGGGATTGAACGTTATGGCATGGCATGGTATAGTATAGTATAGTGCAGTATGAGAGAGCACCCTCTCTCACCGGCACCGACAACGGCACCGGCATCGGCACCGGCATCGGCACCGGCATCGGCACCGGGCGCTGTAAGCCGAAGAAGCTAACGGGACTTTGCCCAGGGCTTATAATCTAATAATATCAGCGTTGTAATCAAGGCGGTCTCTTGTACTGCACGCTCGGTCTCACCCTTCGCCGCAGTCACGATCCAACAACGGCAGCCAGGCACTCGTAACGAGTCGACGTCCGTTCTGTTCTGACTGACTTTTGGTTTATAGTTTGGACTCGGATGAGGATGCGGATCCGGATCCGGGGAACAATTAAAATGTACCGCGTGAAAAACGTCCGCATGGACATGACTTTTGCTTCTTGCAGCGAACGGATCACCGTCACTGGCCAGACAGTCGTCGTCGTTGTCGGACGTACGCGAGACCAAATAGACAACACTTTTCGGTTGTCGTGTCGTGTCGTGTCGGGTAGGTGGGATGAGAGCATAGAATCTTCCATTATTCGCTCCACAGCATCTCAACCTCATTTTCTCGACCGTTGATTTTGTGTCCCGTCTCGATGTTTCCCATCTCTCTTTTATCACCATTCGTTCAATAGTGCTGGCTGACTTTCTCCATAAGCACAGTCCTGCTTGCCATTTTCCAGTATTCAGATGTGACCGTGTATATGTGTGCAAACTGTTAAACTGTACAAACCTCCCCATCCTCATAACACAACAGTACCATGTTGCCTGGCTATGTTTGTTTGTTCATGGGAAACTTTTTAGTGTGTGCGTGTGTGCGTGCGTGCGTACGTACGTACGTGTTCGGCACTTTACCACATCGCACCAAGCTTCATGCGTCAACGGTCTCAAATTGATCATTAAAAAAATATTAATATTAATCACGAACGAGGGACACGCGCCTCCGCGGGCGTTCAAATGATAAATTATCTGGACCCCGGAGTCGTTTTCAATCCGGCTTTTTAAAGCAACGAAACTCACTTTTGTCTAACTGTGGTTCAATGGCTAATGGAAAAAGTTTTGGTCAACTAACGGTAGTGCACCGGAATTATCTGTGTGTGCATGATAATGTCTATGACGCGACAGAGAAACTTTGAGTCAGGGTAAAGGGTGAACAGGGTGGATCAAATGGTTGTGTAGGGTAGTGGCAAAGAACACGGCATATAACATCGACGTCCCTGACTTCCGCATTGCTTGATTATCTATCTGGGCAACGGACTATGTCCGCTTCTCGACCCCGTTCCCAACTTCGACCGAAGTGACAGCATGCACTAATACAACCATGGCATTATTATGGTGTCCGATAGATTATACCGGTCTGCGCGCACAGAGAGGTATATACATACAGACGACATTGATGATGAACCAACGAAAACGAACGAAGGGAAAGCATAAGCATGAATCATTCTCGTTTCGCTATTGAATTAGGAAATGTAGACGCGAACATCACTTTTATTCGTTTCAGCTCGATATTTTCAGTAAATTTCTGCAAATTCATTCTAAAAAGTCATTTCATTTCTGAACGCCATATTCATCTTGAGTTAATATGACATGTGGTTGGTACATACTACTGAGAATCTTGTGTAATTATATATATATATACAGAACATTCCACAATTTAAAAAATTTTATTTCGAATATTTGTTTACTATTTGGCACATTTGTATAGAAAAATTCAAAGTTTCGTATACGATGGATGTAAAATTTTATACATATTGAAATTTCCAACCGTGTCTTTGAAAAACAGATAAAGAAATTTGAGCTCGGAAATGTGAAAATTATTCAGAGGATTTTCGTTTCGAATCACGTTAGATCCGCGGCGACCATCAAGAAAATCTTTTTATTTTCACAGTTATCATTTGTTAAGGACGCAAAATTTCCAACGTTTCTTCGCAAATATACAGCACACCAACCAACTGAATGTGTCAACAAGTTGTTACAGTCTGGCACTGTACAAGTACAACATTCGCGTCAAGTATTTCGCTTTATATCAGACGATTAAAATATCGCGCATGCATCATGCCCGATTACAACGTAGGGGCAAATACTTCGCCGTGTTTAATATCTCATTTTATGTGTTGTGTGCTAAATGAAAGCGGGCACTACTCAGCGCTTGTGTTGTGCTGCAGCACAACGAACACGTTCTAATAATTGCGGACGATGATGTAGCGAGTACCGGGTGTTGATAATGTGGTCAGCCTTGTAGGTTTCATCGTTACTTCGTCAGCGTTTCAAACAGGAAACCATGAAGACTTCATGGTTTGAATTACCGATGCAGCCCGAGGATATGCTCTCTGCTACACAATGAACGAGCATAGTTTGATCTCGTCTAAGCGAACCAACCATTCAACCAACCCTCGGTTTGGTTCTTCTGTCTGCTCTATTCTGTTCTGTTCTGTTCTCGGACGTGAGTCGGCGACCTCATATCATTTCAATACAACACTGGGGTTATACTAGCGAAAAAGGAAGCGCAAAAAATAAACGTCAAACGCTCATCGACAATAAAACAATCAAACTTTTCTTTTCAGATGACAAAGATAAACGTCGCCTCGATAAAAGCTAACGAAATACAATGAATAACAAAACCTGAATCTAAGAAATGGTACTGTAATCTGTCGACTTTTCAATCAATTTTCACCGTTTTGCTAATTATATGTCTATACGAGCTTATATGAAAAGTATATTTTTATGTATTTATTTATGTCTGATTATTAGATAGAATTTCTTGTTGTTTAATCAAATATAATACTACAAGGATTTTATAGCAATTGAAGAAGAAAAGTTTTTTATTTGATTCATTAGCACGAAAATGTAATAATTAGATGAAAACATTTTCCATGTGTGTGTGTGTCGGTCGTGCTGGAAGTTATAGCAAATGAATGTTACGTGAGGGGTATTGCCGAAGCTGAATGGCGGTGCCAGGTTGAAATGAAACAATCGAAGTGCCGTAAAAGCTTTTCACTTTAATCTTGGTTATAGTGGAATCGTTCGTCTCTGATTAAGGGGTCTCGTCGATGGTGAACGTTGATGGTTTTCTGGGACTGGTATGGCATAGCGGTTGGCGTCGTACTGGTGCGTTATATGAGACTGTGGGCCCGCGGACAGGACACAAATAACATCTCTCGCATCGGCGTGCGCGAGAGGCAGATACGCTACGGGCATGGGTACGGGTTCGCCCCGGTGCGGTGCCAAACAGAGAGTGGATTGCAGTCGCGACAGCCCAGAGCGAACAGAAATTTACTACCTTGTTTACCACTTATCCGCGTTTACACACTCCCAGAGAGAGAAGAGCGAAACGGAACGGAACAGACCGAATGCATTGTTTTTCCTATCGTTCTCGTACTACATGCTATTCCAAAATATTTTTGCAATATACAACACACAAACTAACGAAGTGCACAGTCACATTTTCATTTCATTTTTTGTCAATAATACAGATTACATAGAACAATAAATAGAATTTGTTTAACTAATCATTAACTGGATCGGTTGCCAAATAGAGTATTTAAATAATTAATGTGTTTATCAGCAAGAATCAAATAAATAATGTAGAAAATATCTCCAGTAAATATTGAACAAAACCAATACTTATTGCGAGCCATATTTTAAATTGTATTTTATGGTGGTAAGCAGGTGCTATGCAAACTGCGACATCTAAATTCCTCTAATACTAAGAGCCCATGCTGTAAAATGTGATGGAATACACTAAAGATCCACCTAAAATGTTGCTCGCAAATGTCGGTGGGATGTTTGGTTCACCTCATACTCTACCACAACGAAACGGAGAAGACTAATCAGACAATTTTCTTCCCAGCCCCCGCCGCTCCGCGGTCTATGTCAGTCAGTCTCGCGCGATTCCAAGCCCAGTGCATGGGGGCACAAGTAACCGTGTCCTTAATCGATCGGAAGCAAAAGATGAAATCGATACATAAATACGGGGTATCAACATACGCGACGCGCCAAACACCGGGTCCTGATTGTTTACGAGATCCCGGCAAAACGGAGACTCCGAAGTTTTGGACGATGATGCGGAAGGAAAAACATCGTTCTCGCTATAGTCTCTATACATAGTGGCAGTGCCCTCGTATATCGAGCCCAAGCTATTCGATTTGTGTGTGTATATACCATTTTTGATCAAATGAAAAAGCATCCTTTACCACGATAAAAATATAAATAAATTTATTTAATATTTAAGTAAATCATCTTTAATAATAATAATAATTGGAAATATCTATAACTTATAATTAGTTTTCCTAATGGTGCTTCGTAAATATTTTCATTCATTTCAAAGCTTGGCTTATCAGTAAAATATAAAAATAAAGCTTACCAAAATTGTACCTCGGAATTTTCTGCAACAAAAAAAATAATTAAATATACCAAGCACATATAGGTTTTTTTGAATATATCATTTAATGTACATGTTTGCGTGTTTGGACATTTATGTATATAAACATTCAGTGGAAAAAATAGCAACACATATAGGACGAATTACGGTTCCATTACAGCAAACAACAGCACTTTTGCAATTTCAATTAACCCATTGTGTTATATATAACACGCAACACAACTACAACAGCCACAACATACCAACAAACAACAACGAACCATTTATATGTATATACGCGAAAAGGAGACGGCAATGCGCGCGATTCAACAGGTTCACGCTGCTATTTATCTAAGTAATTATTTCAAATGTATTAGCGGCAGGGTGGCAATTAAGATTACATTAAGATATACATGCATGTTGTTGCCACACTATACCCGGTTGTCGTCTGCCCGACATTCTCATTGTATATAAAATATTACGTACAACAACGCGAGGTTTGTGGTTTTGTTAAAATTTCGTTGCTTTGCTCCTGAGTATTCCCCTATCTTGTCATATTTCCCCTCTGACGTTGCCGTGTGTTTATGTAGAACGCATGCCCTATTTCCATTCTCCACTCCACCGTTATTCAGTTATTAGATCATTTATATCGAACGCATGTAATATTACCTAGTTTATATATGTTGTGGTGTGAATTACACGATGTAAACACACGGCTAACAGAATTTTGGGTGATTGAATATAGTTTATCACTCCATGAAAGTCTATGATTCTAAACCGTTTCTTCCATATGGGGAAATATTACTCTTTACTGTTTTTTATTTTTAATACTTTTGATGAGTTTCAATAAAATAATACGATAACCGTGAAGGAATGTCGAATGAGTCGATGCGAATTTTTTTGAATAATTCCAATAGTATCATGCAAAGAAGATTTTCAAATCGACAAAGTTGGTCGGTAAATTTAAAAGTATAGTAGTTATATTAGAAAAGTTTACTAGTAAAACGTAACGTGACTTCATATCAAACAATTAATTTCTGAAGTTTTCTTTGGTCATCGGTTGGGCATTGTTCGCGATATCTGAGTTGAATCGATCGTTCGTCGGTTCGATTCTAAAACAATGAGTATTTAATTTTGTTTCCTCAACAGTCATAAAATAAAATTGAACTGGTTTCAAGATAAATGTCTTCAAACCAAACATATACAGCTCTCTATTAAAAAGTATCATTTTTGCCGAAACATATTGATGATATATATTTGTTTCAAAACACACTCACACACACACACACACACACACAACACACACACACACATGTGTGTGTGTGTGCAGCTGTTTCCTTTGCCAAGTTCTATACGTATAACGAAATGGGCGTCCTGTGTTCACTATCATATTTAGTTTTCCTAATAGAAAGAAAAATATGAGACAGATTTTGTTTCGAGAGAGTTTCAGCTGTTATTCATATTATATAGGTACTGGTTTCCTCTACTCTACTACGTATGTATATATACATAGTTTAAGCGAAACTACACACAGGCAATTGAATAGAAATAGCATATTTTGTTGGGAAATTATATTCTTGCGTTCTTCTAGTATTAAAAACTCATGATAAGTTTGCAAGCTGCATTTTTCGTTATATTTTATGTTTGTTGCAACAATTTCTACTTAGTAATATCTTCCACATTAATTTTATTAACAAAAAATATATATATAGTGCATTATATGGAAAATTTATACACGTATACAAAGTATAAATATAATGTTTTAAAGTTCACATAAACTTATAAAGCCCTCTAGCGATCACAACTTTATAAAATGTTTAAAGCTACTATTTTGATTCAAAATAAAATTCATTCGTTAGAAACATACTAAATTACTTAATTAATTAATTGTTATTGGCTATGAGATATATAAGTGTTAATTTTTTGTCTTCTTTTCGTAGGTTGCATGGATGCATTTTGAGCAATCTGCAATTTTGACGGTGCACAATCACGTAATTACTCGAAATCCAAGAATAAGCGTGACCCATGACAAACACCGAACATGGTTCTTGCATATCAGCAACGTTCAGGAAGAGGACAAAGGACGTTACATGTGCCAAATTAATACGGTCACTGCCAAAACACAATTTGGCTATTTGCATGTTGTAGGTAAGTCGAAATTGCTACTTCCATCATATACATTACGAGATTATATTACGCGAAAAAGTTTTGCGTACAGTTCAAAATATTCCAACTTTTTAATTCAATTTTACAAGCAAACTAGTATTGGTATCAATTAAAACATATTTGTACATTTACCTACTAGTAGGTAATTTTATACTATTTATATATAAAATATATATATATGTACATATTTGGATAACCTCAATGTTTTACGCCACATTCTAAAATATTGCGCGTGCGCATTCATAAATAAATAGATATTAATAAATAATTAGTAAAATCATATATGTAATATAAAATTTGGCTAGATCTAAATATTTCAAACAATTCATTAATTATTTTTTAATTATCTTCTAGAATACTAATTATTTTTTCACTTTAGCTTCACTAAAATATATAAATATTTAATAGTGTTCCTGGAGAATAACTCAATTTATATATCATTTGAAACGTTGTCTAGAATTTCGTCTAATGATGATGGGGGGGTCAACGTTTTATTATTATACTTAAAACATATGTCCGCGTATTTCGTAAAATACAAATGTGATAATATTTTCGCCATTTAATAATATATGCATATTTAATTCCATGTTGCCATTTGTTTACGTCATCTGTATTAACTTTAAGAGAAATGCTCTTACAGAAAATAAAATAAAAAAATCAATAAAAACCAATTTAATAATATCGTTATAATTCTCGACTGTGGAAAACAGGTGCGTTCCTCAATATTTCCGTCGAAAGAAACATGGTAGCAAAAAAAAAAAAAAAATGGAAAATAAGTGGATGGAAAAAAGGATCCGAAAAAGAAATGATCGCAGATCGTCAAAGTTGTGTATACATAGTTGCTCACGTCCCGAAACAAGATGGCGTCTGTCTTCTTGATTGCAAATATGATTGATGATCACCGGATTTCGATCCCTTCGGTCCGTGGACGTTGCCGTTACCCGTCAAGTTTCGTTATCCCCTCGACACACTATGCACACGATCGTACCTACGTATAACGTAAACGATATCTTGCGCTTTATATTGGGCTATATAGTTCGGCACCGACTTAACGGTAACTTATTTACGTAAAGGCAATAACTTTACGTAAAGGCAATAACTTAACACCTTACGAATTATGTATCAAACAATTTGTAAGCACATTATGTTTATTATTCTCATACTCATTTATTAAATCGGTGCATACTCACAAAATGAAAACCTACTTCATACGGTGATTTTTCACAAAAACCAACATCAAGACAACATTTAAGCTATATATTAAATAATTATTCACGCAATTGAAACGCTTGTATATTTTGTATTTAAATAAAAATCATATTGAATTTAATTACTATTTTACATAAATTACAACTTCAAATAGAAACGTCATATATACAACTCGATTAATTTATCTAAAAATATTTAAACAAAAAAAATGTATGTGGCCCCTGGTAAGTGAACAAGGGCACTGCACTGAACGCTGGCCGTTTTTAAGTGAAGCCATTTCAACGTTGATGCCTTTTACGTGTTCGATTAGAGATTCAACGATCAATCGCATCATAGATTTACCTCAACATGTAATTACTGTGCGATACCCACTATGAGTTTAGCACAAAGTCACTGGGTATACAAATTTCATTTAGACACAATTGCGCAGGCTCGACATGTTTATTTCTCTAGTGTAATACATACTACAGCTACAACGATAATTACTCTTTATGAATACAAAATAGACTTGCAATAGTGTAATGGTGAATTATTTTAATCCAAAATTAACTATCATTTAATCAGACTTGTCCATATACGTACATAAACTCCAATTTACTTTTTTTGCCGTTGGAAAATAAATATTTATTTAAATATTAGTAAATCATTTTTAAAAAAAAGTAATTTAATAAAACATATACAAGATGAAAAATTGTATTTAACAAAAAGGTATAAAAATTGGCACAATGCCAAATAGAGTTTTGCGTCCAGACATTGAAAATGGTACAATATGTATGTATGTACGTACATGCTGATTAATTCAATGTGGTAGACGAATAAATGAAAAGTTATGTCGCGAAAAAACGACTAGCCATTTCGAACTTTGATAATAATACATTTAAGTCAAAAATTTCTTTGTTTAATCCAATCACTGATGCAATCACCCCCAAGATATACGTTTATCTATTTTCTTTAATATCAATTCCAGCAAAAACAAATCAATCCTAAGTAAGATGGGTCTTTCAAGAAACGATAACAATAACAATATAGGACTAGAATAGGTATGCGCCATGATTTACGGTTGTTATTCTTGTTTGTAAAGTATACAATTCCTGGTAGCGTAGCGCTAGTTACGATGCGAACTAGCTAGCTAGCTACTAAGGTGAACCAATCGTATTAGTTGGTCAATTACATCGTTGTGAAACATTGGAAGTTAGTAACGCGGGGTAGGTAATAATTGAAATCCATTGGATGGCTTGCATTCTCGCCAATGTAGTAATTGCCTGGGTATGCTTTGTCGTCGGGATTAGCACCCAGAAACCAAGAAAACGACAAACCTAACATATATACCACTATCGGAAGACAGATATATTTCGCGTTCGGAAACGTTCGCTATATTTCGCCAACTATCCTCAGATGAGACAATAAAATCGTATCGTTTGCGATGTACTACTTACGTGTACTCCAAATACGGAATCGGACAAATTGAAACATTGTGAGAACACCAAAAAGAACCACACCAAAAAAAAAAAAAAAATTAACAGAATAAATGGGTGTACATTAAAATATAACAAATATAATTGATTAACTGGCAAGCTCCGGTGAGTTGCGCATGCCTTAGGCGTTATATTATTAATATGAAAAGTCAACGAGGAAAACATAAAATTTTACGTTTCGAATACGACAGCAGCGAAAACGACATTCACAAGATGTAATGCGCATTCAACAAAAATAAATTTTATCTATGTACATACGTCGGTAAGTTGCAATTTTAATTCGAAAGTAAGCAATCGCGTATCGATATGTATTACTTGATATTCATGACACAAGCATGTATGTACAACCATATAAATAAACAGATGAAACTGGCCGGCGAACAACTCGCCAGAAATGGCAAAAGCGAAAAACCCTTTCCTACTTGATATCCGGGAACGCGTATATACGTACAAGATTTGATCAGTTGACAGCGACAACATTCGAAGATAAACCCCGGAACTGCGTTCATCCTATATATGTGTGTGTGTGTGTGTATGTATGTATGTATGTACGAGTGCCATATATCTAGCTCAATATGATAATACAACGATATGCCTGGAAAATGAATCACATTTAAATTGGTTTCGGTTGGCGCATTGGCATCAGGTCTATCACAATTCACGAAAGCAGAAAGCTGCCATTTCGAATATTTTTCGAATAATCTAACGAAGAACTACCATTCCATGCCATTCCATTCGATGAAAATTTTATTGAGGTATCTTAACTTATTAATCGAGTAAAAGAAGTTCCATAAACAATTAAATATTGAGTCGATAAGAAAAAGTGGCAGCATCAAATATTCGATCGGTAAATAATGGTTGCATTTACATCGCCGCTTAAAATGTTAAAAGCGAGATAAAACGAGCAAATGGTGCACAAGCGTTCCGCATATTTTTCAGTCTTTTCACGAGATTGTTAAGCTAATCGGCTCTTCAATTAGCTTCCTCTGAGACGGTGTAATTCTACGTTATTTTTTTCCATTGCAGATACTCCACCTTTTTTTTTTACAACAAAGCGTAATATCAGCCCTACACATATGCAGTTATAAGTTGAATAGCGAAAAAATAACCAATTACACGCTTATTAATGTGTTTGACATTTGAAATATGATTATATTTTAAGAGCTTTATATCTGTTCAATTTGAGATCAAAGTGTTTAGTGAGGCCTGTTCGTTCAGTGCTTCTTTATTTATGATGTAGTCTAAATATGATTAAATTTTATCGATTCATTGAGAAAATTTAATTATTTAATCCTGCAAAACAATTTATTTTTTGAAATCAAAAAAATTCGACATTCTGTAACATTGCGCGTTGCGCATTGCACACAAAGGTTAAATATGTAAAATTTCGAAACATCATTCGTTTCCTATGAGCACAATAAGAGATATGTTAATGTATAGAAAGATGCCGCAGCGACAAAGTAATTCGTCACACGTATTCCGTACGTATGGAGAAATGTTCCGACAATATTCAACGTTACGTGTGTCGGTTTGTATTCATTGAGAAAGGGTGGCATCTTGCAGGCGCATTCGCGTAACAATATATTCATGGAACAATTGAGTTAGCACCCTGCAATTGCATAGTGTATCGTGGTTTACGGTGCACTTAGTCAGTCAGTCGATGACAGCCCGTTGACAACAATTCTGTCTCTCAACAACCAGTATACTACTTGCCTCACTCGATATATTGAACATCCCCTGCAGGTGATTTTCAAGGAGGGAGTGTGTGTGTGTGTTAGTGTGTATGTGTGCGTGTGTGTGTGTGTGTGTGTGTTAGGGAGTAGTCTAGTCAGTAACGAAGGCACATACGCTAGACGAGGAGGGAATTGAAACAGACCGTAGGAAGTGGAGTACGTCCCTCACAATTTCTTAACGCATTAAAAGCCCTCTTGATTGCGGTCGTATTTCTTCTTCGAACACTCCCCGACTAGTTTCATTACGAGGTTTGGTCGGGGGCCAGGATTCCTCTCTACGATTTCTCTCTCCCATGCCCGCACCGCAGTTTGACCTTATGTGGTATAGGAATGAATCTAATACGGGTGTGCTGGTCCGGACTACTTAAATGTGGTCTATTGTGTGCAAGGCAAAATCTGTCAATTGAGTGCACACTACCATGCAAACTGTTAGCGAATCGCTGGACACATCCGTAATTCTTTTATTTCAAAATATTGTACGCAGTGAACGCCCGTCGATGTTGCTCTTCATTTAATGCTTTTTTTCCAGTTCTTTTTCTATCTTTATAGATTACGCTGTGAAGTCGACGACAACGTTCCAAGAAACAACAAGCCAACTTTATTAATTGAAAGACGTAAAAAAGTTTTATCTAAAAGCACGTCCATTATTAGACAGACATAAACGGTTACTACCGATAACGAATATTCGGAACGTCATCACCCACCGAACCGAAATGAAATGAAAACGACGTAAAGAATCTGTCTTGAGAAAAATGTTTCTTTCACTGCTTGGTATATATGGTGTTTTGCTTGAGCAATTTTTCGCGTGCAAGCAAAAATAATATCATACTGCAGCAAGGATAAAAAGTAATAAAATCCAATTATGAAAATAAAATTATGAACGTGTCTACGACGTTGGAGAATCTCACCAGTTTTGAGTGTGGAGTTACTTTTGATTATTTATTTAGAGGTGAAGAAGTGTGCGTGTCACGAAAACAGTTTGAACACAACGTTAATTTAATACATTTTGATCTACGATAATTTATATCAGATTTATGTGTCTGCCATACAAAACTTTTGCGGAAGATCTAATCCCCTTACCGCTACCATAACATCCCTGACAAAGAGGGGGAGAAAAGTAATTCTCTATACAGCAATTGTACAATTCGCGGATGTATATGTATGTATGTATGTATATGTATGTATGTATGTACCGTACTGCTATAGTCCACAAAAGTATGGCAATTAATTATAAGTTGACGGTTGTGCTTTAACACGCTGTCGTCGTTCGTTCGTTCGTTCCTTCCTTCGGTTCGTTCATCGCTTTTTGTACATCATACGTATGCCATGGTATATACACGTTCAAGTCAAGTAACAGATGATCAATAAAGCATATTAGCTATAGCACAAATCGACGATGACGAAAACGGTCGGAGATGTGTGTAGCAACTTGGAAGAGCGACAACGCAGGTTTGTTAATTCTCTAATTAATGTTTTGCTCGGTGACAAGGATTCTACAATTGTGACGATTTAGGACGGATTCAACCAGGTAGAACTGTGTACCTTTCCTTAGTCCCAGAATTTACATTTGAATCTGAAAGACACACACACACACACACACACACACACACATACAACCAACTTTGCGTTCGTAACGTCTACGAATACGTGTTGTCGCACACAACCATCCTAAGGAGCTGTCAGAACTGCGCGCCATAGAACTTTAAATATGATTACAGTAATATGAGGATAACGCTATATTGACTTGGTGTTTACTTTAGTGTCCTCTCGCGTTGCGGATTCGGTGCATTAATGTGGTAGCTAAGCTAAGCGAAGCGTTGATAGGAAGATAGTCCACACACAAGCATATTACGTAACCGCGCCAAATTCCCATCCGCCGCAGATGTTTATCGCTACAAAGCCATCTGCACGGACGCATCATCGATGCCATTTAAGATGCTTCGTTGCATCGAAATCACGCATTAAAACTCAATTGTATTACTTTATCAATAAATCAATACAAAAAATAAAAAACTAATTGATAAATACTAGAACCAAAACAATGATGCTTTTTCATTTCATAATAACGTATGCACATTTTGGAAAATTTGTCTATTCTGCAAATATACCATATAACATAGTTTTCTGATTTAATAGACTAAATTTGACTGGTAGCGCAATTTTTTTCTAATATCGGTATTGTGTTGGCGTAATTGTTTAAAATGGAATCTACGTGTCTGATTGTTCCGTTATAACTATCATCATATGAATGACAGATAATGTTGAGAATATGCATAATCAATTAAAATGATCTGTATTCTATTGTACAATGAATGATTAGTGCCAATCGAAACCGAATTGGCAAATGCTGATGACACAGTTATACGAGTTAATCAAATAATATCTATCATCGAGAGCGAGACAAGCGAGTGTCTATTGTCGAACAACAATATCAAAACGAAACTGTACACCTTTACCCCAAAATTCGCACGGCCGGTAAAGTTTGATTCATTATTATCACGTGCAGTTCACGGGTAATCTACTTACATTTACATTTAACAACGTATATAGGGTCAGGGAATCTATCAAATAGAGCATTTCTAATCGTGGAGAGGAAGTAATTCAAACTCTATTGGAATCCTAGCATGATACAGAATTTCAATAGGATCTGCATTTGCATTCAACGTTGCACGATTGCATTGGCAATTGAAGTGTTCGGGGCAAACCGGAATGGGGACACCCATCACCGACGGAGAGGCAAACGTGGAGAAATTTCGTCAATCTGGTTTCAAATCTACGCGTCCAAGAGTAGATTAAAAATTGTTGGATTTATTATTTTATATTTAATAAAAAATCAGTCGATTACTTTTATTTCACCAATATCATATAATTTAAATTCTTATAAAAAATGAGAATTTCGAAAAAAAAAAAACCATTTTTTTTGTTTGCTTTAAGGTGAAATCTATTTAAATGTACCATCAAGCGTTCCTGTAATTCCCTGAGCTATTTAGAGTGGTCTACACTTTTGGAGTTGGCCCTATTATTATTCGTGACATAGTGCAGCCGGTGGTATTGATGCCGTTACAAACTTTTTAACTACCTGAATTCATTAGGAATTTAAAGCAAACCTATACCGGCGAACGAACGCCAACGAGGCAAGCATCTCTTACTCATGCGGCCAGAGGCGCTTCGAAGCAGTGATAGCACGCCACACCACACCACACCACCGGCATCAGAATTAACACATTTTGCTGCACTGCCGCTGACAAAATCCTCCCACTGCGTCACGATCATTACCCATTTCGATTTAGTTCAGTTCACGCGTTCAGAGAATTTACTGATCGCTTGATTAACGGATATTAAACTCACGCATGGTAAAGGACATGCGTTTACTTGTCTAACGATGATCTCTCTCATATGATTCAAGTCACAGTGTAGGTGCGAGTATATCAACTTCCTGTTTTATTTTTGAGTAAAAAAAAACTGTGATGATTTCATATCTTACTTAGATGTCAACAACGTAATAGGTTCTTTGATCTTCTTAAAATGATTTCCTCGTAAAATAGCTGATTCCTTAAAAGGAACTTCTCCAGTCCGAGTATATGCATACGAATCTAGATTCGTACACAATAAATAGCTACGCATTTTTTGTAGCTTCAATACCTTTTAATCTTATTTAATCAAATTTGTAACTCCTTAGCTAAAGCTTAGTCGCCCGGTTCTCAAGGGTTCTAAGCAATTTAACGGTATGATTTGTTGAAGCTGATAATGTCACAGCGTAAGAAAGTATATACATATTTATAAATGTATCGTGTTTGTCCATTTGACGTAACGTCTAGAGACACCACAAAGATAAGTCACAGTTTTGGAACATATGTGTCGTAACTTGTTAAATTATACGGTATCATTGCAAAAGCTCGACGCGCGCGCTTTACCTTTCAGTATGGGTAGCACGTTTCGGATTAGCTTGGCCACTGAACCAGTCTTGTAAAGTTTGCGGTGTGGTGTGGCGCAACTACGAACCCGTTCTCTTGTCCGTCTCAACCGACACCCCCAACCAACTCTAGCGCGTGTTCCCTACAGGCGGAATTAACAGAACGCAGCCCTGGGGGCCAAAGTGTTAACCACGCCAATAGAAATACTCATGTCTTCATTTCAAAAAGGCTCACAAATATGCATTTATCAAATGTATTCTTAAGCATGTTAGAGCTGCTTGGTTACAGTTTTTTTTTTTAGAGATTGTATTATATGTAATAAAGGTACATTGTGGGAAGGTGAAGGACATTTACCGCTACTAGTAATCGCTATGAAATTGATACTAATTTATGTATGGCACCGGTGGCCTCTCCATTTCTAAATCCACACAAACTACACGAAATTTCGGACCATTGAATATTTTATATAGTAAATATTGCGGCGCGCATACGCTCGTTGAGTAGGCCCAATATTTGCGCAATCGAGGTAGTGTATACACCACTGAATAAGCCCTAGCCAATTTTAACACAAACCAATCGATTTGTGTGCTACTACATTTATATTTTGTTAGTTTTCGCAGTTTTAAAATCACCAAACGAAATTATAATAAACGATGCAAATAAGCTTCATTAAAAAAATTCACAATATGAATGTTGAAATTTCTAAACGTACACATATAATATAGGATTTTTATTATGTATATGTATAAAAAAAATACAATTAGAATAGAAGTGTAAAGTTGGCACATGGAATAGGTAAAGCAAGAGCGTCATGTGGCTTGTTGTAATAGCGCAATGCTGAATAATTGAAAACTGATGAATGAAATATTGTCAAAGAACGCTATACCCGAAAACGTCACATGACGCCAAATATGCACGGCTATAAACAATTTATATAAACGCAATAAAATTCGCACAAAGAATCAATAGTTTGATGCTTGAATTTTTGTTTAGAAGTGAACATATGTTCGTAACATAAAATATTAAGAGCGGTTTATAATTGAGGTGTACTAGTTTGCATTAATAACTGCGGTTTATAATTTTATTTCGCGAGATGTTGCGTGTGTATATTGAATGTTTGAATGTATTGTTACAGTGCCACCGAACATTGATGACGCTCAAAGCAGCAGCGATGTGATTGTGCGGGAAGGCGCAAACGAAACGTTGACCTGCAAGGCGACCGGATCGCCGACGCCCAGCGTTAAATGGAAACGGGACGATAACACCAAGATAGCCATCAACAAAACATTATCGGGTGAGCGACAACATGAATATTCTTTTCTACACCATGACGTTTTCATACACACACACACACAAATACATTGAGTTTTATATAGTCACATATATATATATAGAACTCGTCCGAATAACATTGAAAAAGAAGTCATCGCAAGCACACGTTTATAACTATAGTCCCATGCTGGGGCAAACTCACAAACATTCGCACTCTCACATAAACATGTCTCCACAAGTCGACAATATGTAGGAAATGACGAAAAATTCAAACAAACTTATTTTTGGCCGCAGTTCTCGAATGGGAAGGCGAAACTCTGGAATTGACACGTATAAGCCGATTGGACATGGGCGCGTATCTGTGCATCGCCAGCAATGGGGTGCCACCAACGGTCAGCAAACGTATCAAAGTTAGCGTTGACTGTGAGTATTACATTTTTATACAATATTATTAATACAAATTTAATATTTTTCTTTTACACATTTACCATATAAATCCTACAATTACTTCTATTAGTCACAATAAACCAAAAATGGACCCTTCTTACTATGAAGGTAAACCTCACTAAATACTAGAACAAAATTCTATTTAGGGCGAAACAATTGAGGATTTAGATGGAAAAGCCTTGTATCAAAAAGAGGGGACTAGACAAAATAGGGATCGCAATAATATGATATTAGTTTGGTCTTCTTTCTCTATTTTAATTCAGATAATTTCCAAAGGGGGGGATTTCAATTAATTTTTATCAATGTCACAGTTAGTCAGTCAAACATTAATCACGTAAATGCTGGTTTCGGTATTAGACGCCGAAACAGTCAGAATATACTTAAAAGATAAACTGATTATATAATTTGTGTATCTATAATTGTATTTTATCTCTGTAAGTTTCAATTTTAAAAAGTAAACAAACTCTCGACAGATTGAAGAATGGACAACCAAGTTTAAAAAAAAACCAATATAGTAAATTGGAAATGGCAGATGTTGAATCGCAAATAGATACCCTAGATAATTAGGAAATGGACTGGGGTATAAAATAGACTTAAGTGTGTTTAGTGCAACAGACGCATATATGGCGTTGCAATAATGGTGTATGGTAACATATATATATTACAATCTTTCGCCTTTTTTTTGTGCGTATTGTCATTGCGGTCGCGAAACGGACGTCATAGTTCTCGAGTGCGGGTCAGAGCATTAGTTTGCTATTGTATTTGGTCCAGCATCCAACTGTATAATTTTGCTTGTCGAGCATGGAACGCATTGTACAACAGAATTACTGCCGATATTCGGAGTTTGACAATGGTGTTTAATTTATATATACCCCGGTGTAGGTATTACCTACTCTACCCAACGCTGCTGGGGTTATAGTCGCTAATAAAAATTGCACTGGCGCTATGCTAATCATGTCGATGCCACACGTGACACTCGATTTGTTTTTCATGAATTTTACTACTATTCAGTTTATATAATAGATTACGTGTCATCGCGATGCATGTTCAATAGACTTTACATAACATAAAATAATTTTATACAGTATTAAGGGGTATAAGTAATTTAAATAAAAAACACGCTACATATTACTATGATGGATGGTATTCTTTATTCAACCACCACCAACGTGCGGCATAAATGCACTGTGTTCAGTTACATAAATAGACTTTTCCGACTTATAAAAATAACAATTTATTCTTATCTAACCAGCGAAATACACTGTTTTACTTCACTGAAAAACAGTAGAATCTTGTGTAGTATCGCACGAACACAAATCCAAACCAACGACTTTCGGCGGTACAAATCTGTATCTCGATCACTTTTTCTATTGCTCTCGCATTCAGTGCGCCTTTAAAACCGCACCACCACAAACTCAAATATTTAAGTTGCCCCATAAAAGTTGCCGTTTTGTCTTTTTTATTGCAAATTTAACTATCAACATCAAGTAATTAGTTGCATAATTTACTCCTTTACAGTCGAAACGCGAAAACAAAAGACAAATATATAAAACTTATACGTTTATTTATAAATTCTATATCAAACAATAGTAATAATAATATATGACTCATTTAATAATAAATATAATTAATAATTAAATAAAAAAAATTAATGAAATTTGAAGCTTTTTTATTTTACTATGAATTAGAATAATCAAACCATAAATGATTAACTGTCTAATGGTTGTAGAATAGTAATAGTTTTTCTGATTTATGAAAGTAGACACAAATGAACATTCGGTTTTGTGAAATGTGTGATTGAAAATAAAACCGAACCAATAACGCTTCCAAAATCTGTTATAACCAATTTCGTTGTCTCTGTTAATTTTTGTGATTTTAATTAAGCGATTAAACTAATGCCAAATTCAGTTGTGAAATGTTTCGTTTTTATATTTCGTTCGAATCATTTTATCCGCACGTTGTGTTTTATATGCCACGCCGCGCATATATACATACATACGAAATTAGTAGCAGCTATTTGGAGAAATGGGGGGAAAAAAAAAAAAGAAAAATTTAAACCCAAATCACGCATGCGTCGTTATAATACATCATCGTTATACATCAGCGTGTAAAGAGGTTATGTTTATAATTGCTTTGTCACGCTGTTTACTTTACGTTATAAATATTTCACATTTTTAACATTTGGATGGGCTCGCATTACCAAGTACCAACACACCGGGACTGGGGTCGGTCAAATACTTATTATTTGTTTTCCGGCCGTAAATTAAATAATCAACGCACAACTGTTCACGGATTTCTTACCATTTTGTTAGTTTTCCCATTCTTTTTTCAAACCTTTTATTTTATAAACAGTTTTGTTTTTGAGTTTCTATAAAAACTATGAAATAGTATTTTTAGATTTCGAACACATGTACAATTATTATTTATAGTTAACGTTCGATTTGGGTGTAAACCCAATTTCATTTGTCTTTACTGGTAATTCTTAAATAAAATAAACAAGCGAACATTCAGAAAATTAAATTACCATTAAAAAAAAACTAAAAATCAGCCTTTTCAATTTTTCTCCTTGTGGTGGTAGAAAAAAATGAAAAACTTCCGGCAAAAAAAACGTAACATTTAATGAAAACAAACAGTGTGGTCACACGTACCAAAAACGTGACAATCAAGGGTTCGTTCGCAATAGAAAAAGATTGTTTTCACTTCTAAACTCAACGTAGGAAAAATTGCTAACTCGCCACAAACTCAAAATGTGCGATCGCGCGCTCGACCAAAGAACAAACAGAAAATCAGCGGCAAATTTTCACATTAATATATAATAACAATAAAAAAAAACACAAATGCATCTTATAACTGCGCTGGAAAAACTCTTAGTCTTTTTCGAGAGACTAAATAAATTATTAAAACATCATAATAAAAATAGTTAAAATGACAACAAGAGATATTTTATACGATTATTATCTAGCTGTATTTTTGAAAAATATTTAACATAAATGTAAACATAATTAAATTTGACTAAATACAGGGACATATGGTGATTTATTTTCTTTTGTTTAACAGTAATGAGTTATGCATAATAAATAACAACAGTGTAAATATGTATATATATAAATAATTGCCGAAAATATAAAAATAAAAAAATACGTTTTACAATTTAAAAAAAATTTCGCTGCCAGGTAATTTTAATCAGTGCATATTATGAATTGTAAATGTACACTCGTTGTCATTGTGTTCGAGCGCTTTGTTGTATACCGGTAAGTGAAATTAAAACTCGGTTATAACCGCACTTAATTTACGTATGCCGGCATGGAAAAACTAATAACCGGTCGTGCAGAAGTGTCTATACTACGCAGTTTAACCGTATTATATTTATACCCAAGAATAACTTTTCAAATTGCAGACACATCCTTTGACAATTTGAATAAATAAAAAAAATATGCTGTTCCTGTATTTTTTACTTTATCTCTATATGTATTACCCATTTTAAATGCCTAATAAAATAAATGTCCAGAAAATGTTTTTCTTTATTAGTTAATTAAAAATTATCTAGTCCAAAATTGATAATTTTATATTTTTATATATAAACCAAACAAAATAAAAGTTATTAAAACGATCTATTTTTTATAAAATCGTAATTGATTTATAATTATATTTTCTATATAATCTAAAAATAATATTTGTTCCACATGTTTAAAAATTTGTTAATTAGTTGAGACGTTTTTTTTTTTTAATTATAACGGCAAAGTTAATTTTTTAACGCGTTTTGTAAGAGCAATATCCAGTTTTTGTACGACAGTGTAGTTTAAGTAAAATATAAAATAAAAGTATGGAAAATATTTCTTTTTAAAAATGCTTTGATAGTTTTATGAAGTTTTGTGATCTGTTATGGGAAAATAAATATATAAAAAGATGGAGTGTCTCGATTTTTAATACCAGTAAGATGAAGAAGCTCTGGTAAAGTTACTTTTAGTGCGAGGAGCATACTTATAATTCTACTTGGGGTCTTGTTGGGCAAAGTATGTAGCGCTGGGTTATCCATAACTTTTATAGGTATTACACATATAATATACAGAGCACAGAACAGACTTTACATTGATATTAAATATGCGAATTTTTATTTCTCTAGAGATTTTGCGGAGAGGAGTTAAAAGTACGTCTTAAGAGACCCGGCGGCAGAAAAAAATATCATCATGACATACTTTTAGTGCTTTGGCGTTATAATGAAATAACATTTTTAAATAATTTGATTTAACATTCTTTTTTCCGAAATTAGTTCACGTTTTAACAATTCGTAAAAAGTAAATATATAATAAATTGTTAGCTACGAAAACAAATTGAAGTAGTTTTTCGATAGGGTTACACAAATGCTACCTTTGTGACTTGGAAAATGAACTGCTACTTTTTCGTAAACTTTAAGGACACTTCTGTGTTAAAATCAGTGTTACACGGCTCTTTTTTTAGGTAAGTAAAGCAAAAACATTGATAGCACTTATCGAACATGGCAGACGAACAGCAAAAAAAAGACGATTTTTTGCAGTGTATTTTACTTCGTTCTTGTAAAAGTTTCGATTACTTACTTTCTTGCAATAGCTTCGCTTAATCGAAAATATATTTGTACTTGGTGTAATGAGATTAAAATATGAGTTTTTTACTCATTATCTTAGTATCTATGCAGTTTTTTTTTTAAATTTTTTTATTTCTACAACATCATCGATATGCATCCAATTTAAAAGTATCTTGCTACTTTAAAATGAACTGAATGGTGTTTTTATAAAAATCAGAAGTGAGCTTTAGATATTTGTTTTAAATGCAAAATGAAATTGAACCGAAAATTTAATCAAAATAATTTTTAATTAATTTTCTGTGTTGTATAATTACTGATTGTATTTCATATTTTTCTTTAACAAAAAACTTGTGTGATGTGATGTTATTTCAAGCCAAAAACCCGCATAAGAAACTGATTCCCAAGGCAAGGGCATCAGTATTCAAAAACAGTGTATCGCAGCGTGAATATTCCGTGGCACGTATGTTGTTAAAGCGTATAAAACAGATTCGCACAATAATTCTAGTAACAAGCGCTTTTGTCGCTTAAGGTTCGACGGAGGCGATATGGCGTTGGCGCGGGCGACCGGTCGCTCGCTCGCGTGTCATCAATAACTAATTGTAACATGAGAGAGTATGTTATATGAGAGGATACTCTCATCGGCTTCGCTGTTATAACGATGACACTACACAAACCATCGTCAAAATGGCGACAAGTGATTAATTGATTATGTATTATAACAGTCGACTCTCTGAATATATGTCATTGTTTCCAAAACTTTCGTAAGAACGTGTCATTTTACAAAATCATCAAGCGACGCACTGCGGTACTTTGTTAAGCCATATATAAGCCCCAAATGGGGATTAAGATATATTTTAAACTGACAAAATTCAAGAATCACTATTTAAATTCGAAAAAGGCTTTCACTAAAACCTTCCGTCGCAGTTGGATTTGTTTAAAATAAATATAATGCGACCGCTGAATTATGTACCACAAAAACATGAACAACACAATGTCATTTTATACGTACAATACAACTTGTACATGAAAATCTAATAGACAGTAAATACAAGCGAAATAAACCTATTATTACACTTGAATTTCAAATTAATGGACTATTTGTTAACTAATTACAAATTGTTTTGTTTGGTAATTAAATAATTGCGGTTATTCATCGTGCTAATTTCCACATAACATAGAATCAATTTCTATAAAATATAAACATCTTTTCTACTTACATATCCAACCATTGCGAACAGCAAAGTTCGGCCCCAATTTGTTGATTAAACACTTTTACAGTCTAAATTTTTTTTGGATAAAAACACCGATATAATTTACGTTACACTTTAACAAAAATATTCTTGTTTTCTGATTTTATTTTAATTTAATTATCATTGCGTTCATCCAATAATTGAAAAGTTTACATTCATGTCTATCCCATCAAATGGGGTGGAAGAAAATCTATTTAAATTTCGCATCTTAACAATCTTTCACCATACAATCTTACAATTTTTCTTTTGAGCAACACATAATTATGAGTATGACCTCGGAGATTTCACCAATATAAATCTTCTTCATCAATCTTTCATTCGACATTTTTTCATATACAATATCTCATTTAACTCTCACGTATTCCGCGTACAACCGTTTTTACAATATCGCGCTGCACATACACCCATATATTTCACTTTTAAACGAATAAAACATTATTTACCGACAATGATAAAAATCAATAAATGGCATTTACTAGTATGGCAAATATAGGTATTTAACAAATTCACAATTTTTTTACGATAAAACACACACATTATTGTTCAAATCAATACAATCGCACATATTTACCACCTTACCACACGAACGAACGCGGACAACTGATTAACTTCTCTAATCAAACCAGTTTGATCGGATTCGTGTTTACTATCCAGTGTTTAATTTACATAAATTTAAAAGAAATATACGTTTGTACACCTATTTGTACCATATATACAACTAATATTTCAGACGTAGGAGATTTGTTTATTTGAACATTGCAAATTAACTTCTTAAAATTTGATTTTTTTGTAATCTGATTAAAAATAAAATACTTTTGTAAATGCGTGCTAGTAAAAGAATGTTTTACAAATATTATGCTTGTTTGTAAGTGAAGTATTTTAGAAGCGAAGCGATGGCTGTTTAGATAATGTCACCCCGTTCAGCAAGTTTTTCAAGTTGTCGCAATTTAAAATAAAAATACCGCACCCTCACAGGCGTAGGGAGGCAGATATCACACGCGCAAATATGTGTAGAACGCGACGTAACACAACAGCGAAAAGTTAGAATTAATATATGTGTTACGGAAAACATCAATCACGTGCGGTGATTAATTGTGTAGAACTAATTGTCATGATAATCTCTGAACGTCGACATTAATATATAAACAGACGAATTATGTCATCAATTTTGTACGACTGTTAAAATTATCGTCACATGAGGGTACAATTGTTATAAAATTATACAGCAAATTTCTGTGTAGTCAATTATTGTATACTACAAGCTTTCACAATGAAAATATCATCGAATGAATTATTACTAAATTAAATAACTATTATTTATCGAGAATTAGCACTGGCCAAACAATTATTGAGTGCGTATTGTGCCAAGTGGCGCTAGGGTAGAGAAGTTGAAATGCCCTATTAATAAATGCTATATAGTTACGTTATTTTGACAGTTTATTCTTTAAATCAATCATATTATTTCATAAAAGAATATCTTTTAAATTGAACTAATAACTGAAAGTTAAGTATTTGAAGATACTTGAAAAATAAAACAACAAGTTAACGTATATTAAAGTAAAAAAGCAAAATTTTCTCACAAACTGACTTATATCCCAACAGACTCATTATTCAACCGGCTCACGAAAAAACTGTCCAAGAAAATGTGGCCGATGGTTGATTTTTTATTTTCACAGAGCGCTCGTCTGTGTGTGTGTGTTATATACTTATTCCCTGTTCGTGGCCCGTTTCACATTTTACCGATTCCAAAAGAAATGTGTCACCAAGATCACTCACTAAAACCACCGTAGACATACATGCTAGCGAAAAGCGAGCGTAAAAAAAAAAATCTAAACCTTGAAACGAAAACCAAATCACGTACAAAACGTCACTGCAATATATGAGTAGCACATCATATATCACGGGGAAAACGGTTACTTAAACATGATGAAATAATGAATTGGCATAACACGGAAATGATGACGCGGTTTTTCGGTGGAAATTACTAAAGTTTAAGTGGTAATTTTCTACGTTTGTTATTTGTTAAATTATCTGGAACATATATCTAGAAAATTTTGCCAAGCCCAAAAACTCTGAGCTAAAAATCGTCCTAAGTAACATCAGATGAATAATGATTCAATCTAACAGTAACTTTTGCGAATTCGCATTAAAACTCTGCGACACAATAACTCTTACGGTTACGACTCTGATATATGAGATCTCAGATACGTTTCTAGACAAAATTGTGTCCATCCAAGCACGCTCCTTCCTAAATCTTTATTGCAATTTCACTCAAAATATATCATTAAAACAAACAAAAGATAAAGATATTTTACTAATTTATGACTATACTTTAATCATTTATTTAAATAGGACAACGAATTGATACGTTCTGGCAGTTCACCAAAAACAAACGTCCAGACAAGAATTTTATTCTTCATAAATAAATATACCTTTTAACATATTACTACACACCGTATCCATATGAAAAGGTTTCATATTTTCTATTTATTTATACGCTCTTTGCTATACAGGCCTAATTCTGTATTTGCTGTCTTCTATTACTAGTTTATTTTTGTGTATTTTGTACAAAAATAAAATATCTACTAACAAAAAACAAGTTAATTTGTAGTGAACTCAGATATACCTGACTAGCAAGCAAACTTTAACTGTGTTTCATTTGGTAGAAGAAATTCAATTGAAAAACTACTTTGACTTGTCTAGTCACATCTCATCGAATCGGGGCCGGGTTGCTATTGCTAGTGGGCAGTTAAGATGCCGAATTGGGAGAAGCTGAACGTTGAAAGGAAATCGAATTGTTTTATTTGGAAATCGTGCAGAATCAACGGTAGAAATTTGCAACTTTTTAATAAATAACTACAAATAAATTACCGATACGTTATCACATCCAAAACAAGATGTTTTTCATCGGTATTTTATTAAATAAACGTTTAATCAAAAAAAACATTCAATATTCGAAATAAAAATGAAATATTTTTAAACAATTTACTGAATAGTCATCCTGAAAAAAATTTAATAAATAACTCATTGTTTTGTTTTATTATTAATAATAAATAAATGTGTATAAATGTATTTTTCGTTATAAACAAAATTCAGAACAAACAAATATTTCATTATGACTTCTAATCCAATTTT
The DNA here is from genome assembly GCA_944039245.1 of Nebria salina. Lineage (NCBI taxonomy): Eukaryota > Metazoa > Arthropoda > Insecta > Coleoptera > Carabidae > Nebria > Nebria salina. Next base: position 1,362,860 of record OX063288.1, on the reverse strand, counting down.
AGAATTAATTAATGTATTGATACTATTTTGTTTGGTACACATAAATCAGTCAGGGTATGCAATAACGAAATGTCAACATAAATAATTATTAATACACAAAACTAATCCTCTAAATTATTGCACTGTACAATCTAAATCTTTTTCTATTCTAAACAAGCGAATTCAAATACGCGATAATTATTTAGAAAATTCCACCCTGTGTTTGTGGAAATTAAACAAAAAAAAATCAAATATGCGCCGTTTTTACTTATATTGAAAAAAAAAACTATAACTGTTGATATAAAATGTTGGTTTCCGCTGCACGTAAACTAAATATCATTTATTTCAAATACGCGACGTCTCAAATATATTTCCACGGTACTTATAGTATTATCTCTTCCTCTCCGAAAAAAAAAATCACTTCCAGTTATATTCAGAATCCTATTTATATACCGGAATATAGGTACTATAGATTTTTTTGATTATTCTTATTTTCTGGGCGTTCTGTATGGTTCACTGGTTTAAATCTGCCACGAGGTCGAAGCGCAATACTTGAAAACGGGGGACCAGGAACAGAGGAAAATTGCCAAACGAAGGAAACTCTTACGCAATAGTAACGTGTGAACTCATCTCCGTCAAAATGATAGATGAATCACTTAAACAGTACTGGCTTCTTCATTATAACCAGCCTGATGGCGTTTCAGACCATTGCAAACCCGTGTGATTACAATGTCAATGATATTATCACTTACCCTTTTGTTTTATTATTATTCTTTAGTAATTTAGTTGTCAGCCAGTCATTCCATCATTTGTCTTTTAAATAGAGAGTTTAGTTTTCATTCCATGTTACCAGATAGCTGAAGGAAAATCAAGAGTATTATAAAGTTTCTAGACGTTTAATAATAAAATGAATAAATATTTAATTGTTGTAAAACGTCAGTTTTAAACTGTTTAAAAGTAACAACAACATCGACGAGTGTTTTTTAACACTCTTTTGATGTGTAGAGCGTAAAGTTAAAGCTATAAATTTTAAGTCAAGTGCTGAGATGAGAAGTATGACGGTAAACAAAAGATAGTTATTTGCATTGTGAATATGAATAGTTTAGATGTTTTAACAGTTTTGTGACACAAAGAATAGGAGGTTTTTAGTGGAAAACTGTGGCGAGAGTATACAAAATGTACATACTACATATACTTCATATATATATGTATGTGTTTTGTTCCAAGTGACATAAAGGAAAATAAATGTTGCAAAGCACGAATGTTGTGCTTGTTAGCGAAAAATTATGTATTCCGACTTTACAAGTGTATATGTTTCGTCTAACTCCCGCGGTCCCGAAGTGGTATGGTTAAAAAGTCTCTGATCTGCATAGAAAAGTCGTTCTTGTGTCTTCATTTTATATGAACTTGACTGATTCGAAAACCTACTCTTTACTGTGTTGTTTTTATTGCCGTACACAATTACTAAATGTTGCCAAATGTCACCGATAAAAAGAACATAAAAAATATATAATTTGATCACTTAAATATTCTAGAATAATATCAACTTTCTTTTACAGCTGTTTCAATCTTTTAAAATCAATCTGTTTGAACAATGTTACAATATTTTAGTTTTAATCAATAATACACTTTGAATATTTTACGGAAAAGCTTGTCGTATAACTAAACTATATAAGTTTCATAAGATTTTTCTTATTTTAAGTTTTAGTTTAATTCGTTTAGTCTATATTTAATCTTGCATATATTTTAATATATTATAATTAATTATATCAAACAAATTCTAATCATTTAATGAACTTTAAATGTTAGAAAATCTTGAAATTAGTCAGATGCATTTAGGTTGTGTAGGTATATATATAAGTTTGAAATTTAATTATAGTAAAAGAGATTTTAGAACTATTCACATGAAATTGTGTGTATTGGAAAAAAAATGTAAGCTGAGGTAAAAATGTGGTGAAATCCGCATCAAATGGAATCCCATAATTGAGAAATTGGAACTTCCTAAACCGCGAGAGCATTCACTATAAAACTTGTGCGAGAGGTTGAAGAGCGATTACCCATAAGCCAACACGGCACTTCTCACCTCTCGGTGGCCACAGTTACGGCGCGCTAGACTTGGGTTTACCGGGCGAGAGATGGGCAACCGCCGAGATCGAGCCCGCAGTTAGACCCCAGAGCGTCGACAAACAGCCAATGTAAGAGGAAGACCGTCGCTGTATTTTATGCGAGATTTATCTTATATATATACCGCCGTCTACGACGCCGTCGACGAGGACGACGAAGGCAACGCAGTCCGTGGCGCAAAACTTTTCATATACCACCACTACCGGCACAAATGCAAGTTCGCTGTGCTGTGACATACAAGACTTATCTGCTAAATGGAAACAAATACCTTGATGGATGATGGTCTTACATGTTTTTATACCATGGGATATTCAACACTGAGTCCGCAAGAAACTCATGCACAAAAAGAATAGCATTAGTGGACGAATCAACCCCATTTCTATAAACATTTAATAAAAAACTTTCACAGATTTTAACACAGTCTAAAGACTCGTACGGAAACAGCTCTACATGAAATTTAATACCTATTATATTTTCAACTTTTTTTTTTTATCTAATTTTCGCTTTTCCAATTATATAATTTTACATTATCCAATATTATCGAATTTTAGTGGTTTTGCATGTTTTTTTTAATGTTATGTATGAAAAGCAATAAAAGTATTTTTGTTTAATGAAAAACAATAGATTTGTAATTACATGTATTATTATTAAAATTTGATTTATTGATTGCAGTAATTTGGTCCCATTAAAACTTAATTTATAACAACTGATTTTGTTCTCATTATTAACGTTTTATGTTGATTTTATAGTATGTCCAGGCTGTGCCATAACAAAGTTTCATTTTTATAATTGTTTATACATCAAACAGTATAAATTATTGATCAATACTACCTACACATGTAATTTATACCCGTGTAAAATTTGAATATGTAAGTAAAAACCAGTTGGTTTTTTTTTTTTGTGCAATAAAATGTTATATTTCACATTCATAATGTTTGTTTTGTTTATAAGAATGATTTAAGGGTTGTACACGAATATAAACTTGCAACATAAACGAGAATATTTTAAGTTATGTTCATACATCAGATAGTAGACCGTCAAGCCGAATGTCTTACAGGGTACTTTACAAGCACTAAACATTCTCATTTGACTTTTATTTTACGTTACGCCACCTAAACAAGTCATAAAAATGCATAACTCACAGTGATAAAATAACATTTTGTATGTCCACAAAAATATCCGCAAAACTGTAAAATCGCAATGATATCCAGACGAAATCACGGATTCTTGCTAACAATAAAAAAAAAAAATCTAGAACTTATAAATATGGAACAGGACAAACATTTACGCGAAACTGTGCATATATATATTCACACACAATATTATTTTATACGTCAGAGAACATTTGGGGCGTGATATTTATTATCGCTACACATATTTTCCTATTACATTGTATTCAACGATTAAATATCTCAGTAAAAATTCTTTAAGTATCATCATTAAAACAAGTAACGAACAAAAATAGTTAATGTCTAATTTTTTTTTTTGAAACTAATTTTGTATGATATTAATCAAATGAAACACGTCCAAAAACAATGTCATTAGCAAGAGAATGCTGTGATGAACATTGGTGTACGAACAATCGTTTTACTGTACATAACAGCATGTTAATACAAAACGTACGTTATAACAGATACGGTTCCTGAGAGATTTCGAACGAGCAACTAGGAATTCAAAGTATGTGGGAATATTACTTCCAAGCTATCGCACACTTATCCAACGTGAGTGTGGATACACCCACTACCGCACAACCCTCACACAACTAGTCCTTGGCTATTAGTACTTTATTACTGTAATAGTAACACGTTCCCGGCGTTATTACATTCAATTTCTAGGAATCTGAATTAAAATCAAGTATTTTGTGTACAAAATTAAATAAACACATTTGAAACAATCGTAGTTTTTAGTTCCTTCAAATGGACTTGGGTACAAACGAGAATTATCGATTTTAGTAGTGAAGTTATATTTTCGTTATCGGGGAGATTTGTGTCAAAAGAAATTCAATTCAGTAAATGTTAGACACGACTGGTCACTTAAGTTCTTTGTACTAAAAACCGTACGGAAAAAAGTGAGAGAATCGTGTGACAAGTAATAAGTTATGCGTGAATTGGAAATCGTAGCGAAAAAAGTCTACAAATTTAGATGAAGTGAAGGTAATATGTCAGGAATAGAAAGAAGTGACGTTACACTGATAAAATGTGAATGGTTATACGAGATTCTGTAGACGACACTCACACATATGTATGTGCATACGTATCAGCTAGTATACTTGTTGAAAAATGGAAGAAAAAAAAAACACACACACACACACAAAATAGAAGACAGTGAGATGTTGGAAATCGAATTCCCACATCATATACATATTTATATAAATATGTATATGTATACAATATTACGCTTCGCATAAGAAGCGTACGTCAGTCACGACAGTGTGTTCGAATACGACGTTTTCTGTGATGACGACAACCGAGATGTGTGTGTGTGTGTGTGTGTGTGTGTGTGTGTGTGTGTGAAGCAAATAACGGAGTTAATCCGTAAAGCAATACATCTCTCCACAGAATGTAGAAAGCGGGCGGCAGCGATCAAGTAGAGCTTTGAATGCGGGAAGACACGGCATGGAATGATCACCAACATTCATCTTAACAACGCCATCACCAGCGCCACTGGGACTATGGTTGTGTTCTATCAGAAATGGCGCTGGTCTGCAAGCTTCGAGTTCACTGGTGTGGCAGCAGCACTGGTTCCGATCAGAAATTCAGCGAACGTAAGAAAAGGCCTGGTACATTTAACTTTCGCGCAGCCTTATTCTATCTTGCGAAGATTCGTTTTCTCTTTTCCTCTTGTCACGACTATAAATGTTACATTAGACCTGATCCCCGAGTGTTTGTATTTATCTTCGGTGTGTCGACAGTGACTGATTTCTGCCAGACGAGCCGAGACAACCGACGTTTCATCTGGGTGGTTGACGCAAGCACAAGGCAGCAGTAGCAGCAGCAGAAGCAGAAGCAGCAGCAGAAGCAGAAGTAGCAGTGGTAGTAGAGGGATGAGAATATCCACCCGGTCGAGTGAACGAAGCAGAACTTGCTTCGATTAGGTGTGCGTACCTGCCGGGTGTATATGTACGTGCACCGGTTCACCTATCAGATACTAACATCAAGCCAATAACGCGAACGATGTTCATCGTTCATGTTGTATAGGTACTACGTAACGTACATACATCGGTACTCACAGTACCTACAAACAATAGTCATCAGATGAAGAACAGCTTATGTTATTAAAGAAGCTCAGCCCAGGGGTTTAATCTTTGGGGTTCGTTCGAATATCATAATAAATCAGCGATCGAAGAGATCGTTATCAAACATGATGGCGCCTGTCGTCGTAAGTGGACATTGGCTCGCATCGCTCATTTTAATTAATACTTCGCCGTCGTGATGCCTGCTTCACTTGCCTTTTCCAAATTTATTTGACCGTGCAAAGAAAGCTCTTATCGATGGTTCCCTATTTTAATATAGATGACGAGGGTCGAACCCCTCACCGAAAGAAAACATCTTCTGTGTGACAAATAGCGTCCCTTGACCAAGCACGGTCGAACTTTGACAGTGTTTGCACACTCTTTGTCTCATGCGGTCATCCCCGCACCACCCTACCTCCACCCTGCCTCGTCTTGCTTGCGATACGCAGCCAACGCTAACGTGACGTGACAACGTAACGTATAACGTAAATGTAAAGTGAATGGGACAACAGATACGATAACGCACAAATTACATGTCTTGTGTATATATATTAATTAATTTTTCTATTGCTTTATATACGACCACATCAAAAGAGTTCAGAATATCCAGTTGTCCTTTTTCATGTAGTCCTCGGTTTAGAGATACGTCAAGGAAGACGAACTGTAATGCATTTAAAGAGGTTACAGCCGGTAAATGATCCTGTAAATAGTAGATTATTTTTGTAGTGCGCACGCGAGTCAATTCTCGAACCGAGTTATCGCGGCTGTCGCTCAGCGCGCTACCGCGTCACATCCCCATTCTGGCGAGTGTGAAATATTGCGGCAGATATGCAGAATAGATGGCAACGACACAGCAGCTCTGGTGCTGGTACTGGTACTGGTACTGGTAACGGTGGTGGTGGTGTAGGTGGGTTATCCGCCTAGGTCGACGGGTCGAGTCGGTCGGTATTGGAGACGTTGCGTATTGGCTCAACACCGACGACCATGTATAGTCGATTCGACTGGTGTGGCTGCTTTGCATGCTATAATGAAAATACATTTAACCATTACTGCGGGGACTCAATTCCAAGCGACACGGCTGCAAATGCCACCGACACCGACACCGACACCACCAATGCTTGCTTTGCCTTGCTTTGCTTTCCCATACCTTGCCCCGTATTGCCTGTCTCCGTCGACCGATCGCAACCGATTTTAATCGATTTTCTCATGATGCAGGTGTATCGACCCCATCTTGTCTAACACCCACCTTCCATCTCTATCCTGCTCCAAGTTCCGTTTTCACGAATTGACACTGTATATACATATTTATTACCACCGCCAGAGTTAGAATGCAAGATATCACTAAAACAAGGTGACAGCCGCTAGATGAATTCACTGATTCGATATAGGAAACTTATTTTTACCATTAGGATTTATTCTTTTCACGGTTCACTGATTATTATATTTGCGTATTTATTTTCGTATCATTACGAAGGATTATTTTCGGTAGATTTGTGTATTATCGTACATACATACATACATATGTGTACATATGGTAATAATACAATCCATTCCATTCCACGCGTTGTTCAACCAAAATAGTTGGAGGGTATGAAATATTTGAGCAACATATTTGCTGATCATACATAACTGCATTAATGTTATGCAAGTTATTACACAATTAGAGAATCCTCATTGTTATTTGGTGACACATTTCAAGCATTAATACTGGTTCGTAAATATGTTACAGTTCCACCAATGTTATGGATCCCACACCAGCTGGTTGGCGCGCCACTTGCATATAGTGTGACACTTGAGTGCTTCACCGAAGCTCATCCCACATCCCTCAACTATTGGACGCGCGAAGACGGCCACATGATACACGAATCACGGAAATATCACACGGAGAACATTGTCGGCTCGCCGGCGTACAAAACGCATATGCGTCTCACTATTGCCAACATCCAGAATGCCGATTACGGGACGTATAAGTGCGTTGCGAAGAATCCGCGCGGCGAAACAGATGGTACCATTCGACTATACAGTACGTATATTATCTTATTATATTACCATTTTCATCATTCTTGTACACATTTCACACATCATTCGCGACTCATATTATACAACTTAACTACTTTATTACATTTTATGGATAAGGAACGCTTTTCTTTTTTTCAAATCTTTAAACAGAATATTGAATCATATCGGTGGATGGTAACTATTTTGTTTATTTTTTTTATTTTGTATTTTAAGTAGTTTAAGTATAATACGTAATCCAATGATGATTGCTGTAAGTATGGAGCTCATAAGAGCTTGTTTGTAGTTTGTAGCGTGCCTTGGGCAAGAAGCGCGCGGTGTGGTGCACCACTCCGACACCGACGTTCATTAAAAGGACGTCACCTCTGCATCACGAGCCTCATTAACTTATCTCGTTTTAATTGTTCGATCTCATTCGAACCGCGCGCGCGACGCTAAGGGTACCGGGAGATAATAACAGATGGAACACAAGGTGGCGGAATGGAAGGGGTCGTTGACTCCTTCCGTTTCACGCAAACCAAGCGGTAATTAAACTACGTAAAGTAATTAAGATTAGACAATACACACACACACACACATACACCTACACATACAGTCACTAACAGTGCAGGTTGTATAGCGATCGTCGTATCAGTAACATCTTAATATTTTGGTCTCCCCGCCGCCGACAAAACGGAATAATAAATTATTAGAAGGTACGTTGCAGTGGCGGAGTGGGCAAGTCTGTAAGTAAAGCGCGCACTACCACTGGGTCGTTCGCCGGTGCCGTGCAAGCACGAGGTGTCGTAAATTATATGGTTAAGATATGAAGCCAATTTGCCACCGACAAACAAACAAAAACTTTTTGAATCACACCCAGTTAAATTGCGATTGTAAACGCACTCAATAGAATTATTACAAATTTAACTCGAACGTAAATTAAATATGTACATATTAATTTATAATAAAAAAACGCTTAGTATTCATTTTACGAAAATTGTTTTATTCTGCCATCATCAAGAACTATATTTTTCATCAAGTTCCTAATGATCAATAATTACGAATTTTTCATAGGAACAAATAAGAGTAATTGCAGATCTAATAGTATTTTTTGATTCACTGTACTGTCGTTAATGGGAAATCGTGTACCATTCGTATCCAGAGATCATTCAAATTAGTTAATATCTCTAGAGAAATATCTAACCATGCTCCATTTGTCATTGCCAAACTAGAAACACAAACTTGGCAAATGCGTCCAATTATCAAACAAAACTCGTATTACATATATTATTTAAACATCTTTCATACACTATTATTGTTGTTATTGTAAAAAAATAATGATTGATACGCATGTTTAATTTTACAATTAAACGTTTCACCGTAATATTTCTCTCTCTATATATAAATATATATATGTATAGGTATCCATGCGACATAACACCTATATTTTTGTAATATAACTTCAATGTAGACGTAGACCAGTAAACAACATCAATATTTTGTTCTACCACTGTTTTGCATGGTGCATTTCAAAAACGCAACGCATGCTTCAATCGAATGTCGCTTTTGTTATTAGCTGCATTTTAGGAAACACTTGTTCTAATGTACTTTTATATTTTTAGGGTAAATGGTAAGTACTATGGCTCGCATTCACGCACTTATTTATAAATAATTATATGCCTGCTCTTAACAATGTATTTTTGTACAAGAAAATACAATATAACCGTGTTTAAGATGCACGGATTTGTGCCCTGAAGTAGATGTAAGTACCTTTCTACCCACTGTACGCCACTGTACTCATTTCATTGTATGTGCAATAAATATATATTTTGTACTCTTTGGTATGTAGGTATTCCTTTTTTAACAATAATCACATTTTTCTATTCGTAACTATTAATATTTACTCACTTTTTATTCTCAAATCTAATTTATTTAAATTATATCGAAAAAATGAACACTGAGACATTTTATTGTATATAGTTCAAATGTTTAATTATCAAATGTTCAATGCATATTACAAAATTGAAATGATCGTAGCATATATTAATGTGAAGGGTGTGGACAAGTAACATGTGTGTTGGCACGCATATTACAAGTTGATAGTACCCCGTAGTACTCGTACATCGATACAATACGCGTCACAATCTAACCCCTGTACACCGTTGTAATTAAGATGTATATGAGTGTATTGTAATTATACGAACAGCGAACAATACTATACATATGTAGAACTCCTAACAATAGCAACTCCGCCGAGTCTAATTTACACAAACATCATAAAATGATTAGCGCTCTTTTATTTTAATCATCGATATTTTCTATTCAGAATACTCAGGTATGTACGTACCTAAACTCATAATGGTAAATGGAATATAATAAAATGAAACAACGCTAATATTATCCGGCGAAATTTTTTATCAAATATATTTCTATATACTGTCATTAACTATTCACTTGGTTTCTGATATGTGGGGAAAAAAGTTTTCCAATTATTTTATTCGAACGAGGATATCCTATGGTTTCGATGCGTTACGAATAAATTTAATAATATCAAATCTTTTTAATAACACACACACACACACACACACACATATATATATATATATATATATATATATATATATATATATATATATATATATATATATATATATATATATATATAAAACAAAAATTCGGACGACAAAATAAAACAGCTGTTTTTGTTGTGTAACGATATATGTACAACATCGCGAATAAAGTAGGGATGTCAAGAAATGACCGACTGCCCGTCGACGATACCGCACAACTCTTCGAATCCTGCCACAGGGCTGTTACATTATGGAATACGCGCGCCACCTGTCTGGAAACTTGCTGTTGTATAACATTAACCCATGTCTGTCATCCACCACACACACACACATACACACACACACACACACACAAACACACACATACACACACATACATACACAAATTCACATTTCTTGGCTACCACAATCCTGCAGCTTGTACTGTAATGTATGACAAAAAGTTGAACGTAAAAATGATTGACACAAACATTTGTTTGTAAAAGAGAATTGCGAACGCTCAGATTACATGTCAACCACTGTCCGGTTTTTTTATGCCGCTCGCGCAATATTGCGGCAATTGCCTTGTTTTATAAATAACTTAAAATCCAACGAAAACCGAAATGCGTTTACGTTTACCTACACGGAATTTCCACACATATATCAGACGTTGCTATCACCGGTCGTGAGAAAAGCAGATTTCCACGTGTGCCGAACGATAATTTAACCAATAACCTAGCAGCGGAACATTTTTAACATTTGCCACGTTTACGTACTTATCCGTTACGATACAGTTATTCGGTTTTTGCGGCCAGACATATTCGTATCCAAACAAAAAAAAATTATTCATACGATTAATTTCTTTAACACTAAGATTGATTTTCAAAATAAAATTTTTAACAGTTTTTAAAAAAAATAGACTTGTTCAGAATTGTTGTTTCGGTTATAAAGATCTGTTAATGGTAGAAAATGGTAGTGGTGAAGATTTGCGCGTTGGTATATATCACCTTTGTGCTCCAATGTGTATTATAAAGTATGAAGTTCGTTCAGTGTTGTTGACTCATACGCCATCAGTACATATAAAGACAACAAATACATAAAACACCATATACTTATAACGCATATATACGTTACTCAACATCTACTATCTGTTCTCTTTTATCCAATTTTCTACGGGGTTGTCTGTCTAGGTTTGAAGAAACTTGGTGTCTTCGTCTGACGTACGGTACGCATGAACATTGCATCTTTGTCCGTATTTCCCCGAGGTCCCTTTTCATCTTCTAACGTGACAAGATTCACAAAGTAACACCCTGCTCAACACGTGTCGTTACTATAGCAACTCGGTGACTTCACTTGGCCCCGGCTACGGCGCGCGTTATTCGGCGGCCCGGTCCGGACTCCTGTCGCATACACACACACACACACACACACATACACATCACATCACATATTCGACACGATCGTTACACACAAACACATTCCGTTTCTATGGATGTGTGTGGACAGATGGAACGGAAACGAATCCATCTGTGGTTGGACACATGCCGCATCACAACATGTATATTTTTATTTTGTCCGATGGTTGCGAGGCATACACACACACGCACATAGACAGACAGCCCTCGCTTGCCGCGTTGATGATGATTTTTTTTTCATATCGCCTCACCCTAACCGATCGAATAGCTTCAGGAAACCAGCAAACGATTGATGTTAGCTTGAGGGGATTATTGCTGCAATGACTACATATTTAGATACGGCGAATTATTTTCACATTTTTCACATTCACTTGCACAAATGTACACGTTACATATACATCACACTATTACACAAATATACATATATATATTTTTTTAAATATCACTATTTATGTACGTCAAGGATTCATAATTATTTGCCTTTGAGATATGCATTGTAAAAAAAATTATTATCAAACGTAAGATTCTACGAATTAGTCGCTTATGTGTAGTAACACAAATGTAATTTTCAGCAGCCCTAAGGGATTTATAATCCCAATTCCCCTAGTATACTACGTCATCGCTCCCCTTCGTATATATATATATATACATATAGTTTCATTATCATCGCGTGATGATTCGAGTTGAGCGCGTTTACACTATCGGCGAGTTTAGGGAGCGTGGTGGCAGCGCGTGGTGGCAAATTGATGTGGGTGTTTCTTGTCGCAGCATCGTCGCCGCCGACGACGTCGCCGAAGCCTACAACAACGGAAACGCCGAGCCGATCCAGGGATCCAGGCTGGCAAAACGGGGAGAATGCACTGAACAATTCCGTATATGGGAATCCGTCGTCGCTGACGGTGCATCTTACAGATAAAGGTATCCTTACTAAACTAAAACCCACTGAAATACTAACTTAGATAGTTGATGACTATACATTCACGTACACACGCTTTCAGTGTGCGTGCGTGCGTGCATGCCATAAAGGCAATCTTTTGAAATTTTCAGGAAAAGACCTTCTCTTTAAAGGGCGCAAAGGTATAATTAGATTTGAACGGACGGATTGAATGTTTCCTTGAGTATAAGCTAGAAGAGTTGTGCATTTTTGAGTGGATGATTTGCCTAGAAATACTATTGGAAACTCAAGGAAACAAACAACCTCTATACATTATACCAACATACATATATAATTAACCATATATGAAGTATTTATTTAACTTAACAATATTATCCTTCAAGTACAAGTGTATTCCAAAATATCACGTATATTTTTATTTTGTCACTATACGCAACAGTATATTAGTAGTTAAGTTTTGGAATATGCAACTCTACACTAGTTGATGAATCATCTAATAACATTTCACTAAATGTTGTAAAAGATGATATATCAATTATTTTATTGAAGAAAAGATCTATTCCTATTCCAAATAAAAGATTGCTTTTGCTCCCAAAGAGTCATGTTTGCATGCACATACGCACAACACGCATTTATTGAACAAAACTATAATCTATAAAAATGAATTTTTTTTTTTTAAACTGACTCGTCCACACAAGCACTGACTGAAAACGCAGAGCACTAACACCTGCACCCGTGCAGCACGCAGTGGCGGAATGTGTAATATTGATGTTGTTGAAGGGAAAAAAAGAATATCGAAATACCGAAAAAGCATGTCGCGCGTCGTCGCGTTCAATCTCATCAGCGATGATGGAAAATTATGATGATGAAATTGTAGTTTATCATTATCAAACATTCGCGCAATTTGGTGCGAGCAGCGTATGAATCTCTGTTAATTTCGAATCCAACGGACGGACACCTTGTATTTAATCTACACATCGTTAGTGTGTCTCGAACGATGTCGAAGATGCTGACAGAATTTACGAAGCGCCCTGATACTGTGCCGTCGGCAATGTTATTTAATCCAGCACTCATCTCCTACCTACCAACAAGACGGCTAATTTAATAAGCTGATTCGACATCCGACTTTTCCGCGGCTCACTTCTCAGCCCCACACTCTCAAGTACGAAACGAGCCGAGTTCGTACTCGGATTTGCTCGTAATACGTTTCCAGACAACGGAAAATCAAAACAACTAAATTACTGTTTTTACTAACTTCACTGGGATAAAAGTATTAGCCAATAGTTTTTAATGAAATGTTTCATTTATTTTGTTTAACAAACACTGGGGAAAAAAAAAATCCTTAAAGTCTAAATCGTATACGATCCAAAACACCTTGTTGAAAATTGTATCAATGTTGAATCCATATTTTTACGATGTCATTAGAAGTAATCATGGCCTATGTCGAAGTTATGGAGTATTTACGATTTCGACGAATAAGGCCGAAAAGGCAACGAAATTATATTTCGATACACCCTCACTCGTACACATATACAGTGAGAGATACACAAACACATAGAGAAAGTCGGAAAAAGAAAGTTTTCCTCTGCACGTCTGGGGTCGAAACGTTGTTCCATTAAAAAACTTTTCAAATTACTTCGTTTTATTTTAGTCCCGATGTCTCTTGTATGATATCCCCAACCGAACCGAAGAAGGAATGGACGAAGAAACGCGTGAACGCTAAACGACTGTACATTAAAATATTGTTTTTCGTTAAACTAACGATCATTCTATAGTCGCCATATTCGTTGTCGTGTTTTCCTGCAAATACGCGGCCAACAAAACTTTTCGCAACACACACACACACATACACACAAACACACATTTACAAACAGAGGAAGAGATTTTTTTAATGAAAAGTTACCAGCGCAAAACTCTTACGCTACACTGTCAGTTAACATTAATTGTGTAGAAAGATATTTCCTCTCTTTCCGTGTACTTCATTCCTCTACACGCATAATTCTCCAACATCTACTCTTTCTCCTGATCTGGAACAGTTTCACTCATACTTTGACAGTTTAATTTAATTTTTTCATGTTTCTTGTTTAGGTTCCAAGTACCAATCCAATTTGAATGAAATCGACAAATCTGAACAGAAACTCAACTCTGATGCCGACAGCAAAGGCGGCATCATCTATGAATATCCTTCAGCAGATAACAGTGCACCAGGTATTCAAATTTTAATATCTATACTTTCAACCATAATATTCAAATAGTGCAATTAATTACGCGTTGAGATATATCGATTCGAGGTATGAGTAACGCGTTAGATTATAACTTGTTATTATTTTGGGATTTAAAAAAATATTTTAAAATTATATGTGCGATAAATTTCATCATTTATGCGACGACTAACATAAATTGTAACTGATGTATGAAAATAATGTCACAGTGTAGTGTTGGGTGAAAATAACGATAAAATAAGGGTAAACGATGGAACGAACGACGGACATTTAACTGTGATGCCGAATTAAAATTCGCCCCGTTAGTACGATCAGAAAGTAATTTCCGTAATGCGCGATCAATTGTGGCCGGTACGTAATAATTCACCCGCCTGTTGGCCAAAGTGTTAACAGTAGCCTGGCCGCACGGCATCGGCATCGGTATCGGCATGGCATGGCATGGTGTAGTACGCGGGCCAAAGTGAAAGAGGAGTCGAAGCTGGCGGCGGCGAAGGATAGGAAAATGGGAGCGATGCAAAGTCAGCCTGGCACCAGTGCAAAAACAAATCAATTACAAATTCACACTGGCCGAAAACAACAGTGCTCTTTGTCATCCCCACTAAAAGCAGGACGGGATTGTGTTCTCACCATCACCAAACCAACCAGTCGCAAAAACTGCATTTGTATAATTGACTCGTCGCCGTCTCTGCTTCGTAAATGAATTCCAAACTAAACAAATATACGTACACCTGCCGGACAAACCAACCACACTCGGTAGTGTATCTGTTTCACTGGTCAAATTAAAATTTTAAACCTCACTCTTGTTTATTTAATTTTGTGTCCAACTACATGATCTCTGAGTAATGTTCAAACTTTTAAACAAACCCAGTTAATATGACTACAATTACTGCGATCGATATATAGTATAACATATATGAGCAACTGAATAATTGTAAATTGCTTTTATGAAACTGACTGAAAATATATAATAACATATAATAAAAGCCGTAAAATATATAAGATTTTATTTCATTATAATGCGGTAGTAGGGTTTATACAGAAGACATTTTCGTAAAATATAAAAAACATATGAAACATAATAATAATTTTTGATTTTGCGCTATTTTCTATTATTAATATAGTCATCAGTGGACAAATAATTATTTTTTAAATTTTAAATAGTAATCACACTTTTGAATTTTTATGCTTTGTTCTATTATTAATAAAGTCATCAATGCTGCGGACTCATATAGTTATATTGATATTTATAGATAGTGCGTGTGTTCAATTTAATCAAATGGAATATTAAATAAAATATTATTGAATATTTTGATCCGCTGAGGTTATTTTTTCAATAATGTAATCTTTCTTTAAAAATTGAAATAGTTAATTATATATTATGGCATCTTCAAACTTCAAATGCTTCTTGTAGATTTGTAATATACTCTTAATTAATATCATTTTAGACTTAACATACAAATAAAAATCGTTTCTCAAGACCAAAATCCAATAATTCGAAGCCAGATAAGTAGTACTCGACATCAACTTATTATTTTTAATGCCACATTCCTTTCGATTTTTTATCCTAAGAAAACCTTCCGCAGGGGTGGTCTATCAAGCTGTTTTACAATTGACTTTTCGAGATTTTTTTCTTTTGAATTTATATAACCTATAATGCTCCCTGTAGCGGCAGTAATGCAGTCGAGTAGATCCTCCTGTCCATACACGATGGACTATATTCCAAAAATTAAAGTATATCTTTCGAAAAACGGAGAGCTTGAGGATAAGAAAAAAAAAATAAAAACAAATAAGTTGAAGTGGGTATGTGGTTAAGGATCTAACAAACGTCTCAAAAGGCACTACGCGTTTACATCGTCTGCTTCGTTTCCACTCCGGTAACCACTGTAGCATTTATTATAAGAAATAAAATTCAAGATGAAGAAAAAGAATAGGAAGACAAGAAACAAAATGTGAAATAAAGAATTCGAAATTCAAAGTGCACTGTTATTTCTAGCGTTTATTTATTCGTCTTTGTTTTACAAGTCAAGCGATACTCAATTACCTGTACTGAGTACAACATATTTTTCAACAAAATTTCATCAATTTTTAGATACAAATCACTTCGCTTTTCCTTAAAATTAAGACATGTCCCAAAATACGTGTCTCTGTGTAGGAAACATGTCGATTTTTTAGGAGAATTTAATTTACATATGATTTTCAGTTACTTGAGTATCGATGGTGGTGCGGAAAATGGGTGATTACTTGTGTTCAGAAAAATGTAGATACTATTTGCTCATACAGTTTTAGTAATGAGGTTGATTTTTTATTCATGATCGAGGTGGCAGTAGGTTCTGAGGTGGAATTCGTATAGATAAAGTACCGATGAGGGGTGAAGTAAAACTTGGTTGCCGCAGAATATCGTGACTGGAGTCCGGAGACCTGAGAGCGACCGTTGGGGAGCTTTGGGAATCACCTTATATTTAGTTTCAATACACATTGTTCCTTTGATGTTACGTATATCCTCCAACTCATATAATATTCTCTTTCGTGCTATGTCCATAGCCACCCTTCAAAGTCCATGCATTTTACTCAAGTGGAAGCAGCTAAGCTACTATTATCGTAAATTCCACCATCATTTTATTGCTTAACATAACTTTCAGTTAAATCCCACCACCTCAAATAATTTGAGTTTATTCTACAATCTAAAATATCTAGATCGTAGTTTTTAGTGATAAATAATATTCTTTACTTAAAAATGTTGAATTAATCTATTGTACGATTTGTAATATTTATGCACCGCTGATTTGTCGACTTTTGGCTTGTGTGAATCTGTCGTCCGTAGCCCCTTTTCTCGATCGAATCGAATGAAAAAGAAAGTCGTAGGAGAAAGAGAAAACTTGTTAGATTCCCGCATTGTAATATCTCTATCGCACCGTTCGTTATGGACGCGTTAGCAAAGGATCGAGTCCTTGTAACTTCTCCGCTTGTAGAAATCTTGTCAAAAATCTTACGAGTACAATGGGTTTTCATACATCATTTACGCCAGTGGTGGTAAAAGTTTGTATAGAGATCAGGTTATATATTTTTCTCTTGGTGTACGTGTGCACACGTGGCGATGTGTACATGCCAAAAATTGAAAACGCATTAGTTCTAAAGCCAAAATCAATCGATAGAATCTGGGTATCGCAGAAGTTATCTATCCCAGACTACAATACCAGATACTATGTATGTACCATACTAGTGGAATTTGATTTCGATTATATTTGACTATATATTTCAATACCACATACGCCATACTTCTTTACAACAGAAAATATTGTTACATTCGTATATCATCTATCTTAGTTCACTTTGTAAACAATTCTATAATTCTTTATTATTTCCGTACTGATGTATTCTTTTTCTAACTTCCATGTACATTTAGAAAATTATATTCTGCGAAATGTTTTTGAATAACTAAATTATTTACTAGAAATATATTTACTAATAAAATCTGTGTAGTTATGATACACATATTTGTAAACATATCTCAAAATATCTCTCTCTCCGTATTTAAATAATAGAAATAGAGATATTTTTTAATAAAAAAATCCGTTGGCAAATATATCTATTGAACCGTAACAAACCACAATCCTTGTCATATTTAAGTGATATTTCACTTACCGAAAATCAGTGTCCAGTTCACAAAAAAAAAAAAAAATGGAAAGAAAATATAAAGCCAGTGTTGGCCCAAGTACGTGATGTGTACAATTCATATAATATGAAACGTCGCGTGCTGCTTTGGTCTGGTCTAGGTTATTGTTTGAACGTTTGGAAAACCTGATGCTGCCTTCGCTGCTGTTACAAGAGAACCACTACGGTGAAGAGGAGAAGAAGAATAAGGGTGGATTTGCTTTTCGATAAAAGAAAATCGAACAGTCTTCATTTAACAACCGTTCGTACAGAGGAAACTCAGATAAATAGTGAGGACGTGATGCGAAACGAAACGAAACGAAACGAAAAGATGCCTTCATACAACGGCTACGAAACGTGGGGGAAAATTGGAATGTATAGAATAGACGGCCGCACCGCGTGCACTGATGAAACAAATATGAGCAAATATTATATGCAAGTGTCACCCAAATCCAATTGGAATATATACTATATACCATTGAATTTTAATGTTTATAGATGTTAAAGTTTAAAATAGTTGCCATATGTCTCAATAAAATTTGATTATTTTCAATAAATTTAGAGTGAATTAAAGTATTATCTTAGATAAACCAAGATATTTTGTTATAAATTTATTTTCGATAATAACAAGGAAGCCCTTTATAGAAGCAACAATGCGTATTTTATTTATGTTGGAGAGAAAACACAGTAAGATTGAGAAATCACAATTTATAGATCCATCGAGAATAACAATGACGATGAGAACCGATCGAAATTCAATGCAGAATGACGTTTTTTAGGAGGACTAGACATCCCCGCAAAGTTGGCATGCCGTTACGCCATTCTTTTATATGTTATGGGTACGACACAGCAGAGCGCAGATAAGTCATATCCCTTGAGGCCGGCGTGCTCACATAGGCACCGTCATACAGCACAGCACAGCACAGCAGAGCACAGCCGCGTAGGCATAGGAGAAAAGAAAACGAAGAAGTCGAGAGTTTGGTTGGAAAGAAGGGAGACCACACCACCCGACGACCGAAATGAAAAAAGGATGTAAAACAGTATGTGAATTTCATTCCTTTTTGAATTATGTACTCCACTCTCGTCCACTACGTTTATATGGGGTTGGTGGCGTGTTATTCCCCAAAGACTCACGTGACTATCCTTTTCTTTTCATCTCCCCAAACCACTCCAATGCATTTCTTGATCTTTGTGCACCATTTACATATTAAATGGTTCACATAAATGGACAATGATATATCATTCATATAATATGAATGTGGTACGTATACAGTTTTTTTTTTTTCGTTTGGTCCCTTTTTTTGTTTCACCACCGTAGTTTATGATGTTGCGTGATTTTTCGGCACAGCACGTCGCGTATGTCAGTACTTACTAGAGTGACTATAACGTAGCGTAACGTAACGTAACGTAACACCCGACATGTTCTGTGTAAGTATCTGTTTGCTGACAAGCGGTTACGGTCGTTGTGGTTCGCTGACTGTCCACTGGGACCGGTAAAAATCTACCCCTATACCTTAAATGTGTCTTCACATCTGATTCGTGCATCACTGTGTAAATGGTTCATAGAAAAATATATCTACTTCACATCTGGCGTATCCAATAACTAATTACATTATTAAACTTTATAATTATATATATATAACCAGAACAACTTTAATAATATTTATAACTTGATACAAAATGTATTTTTTATATTTACTATTAAAACATAATAAATATATAAAACCAAAATGAAATAAGCAACTTTTTATTATTGATAAGCTACAAACTATACAATGGATATTGGGAACATTTCGTGAAGCAGACAATCGGAGAAGACCCTCACCTAAGATCACCGACATATGATACGTATTTCAGATAGTACTGGTCCATGTGTGTATGAACTTTGAGATTCGAGCGAAAAAAAAAAAACGACGGTAAAAAATGTCCACCTAAATCAACGGCTAATTCGTTCGCATTGCACGCATAGACCTGCGAGAATTCTTTTTGGATTATGTTCAATAAAAAACGTAACCCATAGAGAAACCTCTCTAGTTTTTTACCAGCTGAGGAACAAAGGTGAGGAAAAACAAAACGAACCTACTACACTAAAAAGAAAAAGAAAAAACTACATTTACCCAAGTGGGATTAACAATTGTTTCCAGATGTTTGAGAGCTGACCATCGAATGTTTTCGAATAAAAATCTCTGCCGCCGTTGACAAGTCAGACGAACGAGTCGGTCACGTTTTTAGCGGCGAATGATGGACACAACGTCGTGCAAAATGACGCGTGGTAGTTCCCAGGTGAATTGGATTTAACACAGTAAAAACGGGGGCTTAGTTGCCGGATTAACAAGGATAATATCTGTTTCATTATCGGCTGATATAGAACATCAATGTTTAACTAATTTTTATTTTTTGATGCAGACGACAGAATTAAACATACACGAAACCATTATTATGTGACGCAAAAATAGACTTATTTTATAGTGAATAAGTAGCCGAAATTATGATATAAAATGTTTGTTCTGTCGTTTTGTAAAAGTTTTGAAAAGGAAATCAAATGGTAAATGGTAAAAACATATGTTACGTTGAATAAATGATTCGAGAGAAAAAGCACTCATCTATCATTGTATATCACAAGCAAAAATTGGGTTCAATATTTAAAGTATATAGGACATTTTTCGTCCTTTTACCGTATTTTCGTCGAGAAAAAGTTTCAAGCTAAATTATGCAGTTTTTTGAAGTATCAACATTAGTTAAATTGGCTGTATTCAAAGGCCTATAGGTATACATAATAAAACTAATAGAGTGTATAAAAGTGTACGGCAAGCGTACGGTTGGGCAAACATGTGCACGGGCATCACAATGACAGGGAAGATTGTAAAAGAAATGACAAATGTTTCAGTTATAATGCCGTTCGTTCTCGTTCCGATATACCCGTGCGGTATATACCCAGGCCTGTTTGCGGTATCTATAATATACCAAACGCGACGACGCGACAGTCGCTGCCGCACCGACCGGCTCCATGACTGCGTGCTGTCGACTTCTTTACAACCAACGCGGGAAAACCAGTAGCTAGCTCGGTCGCCCAACTTAACTCCCATAAAATGAATAAAAGCAAAGTTCGGTAACCGAAGCAGTAAAAACGCGATTACCATTCACAACTGCACTTACCGGGGCAAAAAAAAAAAAAAAACCACCTCTCCCACTCACTCATTTAATCATAACTGGTAAACGTTTCTCGTCTTAGAAATAAATCTTTTGTTCGGCATTTTTGTTATTGTTTTTTTTAAAAACTTTCTCGTAACTCTTTTAAAAAGCAAGTGCGATATTTTGCCGATGAAGTTAACAACGCGCTCTATATTTTCTATAGCCGCTGTTATGCGACGTTTATTTCAGTCTATTACTTTATTAATTAAGATTTTCTTGTCAAAGAACGCTTTTAGATTAAATAAATAATAGTAAAATAACACAACTCTTTCCCATTTCTCAATTAACATGTATCTAAATTGTGTTTTTTTTTCCTTCTAATTTCAGAAACAGCAAGCCGTGGAAACAGTCTATTGTGTATATTGCTAATTCTGCGATGTGCTTTTCGGTGAATATATACCAAAATATTGCAGCCTCGCATCTTTAAACCTGTTAAGAAGAACAACTCCCGCCCCTCTACGAAAATGTAAGCATCAACCCCGAAGCTCAACGTTCCCCTTAAACCTTCCAGAAAACCACGCGCACGCTCAATTACTAGTAGAAACGAAACTACGCGTCTTCAACTAATGGCACATTAGCTTCTAGGCACGACTATATCCTATTTTGCACCAAAATCAAAATTACGACAAAAAGACGCTTATATAATTACGCAAAAATTGATTGTATATTTTAGGAAAACCATTAAAAAAAAAATGTTGACGAAATATTTATTAAGACTGAATTATTATATGATGATATTTTTTAGTTTTCACACTGAATAAAATTCCAGGAACAAATATTAGAGGAGAATATTAGTTTAGAGCGAAAGTATCAGTAAACGAACATGAATACAGTCGACGTCGCATTTAGAAATCTTCAAGATTATTTACGATTTTATTAAATTGATGTAATTTTCGTTGTTTATTATATTTGATTATGTTTGTTTTTTTTTTATATAAAAACAATTGAATCTAAAGTAAAGAGGTTCGTTTATTGGGGCTTTCACCCTATGTGTTGTATAAAAAATATAAATTAATCAAATTAGTGGGATTATTTAAATTTATGTAATGTTCAAATTTTAGTAGCATTTCATTTGGATATGCGGAAAAATAAATTTTTGAATCAAATGCATTGTTTTTCTGACGGTGTATATAAAAACATATAGTATATATATAGAAAAATGAAAAAACTAAAAAAATGAACAATGGTTGATTAATTGCAAGCTTATTTTGTTAACAATAGGTGAGGTTTAGACTCATTTATGAATCAACATGTTGAAAACTCTCCCACCCATAATCAGGCCTTCCTATCAAAGCACAATGCACACAGTAAAAAAAAATAATGGGGACAAAAATATAAATAATTGCCTAATTTCCAAAAACTGTATCAATTAGTCTAAATTAACTAAACTTGTATTTTAAATTGTACAAAAAAAAAACAACAACATATAATTATGATTAATTAACCAAATATGAGAAAATGTATTATAAAGAAAAACATAAATGTAGCTTTTGTAGAATCCAATATGATATCGTTGAATGAAATTGTAAATATTTTAACTATACGAAAATTATAAAAAAAAAAAATAGTTTATTGATGCGAATGTGCCCACGATATAAATATGCAAAGATAACACAAAAACATAAATAAAATGAAACATACAATCATTTTAAAGAAAAAACAAACTCTGTCTCATTGTGTAAGGAAAAAAGGTAGTTTAGAGTGAAAAATCAAAAAAACAGGGTAATATTGTAAGAATTATTAGAATTTAAACAATTTTTCCGTTTTCAAAATTGAACATTCTTGATCTTAGGTCAATTTCTTCTGCTTTCAGTTTCTATAGTCGCAAACACTGCATGATACTTAAATGTACTTATTAACTGTCTTCTTATTTCCATATTTCGTATGTTTCATTTTATTTGACTATTTAATACACTGATAATATAATCCCCTAAAATATTTTTACAAGTTGTCAAAAATAGTTGTTAGATATTTTCTTTGTCGCATTTTTCAATTGTGTAGTAACTTTAAGTTAAGTTTGTATAAATAAATAAATCATGGACAGGTTGTTTTTTGATGAATTTTATATGAGAATTTATTTCAATATAGCAGATAATATTAAACAAAACAAAACAAAAACAAACAAAAAAACTGATCAAAAAAATACCTACTGTATATCCATGCATTTTTATGTATATATTAATCAATATTGCTTTTCATTAGTGTACGTTGAACGTATGTTATATACATATAAATGATATTCGTATGTATGTAAGTCTAAAACGACGTAATGAAATAGCACATATTAATATTCACTTACCAACCCCAATTAGACTTACATATGTATATAATTCTTAAACAAATATTTGATGTGCTCATTGTACATGTATAAAACAAAAAGTATATTATATGTTAAATCGTATAAGTAAGCAATTGTGTTTGATTTTTATAAACCAAATTCCATTGTTCCCCATCTAGCTCCAGTTTAATAAAAATGTTTGAAATTTAACTCGTTTGCAGATATTATATAATATTAAGGTGAGTTTTGTACACAAATTTATATTTATAAGTGTGGGTGTTTCGCGGAAGAAATATCTAAAAAAAATCAATAACCTTTTGTCCTTTATTGAAGCGTCGAAGAAACTCGGCAATTTTTTCAATCAAAAACCGATACGACGTAACTTTCGTGTAACATCTGGTCCACGGGTCGAAATGCGTCCATTTGTGGATGATTGTGTGCAGGATACAATACGCATTAGCGCAACTATGGCTTGTCTATACAGTACAGTATAGTACAGTACAGTACAACATCGATGCTGATCAAGGATGAGCCGTGAACGGGCTAGTAAGCGTAGTATTTAGTAGTGATATTTCCATACAAAGATAATTAAAGCCAATTCATACCAGCAGGTAACAACGATTTTACATACACTAGGGATAGATTTTACATTGATCAATACACCGACACACATATTTTGATAATTGTATGTATGTATGTATGTATATATTACCTCCACTGACGATGTTGTGAAACTGAAATGACTGCATTGGTGCATGCGCTTGTAATGAATACCGTATTTAAACGGGCATGTTGATTAATCCATGTACGATTAATAAAATATGGTGTAATTAGCGCTATGAGATAATTAGACCTCTACACACTACCATATATAAAACACATTTATTTTACAAAAAGAAACCTAAAACTGTTTATTTGGAATTGGAAGTATAATTGTTGAATTAGTTTGATTTGGGTAAAAATATGTGAAATAAAAATCGAAATGTAAAACGTTGATTTAGTGATTCTGGTCAGTGGTTAACTGATATGAAATCGCAAATAAAATTAAAGATAAATAATAAAACCGGAAAAAGGTTTATTGTGGAAAATGGGGGGGGGGGTCCATTTTAATTCACATAAAACTTGGTTTCCTTTTATATAAATTTGGAAGTTATAAAATTTTTAAGAGACAACTCTTACAAAAGATATATAAATGTTTATTGTGGATGAAAACTTTAACGTTTTTCGGTTTTTATGTATCTTGTGTTAAGCCACAAAGACAAACGTAAACATTATTTATTTTATATGATATGAAAAACTACTACATTTTAAAAACATATTTATTTTGTTTCAAAGTCATTTTTTGTTACACACTAATTTACCGTAGATTGACTTTTATGTCTAAGAAACATCGTGATGTCTGTTGGAACCAATATTTTCAATTTTTAATACCAATACAAATTATTAATCAATATAATACGTGCTTCATAAGTTAATAGGAATTTTTTTTAAAATATTGAGCGACATAGATATAAGTTAACAAAACTATGAGCAATAGTTACAAAATTGAAAAGAAAATACTATAGAAATTACTTAAAGACGTAGACATATCACTACCTCTAAAGTGACTAATTAAAAGTTCGTAATGAAGTGTAATTGGCCACAGCGTTATAAAAGTCTTAAAAAAGTGGCAAGAGCGATGACGATTAGGTATCATTAACACAGTTAGTCGTATAATTAACCTCAAATTTTTGTGGTAGATTACTCTAAATTTAGTTTATGAATGCATAATTTATGAAAAATTTTGTATAAAATTTTTTTTTTATTTTGTGTATAATATTTATGTAAAATATTAATATACGCATTTCGCATTTGAATGACGCTAACCTTAGTGCTATTTCTAATTGAAAAACGAAATACTGAAATGTTTTTCTTTGTGAGCAAATGGCATAATTCCTTGAGTGTTTTTTTTTTTATTATTTATATAATGACATTTTCGTCTAAAACACAAATAATAAGTTCAAGAATACCACTCTGCGACTTCTCAACGTTAGTGAAAGTTCTTAGTTTATTTAAACATTTCGAAATTGAATGTTTACTAGGTAAATTTTATGTTAATTAACGAATTTATAAAATTTTGTATATACGGTAAGAGATTTACTTTCCAGTAACTTTTGCCTGGATATGGAAGGAATGTTGTAGTTTACGCACACAACGACCATAAGTTGGTTTATTACTTACACCTGGTATATTTTTGAAGTACGACGCATGTTCGAACATTTTGATAAGCAAAGTTTTCAAACTAACCAAATTGATTCTCTTCTCAGTCGTTTTTTTTTTTTAAATAGTGAAATTATATAAAATATCACATTAAAAACACTTTTATGCAAATAAAGAAATAATTCTGGTAAAATTTATCAAATGAAAATATAAACTAATGACAAACTTAGCTATAACTCATATAAAATTTAATGACGAGAACAAAGACAAAAATATATAAATGGTGGTAAAATTATATAATATAATTCAACTTAAATATCTCAGAAAGAAAACGAATGAAGAAAAGCTGCATATTGTTCATATAAAGAGTAGATGTGAATAGTCATCAAGATGATTATAAAAATATTCTGATTTCAAAACAAAGAAAATTAAATGGATATTAAAGCTACAACATTTTTTATGGAAACAGGCATATTAATTGAATAATGAAATAGCTTTTCAGAAAATATCGCCCGACATTTACAAATAAAATACTACCTACATTTTTAAAAAATATCTATTGAAAATTAACCGTTTATAAATACATTAATAAAAATCGTTTACGTTGTGGAACAATTCGAATAGTTTAAATATTTGTTTAGATTAGCTTTAAAAATATATATATATATATAAATTCAATTTTCCGGAAATTGAAATAAAAACATTCGTAAAAGCAAATAGTAGTATTGACGCAATAATAAAATAAATGGAATTCATATTTTATTTGTGATTACGAAAATTTCAATTAAAAATATTGAGTTTCACGTAATTTTAAGATTCTATATAATAAATTGCAAGTTAGCAACAGTAAAAAGTTGATTTTAGAAGTTTTGCAAAACAGCATTTTTGAATATAGTAGCCGTACGTTTCTTAAAACAAATAAAAGAATACTTAATTGGGCAAATCAACGCAGCAACAGCGGAGTTTTTGGATTTTCTTTCTCAGTCTCTCATATTCTTAACGCATAAGCAAACACGGATTCTTAATTAAATTAAAAGTGTTTACTAATTTAATTGGCCCTGGTTGGCAATGATAATAAAGGTCTTTTCATCCGGAGATGGGCTTGGCGGCAACCTATGTCTATGTTCTGCTAATGCGTTGCGTCACTAACACAAATGTTCCCAACACTTAATTTATACTAATTATACTATAACATCAAACCGAATTCTCAAATAAACAACATTGTTTCTGTAGCGGCATTCTCTTTACAAAGCCTAGCAAAACATACTCTTAACATATTTGTGACTACAATTGATTTGTTTATTCATTTGAGAATTTACGTAAAGGAAAATGCATTCTGGCTGGAACGCTTGACGATAATAATTGGTGCTATGGACATTTTATCATATTATGGATAATGTTTGTTTAAGCTAAACGTATGGTATATCGTAACGTTGCATGACATGTCGTAGCAAACACCTAGGCTGACTAGGGCAGGAATATATGTACATATACCGTATACAGAATGAGTTTACAGTATGCTGATGTATGTGTGTGTGTGTGTGTGTGTGTGTGTGTGTGTATGTGTGTGTATCTAGTGCAATGTAGTGTAGTATAGGTGTGTTTTACTTTACACATGTTCAATCATGTCGAAACTTTTACTATCAGATAAGATAGACGAGGTAGTCGACGGTGCCTGTAACACGTATACATGGATGGGATATTAAAGAGACTCATGCTGTACACAACCCGAAAACTAGGTGTGTCACCGAAGCAAATAAAAATACTAAATAATTTTCATTTCAACATTTGTATATACATATATATATATATATATATATATATATATATATATATATATATATATATATATATATATATATATATATGTATGTTTTTGAACATCAAATGCAATGATTTGTTTCAACTTTCCATATGTAGTGTTTACCAGCTGTTTGGTTCTCAGCTGAGCAACCATTTTTTTTTTTTCACACAAACACAAAAACGCGTCTGATCAGCAACACGCGATTGTGGATTATCTATGAGAGCCATGATGTTAAATTGAACAAAACGTTTTATTACATATGTAAAATAGCAAACACATTACTTTTAATTTGAAATGAAAAGTATCGTTAATCAATAAAAGGATGTCTCGTTACGAGTGTCCGGTAATTCTCACTTTGTACAAGTTTCATCAAGAAGGTATATAATCCAAATTGTATACAAAATGTACTCGCTTGAACACGTGTAGGTATCTGTATTCAAAATATCGAACTTTACCTAGCTAATCTTCTAAAGTGGTTTTCACGTTTTCGTTTAAACATCGCGGTATAGTTACAGTTACTACATACAGAATTTACCTTCAATGCATTTACCTAATGAGAGAATACCTTAATTATATAGCCTGTTTACTGAGTTTTACTGTTTTCAAATATCTGGAAATCCAAGTAAAATCATTACATTTCTACCTCTAGTCTATAACATTCTCCAAAATGTATTAGTAATCTGGATGCATTGGTGCTAACACTCACGGTTTATTGTGTATAGATAATATAAACATAGGTATAATAGCCAAAGGACAAAGCGGATAAGAAAAAAAGAATTATTATGATTTATCAGCGGACACTCGTACATACCAGTGTTCGCGTAAAATAATTTTACGCAATTTATTAAAAAATATATGTTTTAAATGGAACCACCTGACAAATCACGTCTGATTACTCATCTAAATACTTTTACCAATTAAAACAGTGCTGGCAAATTAATTTTATCCTTTCTTTTTATTTTCATTCACTCTATTTGCTCTAGTTACATTTACATAGAAATATTTTACCGGCAAAAATTTAATCATAATTACAATATATATAACATTTATCGAACCGTTGATTTTTTTTTTTTTTTTTGGAATATGAATTTAATTTAAGTAAATTTGTTTGATTTATCAGAATGAAGCAATTGAATTTTGTAAGGATTGAGTTAAATGGTGAAAGATGCGATTGGATGAAAAGGATTTTCTGCTACCATATTTGATGGGAATATGCGTTATGTTATTGCCGAGAAGGAAAATATTTCCAAAATAAGTATTCAATTATTAAATGTATTTTGTGAACTAATTTGGGTAATAAGTACATTTTCATAAAATTAACTATTTTGTGTTATCCGTGTTAAATGTGATTCAAAATTAACAAAGTAATTTGCATATAGTTGACATAACTATTATGTAAAATAATTATATTTACATGATCTGTTTATAAAATGAATCTAGTTGTAGATTAGTTAGTAACTTGGCAATGATGTTTACAAAAATTAGGAAGGAAACTAGACAATGTATCTTAGTATTAACTTCTTAAGACGCTTCTATCTATTTAGGATTTTCTCGTGTCACACAACAAAGTTATTCTGTTTTATCACCTTATTTATTGCATCGCGGTAGGGTATCGGTAAATTGGTTCGATTTTCATTTTGCCTACCAGTAGAATAACAATAAAATTTTGAAAATTTTTTAGTATAAAAATCTAGTAAACTATGCGGGATTTCTGAAAAAATAGAAATTAATTAAAACTGTTAGTAGAAAAACGAGACATATATCGAAATCAATTTTTTATTGGTTCATATTTATTTATTATTACACGATCGAAACTGATTTTATTTCAAACTTTATATACGCTAAATTTCTATAATATACTAACATCAGCAATAGTCATATCAACAATTTGACTGTGCACAACAAAGAATTATCAACCCAGACTGGTAAGAAGTTCACGTATTCTGAAAATTTACTGGTTGTAAAGAAGAAATAAAAAAAAGTAAGGTGAAGCAAAAAAGGAAGGCAACTTGTGAGTTTGTAGATGGGAAATGGCTGGTGTGACATTATGACACTGCAGTGTCTGTACATGTGTGTGTTGTGTGTGTGTGTGTGTGTGTGTGTGTGTGTGTGTGTGTGTGTGTGTGTGTGTGTGTGTGAAACGCAGTAGTACGCGCGTCGCATTTTCAAATATAGCGAGCATGGTGCCATCTATCAGATGATTAAGAACGTGCACGTTTTATGGTTAGCGCGTTAACGTAGCAATGTGTGCCGCTTGCCTCGTTCGTTCGTCGTGGGCGAACGAATGGAATTTTCGTACATTTAATTTGTCATAGCACAGGTTCGCTGTAGCAGCCGTTCGCTCTGCTCCAGTTGAGCTTATCTTTTACAAATATGTTAATCCTAAAAAATGACGGTGATCCATGAAGCTTATCGCGTTATAGTTAACTTAAGGTTAAGTATCGATATTTAAATATAAAAAAAAAAAAATGTTAAAAAGCGATCAGAGCGACACGCGGGCTTAAGCTTTTTAAAAATTGTCATTAGACGTAATTTTTAAAGCGAACACGTGCACCTATCTAACTTGCAGATGCGCTTACATTTTGCGCTATTTAGGCAATCAACTTAATATGTTAGCAACTAGTGGTTCTAGGGTTTTTATTGTTTAAATTTAAATACATTTACGAAACGAGCGGGTAGCGACAAATAAAAATCGCGTAGTATTTATTTCGTAAAGCTGTTAGGGACTCAAGCTGCTTGTATAGACGAACCGTGGATGGTTCTACGGGTGTATATGTAGGCCGATCGAAATCAAGTATTCTGATCGCATAGTACCATGCAACATGGTCCATTGAAAAAGCAACTAAACACACGTAGCATGGAACTGTAATTGGTTTAATTCAGAAAGACGCAGTTTATATATATATATATATATATATATATATATATACATATATACATACATACATATAGGACTCGTCGCTGTCGTCCTTACCAATTTAAAACGTTTAGAAACGATAAAATAAATTAACTGTAAGACAATATAAAACACGCAATCTCAGTTAACCGAATAATAGTTTTTTAATACATAAAAAATGCTTCCGTTTCACTAATATTAGAATTAAACAAGTATTGGTTTTGTGTAATTTATAAATATAGTACATTTACATGAAGTTTGATTATTTTGGTGAGTATGCGAGCTGCACATATGATGTGATTGTGTATGGTGAGATTTATTGTAAATATTGTTAAGCGAACAGATGTAACAGAGTTTTTCGGGAGAGGAAAATTTCGGGTAAAAAAAGTGTGAATATTTTTGTACTCTAAGCTGTTCTTTTCTAATCGAAACTCTATAACAAAAACATTCAAAACTTCGTAATCGCGAATACATTCTTTGCTGCATAAACTTTTTAAACCGTACATTACCGTAAAAAAATTTGTTGAAGTTGATAAAAAAAAAAAAAACTTCAACGAAATTTAAATCGCTAGATGGATTTTATTTTTTTTTATCGGTGCCAATATGAATATATTTGTCACATTTTCACTTCTTCGCACCTCCACCAAAATGTACGACTTTTAAATGTTCCCATCTAACACAAAATCATAAGTTTACGAATTCGTTATTTTCGAACAAATACATGAATTAAACGATTTAACCAAAAATTATAATAACTAGAGGTTATAGTTGATTGGAGTTAGAAAATATATATTTTTTAAATATATATATATATATATATATTCAGTAGAGCGAGCACACCCTATGTTTCTTTCAGAAAAAGGTTGGATAATTGTTGTTATGAAATAGCAACCATCTGTAAGAGATATCCAGGTTCTATTCATAACAGTTCTTAAATAAAACAGTTTCTGTTTCTTTTTTCCTTTGCAAGTTGTGCGGTGTACAGAATTCTCATGTCTATTTAGTTTATTTTGAATAGGTATACGTCGTATGGAAATCTTTATTTTGCTATTCATTGCTGTGTGCACCAGAATTCATCGTGTGACTTCAATATTCACAGTAGAATTTATATTTAGATTCTAAAGGTAGCATAACCATAATATGTTTTCAATTTTAAACAAAAAAAAAACACTCTTTCATAATAATAAAACCTACAAAAATAACTTCATCCCTATTCTCATCGAATCCACATCTTGACAGTCTTTCGTCAATCAAACAAACTCATGGTCCTAAAAGCAACAGTGTATATAAAGATCTTTGAATGGTCAAAAATCTTCATACATCCTGTTCCATATCACATTTCACATTTATGCATTTATTTATCCACATATTCCAAACATTCGTTCCATTCCACAAAAATCTATTTAAAATTTATGATTATTATAAATTACTATATTGGTTAATTGCCTAAGAAATTGGAAATGAATCTTTTTGATTAGTAAGTCGTTATAAAACTAAAAGCGCATCAGAGATTTCATTAATTATACGATTTGTTGTTTTATTGCGAAAGTTTTCACAAATTTCTAATTCCCAAATATTTGAGAATCTGTTTCATTTTATATCACAAGTAACAATAATTATTTTTGAAAGATAGAAAATTATCGCTGCCGGTTATTTGTTGTAGATTAATATCGGAATGCACATCTGTGACTCAAACATCTCTGTTCATAAATTCCCCCCCACCCCTCGCAATCACACCCACTAAGGGGATAGAAGCCTTGTCACTGTGGGGCGGTAAAACGGGGACAAGTCTACAAGAATAATATCTATATAGCGCAGTAAAAATATATCTATATTATATGGAGTAGTACGAGTAATTTCGCAGCTATCTGAAATAATGATTGCTGCAGTTGAGATATTAAAAAATTTATAAGAAAATACAGAACTATAGTCGGCCCTTCAACTACAGCATCTCTTTGGAAGTCTATATAAGTGGCAATGCCACAAAGTAAAAGCTTCAATTCATACAATACATATAGTTTCGTAAAAATGTGGATCAGATTAAAATATTTGGTTTTTTTTAATATACAAATTTTGTTCCGAAGATATCTTTAAGTCACGTAGAATATTTTTAATTATAAATTCGTTGAATTTTAATTAGGTAAACATGGAAAAGCGCGACATGAAAGCTAAAATGATTTTTTGTTTTAATCAATTTTATCGATAATCCGATGTTACAAAGAACACGAACTTAGTTAATTTCATTTGAGTTAATACGTTTACACTAGCTAACAAGGTAAAGCTTTTACTTAAAAATCACTCACAATGTTTTATAAATAAGCAAATACAAATACCAAATATTTATTTGTTTTATTTATTCAATAATTTAAATTGAAATAATCGTATTGTCTCTATTTTTAGTGTGTGTATTATTTCAACAAATCATTTTCAATTCCAGTTTTTTTTTTATTATTATTATTATTAAATAAATTGATTTTTTATTTATGACTACAATTCACTATTATATAGTTTTCGCATGCATAAAATTGTATAAAATTTAATTATACAACTCGTTTTATCGCTATTGTAACAGTAAATCTAGTCGATTCAATTCCAATGTAAATGATAGCGAATCTACATTTAAAATTTTTCGTATTTCGTACCAAAATAATAAAAAGAAACACTAAATGTATCTTTCGAAAATCTAACACTAATTTCTACTTTTCTCCCTCTCTTTATATTTATATTTAAAGAATTTGTAAATTATTTAAAAATCGTTTTATTTGAAGTTAAGGGCTGTACAAATAGTTTCTGATGATTAAAAATGTTTGTATGAAATATGAATCATTAATAATAAAAAGTGATGCAACAGGTATTCTATTTTACGTAAAACTATCAGATTTTTCTAGAAATTCAAATTACGTAATCTACTGTACCAGTAAATATATGAAACAGATGTAACTAAATGTAATTGCAAGGCTTTTATATTCGCTGTAATATACATAAATATCTTTTATTGTAGAGTTGAAAAAATAGTTAATTTTGTCTGGCAGTATTCCAAATTTCCTAAATGCTAAAAAAAGTCTAGACAAAAAGTATAAAATGTAGATTGGATTTGTTTGTTTCCAAATTCGCAATTCAATAAAGCAATCCTAAGTAAACAAGCTAATTAATATTTTCAATGATTACAAAAGACGTTTTTAAACGAAAAAAAAACATGTAGCTTTAATCTATAAATTCCAAATCGCACAATTAAAACACAAACGTAAAATTATGCATTCACAAAACATATTTAGCGTTTGTTGTCGCGTTCTTATTTCTATGAATTTATTTAATATATATTTATACGTCCATCGAATCTGTGTGCGATTACAAATTGTTTCCAATACTAAAGCAATAACATTCCTTCCTGTGACACATTTCATCCCCGACGTTTTCCGAAACAGTTTAAAAATCCAGTTTATATTATATATTCAACAATTTATTTGTGAGATATATTTGGTGTAAGAGTAAAGTGCATCGATGCTATTTTGCAAGCAGTGCAAAAATGTACAAATTGTAAAACGCGGAATTGGTAATGATTTTTTAATTACTAACTAAAGTTTCTGGTTAAGCTGTTTGGTTTGTAAATAAGATAAAGAGAACAATATACTGTTGAAAGTTTCAGTAGACCGACTGAAATTTCATGAACGTTTGCGTGTAACCTGAACAAAATTATCCTGTGATATATCGTTTATGACAAACGAAATTTAATAGCGATAAAATATTATGTTACGCAAGTCTTTAAACAGGTGGTATATATGCCCGCTAACACCATTTTGTGATATAACGAAGCATGCGCAATCACTTTGGTAAGTAAACTTTTAAGGTTCTATTCGGTAAACGACACGTAATTTCATTACAGTGTAGCACCCAGGTAACGATATGTTTGCTATACACAAAGAATATGTATGTAGTACCTATATTGTTTTTCACGCATACATAATACACTGTTTTGTTTATATTACGTGTATAGATAATAACAATGTTTAACATTATACAAACAATTTACTATAATATATTTAGCATTTAGCTGCCATTTTAGCCACTACAACAGCATCACTCTCTGGAGCGTTCTGAGCTATAAATAGAATATGGCACGTCATGTATTTCAATATCGAACGCAGCCTTTATTATTATAAAATTCCAAACCATGGACGGCATAATTTAAAGAAAATTGAATCGGATATGGTCTCCCGTAAAAAGCGATATTTATTCCTGATTTTTTTTTTTTTTCGGCGGTCGCGTTTTTGTATCACGAAACGACTATTCTCGACCAGGATCGGCGTGTAAAAGTAACCCTTTTATGGGTGTAGTTGTGTGGGCCAAAAGACAAAGTCGCCGGCGCAAGAGAAAGGTAAAAGAAGATGGGTAAAAAGAAGAGATGAATTGTATGCCTGTGTGTGTGTGTTTGTTTGTGGGTGTGTGTACAGTGTGCCCGACAAACCTTATGCCTATATGCAAAGCTCTGAATGCCGAGATTTACTCAAGTCTACAAGTTTACTTTCTGTGCCCGTTGTGCAAACGCAAGGTTAGCAAACCAATGGTTGCGCGCACGAGAGTGTGTGCTTTTGTGTATATGTGTACATGACATGTATATATAAGTATGTATGTGACCTGTTGGAGTGCTGTATGGGACGTTACCGAAACATTACGATAAGTGTACACTGAGTGTAGGTAAGGTCGCAATTCGCAACTGAACAAAGACCAGCCTGTAAACGTATACTCTGGTGTCTAGAATAAATGTTATAATTTTATAGATATATTATATACTCCTATAAAAGAAATTATATGAAAGACATTTATTATGTACTTAGAAATAAAATTAATTGGGTCATAGAGTAATTAAAATATCCGCAAGGGCTTGCAGTGAACTTTCTTATATGCTTATTGTTTAGATAGAAAGGAATTTCAAAAGTTTCAATTTTTTTTCGTCAAAAATAAGGGGTTTTCTTGTCAGGCATATACAAAGTTTAAAGTGTCCTTATTTTACCTTTAATTCGTATAAGAAGGTAAAAAACAGCGATGTGTTCTTTGTAAAGTATGAAAATCGTAAAAGAGCATCAGAAAAAAATGTCAACGTTTCTATATATCTCGTTACCTTCCAACGAAATTCCACAGCCATCAACAACTCACGCAGCTGAATTCATTTCGCGATATTATATGCATGTGTCGTTGTCGTTCGTGTGTTTACATTAGATTAGAACAGCCAAGCAGACGTCGTCGTCGTCGTCCTCGTCGTCGTCGTCGTCGTCGTCGTCGTGGGTCGTGGTGGTGTCACAGAGAACGTGATAAAAATTGGGTTTCACATTGCAGGGAGAACACGACAAAAGAACGCAATGCGGGACGAGACGAGGAATGTAACACAGAAAGAATGAAGGGAAAAAAAGAGATTTAAAAAGAGACCAGAAAGAATCACCGTGATATAATAAAAATGCTGCAAGTTTGCTTTGCTCGTTCGTTCATCTGCGCGTTCGTTAAGTAACTTAATATAAAGCGATCGTGTGCCAGACGGACCGCGTCCATATTTCGGCGGTTCTTCCTTCGGTACCTACGGTTAGGTATATTTCACCACTGACAAATTTCTGCTTACCTCTGCACTTATTCATCGAGAATTTTCGTTTTCACACTTCGTCTACCTTGTGTTTTACAAACGAGTTATTATTTGTATACGATCAGTATATTTCTTAGATAGCAAAGAAAATATTTTTGCTTCTTTTCTATAATTTATTTTCAAGTAAAACGAATAGTACTCTATAACGAGAAAAATATATACTTTGGTGAAAACAGTTTTTATAATTCATTTTGATATAAAATCTAATTTTGAACGAATTTAACAATAAATATTACTATTTTTAACAAATCATACATCATATTGACTGACGTAGGTGCACCAGCCTTCCAGTAAATGTAACGAATTAAAATAGAAATTAATTAATTCTACCAGATTTGAATTGAAATGTTAGTTCATGACAGATTGAATAAATAAAATCGTTATTATTGTAGCATTAACATCGTTTGAAAAGAGATGATACATCATAGAGTAGTGGTCCTAAATCTGATCGAATTTCCCGCTGTGCGCGCAGAATGGAAAAAAGGCAGCTGTCAGAAAACAAGCGTTATTAATTTAAAAATTACGCAGAGACCTATAGTGAACGAACGGTGGCGAAAATAAGAAGCACATGCAGCGAAGACGAGAGTGGTGTATCAGAAGAGTGGGGAGGACAATAAAAGAACTTAAGGACATCCTCTAAAACTTACACAAAAGAGGAAAGTTATCTCGCAATCTCCATCTGTAAATGTGATAAACGATCTCCTTTTGTCATGATGGAAGAGTTCTTTTTGGCGCACGCAATCAGCGGTCTTCAATATTAGTTCGGCCCCGGGCAGCGATAACCATTTAAACTTCAATTACCCAGAGTTGCCAGGGCGCACCGAGCCGGGGAAAACGCGGTGTACAAGTTTGACGACATTGCGGGCGCGCGCGAGTGGAATCACGCGAATGCCACAGGCAATGCGTATTATTTTAGTTTATACGATATGAATATTGAAAGTGGCCGGAGTGCGGCGGCTGCAGCTGCTGGTGGCGCTGGTACTGTTACTGGTACCGTACCAGTGCACACCCAAGTGTACCCGCCGGCTATCCAACTCAACTCTCTCATTCTACTCTATAGGCTATAATTGCTTATTCAAAATTTCCTGGTATTACACAGCTAATCACTTCAGACTCCAAAAAATTTATTACTCCATAAGAAATATTCCTAACACTTTCATATTGTTTAAACAAATATTATTTATCGTTTATAATAAAACAATTCATACACAAAAACACTTTTAACTGCTATTAGGATCACATTATTTTTAATTCATTCATTGGACCAATTAATCATATGGTCCGAATTTCGAGCTGAAAATGACCACTATAATCACGTTTCCATTCTAATCAAGTTCAATTGTATTTATAATCATATTTAGTGCCTAACATTGAATATACTGAATGAAGTATGTCTGAACATAGTATAGTTACTTATAAAGGGAAAATTGTGTCGTTTTTTATGGTGCGAATCCTAATAGCCGTCAAAGTTTTAACCGTCATTGCTGACGGCCATTGTCTTAATTTGAGTTCGTCAAATTTTAATCAGAAGTTTGTAATCTTCGTGAAACTCTCGTGGCACAGTGGCCTGCAGAAATCGAGTTGTAAACTTATGTATTAGGAAAGAAAATATTTTTTTGCAACCACTGATTAGAAACCGCTGGCGTACAGATCTGGTTATTGCTGTATGGAGTATGGCCGATACGATTCTTTTCATAGATTAATGGATCGTAGCAACGGCAACGGTACCGACTTGGGCTCCGGCTCCGGCTCCGTCTCCGGAACTGCCACTGGCACCGGCACCGGCCTCGGCACGGTATAGTGTGGCAATGGAATGGCAAGTGACTTTGGCAACGAATCGCCTAAGAATAGGACAGCTTTGGATCGACTTTGACAGACTTCATTGGTGAATTGTGAATATCGACAAACCGTTATAAAAGACCAACCATCCATCTTGTTGAATTAAGACGTTGACATGCCGCTAAAGGTGTGCCATATACATTTCTTACACTATTAATAAAATTGACGAAAAATATATTAATCATTTATTTTTAACCGTTATTTTACTTTATATTACCCCATATCTGTATGTAAGACGTTGCGTGGGATTTTATTTGTGTGTTTAGCCAAACGAGGAGGTTATTACACACTTTGTCAAAGCAGATGACATTTTTGGAGTATGTAATAAAATAAGCAAATAATAACTGAACAAAATCCATCATTTTTTTATTTCATATACAACAATATTTCGTTTTAAAAAATAAAACCATAATCGATAAGTTTTTCTTAATATAATTCTACTGTTTATAGCACCCAATATAATTTTAATTACGTATATTTTTTTTAAATGTATAATAACACAATATTTATTCTCCAAATAACTCTACATTAAAACTCATTCCACGACTCCATTTCGATGTGAACAACAATTCAACATAACTATACCCTACTCCTCCATCAATGATCTCAACAGTGCCACCATTATTATTCGGTATTTGATCAAGAATCTAAAAACGTTACACCAAAAAAATAAAACAGCTCCAAATATCACCGTTCACAATATACCTTGATACACGAAATTATTTTGCCAGATAACCCATTTAAAGGCCAGTACAACGTCTCTCGTCTTTTTTGGAACAGTTGCAGATCATAAATTAATTTTTGTGAATAAATCTTCCTGAAAATGTTATTTCAAATAACCCAAACTACGATTCATTATTTCTAAAACTCACTCATCGATATTATTATTTATATCTTTGCACAGAATCAAATTATGACTACCAATCTTAGCAGATGGTTCTTCTAGTTCAAGTGGTACAGACCAACTCGTCCCAACCAGTACGAGCAAGCACACAACCGATACAATATTTAGCGACATTTTGATGATAATACAAAAAGTGTAACTGCATCTCATATATATGGCAAAAAAGTGTTTATTTATAACAATTGTAAATATATATATATATATATATAAATCTCTAAATCAACATGAAAAATATGATGAATTCTTTGTGACCTTCTTTTCTATAAAAATTGTCTAAATAAACAGATACTAGCGTAAATATTTGAAGCAAAAGTAATTTATACTCTACACGTGCATTTTCATAAAAATATTATTCACGGTCATGTAGCCTAGATATAATTTCACCATGAATTACAATTTTAATTAACAGGAATGCAGATATTTACACATATTTCTAGTTTTATTTTGTATATTATTTATTTAAATCGCTAAATACACAGAATTTAAATCTATAGCCATCTTACTACTTTCTGAAAATTTGTGACGTCAATTTAGTTTCGTGGAAAATTTTTGTAATTGTAACAATAAAACAAGCTTTATAATTGCGTTGATATTATTTATTTAAGTTTATTTCACGATATATTTCTTTGTAATTATTGTGCGTAGATAGAAACAGAGAATTTCATTCCACGGCTTCTTTGGGACGTAAATCGAAAAGCGACAGTTTTGAATGTAAGACCACCATCAGTAATTATTGGATATCCACCATTTCCATTTCCAATTTCGTCAAAAACCTAAAATTATCAACCAATTCGATAAAAATTTAAAAAAAAAACAACTGATGGAACAATATATAATACAAAATATATGAATACATATGAAGGAAATACTACATACTCTGATACATTTGATGACACCAGGACTCGGAATTGAGCCATCAGGGAAATGTAATTGAACTTCTTGAACTTGCAAAAATTTCCCTTCGACAATAATTGTTTTATGGAGTACAAGTCTTGAAATAATAACACAAAATATTATTTATATATTTGTCTATAATTATGAAATACTTACGGCACAGAATCGTCTATGCATTCGTCAATATTATGTTCATCACTTCGTTGTTCCACTTGAAGATCAGCTGCTGTTGCTACCGCAACTAACAGGAGCAAGCACACAATTGATTTCAAACCAGTCATTTTCAGTTTTAGTTATGTTGAAATGAAAGTAAAATGCTTATACTTATATAAATCTTCAAAATCAAAGATAAACGATAATGCAATTTTTATTCAATTATCAATCAAATATCGTAGATTTTTTCAAAAGTCAAGTATTTCTAGTTTTCTTTGAATTTATTTACAAATTTGATAATCATATTATTTACGAAAATACGTGAGACAAAAATCGAGATTACGTATTTTTCGCGATAAAACCGAGAAAAACAGCGAGTATTGCTACCGTAACCAATAAGAACAAACAAAAAATTTATTTCAAACGAGCCATTTCCAAGTTTGTTTATGTCAAAATAAAATGGTATTCAAAATATATAATTTGAAAGTAGAAATAAATAATTTCGCAATATAGAAAAACTGAAGTTTTCAACAACAAAAATTAAATACTGTTTCTCCAGTATTTTTTTAATTTGCTTTCGAATCAAAATAATTTGGTCATATAGTCTATGAATTATATGAAAGAATCAATTATATTATATTTTAAGGGATACACTCAGACATTTTCCAGATTAGCATTTTTCTAGATAAAGTTTAGCAAAACACAATTTTAATCAAAATGTTATGTTCTTAGTTTGAATGATTGAATTAATTACTCGAGTGTTTTTAAATAAAAATTGGATGCTAAGGTACTATAGGGTATTAATATTTTAGGTTAGGAAAAAAACATTATATATAATTATATGGAAATCATTTATTTTCTGTTTCAATAACAATATTGATATATTATGGTCCAAAGATTGAAATGGTGAATTCCATTGCACGGCTTCTCTGAGATGTAAATCGAAGAGCGACAGTTTTGAAATTAACACCACCATCGGTAATTATTGGATATCCACCATTACCATTTCCAATTTGATCAATAACCTGAAATTAGCAATAAATATAACGAATATCTGGTTTTATTGAAAATATCGCGACTTACTCTGATGCAGGTGATGACTGCAGGATTTGGAATTGAACCTTCAGGGAAATGTAATGTTACTTCATGGATTTGCCAGAATTCGGCTTTGACAGAAATGGTTTTATGCAGTAAAAGGCTGTAAAAAAATTTTTATATAAATTGCCTGTATTGTCATAATTTTTCAAAATTATACTTACGTAGTATCTGAAATGCATTCCTCGATATTATGCTCATCACTTCGATGTTCAGCAGCGGTTGCAGCCGCAACCAACAAGAGCAAGCACACGATTGATTTCAAACCAGTCATTTTCAGTTTTGGTTATACCGAAATTGAGAAGAAATTGCATTTATATACACATTCAAAAACATAGAAAACGATAATGCAATTTTTATCATCATTATCAATAAAATAACGAACTTTTTCAGTAAAACTGAAGTGCTACTAATATTCCTTGAATTCGGAGTGATAAAACCGATTTTTTTTATTATAGTTTGAACAAAATACTAAAAACATTTTATTTTCAATGTTGTTCTAATCACGCAATTTATCTCAAAATCAAAAAAAATCGACCAAACTATTTTGTTTGATTAAAGTTATTTCCAACTAATAAAAAACAACCTTCGATCCTAATTATTGTTTGTTTTATCCAGGCTAAAGTACAACTTTTACAACTGTTGGTTAGTGACGTCATTTTCAAACAATTGTGTACCATAATATATAAAATGTATCGAACATATTGAAAAAAATATATACCACACTGTGATATTTCCATATATTTTGTTTCAATTTCCTGACATTAATATAGAGTTACAAAGTTAAGGGAAATACAATTCACGATACTCAAGTGTATGCATTTCAGAATTGAGGGTGTTTTTTTTTTAAATATTTTCTAGTTTCTGCATTATAGACTCTTCTGCATTATAGACATTACAGATTCGCGTCATATTAATGTTCAACGAGAAGTGAAATAATTTGTGAGATAATAGATCTCAGCTAATAATTGATATTAGTGTAACCGCGTCTTAGTTTTTGTTATAAATATGTTTTATGGATTTGCCAAGTTTCATCGGGTCCCCTAGCCAAATAATATAGGTATATAATTTTTTACGTAGACTCTAAGAGGTGAAAAATGCGGAAAAGAAGTAAGTTGTCCACACTTTGCGCGCCCCCTGCTCGCTACGTATTTGCCTATAATGAGGTACTTCAACAGTCGTCGCTGAAGTTTATCATTCAACATCGCGCTCTCCTCTACCTCGACAACCTGAATCACCCATACCATGTGACGAACTCTTTTTATACTATACGTACATATATATGCATATATATATATATATATATATATATATATATATATATATATATATATATATATATATATATATATATATACACAAATATATATATATATATATATATATATATATATATATATATATATATATATATATATATATACACAAATATATATATATAAAAATATATTTTTCGACATCGAAGGTTGTACGAATACGACACTATATGTATAGTCATTACGTTTCCACCACTGCCTAGGTGAAGGGTCTCTCCACACTAAATAAAAAAAAAACCGCCCCTGAACTTGCATCAATTCTATGCACTTATAAAAGAAAACTTATGCACGTTATTATATAACTCATTGGCGTAGATTTGCTTGGTTTCTCATAATTTCTTAAATATACATACAGATTCAAGCTATTCCGAGCCGCCTGTATGTACATATATTTTAAAATCATATTGACAAATCACTACAGAAGTTAACACATTTAAAATTCGATAATAAATAGATTATTGAATTATGAAAATGATTGATAAATGTTATCTGATGATTTATAAGTATTTGCAAATAATTGCCACGTTACACATTTAATTACTATATTTAGGAAAATCTTAACAAAGAAAAAGCTAAAATATTGCGTATAATATTCGACCAATAGTATATATGCAAATATCTTTGGTGTAAAAATAAAAATTTAATGATCTTGACCAGTGTCTCGTTTCAATCGAATGGGGAAAATATTTAAGTTAGTTGATGCAAAATGTAGTAGCAAAAGAAAATTGCGTTTCAATGTAAGAAAGCACATCACATACACCGGTGTTTGGCCCGAGAAACCGGAATAAAAATACAAAAGATCGTGGTCCGGACTCGGCGCGGTCGCCGTTGTCATTAGTATGACTGAGCTGGTGTCACTCGTTAGACCGTTTCACTAGTGCTCTTCAGGCAACTTCAAATGTTTTGTTGTTGTTTGTGTATGTAATTGTGTGCACCCGAAAACCACACGGTATAGTCGAAAATTCGAGAAAACTGTTGTCGTATTTTTTCCGGATCGCCAAATTAACATCACATTTTTTCCTACCACGGCAACGCCAATTGCCAAACAAGTTCCACAACTAATACAAATACGACACGTTCTCAAATGTAATTTTGTAATATCAAACCATTATATTTACTTTTGTTTTATTCTGTTTACTTGAAAAACCCAACTTAAGCTCATTATGCTCTAGCTACTTAACGTATAAGCAAAAAAAGAACATGAGTTTAAGTTGAATTCATCTGAGATAAAAAATATTGGTTTAAATCTAAAATTTTAATTTTCACGCGGTTCCCGACAGGGAACCAGTAAATTAGTTTTCTAGTCCAGAATACGCAAAACTTTAAAAATAATCCTAAATCTATTTAAAAATATATTAAAGCTGTATTTTTTTACAATAAAAGCGCATATCAGTGTAAGCTCATGTTTTTTGCTTTGTCTACCCAAAGTATAAACAGACACAGAGCAAAAGCTTAAACTAAGCTAAGCTGTATTTTTGTATACAAAAATACAGCTTTATGTGTCTAAAATTTATATATTCGCGCAGTTCCCATAAAGAGAAGTAAATTAATTACCTAATCCTTAATACACAAAATATCAAAAATGATCCTGAACCTATTTTAAAATACGCTAAAGCTAACAAAAAAAAAAAATATGCGATAATCCGATTTATTATAGTTTATTTAACATTTGAATGATTTATTTTCCTGAAGTACTTCTAAAGAATTTCAAGTCATTGACAAAAAAGGTCTGTACTTTATTTTTTTTTTTATCAATGAAATCATTAAAAACGTATTTATGACTTAATTTATAGATAGTAAAGCGAAAAAGTTTGCGAATAAAAACTTTACGATATCTTAATTAGCTTGCTTCAATAATCAACCAACTCACTTGAGTTTTTATCTTGCAGCAGCACTCAAAATGTTCTAAACAGCTTTATTTACCCCCGACAAAATCAAAATCATATTTCACTGATTAACAGATATAAAATCATTAATTTAAATATAAAAGTTTTCAAAATAAAAAATTACTACAAAATTTTTTTTGCATAAATTTAGTAAATTAAATTCGAAAATACGGACCACACATTTTATAGATGTTTACATCAAAATGGTGAATTCAACAAATAAATATTTAGATTTTTTTGTGTAAAATATTTTTTTTATTCGTGTAAAATTTTTTAATTATGATTAATATAATAAAGTTGATTAATTATCATATATAGTTATTTTAATATTAGCAACGCGTAAAAACAATTGGCTTGAATGAGCTTGGTACTGCCATCTATCGGGATTTTTAGACACTTATTTTTTAATGGT
Source organism: Nebria salina (assembly GCA_944039245.1). Lineage (NCBI taxonomy): Eukaryota > Metazoa > Arthropoda > Insecta > Coleoptera > Carabidae > Nebria > Nebria salina. Next base: position 1,318,298 of record OX063288.1, on the reverse strand, counting down.
GCCCTGTTGGAGTTTCAAATCGTCGTCAAAATGTTAATGTTTATTATTCCAAAACCCCGCAATGGAGTGGTAAGATTTACTACATTTTGTTTATATATAAGCATTTCTTTGTTTTAAATGTTTTTATTTGATTTAAAATTGTCGTCGATCATAATAATCTTGCGACAAATAGGTTGTAGTTTCACTTGTGTGACTATTTACATATTTGTACAAGCAATTATGATCCTTATTGTAATTGTTAATTTGGCTCAGTAATGAAAGCTTATTATAGTCGACTAAATCAAAGTTTACGTATAGCTTAGCTAAGTTAAGTTTATGATATGGTTTGATGGTAAATATCTCGCTGATTGTGACAGTCGGAAGGTTTAGGTTTGCGTCAAAATGGAGAACCGCACAACTCGATCCTTATTGACGTGTACTTAAAGCGTTTTCGTTCGGTTTTAATTTATTACAAAATGTTTGCAAAATTCTAACCGTAACGCAAATGAATAAACTCAATTAAAATATCACAAAAATTGTTTATTAATAGAATTGTCTTGATCGATTATTACAAAGATTTGTTGTATATATATTAACTGCATTTAGTATACTATTTGTGTTTCTTCGTTTGTGAATTATGTGCGCGAATCCACGACAAAATTGCATGTTTGTGAAAATTGCGTGCTTGGATCACCGATGCCGGATCACCTTTGTTGCTGGCACGTAAATCGAGATGATGAGCACCCTCCGGTATTAGAACCGCCAGAACTGAGCCAGAAATATTGTGGAGCACCCCACCGGCCGACCACGGATCCATCAAACCATTGCTGAAAACGATGTTTGATGCGGCACCAATTCGTCGACCGCCATATTCAGAAACAGCGAGATGTTGTTGGGGACGCACACCCCAACGCTTAAAACATTTCTCCGAATAATCCTTAAAGTTCCAATCACTTTTCTCGAATATATCGCGACTGTCTGAACACATCGGCATCACCATCTCGGAACAAGCCTGCAAAAAGCACACTTAAAAAAAAAAACGAAACAATTCACCATGGAGGTTGTATTACTTGGAAATCCCAGCCTTTTTCTCCAAGATCACCACCAGCTGCGCTTTCAATATCCAAACATTTAACATCACCAGTATAATTCGTATAGATCGAAATTGCTTTTTTGATCGAACTAACCAAACTCTTCCCGGTGAGAGTAGAATTCTTGAGTTTCGTGCACAAAACTCGAATTGGATTAGCTGGTACAGGCGCTAAAAAGTTGGTGGGATATGGATAGTTGATCATTGCAATATTACCGTAGACTTCCGTTAGATAATCGACGAATTTATCCACATCATCCGCGGATTTTAACGGTTTACACAATGACCATTCCGCAGACAACCACGCTTTACCAGTATCGTTCACAGCCAAAGCGCTACGAAATGAAACATATAACAAGAATAAAACGCAATATAAATCACAATTACCGCATTTCTGTCCACGAATGTTTGATATTATCGGCGCACGCAGACGAAACGCTTCGATAATCCGCAGAAACGATACGAACGTAAGAGCCGCAAGGAGTCAAACCTTCGAATTGTAAAATTGGCGCCGATGCCGCAATCGCACCGGCAACTACATGCGGATATTTCATTCGCAACCAAGCTGATAGCATTCCGCCATACGAGCCACCGAACGCAATCACAGGATTGTTGTTGGCGTGTTCCGATTGGAGCAAATTGATCAAATCCACGTAATCGGCTAACGCTTGGGATGATGTCAAGTAACCCAAGTGTTGCGGATTGATGTAAGAGTTATTACCGTACGGTAATGATTTTCCATAATATCTATTTTAATTTGTTATATATCTAAGTAAGTTTAAAATATTTTATGCTTATAGCGTGTTACCTATGTTCCGCAAACACAACCAACGCCTTGAATTCAGGTGCAATGTCCCACATGAAGCCCGTATTTTCCGCAAACATATCTATATCACCCTCATTTCCCGTATAAAAAAATATCGGTCCATCTGCCGAGCTCCAGTGCTCTTTTTGGATCAAATATCGAAGTTTAAACGTTGCATTATTTGTGAAACTAAAATCAAACGTAACAATGTTGAAAAAAACGTATTACAAATACAATTTACGTTTCTACCTAAAATGATCAACCGGCACTGTTATATATTTCGTTTCATACGTATAATTTTGAGCATTTGTATACACACACAGCGCCAAAAATAGCAATTTATCAAAAATAATCGTCATTTTAAACTAAATTAAATCGCATAGACGTTTTTTTTTTAAACAACCTGCCCATGAACTTGGACAAGTTGAACTCTGTTAACACAAACAAAACAGGACAATAGCGATAATTGTAATAAAAAGAGCGTTAAGACATCATTAACTCATTCGAAATCATTTAATATTAAAAATTTAATCAAAATCAGTATAAATTAATAATAAATATTTATTGAGAGATTAAAAATCTATTTTTATAATAGAAATTCAAATGAGTGAAATAATTTGAGTAAATGATACGCAAATAGAGTAAATAATAAATGTCCTATCAAAAACCAAAAAAAAAAATATGTTCGCCATTTTCTATAAATCATTTTTAAAAATCGATATTAGTGATTTATGATTTATAGATTGGTGTATGAATAATAATTTCGATAGTATTGAGTGATTGGTGTATGTTTTGTACATTGAAGTAGTTGAAAATCTTTGAAAATTATCCAATTAGTTTATGATATGAAACTTAGAATATATTAATCAGATATAAGGTGGTAAATTGCAAATGGCCGTCAATGAATGGTATGTGTTGGTGGTGTAGAGATTAAAGAAGAATCAAAAAGTAAGAAGATCCCGTCATTATTTTCATTCTTCTCACACCGTATCGTTTACTAAAAATCTGTGAACCAAATATAAACAATGTGTTGAAATCGTTTGTGGTAGTTCAAACTTAACCCAATTTCCAACAAATAATGTACCTTAAACTTCGATCTAGTCATAGTAGTGTCCGCTGTGTCATATTATCAATGCCGTATTATTTAAGTTAAAAGTTTGCAAAAGTATTACTTTATTTTATGCTAGGTTATTACACACTATAAAACCGTGCCAGTGGTGCGTGTACCGCCTAATAACCACATCATGAGTGAAGATAATACATCGGATCTATACGAGGTAAGCCCAAACCATCAAATCATAACAACTTGAGTTTTAATGGTGCTTTGCTTTAGGAAACCGGTGACTCGGATTCAGAACCTATATACACATATTACCCGTTTATTAAAATAGAAAACGATGGTTCGGTCCTAATAGATGGTCAACCTAGCAACCAGGATGTGTCTCAGATGAGCATCGAGTCCGCCGAGGTGCTAGTGTTACCATTCGAAGGAATGGTTGAACAACTAGAAGCTCTAGGCGACAGTGATACTAAATTCGAACAGGTATTCCAGTACTCAAAATCAAAAAAAAAAAAAACAATTATATATTTTAAAGACGACGACTGGTTTAGATTATTGAAGAATCAAATGAGGCGAACGCGAGTGATTCCGCAATTGCAAGCGAAGACACGGATATTTCAGACACGTTACTGCACGACCACAATTACGAAGACATTAAACGATCCGCGGACTCCAAGAATGATTTGAACATTATGTACCAATTGATTGAGTCGCGCGACCCCACACGCAATATTTGTCATTTCTGCAAGAAATGCTTTAACACTGGCGCCAGTTTGAAACGACATCTGCGAATCCATACGGGCGAGCGACCGTTCCAGTGTCAAATTTGCGAGAAATACTTTTCGCAACAGAGTAATTTATGCAAACATGTACGCACTCATACTGGTAAGCTTTTTTTTTTAGTTTTTAATTTAAAACAAGCTTTAATAAGGTTTTATATTTTGGTGTGTTAGGCGAACGTCCTTTCGAGTGTCCTCTTTGCAATAAAAGATTTTCGCAACGAGCTAATATGAAAAAGCATTTAATTATTCATTCTGGTGAACGTCCGTTTGTTTGTTGTTTGTGTTCGAGAGGGTTTACTCAACAAGCAAATCTTAGTAAACATATGAGATTACACACAGGTAATTATTTGTTTTTATTAACTATTTTGTGACTTTTAAATAGTATTGTAATTTTTTTTTATATATATATATATATATTTATATAGGAGAGAAACCTTTTGGATGTTCATATTGTGAGAAGCGTTTTACTCAACGTTCGAATCTACAAAAACATGAACGGTTGCACGAAGGTATAAAGCCGTACACGTGTGAAATCTGTTTCCAAGCGTTCACGCAGCAAAGTAATTTGCGTAAACACGAAATGATGCATAGTAATATTAAGAAATTTGTTTGTGATATATGTAATAAAGGTTACATTCAGAAAGTTAGTTTGCTGAAACATAAGCAGCGTTGCGGCGGTGCGACATTTACGATACTTGAGAACGATGAGAAAAATGCGTGTGACGATGCGGAACTATTGCATCAATATGAACAGTGCCTTGATGATGACGATGATGATGACGACGACGACGACGAGGCTATTATCATAAAACCGGAAAAAGAGTACATGTTCGCATCGTAAAATTCGCGCTTTGCCATTTACCTTATTTATAGAACATACTGATAATTGTCCTACAAATATCATTTTAATATTTAGAGATTTAAGTCAAACGTCCAGCTATTCACAACTCGGATATTTTTATCGTTTTCCATCAATTTTGGCTAAGTGTCCATTTTAATTCTTCATTGCTTAAATATGCCGAACTTCAATTAGACCTAATTCCAAAATACAAGTTCAGTATTGACCATTTCGAGCATATATATATATATAAATATATAAAAAATCATCAATTTGAAATTTATGAATCAAATTACGCTCCAATTATCAATACTGATAAAATAGTTTTAATTCATAGGAATTAAAACTATTTTATCCGTTCTCTACGAGATGACGTTTAGAAAAGAAAACGATTATTTTGGAATTGGAGTCTATTTGGAACGTGGCCAAAAGATATTTTATAGCTATGCGCAGGCGCAACTTATTTGAATGAAAGTAGCATTCAGTATCGTTTTGCTAACTTGAACTCAACATGTTTCGTAATCGTAACCATACTACGAGTACCGTGAGTATTTTGGGATGCGTTTACATATTAATTATAGTATATTAATGTAACCCAGACGCAACGCGTCGCCACGTTCCTAGTTTTCTATAACTATACTAATAATTACTCAGTCAAGACGCATTTGAGACTAATTTATATTCAAATTAATTATGATTTAAGTGATGTGCTGGTTACGATTAGGAGACGTTTGTTAATGATTTTGATTATATGTATATTTTGATTCCAATTGTGTAACATGGGAAAACGATTTCCCGTGCGTTTTTAAATATCGCGAATGCGTGTCGACGTTTTTTGAGATGGAGATGCTATATTTGTATATATCGTTCGAAATTGTGAGTAGTGATGGTTTGTACGGGTAACGTATTAATTTAAATCTCCAACGCATTGATTTTACCACTACATATATATATATATATATATAAAAAAATGTCTGAAAATTAATTGTTTAAGTATCTGATTGTAAAATGAATTGAATTTTTGAATGATTGAATACGTAAGTGTTAATTACTTATTCGTTAATTAATTTATAAAATGATTGTACAGGTATTGTAAATACTTTTATTCGGTTTAATTGTGAAAGAATGCTAACTATTGGCTAGAATAATATTGTCAAATTTTAGGTTAATAAAATTGTCTTTTACGGACTCGTCCGATGTTTTCCTTCTGAACCCAACATAAATAAAATCACTTGGTTTTTTTTGAAACATGATTGTTTATTTTTAAAGATTTTTTTTTTTTATAATAAATGCTGTTCATTATTTTTGTCCGTCATCTTACAATAGGAATAAATCGGTTCGTTTTGCATTCAAAAAAATTAATTGAGTTGAACATATTTATTTGTATTGTGTCGCAAAACGAGCAGACTTATTTGTAAATTTTAATTAATGATCTTAATTACATGTTCGTTTCAATCGAATCTTTTTTTATAATAAATTACTGAACTTATGACTTATTTTTATTTGTACCTTTAAATAAATATTACACAAGCCTAAATTCGTTTAAAACTCGCGTTTTGATTCAATATATAAACGAAAACAAACGAAAACGGACTAGTGTTTACTGGGTTACGTAATTTATATCAAAAGATTTTTGAACATATATTGCACGACATCAATAAATCGTATTGAATCAAAATCAAGTTTTAAACGATCATTTACAAATATGCTGATAGCATTTTCACTATTTATAAATATCCCATAATAATAAACCTTTCCCGTAATAATATATTGCGTTTTTTTTTTTTTTTGTTTTTTTTTTGTTATTTGTACGCAATTGAGCGTAATATGTAACAGGGAAAGGTCTATTGTACAAAGAACGATATTATATTGATTAATGTGATTCAAAAAGCACAAAAACAAACCATTATGACAATCGTGTTTGGTATTTTCCCTTGAATACAATAAGGCCAATAATGGAATGCGAAAACTGACAAGATCTTATACACGAATAAGACACAAAATTGTTTCAAACAGTAAATTCGGAATAAGAACAATTCCTAGATAATCTACTGCGCATTACTAGTAAAACAGAACATGTTTATGGAATCAATTTAAACTAGTTTATTTTAATTATCGAATACAATACTTGACTTTCCAACGGTTAGTATATATATACATTGTGATTGTTGTACAAACGTTCGTAATTTGGTTAAAATTTAATGTTACTCCCAATCACACAAAAGTACCTTTAAGTTAGCATCAAAGGTACTTCGTTGTGTTAGACGCAGACGTACGTACATTACGTTATTGCTGTGGCTCTCTTATCAATTTAGAATATTTGAAACGAAATCCTTGTTTGAAAATAATGTTTGTTTGATATGTTTATTAAATGCAAGTACAAGTAAAGTCACAAAATTTTGTACAAAAGATAAGTGTTGTTGTTTAATGTTTAATATAAATGTAAAACCACTAAATGTACTTGAAACACTGTTTGTTAAAAGGTACCTGATAATAATACTCGAAGTATCCGTATTCCATAGTAAGTGTTCCGGTACGGTACGAGATTTATACAAAGTGTACGCGGTACCAATCTATAATTAGAAATAAATAATGGAATACAGATAAAAATACGAATCGTACGTTGGAAATGAAAAACAAAACGTTTATACACGAATGTATGTAATAAATATAAAAATGAAAACATCCTTTATACATCAAAATCAAATAAACAAGAAATAATAATAATAATAATAATCCAGACACATTGTCACAAATACAAAAATGTGCTCCATTATGTTAATAAAAGCAATTCAAATATTTATAGAAAATCCCTTAGACAAGAAATATCACACATCCAAGAAATCTTTTAACAATGTGGTTCGCCGTTTCTCCGCAATGTCCATTTGATTCTCTAAATCGCCTCGGTCCGTGGTCTCGGCCCGTTCGATTTTCCAGGACAGATTCTCGATTTCGGCCTCCAGTTGCGCCTGCTGATACTCGAACAGCTCCTTCCTAGGGCCCGGCTCCATAAAATACGCGTACGGATACGTGTACTGCAATGTGTACCTGCACTTGGCCAATAATTGCGCTGCCGTGAACAAATACTGCCAATCGATCCAAGTACCCAAAGCATTCATTACTTTTTGGTTAATGCGTGTTTTCAGGGTATCCAATGTTTGCTCTTCTAATTTTAAAGATTTCGAATGATTTTCCCAACGTTCATAATAATGAAGATATTTTTTCAATGCTTCACGGGCCTACCATTAATTTTAAAAATTAAATAAATAAATCAAAAATCGCGCATTTTATTCTACGTCATTTTTTATTATTTTTATTTTTTTTTTTGTAGCAATTATTGTTTTATAAACGCAAGTGTTTTACCTGTGCATGTACACTTTCGTGAGCAATATTTGGGTTGTCCTTGTACCGGGAGCACTCGTAATATTCGGAGCCATGGGCTTTCCAATCACCTAAACACATCCAGCAGAAGTCATGTTTGCAATTGTAGCACTGCATGTGATTGCACCCGCCGTTTTTTTCAATGCATATATGACATTTTGGACAGTCTTTGGTATGAGCACTTATATAATTAGCCGTTTCACTATCGTCCGCACATTTAGTCAACCATTTTTTGATAACTAAACAATCAGTTGGTGCATGATAATCAGTCCCACATCTAATTAACACCAAATAGTATAAATAAAACAATTCATCGACGGCCCACGTTTGTTTTTTAATTTTTACTGTTTAGACTTACTTGAAACAAAAAATCGTTTTGCAATGAGAACAAACGGACCGCTTCGCTTTAGGCTCTTTCGAATGCACAACCACCTGGCAGTTCGGTCCTGGACAGAATCGTAATAATGGATGCGATTTCACATAATCTTGAAACGTAAACTGCTGGTATTTATCCCTTAACGTGGTTCTCGTCAGTAAAACTAAAACGAAATCTTCAGGTACCAACACTTCACAATCTTGTGCCATACAACTAATTGCCGTTGACATACCCTGTCGACAAGAAAACAAAACAAATATTTAGGCACTTTTGTTACAATAATAATGATAATTATTTGAAAATGCATACTTGCGCAATTTGCACTTCGAAATGCATACGCCAGCATTCTTTGCAGAATAAATGGCCACATGTCAGGCCACTGAACTGGTCGCTAATTTGCGGGGTCACGCAAACCGGACAAGTGATACAACGCGCTGTCGTTGCATAGGGTGCATGCGGGGGCTTCACTCGAGACAGCACTAGTAACTGACTGGCATTTTCCCTGTATTTTCTTATGATTTCCTGAATCGCCCAACAATGGTAGTGAAGAAGAACCTAATCGAGAATAAAATATCGTTTTTTTTTTAACATACACATACGTCGAAAATCTCGTTTCCTTACTTTGGCGAGTGATGGTGTAATCTGAAGGTTGTTACTTAAGATTTCCACACTCTCGTTCAACAGCCGTTCCACATCCTCCTCCGTCAGGCAATCGTACGAGAAGAACTCTGGATCAGTTTTACTCGGGTCGATCTGCTCAATATCACAGTCTTCCCCAGTATTATAATAATCGTATTCATCATCGCAATCGTTGTCAGAGTAGTCCATATCAGATTCGCCTGACATTGTGTGACTTTAAACACGCTATTTACAACTCAAATATTGATTTGCATATTTCGCATTAAACACCATAACAAAAATAATTCTAATATCACTAGAAATTTATATAACTGCACATGAATTCCTGATATACGAATGGCGAAACAAACTACCATTTGTTTGGGGATCCATTGTCGCACTCAGTGCGTAGCGTATGTTTGATAAGTTGCCTGAAACAGAGATGGCAGCACTCTATATGCACCCGCCGAGGGTTTATGAATAGTTTGCTAAAATCTTTTATAAAAAATACATAAATCTCGAATAGCACCTAGTTTTTAAGTGTATTCAACCTATTAAATCAATCAAAATCATTCAATTGATGCGTGCAGTGTATTTTGATGTATGTTTAAGCCGTTAATTATGTCGCCTAATAGAAATCAATAAATGTGCAAACACGGGCGACATGGAGTTCTATGTTCATTACTTCATTCGCGCTTTTTTTAATTCTACCGATTTTAAGACGTAAATATGTGCTCAAGCAATAATTAAATAATCTAAAAGTGCTAAACTAATTTATTTTAATGTGTAAAATGAATAACTACTTGTTGCTACTGGTCTTGTGTCTGATTAGGTATAGTTTGCATATTGTAATATACAAGGCATTCACTCAAAGTGGGTAATTGTTATTTTAGTTTGGGCACTGCGAAAATTAATTTTCGCGAAAAAGAGAAGGAAGTTTTGGATCAAATCCTTGGACCAGGACATTACGATGCCCGTATTAGACCGTCGGGGATGAACGGTACAGGTAAGATAATAAATGAATTACAAGCGATGATACGAATGAATGTTGTTATTTGAAAAAAAAATTAAAAAAATAAAAAAACGTCCATCATCATCATATGCATTTTTTCTGTACAAATATAGTAGGTGTTGTGTAAAAAAATAAAACTAGCTCGTAAAATCTAACTTATTTTTCTTAAATATTGCTAGATGGTCCAGCAATAGTCCGTGTGAACATTTTTGTACGAAGTATTTCAAAAATAGACGACGTGACAATGGTAAGTTGCGATAAATTACACAGTCGAATGAAGTCGATGTATTTCTTATGGATTACCTGGATACTCTCTCTGTCTTCTCTTTCTTTGTATTCGTAATCAATCGTTTGTCTGTTGATTTCAGGGTTGTTTACTGTGTATTGTGAATGTTTGTCAACTAAACTGATGTATTTCACGCATGTTTTGTTTTTTTTTTTTGTCTGTATGTCACTGTGTTTTATATTCGCCGCAAATAATTACAATTCACACGCAACGTTTCAATTTGTAGGAGTACACGGTACAGTTAACGTTCAGGGAAGAGTGGCTGGATGAACGGTTAAAGTTTAATGATTTGCGGGGCCGATTGAAGTATCTAACGCTCACCGAAGCGAAGAAAGTGTGGATGCCCGATTTATTTTTCTCCAATGAGAAAGAGGGTCATTTCCACAACATCATCATGCCTAACGTCTACATTCGTATTTTTCCGTACGGCTCCGTACTTTACAGCATTCGGTAAACCTCTAATACATACATACATACACGTCTACAACTAATCGAAACCTATTATAGAATCTCGTTAACACTCTCCTGTCCAATGAATCTAAAACTATACCCTTTAGATGAACAAGTTTGCTCTTTACGGATGGCTAGTTGTAAGTATAACTATTACACCAATATTGGTTGACATATTGGCTCAATATGGTTAGGGTTCACATAATAAACGATTTGGCGGTAAATGTAAATTACTATTTCAATTTTTAAAACAGGTTTCATTGACGTTTTATGTAATTTAGTACTAGTTTCAAGTAATACGCCACTGGTATCTGCGAACGAAAGATTGTTATGGCGCATGCGCTGTATATGCCATATTGAGCCAAGATATATGTTGAATATTTATTTTATATTGGTTTGGAATTTGGTGCTACTAGGGTAGTTTATTCATGTATTAATATGTATGTATCGTAGATGGTTGGACAACTGATGATTTAGTGTTTTTATGGAAAGAAGGTGATCCAGTACAAGTAGTTAAGAATCTTCATTTGCCACGATTTACTTTAGAGAAATTTTTAACTGATTATTGCAACAGCAAAACGAATACAGGCGAATACAGTTGTCTTAAAGTAGATTTACTATTTAAACGTGAATTCAGCTATTATCTTATACAGATTTATATACCATGTTGTATGTTAGTCATCGTTTCTTGGGTTTCGTTTTGGTTAGACCAAGGAGCCGTTCCAGCCAGGGTATCTTTAGGTAAGTGAACATCCTAACTGAGTTCCATTTCGAATATATATATATATATATATATATATATATATATATATATATATATATATATATATATATATATATATATATAAATCCAGGTGTAACAACATTACTAACAATGGCAACACAAACATCTGGTATCAATGCATCGCTGCCACCCGTTTCGTACACGAAAGCAATTGATGTATGGACGGGTGTATGTTTAACGTTTGTGTTCGGCGCACTACTTGAATTTGCGCTTGTCAATTACGCGTCGCGCACAGATCGACAAAAGAAGATTGCAAAAGCTTTGAAACGTCGTGAACTTGGTTTTCTAGAAGTGGGACCACGTGGTGCGACTGGTTCGTTTATTATGGTACGAACGTGAAACGGCGATGATGAGCGATGAATTGATTTTTGTGTGTGTGTGTGTGTTTGTAGAAACAATCGGGGATGCAGTGCGATATACAAATGCAAGTATCGCAACAGAACTGTTGTCGCGTGTGGCTGTCGAAATTCCCGACGCGCTCGAAACGTATCGATGTAATATCGCGTATTACTTTCCCGCTTGTGTTCGCCATGTTCAATCTAGCGTACTGGACGACATATTTAATACAGCAAGAAGAGAAAGAAACTTAGATGATTTACACTTAAATAATTGTGCCAAAATGTCTGCGCAGTAAGAATTAAAATACGATTTGATTTTCTATTAGCCGATAAAACAATATTAGGGTAAATGTTGTATTAGACAATTATCTATAAACATCAAACATGGTATTAATTGTAAATATACATACATATATGAAACAAACACCTAAGTCGATTATACGTATACATCTAAAACGCACCATTTTCGAATTATTATTATAGGTCTATACCCCAAATGAGCAATGATTGAATGTTTATACCACTGACTAAAAACCAGCTTTATATAATCATTAGAATAATTATGTACGTACGTGCCGAATACCCAGAAATTATTATAACAATCGCGCAAATACCCTTTAGACTTTTAAACAACCTTAACTCCATTTATATACTCATTATAGCTAATATACTTCATAAAATGCATTTCAACAATTTCAAATGTGACGTAAATTTATTATAATAATGACCATTGTGCTCTATGATATGTACGGTGTACATATAATAAAGCAATATTAAATTTGTGTTTTTTGTTATTCTTGATATATATATAGTAATATGACGTCCGTCCGTCTGTAAGAAAAAAAAAAAACAACTCAAAATTAAAACTCTGTTAAACATACATTATTTAAAAAAAAAAATATATATATATATACTAAAACTTCATATTTATTTTAGTTCTTCTAATAATTTTTTTATTTATTTTCTTTTTTATGCATGCAAATATTAAATATCTATTTTAAAACAACATTAAATCAATTCGCTATAACTAGTGTTTATTGTTAATAAATATTCGCAAAGTGGAACCAATGAGATTACTGCGTACGCAAATTGATTAAATTGCACACTACTGTGCGTAATTAATATTACTTGACTCCTGACCCCCATCCCACAGCGTTATGAGACGCCACTGGCCTGACTCATGTAAACTTTTGTAAACCGTGTAATGACTCACAGTGCACAGTGAAGTTTTTAGTTTTTCTCGACATTTTCTTTTATTTTCCTCATGGTACAAATAGTAAGTATACGAAATTATCAACTACTATCTATCTATAATCAAAACCCCACTAACAAATCTATAAATAAAATATCTATTTAGTGAAATACGTTAAAAAAACAGTTGCCACTCCCCATACAGTTATAAGATTGTTTATACGTTCCTCTGCTCCAAATCGAGTAAAATATTTTAAATTTACTTGAAACTACTTTCGAATTTTGTGTATATTTATGTATTTTAACCTGTAATTCGTTATAGTAAACAACGATATGTGGCCAGCCACACTAATATTTTGTTTGATGCTGGCGGTTGCTAAGGCGCAAGGGCCTTATAGTGTAGCTACCACAAATAACGATGTGTACGAGCAGTTGAAATGCCCGCAATATTGGTTGCAATTTCAAGAATCGTGTTACCGTTTTATCAAGTCACCGTTACGTGCTTACAACGAAGCTAGGAAAATTTGCCAAGTATGTTTTATTATATAACTCCCGTTGGATTCGAGTATTGGAGCTGTTTGTATTTTTAGGCGTATGATTCCGATATGGTCGCTATTAATAGTGCCGAGGAACATGGGTTTATTGTGCATCAGCTCAACTGGCAGGATCCCCAACATCGAAGATGGTACACGGCTGCTCATCAACAAAGTCCAGGATATTGGGTCAATCCAGTCGATGGGTCCCAATTGTTGAATATGGACAATGCATTTTTGTCGGATAACGACGAGAATATCGGGGATTATTTAGTTTATCGGTATGCCCATTTATATTGTACTATTAGTTTAAAAAAAAAAACTACTTTGTAAACAATATTATTATTATTTGATTAGTTTTTCAAATCAATTAATGCGTTGGGGCTTCCAACAAGTACGCGGTGACGAGCCGTTACTATATATTTGTGAAGCTGCAGTTTCAAAACTACAATATTTAGTCGTCGACGAACGCACGTACACCTACGGCGTAGACATCGATAATCCGGAAGAAATTCCACGGGGTCCGTTCTTTACAAAACAGCCTGTGGACAAAACTTTCGATCTCTCCAAACGAATGATTTTAAATGATATATTTTTGAGGTACTCCCCTCCCCCACTTTACGAATGAAAATTGTTATTGTATACAATTTTTCTCTTTTACAGTTGTTTGGCTGGTGGATATCCAACGCCAACGTATGAATGGTTCCGAGAAGATTATGAAAATGATAAATTGATTGCCAAACCAATCGATCCCCTATCACATAATCGATATACAATTAGCGGGGGGACTTTGATTGTCAATGATCCACAACAGGTATTTACTTACAAATATACTACTAAGTAAATAAAAGTCAGCATTTTCTACCAACTAATTTATATAAATATGCAATTTAAACATTCGTATGTAGCTTAACATAAAATAGTCTTGAATAAATTTAAATTATATGTATGTGTATTTTGGGAACATTTCTAGAAAGAAGATCGAGGTTCATATCATTGTAAAGCCACAAACAAATTCGGTTCGATAATCTCTGAGAGTGTCAATTTAAATTTCGGTTTCATATTAGAATTTAATTTAAAACGTTCTTCCGAAGCTGGTGATCAAAATTGGGGTAAATCACTTTATTGTGATCCACCTCAACATTACCCAGGTTTGTTCTCTTTAGCATAAAACATCCCACAAATTACACAAAAACGATTTTTTAGGTGTCAAATATTATTGGGCTCGTGATTACTTCCCTAATTTGGTCGAAGAAGACAAACGAGTATTCGTATCCTATGATGGTGCATTATATTTCTCGGCTTTAGAAACTATAGACAGAGGCAATTATAGTTGTAATGTCCAGTCTAGGGTTTCGGATACGGGTAGAAACGGGCCATTCTTCTCATTGCGAGTGAATCCAGTTTGTAAGAAATTGTTTTGTTGTTTATTGGTTTTAGTGCGTTGTGCTATTCGAAATTGTTTTTAGCTGGTTATCAACAGCTTAAATTTGCGAATAATTTCCCTAAGGCATACCCTGAAGCTCCCATTGCAGACCAAGAAGTACGCTTAGAATGCATGGCTTTCGGATAGTAAGTTGGCTTATTTAGTTATCTATACATTAGGCATTTATCACCAATATCTAGAATTATTAAATAAATATAGTTTTTTTTTTTTTTTGTAGTTTATTCAGACATTTTTTTAATTGCTAGAATTTTATTTTAGTCCTGTTCCCTCTTATAATTGGACTCGTATTGGAAGCCACTTACCTCGTGGTTCTTACCAAATGAGTTATAATCGAATTTTAATAATACCGCGAGTTAAAGTTGAAGATCAAGGTGTCTATGAATGTAGAGCTACAAATGATAGATCTACTATTTATAATAACGTCACTTTAAATATCCAAGGTAATTTAATCAATTATAAAAATATATTTTTGAAATTATCGTTATTTTATTATTAGCCGAACCAAATTTCACCATACCTCTAATCGATAAACATATTGATAATAAGGGTGATCTGACATGGACATGTGAAGCTTTTGGTATACCAGATGTGAATTATACATGGTGGAAAAATGGCCGATATTTAAGTAAGTACTCAATAATTTCTACAACTCATGAAGTTTATCAATAATGTTTTATTAGGGATGGATTATTTGGATCCAGAAGATCGAGAACGTTACCATATTCAAGACAACGTTCTTACAATCAAATACCTTGATCCCGAACGGGATCCAGGAATGTATCAATGTCGCGCAGAAAACCAATTGAAAACGAAATACTCGTCAGCGCAATTGCGCGTTTTGTGTAAGCAAGTTTATCTGTACAAAAAAAAAAAAAACAACGATTTGTTTATGTTTTTATTTCGTAGCTCTGAAACCATCGTTTAAGAAAAAACCGATGGAATCTGAAAGTTATGCAGCTGAACAAGGAAATGTGACTATTTCTTGCAATCCTGAAGCGGCACCCAAACCGAAATTCGTTTGGAAAAAAGATGGAAATGTTATCGGTAAATAAAAACTACTAACAAATTTCATTTCATATTTTAATTCTAATATAATTTTGACAACTAGGATCCGGTGGACATAGACGTATTTTAGATAATGGTAACCTAATCATAAGCCCTGTATCACGTGATGATGAAGGTGTTTATACGTGTACCGCTTCTAATATTTACGGATCAGATGAGTCTCGCGGTCGATTAATAGTTTTACGTAAGTTACACCACAAAGAAACTAGTTTCAACACTAAATTATTATGTTTTTTGAATCCAGACGGACCGAGACTAGTCGAATCTTTATTACCAAGAATCGTAATACCAGTTCATCGCAATTTGCCATTACGTTGCCAAGCCGACACTGAAGAAGTCTTAGATGTTGCGTACATCTGGATGCATAACGGGATGCGGATTAGGGACATTGATTTAGTGAACAATTATCGAATTGTATGTTTATATTCGAGTTGATTTTTTAGTGCTTATATATTTATAATTACAGAAATTAGATGGTGGATATTTAGATATAATCAACACTACGTTTTCGGATGCTGGAGATTATGAATGTATTGTAAAATCAGCTGTTGGACGTATTTCTTCCAAAACAACAGTGATCATTCACGGACCACCTGGACCTCCAGGTATTGTGGAAGAAATACTTGATTTGGTTTTGTGTTTATGAGTTTTTTTTTTTTTTTTTAAATAGGTGGTGTGCAAGTTATAAATATACAGAGGACTTCTGCAACTTTACAATGGACGGATGGAACAACGCATGGAAGGCCGATTATTAATTATATCGTTAGTGGACGTACGAATTGGAATCATACTTGGTTGAATATTTCATACGGTGAGAGTTTTATCACTAAAATATATTGCCCAATAAAATACCAATAAATTATCGGAATACACGATTATATATCTAGTATTACCTAAATCGAGTTAATTATTTGTAGGTGTATATGCTAGAGATGTTGACCGATATAGCGGTCGTAAAGAAGCTACAGTAGAGAATGTCTTAATGCCATGGTCCGTCTATGAATTCCGTGTGTCTGCCACGAACGAACTGGGTATTGGTGTAACATCAGCACCAAGTCCCCAACACGCTACACCCCCGGACAACCCGTATAGAGCACCGTCGAACATCGGCGGCGGCGGCGGTAAAATCGGTGATCTTACAATCACGTGGGACCCGCTTCAACCCGAAGAGCAAAACGCTCACGGTATCCACTATAAAATATTCTGGCGACGCAGCAAACACGACAACGAGTACCAAACAATTTCACTCAAAGATCACGGCAATACCGGCAGAGCTGTAGTCAACGTATCGCTAGATTTCTACTACACCGAGTATGATGTTAAAGTTCAAGTTAGTTACGAAATTGATATAATTAAAACAGTCACAATATAATCGGTAAATTTCAGCCTATAAATGACATTGGTAAAGGTCCAGAAAGCGAAGTCGTCACCATCTACTCCGCGGAAGACATGCCACAAGTAGCACCTCAACAAATACAAGCCAAATCGTTCAATTCAACCGCATTGAACGTTAGTTGGGTGCCAATTGACCAATCTCGAGAACGACTACGAGGAAAACTCATCGGGCACAGGGTAACAATTTAACAATCCTATAACGATTATGTTTTCATTTTTCTGGATGTTATAGCTGAAATATTGGACTGAACAAAACGGTGAAGATACTGCAGTGTATTATTTGTCCCGGACAACTAAACCATGGGCTTTGATTGTTGGTTTACAACCTGATACGTATTATATGGTGAAAGTTATGGCGTATAATGCTGCTGGGGAAGGACCTGAAAGTGAACGGTTCTTAGGTATGTTAACGTTTTGTGGTTTTTGATGAGTTTTTAATTTTTTTGGGGGGGTTTAGAACGAACTTATAGAAATGCTCCACAAAAACCACCGAGCTCTGTTCATGTGTATGGTGTCGATCCGTCTACTGTTAGAGTTGTTTGGCGATATGTCGCTCCGTCTATTGATGAGGAACCTGTTATTGGATATAAGGTAAGAAAACGTTTCCCAGAGAATATTATAATATGTTTTACACTCAAAAAATGTTTCTTATGGTCTATAGTACGACTATTGAATTGTAAGTTTGTGTATATGTACGAATCACGTATATTTAAAAAGAATATTTTATTTGCTTAGTAGTTGTAATACATAATAACATACCATCACTATAAAATGTTATCTGTTATCTAGCACTTATGGTTTACGATTATTTTATGTGTTTTTGTCAACAATTGTGTGCATACTTTTGCGTTTGGTTGTTGTAGATTCGAGTGTGGGAAGTCGACCAAGATATGAGCACAGCGAACGATTCGCTGATCCTTGTTGGTGGTAAATTAGAAGCGTATATATCGAATTTAACGCCGGGTAAAACGTACCATATGCGTGTTCTTGCGTACTCGAACGGCGGTGACGGTCGTATGAGTTCGCCAGCTTTAACATTCCAAATGGGTACGCCATAAACTTTCATTTAAACCTTACGCTAATCCGGCATTCATAATATTTCGACAGGTTTTTGATAAATGATCATTTTATAGCTGTCGCAAGGTATGGTTATATCTTGACGGTTATTGTAAGATTATTTCTGTAGTTTATTCGCGTTTAATGCTAAATATATTTTATGTTTGCAATTATTGTTTGGTGGCGAATTTATGTTTAGTTGTTAAACAATACAGTCAAGAACATGGTTGCAAAGTAACTTTGTGTGTTTTACAGATAAGTGTAAGGTGATTTATTTACGGATTGGTTTTGTGTGTTTTGTTCCAGGCGATGCAGCTGCATTTCGTAATGTGGCGTTTCAACATCGAGCGTCTTATTTAATAATAGTTACGATCATTTCTGCTTTTACATTTTATCTCTTGTGATAAATAAAATACAGCACAATTTTATTATCTCTTTCGACAAATTCAGTATTTTCAATTTAATATTTTACAATGAATCTCATACAATTCATATTCTGAAGACTGAATCTCAACGCAGACAAATTGGTAATATATATATATATATATGTATTTTTTTTATAGTATAGAGCCACATAACAAATGTTGATATTATGAAGATGGGCAGTTATATTTTTTATGATTTTATTATGACAGATAATTTTATTTCAACTATTGCGTCTCGTATGTATTCATGTATAAATTTTTACACATTCCGTCCATTTATATATGTATATTTTTAAAGCAATAATAATAATTTTTTATAAGAAGTTTTAAAATGGATTTTGTTACAAAGAAATATGTGAGGGGGGTACAAAGTGTGGGTGGCATTGTTAAATCTTAAATCAGATTTTGTATCTTGTTCAATTGTTTGTAATTTGATCAAATTGTAAAGTAATATTGAAGAGAATAAAAGATATGTTCTTTTTAATATAGAAATCAGAGTTGTACTGTGCGTATTTGTTGTGTTATAGATGGCTTAAGGGTGTTTTTGTTTTGTTTGTGTTTAAGGGAGGTGGGGTGGTGGTGTGTATGTGATACGTGTGAAGGTAGGTGGGCGGTTGGATACTAGCGGTGGTAGTTGGAATGGTGGCGATGAGAGGTAAGACGGGTTGGGTCATGAATGGGACATTCAATGAAAGCTGTGGCACAGCTGTGCGCGTGGGCGATTAGTAATGACTTGCGCAACGCAACGCAACAGACAATGTTCATGTAGTGCCGAAAGAAGCGCTACGGACGAACGAACGAGCACGAATGTGGCGGCAGCGGTGGCTTTGTAGGTTCTGATAGATCGCGAACGCAACGCCACCAGCGTTTACGCCGCCCCACTTCCCGGGAAGTTACGGCAGCGTCGCGGCGCATGCGGCCCCTAACTCGCGCGCCGTATATTGATCAGGCCGAAGTGTGTGTGCTCTTTCCATCTCCTCCTGCCTGCAGCATCTACCCCTGTAACGTCATCTCCATAGTGGAGTGTCGTGTGCCGTTGTGGCTGTGCCTGTGCCCGTGCCGTGCCTGACAAGACAAGAGAGAGGTGACCAAATACGCAAACGGGGACCGGCCGCTCCGTCAGTCACCATCATCCCGCAAATCGTTTCGTTGCTTGCACTCGCGCGTGCATCAAACAATAATCATTCAGTTGCGACGATCACACATCGTATCGTATCGTATCGCATCGCGCGACTTCTAGTAATCGTACTATCGTACATACACAAACACATATATACATACATACATACATATATACGTACATACATACATTGGTGTATTGTATATAGGGGTACCATATACAACACATCCGTCGTCGTATCGTATGATAGCACTGAAATGAAATGAAATGAAATAAAATAAAATAGCCACGGTGTCTTGTTGTGATGAATTGTTTTCACTTAACAAGTTCTCGTTGATTGTTTATCGTTGACCAGGTGCTGGTCTGGTGCGATTCAAACGAAACGAAACAGAACAGTAAAGAAGAAGTCAAAGGAGTTGTTTGAATATATACGACGTCGTCTCGGTCTCGGTTTCGGTCTCGTGCGAAGCGAAGGAAGGCTGCTATGGATACGGCGCGCGTGTGTTCATCTGTGACGAGCTAGTATCAGGCCGGGGCACGGGTGAACTGCGAACGCGGACGGCACTCACAGGCTCAGACTCGGTCGGTGGGCGTATGTACGTTCGCCACCGTCGCCGTTGTTCTTGCATTCGCTCAACACCCAACACGACGACTGTCTACTGTTACTGGTATGACGGCTAAATCCGGAGGAATGATCGCCCGACTGCAGCACAACACACAACAAACCGAAGAATCCGGGATGATGTACGCCATCGCGGCATAGTGTTTTCGTTTCGTCGACGGCACTCGGAGACCAAGCAGTTGCCAGAATGGTTGCCCGGAACCGATCTATTCTACTTCTGACTGCAGCATTCATTTTTGCCACAATGCCGCCAGGTAATAAATAAATAAACAAACAAACTTACCCTCTAGTACTTTGGATAATTTACCTTTTTTATTCTATATATATGTATATGCATGCTTACAAATAGTGTTTATCTACTGTATCAGTCTTTATTTAAATAGTGCATCTCATATATACATCATCAATTCGAAAAATATACTGGTACTTATTTTACAAACAATATCATAATTTCTATGTGTAATGCAACTGCGCTCTGAATCTTAATTTACGTACGTTATAATAATGTGATACACCTGCGTTCCATTCTGAGTCTCTTGTTCGTCCACCTGTGACCCAAACGCGCTTCGCGTTATTTAAGCCCAGTGGTTGTACATACAACGATTAGGTCAGCAGCACGCTTGGAATTTATGTATGCCTAATTAAGTCAAACGAATGAATTTGCGGCAAAACACACAATGTATAACGCTTCATAAAGACTGTATGTGTGTGTGTGTGTGTGTGTATCACTCAGACTCACTCCTCTGTTCAATATAAACACTGTCTGTTGGATGGGTCCATGTATCACATTTTACGCTTCTATCACAACTGAAAATACTTTACGTATTTTCAACCATTTCTCTAATTTTCTACACACCATTCATTGCACTATAAATAGTTACTCATGTTCTCGTTCTCTATTCATACACACATATCATTGTTAACAGACACATTCACGTATTTCGCTATTCATACGAATTGAACAAATATTAAATTTATATTAAAATGGATAATATTATTCTACTTTGGCATTCGTTTTTATGTGAATATTGATATTTGTTTTCAAAATATAACAATCCAATCATTTCAATTTAACTAATTCAAACATATTACATTTCTATTCTGCGACAATTTACCGGCACGACACACATAGGAACAAATTGTGTTTTATTATGCAAATTATGCACATCTACAAAATCGGTAACATTTTTGGGTAAATCACCCTAAAATATGTTTTCATACTTTTAAAACTAATTTTGGTCTGAAGGGGTTAATTAAAATCGCTACTTCGATAAACTTGCTCACCATCAGTAACTCGGGACACTTCGGATACATATTAAAATGTTGATACAAAGTTTATAGATCTCTATTACATAAAATCCATAATCATATATCTATAGTTTACGTGATTTTCAAAGTTCAATCATTTTTTGTATTAAATAGAAAAATGTTGTTCTTATTAATTTTCGCATGTTATTTTTTTATGTATAAAATTTGATTTAATTTATTGATTTATGGAAAAAATAATATATTTTGCAAAAAATATGAAACGTATTTAATATTAGAAATAATTTTTTGATATTCGTATAGTTTTTATAAGTTGTCAATGAATGGTTTAAACAGATTAATAATGACAAGTTCGTTGGCACAATTCCAACGTACAGATTTCATATGGGGCGGATACAACACTTTAGAGCTGTTGCTATGAGGTTCGACTCTTAGCAACCGCTGTATATGTATATACACATATATATATATATTATATATAAAGACGAAACTGAAGTCGCAATACCTCACACAATCAGTTCACGTTCGTTTTTTACCAAGAAAATATTATTCTTAGACATTCATTCATCTGACGTAAAAAAAAAAAAAACTCTTTCACAGGTAGATATTAGAATGCTACTTTTCTATATTCTTCTATTCCTTTTTTTTTGCAATAAAACGTAAATAACTTTCCTGGAATTCAATTGTGTTCTATATAAATCGGAGGAAAAGTGTTTTCAATGACATTTGATTCATTTTTAAATACTATTTAACGCTGAAATGGAATTACTTGTTTGAAACCCTGTAGCGTATACATTTTATTAAGAAATTAATGACGCAGTGCTTTTACATATATATTGAAACACAATTCCCATCTCTAGTCTAGTTTAGGGACTCATGACGTCAATTTTGTGCATACATATTTATTTATTATTTGTATAATGTATTAATGTTTTTTTCCATTAAAATACCAAATGTATCACCTAAAAATAGTACGTGAGTGTTAATTTAAAAATAACAAAGTGAACGGTAATATGATTTTGCGGAAACTGAATTGATGTATAATCCTGTTAAAACAACTTTTTTTTTTTTTATTGTAAAAAGCATCTGGAATGAACGAATAAATTGAACGGATATTTTTATTATGATTCATGATATATAATAGTTTAACGGTTAGGGAAAAGTTTTTTTTTTTCAAAAAAAATCAATTAACAACTTTTTATTGCCTATTAATACGATTAAAATAATCAATATATTGAAAATACATTTTGATAACAAACAATGCGATTATTCATGCTATATGGGCACACTATACTTCTAACAAGATTAGCAAACATGTGTGGCATCATCCCGGGTTTAATTTAAAGTTAAATAAATAGGTGGTTTTTTTTTTTTAATTTTCACCATCCACTTTTTGCGGAAACAAACGGAAAAAGGGTAAAACTAAAGAAAGATTATTCATCATTTTTTTTTTGTTACTGTACCTACGCGTAAAACGTTTTTACTTCAATGTTTAGAGACAAAAGAAACGCAAAATAACATATTTCACCAAGACACCCCTAACGCAATTTAAAACCCTTTAGACATTACGCTAGTAAATCACATATTTACCATTTAAAGCACAAACGTGATATCTTCCCTCTTCTATATAAATAGAAAAAAATAATGTTTTCTAACAAATTAAAATTCTACATAATTAAATAACGAAAATTGCAATTAGTATAACAAAGACGTTTAAGCTTTTTTTCCCTTTCGTTGTTTATTTTGTAACGTTTAACGCGCTTTAAACGTTTTAATAACTTTTATTTACTCGACGCTTTGCTAGTTGGATTATTATAAATGTATTCGTACGCGTTTGGAAAACTGTGAACTTCTCCACCAATGTGCTCGTATTTTAATGTGAGATACAAACTTATAAATCAGTTTTGTTTGGTTTAAAATTTAAATTGCATAGTAATAGTAAGCCAGCGTGCACCGGGCATGCGAAACTATTTCAAATCACTTACGTAACAGTAATGAGACAAGTTTTGATAAAACGCTTTTTCACTAATGGCCAAAGTTTGTTTGCTAGATTATAGGCAAATATGTCATCTTTTGCGATTTTCATGCATATTGAGTTGTTTTCGCTGCATACCAATTAGGTAAACGGTGCTCGTGATTGTTTCATGATTTTTATATCGGTACTCGCGCACATATATATATATCGCCGAACCAATACAACAGTCATTTAGAATGTTCTGGATCATTATTCCAGTCAGCTACATAAAACTCGAACATATAATGATCTATAATAGGTAACAATTCGCACGAACTGTTATTACACGTAAATGTATAGCGCTACCGTGTTCGAAATAGAATGGGAGTCGAATAAATTTGTGCGAAATTGACCCATTTACGCGACCGACGGTTAGTGTGTGGCGTATTTTGTACTGTACGTTATCTGCAAACGTCATTTGCAACACGAAATATTCAATATCGTGTAATTAAAAACTACATCACCTGATTCCTGAACGTGATGTGTTAGTGTTTTTGTTGTTGTGTTTTACAAAGAATTGTTAACGTGTCAGTGAACTGGGACTAATGAATTTATCGTAAAAATCAAACGATTACCCCATATAGATATTTCAAATATATCTATATCAAACTAACGGAATATGCAGTTTTGTTATTGCCTAATCGTTTCAAGCTAATTTATATCATTTTCGGTAATTGTACACGCAAAATTTCGTAGAATCTCTCATATTAATAATATAACATCTTGGCATTTGTAACTCGTCAACGAACTTAGTTGCTTTAGTTACGGTGACACTTTACCGTTTCAATCAATCAATCAATTACAATGGAAATTATGTGATTTGATTAGTAAAATGATATTATCACCATCTTATCTGTTTTAATACAGTAATAATCTATGAAATTAAATAATCGACAACTTGTCAGTGGTTTTCAACTTTGTTCGTACACTGTTCGCTAATTGGTGCTTTCAACGTACATTAAATATCCAACACGTAAAGTGGCAAATGGCATATGTGGTTGTGTTGTCCAATTCCAGTTGCGTTTTAAAATGAAGAAGCTTATTTGTACGCCGGCAATTTACTTTCGGGGTGTAATACAGTTCTGGTATTTCCATTAGGTTCACAACAGGGCCCGCATGAAAAGCGACTCCTCAACAATCTACTGAATGCTTACAACATACTGGAGCGACCCGTTGCCAATGAATCCGAAGCCCTGGAAGTGAAATTCGGCCTAACACTGCAGCAGATCATTGATGTGGTTAGTATATAGCGATAATACGTACACATTTCTATATATATATATATATATAATAATTTTATATAAATAGTTCAGCATATATGCTGTGAAATGTTCATCATGCTCAGCATTTTTGTCGAGAAATGCGATTTGATTCACAGTTACAGTTTAATAAAGCAATATTTTCAATTTGTATATAAGTGTGCGCGATAGAGCTCGGATCCGAGTCGGATTATTGAAAAAAAAAAAAGATGACAAACGGCCGCCCGTTTTTATCTTTGTTACATCGTTCGGGTTCTTTCTCATTTTGATTCCTCCTGCATCTGGTGAATTGTAACGTAATTTTGTGTAGACGACCTTGTGGCAATTCTGCAGTCTACACTGCAGAAGTGTCAACACACTATTCGCGGTTTGATTTATCGATTTATTATTAAATACTCGTCTAACTCCCCAGCGTTCATACAATATACACACAGGTGTTCTAGTGTATATTTAATGTAGAGCAGTGCAAAACAGAACAGAGCGGAGCAGATCAGACCGCAACGATACCTAATGCACAACTTGATGCTGGGGGACATTTTGTGAATAACCTTGTTGTTTTTACTATTGTTTTCCCCTGTGTAGGACGAAAAGAATCAGATTCTCACTACAAACGCGTGGTTGAATTTGGTAAGTGCCATGTTGTCCAGCCAGTCTAACGCAATGTGATAGCAACGCAAGCAAAATGACGCGCGCCTCTCCCGTTTATTTCTTAAATGCGTTCACATTGACAAAAAAATAATAATAATAACGGGCGTAGTAGAAACATGGAGAAATAATTTAATATATATATTTTTTTTGAGATAAAGATTAAGTAATGATTAGTGGTTGTGGGAAACGGGGTGGATATCGGCGTCATCATTCGTGTTTGCGCGTGTTGGCTGTGTGGCTATGGACGTTTGGAAAGCTGTTGATGAACGCGTTGTGTCTTTATTACGTGATTAAATCGCTTATATGTAATATTTATAAAGAAAGAAAGTAATAATAAACAGATATTTGGGTATGATGATGATGATGATGATGATGATGTAGTAATAGACGCGACGTGTTCGTCGTTTGGGTCGTGCGCGTCACCAACCACGGATGAATAGAACCGCCGTGTTTGGGTACGCGGTATTTTATATAGTACGTGTGATGAGAACACGGCCCCGCAATGCATGGTCTTGTCATGTGACTAACCACCGATGTTTCCCTTTTATTGTTTTACCATAGGATGAGAAGAATCAACTCCTAATAACAAATATTTGGCTTTCTTTGGTAAGTGAAAACCAATTGACTAACTAAATCATATATATACACACACGGCAGTTGGTTGTTGACTTCCTGTATACTTTCGATTACTTATATTACTTATTCATTCTTCTTCTCAGTAATTATTTGTTTGTAATTTTTTAATTCCTAGCTGGTCGATACCCCAACCCGAATGTCGAAGCAGTTTGTGTGTATTTCCGTAGCATTTTTTTTTTTTTTTTTGATATAAGTACTTATTAGAACGTTGTTGATTCGGGTATCAGTGTTGTGCCGTTTCTTTAAACTACCATTAATTACATATTCGATTTTATAACTAGTTATACATTGTTGAATACATTTTCAGTGATTCCATTGAAAATCAATTCACTTAAAACAAAAAAATATTCACTAAAACGCATAATAATAAAATAACGATGCAATTCTGAGCAACTAAATCTCGATTTCTTTAATACGTACTCAAAACCAAGAAATATATTCGAAATATTTGATTTGTTGGCCAGAATCGTAACATAAATCTGTGCACAACACTGAATAGTACCTAAGTATAATTTATCATTTGTATTGGCGTATATTTTCTAAAGTATATTAACTCTTGGCCTCACATTATTCTTAAGTTATGTAAACATTTTGCATATACATAGACACGCTGGTACATTTGTTCGTACGTACATATGTATCAATATATAATTGCCTCCTCTACCATACTGTACCGTACCGTAACGTAACGTAACGTACCTGTCTGTATACCTGTGAAAATCTTGCTGTAATACCTATACGTTGTCGTTTTACACGATAAAAACTGCAGTTCTAACAGTATTTATAGTGACGTGACAATGACAGTACATACGTATGTATACATATATACATACATACATACTAATACGTATTTTTAGACGATCTGCGTGCAACTTGTCATTTTTATCTATTTATCTGTCTATCTATGTATCTATCCATCCACCTTGTCAGTTGGCCGTTAGTGTTTGGATTTGATCCTGAAGGTATCGTGTTAGTCATAAAGCTATTGTCGTATCATCAGCAACATTTTATTTACATTTACTATTTAGTGCCGACGTGCTCTTATTTACATTTGGTTTAATTCTTTGGTTTATTTGATTTTCATCAGTGTTTGAATTCGTTTGCCAGGTCATTTGATTCAATCCACACGTATTTATTTGTTATTTATGGCCACATTGAAAACAATTTTTCATTGTGTGAGTGGTGTTTCAGAGATTTGCCAACTGTAATAGGTATTTTCTCTATAATACATACTTTTCTTGAGTAATATTGATTGAAATACACTGATATAGAAACGTGCGACGCGACGTGCCACACCTTATTTACAGCATTCTCGAATATTTGGCGCGTCCAATTTTTATACTTTATATCTCGATATATGCTGCCGTGTGTGTGAAATATTTAAAAAAAATATATATAATATAACTATATATGCTTCTTAATCAATAATTGAATTCTTAATCATTTTAGTTAGGTGCAAGTATTTATTCTCATTTTCGCAGTTGTAACAAAGGAAAAATATCATTTATTTTTTTATTTTTCTTATCGACAGTTTTTAATTATCCTATATAGTTTACGTGGCATGACGTATCTACAGAGTTGTTGTACTCTTTTGTTTTTTTTTTTTTTTGTTTTTTACAGTCTCTCAGCGCAAATATAAATATATACTTTCTACTCGTTACTCTTGTATGATTTTGTAATGAGAGATCGAATGAAACGGATATCTATCTATTTATTTCAAATCGGTGCTCCGTCTCCTGGTCTCGATTTCATTGTATTTTGTTTACGTTTCATTCAGTTCGCCTTGTAAACTTCTGAACAATATCCGAGAGAAGATACGAGTATGAAATAAATATAAATACATTGAACACCCGATCCGATCCGGATACACTCTCTAACACTACCGCGTTATTTATTATTATTATTATTATAATTTATACATTTATATTTTCGATTTTCTATTTTCTTTCAATCACATTGTTTAACAACGAATTCTTGTCCACAATAAACTGAAACATGTTCGTAAATATCAATACATTAAACAAAATATAGATAAAATCAAGCGAGTTAATTAATGCAGTAACTGATCCTAAATGATGCGAAACAAGGAAAAAAAAATGAATCTATAGACCAAAACATAAAATGCACGTTCCCTATGCGCTTGTATGTCAGCATGTTTGGTTTCGAGCAATGGCGTTTATTGATTGTATGTAAGACAGTTTTGGTGAAGTTACAAAGTTTTGCACATTTCGTAATCAAGTGCATCCAGACAGAGCGACCGTATTTTGTACTTAATTGACTTGACGTGGTTGCTCTCTGCTCTGCTGTGTACTTGAATATCAAATGTCTAGAAGAACTTTGTCAGAGGCGAACGCTTTTGTCTGAGAATACTGCTTCTTTTGTACGCATTTGGCTTGCATATTATCCTGGGTTAGCTCTTTGATAGTGATGCGTATGCCGCTTAATTGTGTGTAGACCGTAAATATGTAATAGAATCAACCGTGAGTGTTTATTTATGTCTTTCATTGATTTTATATTCAATATAAAATACTAGTTTGTCGTTTGCCAAATACCAGTGATTACACACGCGTTCATTTTTCGACACGCGTGTCACTACGTAACTGTTTTACATATGGAAATATTTTTTATTTTTGCACATACGAAATACAAAACTTGTTTGTTCACCGTATACGAAATTTGTTTATGTTAACATAGCGAAGAAGGTTTACAATCACTGGCAATTGGCATATATGGTACAACCTCGCTCATCCGACAACTCAATCATCCAATACCGTGATTCGTATGAAAACTATAATAATATATGTATCAGCACAACCGTGCATTAATGTTTTATGCAAATTGAACAAACAAAATGCAAAATTGCTTGAATCACTGCGGATTATCGATGTTGCATTATGCATATTTCTAATAAAATAAAGCAAACTCTTCATGAACTTTGTAAATAAATATATTTGTGTTTGTTTCGACAGTTTTAAAATACAAATTTCTTCAAAATTCTCGTCATTTTTGATACAAATACAAACGAGCACAAGTTATTATTATATTCCGATTATCCAATCAGAAATGGATCCAATTAAATACTCGATCAATTAATAAAAATATTATATATAGACAACGGATTTGAATATTTATTAGTGCATGGCAACTTTAAAATTTTAAATATATCACTACTTTTGTAGCATTTCTCAATTTTATTGATTGTTTTGTTGAAACGACAAATCGCTTTCCTCAAAGTGAAATTTTATGTAAATAAACATGGAGCCATTTCTGATGCTGAAGCACACCATCGCAAATGATATTCAGAGTCTATAAATCGTATATAAGGCAATAATTGGTAAAGCAACATTGCCATTTGGTATTAACGTGCGCGTGTAACCATTAATGTAAAGGTGCATAATTTGTGAAATACATATCTGTTCTCGTTTCCGTGGTTGCAGGTTTATGATCTTTGAATTGCGAAGGCAATGGTGTGTTTGGTTGTGAATATTAGATCGTTTGATTAAGTGTATATTACAAGTGTGTGCCCATGTACCGGCGGTAAATTGTGCACGCATTACTTATGTTTAATTCTGTGGCCCCAGGAATGGAACGACTACAACTTGCGCTGGAATGACACCGAATACGGTGGCGTCAAGGATCTGCGGATAACTCCTAATAAACTATGGAAACCCGATGTGCTTATGTACAACAGGTAACATGTCTAGTGGATTGTCGTAGAATTTTCTTTTTACTCATTTAATAACTCTAACTTATTTACAAAACGTTGCTGTCTTTCTTGGGTGCTCAAGTCGAGGTTACACAGTTTCTATAACTATATTAAAATGAGACCATGATTTCGTCCAGTCGTGCTTTTCAATATACGACATTTTTCGTTCTTTGAAATGATTTTATAAGGTTGTTATCCTTGTAGAGCATCTGGTTATATTTGCTAATCCCGTCATTGACAATTTGTTTTGATACGCTGTCGCGTTCGAGTATTTTTTTTTGAAAAGAAATGTTTCATGCTCGCATTTTGAGAGTAAGCTGTATAATCTCGTTTCTTGAACGAAAGTGTGGATGTTTGTTGTCTAATAAAACCAAGACTAGAACTGACATGGGATTCTGACAGTTGCGATCTCCAATTAATTTGAAATAATGGCAATTATGTTTCGATACCGTTAGCAAAACGAAATCGAAGCCAGTTTTTATGATTGACCACACGTATTTCTCAGTGTCATTTCTAATCCTGGTGTTTGTCTCCGTCACAGATCAATGTATCATACGGTTCGTGATTACGTAGACGTTCTCACATACAGATATATATATGATTGTGTTTACAATGCAACAAGCGGAGTGTAATAGATCGGTGGAATAAGTGACCGATCCACCCGGTGCCTGTGTCAATGTTGGCATTTGGTGCGCCTGTTGGACCGGTCTCAAATTCGAATCCACGAGTCCATCGGGGCAGGTGACTAAGGTGATCCTAGTCACCGCCAGTCAGACACTGAACCTACTTGAATTTTTATGTGGGTGCCTACAACATTTGTGTATTGGCTTATACATTTTAGACCTGTTCAACGAACGGTGGCATGTCTACTAGAATTAGGGATCTTCGTTCGTTATTTGAGCTTTTGAAACCAGATAAGAACGAATGTCTCATATACGAAGAGCATACCACCTATTGTTACTCAAATTTGAAATGTTGACATTGAGTGTTTCGTAGCGATAACAATGCTATTATTATTATTATTATTATTCGAATGATAATGTTGTGATATTTACGTAAACGAAATTCATTGTAGTTGATGATGTGTAGATTTTATGAAATGGTATGGGTACCCACGTACTACTCTACCAACTGTACTGATGACGATGGAAATGATTTACAAATACACCCAGAAATCGATGGAATGTGTTTAGTTTGGTGGGAAGTACACAATCAGCTAGCCGTTTCTGTAGGCCACATCTGTGTTCGGTCCTCGGGAGTCGATCGGCACTTGCATCACGAACACAAATGACTGTGAAAGTGAAGTGCCATGCATACTGACGGTCGAACCCTGCGGGACTGGACGATCCCTGAAAAATGCACTCACTAACAGCACTTGATAAAAAATTATTGAAGAGCGGTTCTATCACAAATAAATCAAATGTAAAAATAAAAATAATGAAACAAACCAAAAAAAAAAATTAATATAAAATAACGCATGTCTGTTAAAACGTATAAAGAGGTAACAATAAAACTAAACGATAACACAGCAAGACACACGGTTATAAAACAAAGAGACATAAAATAAAGTATTAAATCCCCACAGCTACGGCTGGCTGCTGGACACACTGTAATGGTTGACGGGGTCGTCGACGGCAAAGACGCGGCAACTTCCAACCGAACTACCGAACACATACACTTACACTAACTATATTGCTGTTTCATTGAATGTCAGTGTTCGCTGTGTTTGTTCTGGTGCATGTATTGATGGACCGCGGTGGTCATCGTTATCCGGTGGACTCGAGCCTCACTTATAATATAAGCATCATTTCATAAACAAACATTTATACATACATATATGTATGTATGTATATATATATATATATATATATATATATATATATATATATATATATATATATATATATATATATATATATATATATATATATATATTAATAATGCACTCTATTATAAAGTGGCTCTAGTCACTGTGATTCGCAGTCCATGAAATCACAACGATCGCGTGACAAGCTGACATAGAATAGTTTAAGTCGGGCTCAACAACAAATCGAAGCAGAACATGTAGCGACGCCATCCAGTGATGGTGGTGTTTTAAGTTTTCTTTAAGCAAAACCAATCGCCTTGACGATTTAACGAAACGGCTAGTGGTAACGTTTTATGTATTGTTATAAAGTG
This sequence comes from Nebria salina, assembly GCA_944039245.1. Lineage (NCBI taxonomy): Eukaryota > Metazoa > Arthropoda > Insecta > Coleoptera > Carabidae > Nebria > Nebria salina. Next base: position 1,285,938 of record OX063288.1, on the reverse strand, counting down.
CTGATGAGGGTTTCGACGGGACATTCCAAACAAACGTTGTGGTCAAACATAACGGCAGCTGCTTGTACGTTCCTCCGGGCATCTTCAAGAGCACATGCAAGATAGACATTACGTGGTTCCCCTTTGATGACCAACACTGTGACATGAAGTTTGGTAGCTGGACCTATGACGGCAACCAGGTATTGCTACAATTGTTTACATGTGTCGTTGTTCATACACACATACATACATACATAACGCACATATGTTACGGACATGTGTTACCAACACACGCCTCTAAAAAACAAGTCACATTTTGTTCAATCCAACACATATGACACTCGATACTTTACGTTCACACTTGCTTTACAAATTTCGAACACACACATATTCATACGTGTAATTTTATTAATAAAACAAAAAAAAACAAATAGCCATTCTGTAAAATGTTGCGTAATGAACTTAATTCATTGACGTGTGATGTCGCATAGTCCAATAACACATGTTTTAATAAAATTTCGCATCGGAAAAGTGCGACCGGTCACCAATTTCGAGACGTATATTTGATTATAGCATAGTATAGAGTTCCGCAATAACTGTCACATAGTGTAATTCAATTTTAAATTAAAATTTCAATTGGTCATATATCAATATTTTGCTACAAATTTTTAATATGAACACATGTCACAGTAGATACATCACAAAAACAAAAAAAAAACACTGGAACGAACGTGACAATCTACGTAATATGTTCATGTACTGGTACTGGTACAAGATTCATGCATTTCTATGCGTTGACTTATTGGAATTTGTAGTAAATGCGTGGTTCTTGTCCAGTCAATCGTCCAAAGTACACCTCGTTCTGTTGGTATTCGATATTAGCGTACCTATACACGTTTTTTTACACTTGGTATGCCGTGTCTCGGCTGCTCAACGAAATATCATATGACTTGGACGATCGACACACTTTTCACGTGTCGTATTTCATTCTTTCCACACGCGTGCATTTACACACCTTATTAAATAGCTAAGTTACGTCGCACTCACGAGGGAACCATGTGACTGTTGTATCACCTGATCAACTATTTTGCATGGAGCAATATGGTTTTGGTTAACATCTCTGTCATTGACTTCGCTGATATATCCATTGATTCCACCCCTCAGTACACATCACTGATTCGCCGATTTGTTATCCGATTTTTAGCCATGAACAATTCCAATGCACACGCAACTTAGCTCCACGTTCGGCGAAGTTCCTGGCAGAGTGATTAACGTGAATTTGCTTCTGGCAGGGATGTGCAAAGAAATCATGCATCATCGCTACTGATTTCATCCATTTGAAAATTGATACTCGGAAAATATATATTTTTAAAAAAAATATATACGAGTGTCCAAAAATATATGTATACGTTTTGCATGTTCGAGGTTTTATTGATCGCAAGTTCGTATATGTATATACGAATGTAATTTTAGCAAAATTTAAACTATAATATTTCCATGTGGAGTGGAAACATCGTTGCGGTGCACGTGATGTTGTATAAAATATAAAATCAAATGCAATCCCCAATTGCTGAATGCGCACCTTATGTATGCACCGCATTGTAACGCTCTTTACCGATGATAAACGGTTGGTTCGACGTTGCGGTGAACGCATATATTATCGTTTGATGAGGTTGAATAAATAGAGAAATATGTAGAGCCGGGTACCATTATCTGGTGCTCGTGTCTCGGCTGTATGTGGAGGACTGCTTTTCATCTATTATATCGCACGTGCCAAGTTGCAGAACGATGCATAGACGGAAAGGGGATGATAATAATTCTGTGATCTTTACAATCGGCTTGGTTTGGTTCACCTGTGTGTCATTATATGCGCTTCTATTTTATTGTCATCCTACATACAATATTAACTTCAAAGCATCTTTTATAGCTTTTTATTTATATAAACCACTATTTATACTTTCATTTTGTAGCGTTTATAAAATGTTTTATTACCACAATACCAACAAAATATATTGTGAAAAACAAATTCATGGTATCAAATATACAATTTTATAAATTCTTTTTGATGTTTCAACAACTATGGTGAAAGCTTATTAACAAAACTCCTATAGTTGTATCATTCTGCAACTTAAATGATGAATAAATGCAACGTATTTGTTTACTTCAAAGGCTTTAATATTATATCTGCTTCTTATATACGTGTACAAATATAACCGACAGCAACGCCATCAAATAAATTAAGGCTTTTCGAACATTGTAGCATGCGGGATACCTTAGACGATTAATCAAATGCATGAGTTCACCGCACGTAATTAAATGTTGAATATTAATTGTAGTTTTAATACGCGAATACAATGCATCGCGTTGTCCGCAACCACGTCACAATACAACTGTGCTTTTGCTTTTGCGATAATGCGCTGAATCCGGACCGTAATTCTCGAATATTGTACATATATTTTTTAAAAAAAAATTAATTATAGAAGTGAGATTTGTTTCTGAACTCATTTTACTGCAACGTATGCAGTTTTAAAACGGTGTCAAAAACACTTTTAGCAACTTCAGTATGCGTGTAATTCTATGTATGAATATACTGGATAAAATGAGATATTTTTAAAAAGTTTGTTTTTGATTGCATTGAATAGTAAATAGCCGGGATCAGACGCACTCAAGTGTTGAGTTTCTAAGCGATTCAACTTTGTATTACGTTGTTTTCCAACTGGCTGCATTATCAACAACGTACTAGAAACGCGTTTTGTTTAGTTAAAATACGTTGTTGTTGGAATGTTTTGAATTTTTGTTTGTTCTACAACTTTGCTTCTATCAAACAGTTGCGTTGCCATTTTGCGCAGTGACAGTATACGATTACATTTAAAACCAGCAATATTTATCATTTTTTTACAGGAAATTAATGAATTGTTGATGGTGTATCTTTTATTTTGGTTACATTCGTTTCTATATATTAAATTTACCCTTAAGATATTTTTTTTTCCGTATACGTATAGTCTATTCCTAATCACATAGGTTGTTCGTTACGAAATGTATATGAAATAAATCGCCGGTTTTCTTAAACTAACTTACTTATCTACCGTTATTTAATTTTGAATATAATTTGCAATTATTATTGAATAAACAAATGCGCATATTTTATAAGGAGCGTCCGTGGTCTAGTGGCTTTTACCTCATGATGTTTAAAGTTTGCCTAGTTGAAATTCCGCCTGTGATTTACTTCGGTAAAACAGTACCTCGGTAGGAGTATTCCGGTTCTCCTGTCTAGCAAATACACTTCACATACCTACCTCGATAATTTCATAAATTCCATACCATACAGACAAGTACAGGGAGTCAGAGCTCGGACATGGAACATTCTCTATAAGACGCATAATAATATTAAATAAAAAACTATAAATTTATAAGAACAACAGTTATATTAAATAAAATTTACATGAAGACATATTTATATTTTTTTATTATGTAACTTTTATCGTTACTATTTAAAAGATTGTTTTCTTGATGACACTGAAAAGTTGTGTTTGAGGGTAGAACATTTTACCATTTTAGACCTATGTGATGAGGAATAGACCATACATGTATATGTCATTTTTGATGTATGTAAGTTACGGTTTATAGTATATAGGTATATCTTTATATGTTTAGGGGTAGCGCTATCGTTGCATGTCGCTTTTTTATCGACCTCCTCACCTTATTTTCATCGTTTTCACTTGAACGAACTCTCGCTTCGCCAACTTGTGTTCGTGACATGCCTTGGTCACGTTGGGCTCTTTTGCCGTGAGTCGTCATTGGTATTATGATCGACCGGATTCTCTACTCTCGTTATCATCTGTTAGTCTTTAGTTTATATGTAGCGTATATTTGGCAATATATATATTTTTTTATTGAGTTTATAAAGTACGAATTACAAATAAACTGTTTATGAAGTATAAATGTTTTTGTAGTTGTCACATTAGTACTCAATTGAAAGTAGGTGATGCGTTGTAGAGTGCAAAACGATACATTAGTTTCAATTGAGTATTGTTGTAGTATTTGATTTGGTAGCGAGTAGTTTGAAGTGAATTTTTACGATAATGCATCACAAGAGGTGTTGCGTTTGTTCGTTGAGTTCATTGTGATCATGCATGTGTGAAGTGAAGTGAAGTAAAGTAAAGTACCGTTGAGGTGTTCATTGTAACATGATTGAGTTTTGCTTTAGCTGGATCTGGTGCTGAACTCTGAAGATGGAGGTGACCTATCCGACTTCATCACGAACGGCGAATGGTATTTGATAGGTGTGTAAAACAGTGACTGAAAACGAGCATGCCTCTGAAACATCAAGACGATCTGTTTTGTGCGTGTGTGTTTTGTTTGTGCCATGTTACAGGGATGCCGGGGAAGAAGAATACGATCGTGTATCAGTGCTGTCCGGAACCGTACGTGGACGTGACGTTCACCATACAGATCCGTCGGAGAACGCTGTATTACTTCTTTAATCTCATAGTTCCTTGTGTGCTCATTTCTTCCATGGCGTTGCTGGGGTTTACACTGCCGCCAGACTCGGGCGAGAAGCTCACGCTAGGTACATGCTCGCTTATGTTGCTCTCACTGTGATGGTTTTATTATTATTATTATTATTCAGATTATTATTATTGTTAATAAAATTCAAATGTTACAAACGCTGAATGCAGAACATTAGATATACGTTCTTGTGTTTTTGTGGGTGGCACACTAACCGCGTTCACTTTACATTTCGCCACACGCGGTTTTGTGCTCTACGCTATTCTACCCACTATACTTTCATACATTTATATTTACTTGGAATTATCATTCAGGAACTGCAACTATGGTCGCTATTCGAGAAATATCCACACAATATTTTCTATCACATCTATTTACTATCATCAATAAACTAAGACTTGAACAGAAACTTACGTACCTACTCATTTCACTCAGTGATGGAGTCTGTTTTTTTTTTATCAAAAGAACTTATTGATAATATATTTGTGCACACGCATATTGCATATTTGAAACAAAAGAAAATTATTTTAATAGAGATTTATTTATTTGTGAAATTGTTCTTAAAGAAACCAGACACGGTTACTAAATTAGACTATATATCGTAGACGTAACATATTTTCTTGCAGTTTACAACAGTCTATTGCGAACATGCATATTGATAATTTGATTATCCACCTACACATGTATTAATATAACATAGAAAGCCATGCGTGCATTGCATACTACACCTACGTTATGATATAAATGCACACAGCACACGTACTACCTTCGATACGTGATAACCGTCTTCGATCGTCTGTTTGATTCGGATCCGTGATGGACGGGCGCGCGCGCGTATCGCGTCAACACCGCCGCGCCGCACGCATAACCATTACATAACGAGAACATGCATATACACATATATGTATATATATATATAACATCGTGTCATTAACACCTGAACCCACACGCAAGTAAGTAGCGTTTGCCGCGTGAATAGCGGATTTCTGCGAATCGCGCCCATTCCGAGAGCTTGGCAACTGCTGAACACGTTCAAAAATTCAAAAATCTTCGTTTCAGGTGTCACCATTCTTCTTTCATTGACTGTATTTCTCAACCTAGTAGCCGAAAAGATACCAACCACGTCCGATGCGGTGCCACTGATAGGTATGCAATGCAATGCAGTGCATATAAGGCCGCCCACACCTGGGAGCATCGTATGTTTGAAGCCCTCCTCTTAGTGTCTCGACCCCTATCCGAGAAAGTCACATTGATACTTGGAGGGTTAAGCCAGTGACGCTGCACGACCTTCACTTTCTCGCCGCATGACTCGACTGTTACCTATCACCCCCTAGCCCCCACCATCTCTCACTCACTCCGGACCCCTTTTCACCTATGCCCCCATGGGCCATGGTAGAAGAACAAGAACGGTTTGCTATTACCTACCATCATTCTGAAATTCATCATCTATTACACACCAGGGTTGCTCATAAAACCACAAAAAAAATAGCTGCAATTATGGACTAAGAGGAGGAATAGCACACCTGTTTACTTCCACCATGTTTTATATTTGCCAAATTAATCCAAGTACTGTTGTGTTTTGACCACGCCAAATCCACCACAATCACAACAACAATAACAACAACAACAATTACTACATGAACCACAAGAGCTCACGTCAATCCCCCATATATAAGTACAAACATTATTAATAATAACAACAATCTACTATAAATGTAGATTACGCGGGTGTGCGCTTACGTATCTATATAGGTATATATATATATATGTAGCAAATAGAAAATACAAAATTGAATTGAAGGTGTTGATATGTTACCGTGCTGTCTCGCGCGGTATTATTATTGTTTTGATATTCAAGTATGTATCGTATAAACGCAGAAAGAAAAAGTGGCGTGTAGGTCAGGTGAGGTGAGGTGTTACGATCCTACGTCCTGTACCCTTCCGTCCTGTGGCGTTTGGGTAAGTAAGTATTGACGAAGGACATGAACGAAATGGAACAGTTTCTAGTTAGGCTTGGGCAGGCCGCGTGTATTAAAAAGCTGCGAGCGAGACGGCACGGTTCGACTGTGGTAGTAGGTACGTCGTGAACGTAGACGTTGACGAGATTGGTCGACGTCACGTACGACACACTATTGCACGGTCCGACCCGTCCGAGTTCGCCAACGCCACTATGTTCAAGCTGTGTTCTGTTGCAGGAGTGACCATCTTGCTCTCGTTGACTGTGTTCCTGAACCTCGTGGCAGAAACCTTGCCCCAAGTATCTGACGCCATTCCTCTGTTAGGTACACGACCGTTTCATTGTGTCTGACCTGCCTGCGCTAACATATATCCTCAGTACTGCCTGACATGACTTGTGTTTCATTGTGTATATGTGATTGTTGTGTTCGCGCGCGACTGTTCGTCATGTTATTATTATTATTATTATGATTATTATATTTATATCCATTTTTTTTTCTTTTTATATATATATATATTTATATATATCAGTCAATTATTATTCAGCTTTTAATAGATTATGAATTATTTGATTTTAGTTTCTAATATGATTATGGATTTTGTTTGTTGGATTAATTTCTCGATTGCAATCAAAGAAGAAATGTTTTCGCCCATCACATGAGTGCAAGCAAATCGCGTTGGTACGGATCTTTCGGTGTGAAGTGCTGTTTCTTCAGTTCAGAAGTGATGTGTCCCTCTGTTCAATTCATTAATAATATCAAAAAAAAAAAAAAAGAATGCATATACAAAATCCGTTTCGTTTGTTAATTTCTGTTTGTTGTTTGTTTGATTGATTGTTTGTTGATGTCGACGTGTGTGACCCAAATGATGGGGGACGCGTTCTATTCTGCATAGTGTCAGGTGCACTGCCCAGGCACAAACATTTCCTCTTTGATTAGTTGACGGGGACAGGCCAGCCATGTACGGTTCGCTTGACTTGAGGTGGTTGCCCGAAATTAATATTATATCTATTATATACTTACTTATTTTCATTTCTATAATGTAATGATGCATCATAATATACATACATAAATAACAAATACAAAAAAATGAAACAATTCAGTGAGCGCGTGACATCTTATGGACGTATGTATATAATAGAGCTTTATTAGTATACGTCCATGGTGCGTCATGATACTTGGAACGACGGAGGGAAGGCATACATGTGCTTGTATCGTATAGACGCGCTTATTATTACTATTATTATAACAATATATATATATATATAAATTTATATTTTTTTTTAAATTACTGTGTGTGGAGTTTAGTCTAGCCTATAGCGTAATTTAAAGCAAGATAAAACCAACTAGAATTAGACTACATTTAGTAGAATAATAATATAAAATCGAGGCCCAGGCAGTCAGACCGAGCGGGGTTTGGGTTTGTCTGTTGCAGGTGTCACTATACTGCTCTCGCAGACTGTATTCTCGATGCTGGTGGCTCACGTGCTAACTCAGACCTCCGAAGCAGTGCCCCTGATAGGTTAGCGATTATATGAAACACGGCATCTCTCTCCTTCATTCTCTTGTATTATTATTATTGTTATTATTATTTTCATTTGCAAACACACATGTGCATGATATGGCGGCCAGCTAGCAGGTGGCAGCTTACCCGGCTGCAGCGGCTAGAAGCCCGTTACGGTGCCTGGTTTCGCTGCAGCATAAGAGCTTCAGCGAAGCTTCGGCACACGATACGTAGCGTATCGTTAGCGCAGCGTTACGTATTGGGTGAACCGTGGACCGTATGTATGCGCGCGTCGCCGTGCTTCTATTACCCGCTTAAAATGTCTGTAACTAAATGTTGTAACTATCTCTGATTTCATAGCCACAGAATTGGGTAAATATAGGCATGGTATCGCGCGTCTTTGCTTACCGTGCGTCGCTTGCCAGGGGATACAACACTTCCGAGGGGGTGCATGCCCTCAGAATGAAACAGCACTTCAACTCTTATACTGATGTGGCGCATACATTACTTTGTAACTCACCTATATAGTGCTTTTTCTTTTAACTGTGTTGGGGTGTATGTTAGAGCTAAAGCTAAAACTCGATTGTTTTTATATTGTGAGGAATTTTACCATTTTAAAAAATTTAACTACATAATGATTGATAAAACGAAGACTCTTTAATCGATCGCTGTGAACAACACGGTGACGTCATCCCATCTGTTCATGTGTCTTAGCCTATCATTGAGTTCTTTTTCACTAAGCATACTTGTTCCTGGAGTTGTATACCTTAACATACCTAATTTAAATCACCGATGTGGACTTTCGCTTTTCTTATTTGTTTCTTTGTGCTCTAAAACTCATGTCCTTTTTGCAGGGCGGTAACCAGACGACTCACGCTCTCTAACTCTATATATATTATAATACATACATTATTAGGTAGGAGTTTCACTAGGTCAACGCTATCGATCGCCTACCATCGACCAAAAGTCAAACAATATATATATATATGTTTATGTACACAAGGTTGCTCTGTACTCTGGTGCACTGTGAGTATGCGCATATAAACATTGTACTACGTTTGACTTTTAGTCGATAGAGATCGTCTACCTACTAGTGGAATTCTTTTTGTAGTTACATTTAGTATTTGATTCAATGCTTTTTCTTATAACGGGTAAAGGTGCTGTGAAGGAATATAATAGAGAAATTAAGCTGCTCAGAGTGTCCTAAGTAACAGGGTGACATGATGTTTTGGTAATATTATCTAATAATTAATTACCTATATACATAGTAAATTTGTAATTTGCATTTTATTTTGCTCTCATGTGTGATTGTAACATCTAGACGTGATGTTTTAAAATCATTTCTTTATTTTATAGCATATATGTTATATATTTCAACGTCTAGCTCGACGTGGTTTTATAGCCATTTTGTTACTTGGGCAAACAGTCATAAGGCGAATTTATGATAATTTAGTGCTCGCGCGAAATTTTAGTCAGTCGGCACGTACTTATAATTTAGTAATTCTATAGTAACTAGATTTTTACATGCCAAAATACAAGTAAAACTCACACTTTCACTAAATAATTTTTTATGGAAAACGAACATGTTTTATATATTGCATCATTAAATACCTAATAGTACTTATATATATAATATAGATATTTGGATTAGAAAAAAACACGTATATTTGAATTATTATTATTATATAATTATCGTGCAACAAATAATTTCTTTTTATTTATATGTATAGATATGTATATATATATATATATATATATATATATATATATATATATATATATATATATAAATAAAAAGAAATGTTGCACGTGTATATTTTGTTTTTTTTTGTTTTATTTCTATTTGACTACTCTCTTATATTTCACATAAATACTTGCCATGTACACCCTCCACCTCCAAGTATCAAAAGGCTCTGTCCCACTAGGAGTATCTTTATCTGTATGTTTTTGTTGTTGACATGTTTTCTTTCCTATTTACTGTGTTGTACTTGTTTATGATTTCTGTCGATGACTCGTTACCTCCTCGTAAAATTCTGGTATGCAGTGGTTGCATACTACATATATATGCTTAATACATGAACCTAATAACAAGCACAGAACTAAACTGAACATTCATAAGCAACCATATAATTCTATATATATATAATATATAAATTAATAAGTAACCATGTAATACCTACATGAGATGAATACTTACATATACCTCTTCTTACATACCTACATAATATATAAAAATATGATACTACTGGCTAATAGTCTAATAACTAATGTAACGGCAAACATGTTGTATGTTTGTGTTAAAGTTGTGGTGCATTACGTGGTGGCATTCAGTGATTCGAGTCGATAGTCGAAGCCAACTCGATGATTCCGTGTCGCTGTCGGCTGTCGGCTGTCGATGCCCAGCTTAGGCCATAGGCCGGCGAGATGAGCATCCACGCTCGGCATCGGCAGTGGCCTCGCTTATCGGTAACTTAGAACTGTACTGATCTGATCTGAACTGAACTGAACTGAACAACCACCTACCCCACCCCACGAATGCAGGTAATCTACTCTACTTGAGATGACTAAAACAAATTGCTAAATGACACGCACTCAACTATTTATTATTTTATATGTTATTTCTCTATTTCTTTTTATTACTATTTATCAAATTCTTATTCTACCTAATCGCTAATTACTATCACTATTCAATATGTCCGGTTACGTTTGTCGTGTCATTTTTATTCTCATCACTAGTTATACCTATTTTACCACTACCTTACTTACTCTTCAAACATATCCCAATACTCCCAACACAAAACTCATTCTTAATTATTTTTACATTCACACACACATACGTTTATATGTATGTATAATTTAAGCAAAACCACCCATACATTTAAGCGATGCTTTTTGTCTGTCATCCTAATCTTTCTGTGGCTTTCATCCTTTTCTAATTTCAGCAGACCTTATTTACTTTTCTAACAAACATTTTTATTTTTATATAGTTATATGTTTATATATATATATATACTAAACTAAAATAAAATACCAACTCTAAACTAACCGGTTTATTTAAACATACCAGAATAAGTAAAAAATTTGCACCCAGTGTGTAAATACTAAAAAACCTTAAATCGAGCATTCGGTAGTGAGTGCACGGTGCGCTTCTTCTTCATCACTAGACGCCGTGATACACTTCGAAATAATTAATCACTACTCAGTCGTGGACATATATGAACTGAAAAGTGCTTATATGTGCAACTATTGAATAGTATTAATTTTATTTCGATTTATTCCTATGATTGGAAAATCGTTGTTTTCGCGGACGCATTTGTAAATAGTGAACGCAGTCCGCGAAAATGTGTGCGTTGTTGAAATCACGGTGTCGGGTGCGAAGGTAAGCGTGCGTGAGCACACATTTTTAAAACTGTGGTGAAACAGTCCTTATAATATGCAGAGATGTTTTCTGAGGAGGGTACGATAATACGTAGTGCGATATCAAATTGTGTGAATATTTGAACAATATAATGTTTTATGCGTTTTATGTAGATGATGATGTTTGTGTTCCTTTTTCAAATTTTAACCGTATTGCTATTATCTCTAACTTATTATGATTTCTCTATTTTCTAAAGGTGTTATAATTTGAATTGTTTTTTGTTTTTCACATCTTTGGATATGTTGTGTGTCGTACTTATTTGTACAAGTAGTTGTAGCAAAATGCGTGTAGATTGTAGTATACGGTGTTCGGCATATTTTAGTAGATATCCGACATTCCGGTAGCTCGTAGTGAAAACAATTAATTTATATATATATATAGATATAAGTAAATATACGTATCTGTAACGTGTAGTTTGCAAGTTTGTCGCGTGCGCGTGTGTTTTGATGTGAGTATTGACTGTTATTCAAATGAACATGCGATTGTATGTATATGTATGTATGTATGTGTATGACTGTATTCTAAATATCCTTTACTGCTAATCATTTTAGATGTATGTCTGTATTTTTATGTCTGTGTGTATGTCCCCGTTCGTGTGTGCACACGTATGTACTAAAATACGTAATAATATATATATATAATAGATTCACGTATATATTATTATTAGAAAATTCTATATACGGTAAATCCACTGATTAGTTCGTCAATAGTAGTATGTATTGAATGCAATACAATACAATACAATAAATACACCGCGTTGCAAGCGGTCTGTCGTGCTTAGATGTGTACCGCAGGAGCATGGTACGCTTGTGTTTATGTGCGACGTGTTACAGGCACCTACTTCAATTGCATCATGTTCATGGTGGCTTCGTCAGTCGTGTTGACCGTCGTCGTTCTCAATTACCATCATCGGACAGCTGATATTCACGAGATGCCACAATGGGTGAGCATCAAACAATCGACTATACTATAAAACTTGTGTTCCTTATGCTGTAGGTAACATATATGATTTATAATTAGGAATTACTAGAGCAAGAATCACTGTGCTAATGTCATATTCATAATGATATCGTGTTGGGTGTGTTTCGCGTGTGTTCCCAGATCAAATCGGTGTTCCTGCAATGGTTACCGTGGATATTGGGTATGAGCCGGCCCGGCAAGAAGATCACCCGCAAAACGATACTGATGAACAGTCGCATGAAGGAGCTGGAACTGAAGGAGCGCTCGTCGAAGAGTCTACTCGCAAACGTACTCGACATCGACGACGACTTCCGGAACGTGAACACGGGCGCCGGCGGTAACAACGCCACGGTCACGACGAACCTGGGACCGGGCTTCATGCGAGCGACGATCATCGAGGAATCGGGCGCGCTGCCCAGTTCGGGCACGCAACGCGAACTCCAGAACATCCTACGCGAGCTTCAGTTCATCACCAGTCGCATGAAGAAAGCGGACGAGGAGGCCGAGGTGATCAGCGACTGGAAGTTTGCTGCCATGGTCGTGGACAGGTTTTGTCTGATTATATTCACCATGTTTACTATCATTGCGACGGTGGCGGTGCTGTTATCAGCGCCGCATATAATCGTGCAGTAGGGACGGCCCTATTAGTATACACAACTAGTTCTATTAGCTGTAGCTATACTACTAACTACTACTACTACTACTACTACTAAAACTAAACACTACTACTAGGTGATGCAGCCTATTGGTAACTGGCATTGATGATTACGGTTCGCTATACGCTTCCGCATGCTACGTCGAATAGCTGCAGATCCTTAGCTCATTTTGGTAGCATATTATATCACACACAACAATTGAATAAACAACCAAACGCCGCATAACGTGCTACACATAACTTGTACAAACTTGCTACAAACAAGTCAAATTATCAAACAGAGCTTAAAATTGATGAGTTATTTTTATATTTATACAAGAAATAAGTAATATCATTTCAATTATTCCAACAGTGAAATACTGAAAAATTTGTCATATGTTAAACATATTTTATGGAGAATACGTTTAATCGTTGTTTATAAACAAATATAATATATATAAATATATAGAAAGAAAAGAAAAAAAAGAAATATTTTAAGAGTTTAATAATGTTGCCGCAAGTTACGTGAAGTACATTGTGTGTGTGTGTGTGTATATATATATAAATAATATATTACATTTATCATTATGTTACATGCAGACTGCATGCGAGAACATTGTTTTATTGAAATTGTGTCGAAAAAGTGAATTTTGAGCAACAAATACATAAAAAAATACACACGTACACACGTATATATATATACATACAAATAGATATATAAATAATAAGAAAAATAAATAAGAAACACATTTGCGCATAGCATAGGTATAACGTGACGTAACGTAACGTAACGTAATATAAATTGTACCTATCGCTAAAATAGACTCAAGAACGTTTACTGTGATACATATATATGCAGCGTAAGGTGTCGGCACAGTGGTAGCTGGTAGCTATGTGCCTTCCCTATGGAACATTACAAGAGCTGATATAATAACAACTAAAAGGCAGGCACATATGTGCAATAGTTCGCTTAAAAGAATAATTAAAAAATAATAACACATACACACGTTTGGACACTGTATCCAAGCAAATAACTGGACGACGGTTATTTCTACAAATGGTACCGTACCGGACCGAACTGGACCGGACGTCCAACTCATATCACTTTTGACAAACACACAACTATCGTCTCTAGTTAATCAATCACTCACTACTTACTTATTTAAAATGACTATAACTATGCGTAACGAATAATTAACAAAAAAAAAAAAAGAAAGAAAATACCCAAAACAATCACCAACCAACCAACCAACCCTCCAACCAACCAACCAACCAACCAATCAACCAACCAACCAATTAACCAACCAACCAACGACTTGGAACCCGAACCTATTGTATTCGACGTCCATTGTCAGTAAACCGCGCGAAATACATATATTATTCATCAATTCCCTGTTCCTTGTAATACGAGTAATAGTTCTTCATTATTCCCAATGCACCGACATCATATTTACATACAAATCCTCATTTCCCTTCTCCTTAAAATAATCAATAATCAAACCTTCCTTCATTACTAATACTATACTGATGGAACACTTCTATCGATCTCTCTATCTGAATACCAGCACCCCCTAACCTAATATTTACTAACTTACCAACCGCGATACTCTTTGTTTCGGGGTACACACGTGTCTGCCTTTTTTTTGCCCATTGATACAAATAAAAGGTGTCCACCTATATTAAAAATTATTGTGATGATCTTCGCAACTTAATTAATAAAAATAACCTTTTAAAAAAGAGAATTATGAGTTATAGAGTTAATAAATAAAATAGGTATTTAATAATAAATCAATTGAAAGAAAAAACCAAAAAAAAAAAACAAAAAAAAACTGCGGGTATAAATAGTTTGGCACGTTTTATAAATCGGCGGCTTTGACGTGCAAACTCTCTATATGCCGCGCCATTTAGCATCGGGCGGCCCTCGGTGCGGGGCATGCGTGCGCACGTCGTCACCTCATCCTCTAAATCATCGTCATTCTCATTATTGTCACCCCCGATGTGATCGTATTTACATCTCTGCTCAACACAAAATGATTCATGCCGCCATCACCTCTAGCGTATATGTACGCATTTATCCTATGTTCTCCCCTCGATACATCAATGTCCATAGTCCTTCCATCCATCGATTGATTCCAGAAGTTCCTGTTTGTATGCGTGTGTGTAAATGTGTGAGTGAGTGAGTGAGTGAGTACTTCAAGTACTATTCATGTATGGTGTGGTGTCCGTCGTATTTTCCGTTATTACTAAATATAAAGAGAGCGATGCCCCGCCCGACGGCACCCATAAATCACCGAGTGCAGACATGTGCAGGCGCGGCTCCGGTGGCGATGGTACGTACCACGTTATGGAACAACGTCACGTCGACCGTTCCGGATGTTGTACGATTGCCTCACCGTAGCCGAATGTGCATTTGTCTCGATTTTATACCATGTACACCATTAAAAAAAATATCATGTTTAATATACTTCGAATTTTTCATTATTATGCAAGTTTCTACAAGTATAAATATAATATACGGTATAAGAGAGGCTAATAAAGCCTTTTTAATAATAAACAATAACAATTGTTTTAATGATAATAAAGATATAACAATAGCATTTAATACGATTTTAATATGAAAAATGTTTCTTTGGGCATTTTATACAGTTTAGTGCGATCAGCGATTCGAGATTTGTATGAGTTTCACGTTTTTATTTTTAATTATCAAACAAACATACAATTACAATACAATACAATAACAAGCATTCAAACGATTAACGTTCCGGTGTTTCGGGTATTAAAAAGTATGTATCCTATAAAAAAAAAAAAAAGAAAACAACGTTCGTCGTACGAATGACCGTTGCCCGTCGTACAACGTCGTCGAAACATCGCGTTGCATTGCGTTGTCCAAAAACAGACGTACTCGTGAACTCGCGAATGCGGCGTTTTTGATGTAGGATCAAATGTGCGCCGTCTCCACATTGCCGCATTCCAGACGGTCGTAACGCGCATGCGCATCATTTACACTACACAAAACATAACCACAATTCACCCGTTTCTAGTTTTCGGTATTTCCGTTGTACTTTTATTTCGACATATATTTTCGTATTGACGATTGTACGATGTTTTGAGACACGCACTGATCCCAGAATGCGAGAGATGATTGGATGAATTCGCTTGTAGCATTTAGCCATCCCCCAAAAAAAAATGTTCATTCTAAGATACCTAGAGATAACTTAGTTACGCCGTACGGTGGTAGTACATACCATTTTAGAAACTTCTAAAAAGTATTATCGTAGTATAAACATTTAAAAAAAAAAAACGAAAAAAAAAAAACATACAAACAAACGTTCTTCTATCTCTTCCCATCTGACCCTCGCTTGCGTTTTCATTTCGGTTTTTTGAGCGCAGCGGCAGAAACAGCAGCAGCAGCAGCAGCGAATTGATGTGGTTTGCTCTTCGTATTGTTAGATTTCGTATTATGTATGTACGAACCAACCAGAATAAATACAATTCAATCAAACGAAGATACGCTGCAGTAATACGAATGTAAAACTTGATTATTTACTTTTTGCAAACTTGCCAAAAAATATGTAACAACGTTTAATTTAGATAGTCTCTCATAAGCTGGTAAACCTTAGATGGCCATGTCGAATAAATGTATTATTGTATGGTTGAAAGAGTAAATAAAACAAATATTTCATTTTGATTGAATTCATGATGCTGTTGAACTTCGACGCTTTCAATACAAAATAACTTTAATGATATTTACTAATAAGGCGTAAAAGACGCTAGTTTCGCGCATGCGTATGGCACGTGATTATGCGTTCCATGAACATGTTTTACTATTTTCGTTGCCCGGATTACGAACGGCACTGGTTATTCCATATTAATATATTGTCGTTTGTTAATCCGGCACTTACTAAGCTATGCTTATTTAGAATTCTGCTACTACATTTTATAATTTTTCTTTGGTATCCTTACCTTTTTCATACAATCCACTTTATCGGTTCGAACACTTTTCGATATTATAATACAATGGAATCAATCAATTATTGCGTAACTTAAAATCATTATATATACTTAACAGGTATTTATATAAATATATATATATATATATATATATATATATATTTACCTAGTTTTCAATATAAGTACCTCATCAAGAATATATAGAATAGACAATGCCATCATCACGATAATATCTACACTGTTACAGTATTATTGATAAATAAACATCGTACCTCAGAATCACTGATATACGTGTGTGGAAATTTGCAATTTAAGTGTGTAAATTTTGAATAATTTTGTTCATAACTTAATTATATACACAGAATAATGATCAATTTTTGTTTTGAGAATGCTAATATTTAATGCGACATTTTATTTTTAAAATGAGAATTATATAATTATAAAGTTGACCGTTTTGTTAAGGGAAATTAAAATGAATGTGTAATCAATTGCGTTGTTTTGCTTATTTTTATATTTCGTTTGATTTATTATTTTTAATTATCGTTTAACTAAAAACATAAATAATAATAATAAAAAAAAAAAACACTCTTTGGGACTTTCAAGGTATGGGCGATTCTGATTATAAATCCGTCCGTTATCATTATACGTTAATTCAAACAAAACCCAACCCCCGTCATTTTTTAGTTTAACTAATATAATATTAAACAAATCACTAGATTAATATAAAACAAATTATAATATTTATTTACTGAATAAACGAAATGTACTAACAACCACTATATAAACAAAAGAAAAGCAAGCAAACAATAATTGTGTTACTTAAAGACTTCTTGTAAAGAACCAATATATAAAAAACTATACTATAAATAATCTTAGAGTTTAAATAAAACAAATTTATACAACTTTAATTTAAGATATTTTATTCCGACAGTGATTTATCCCTATTTCGTCTCATCACAAGAACAATATTGATGAAGGTAAGAACATTGAATTATACATTGCAATTACACTAATAGGTATCTATACAACGTCAGCTTCACGCTGTCAAGATACGACGTACGTACGCTTATAAAATATATTATAATATACACAATTTGGCTCAAACGCATACACATTATTTGCAATTGACTTTACATTAAATTTACATTTCCTTTAATTTGGGTTTATACATTTTTACCGTTCGTTTGAGTTCCAATCCCACATAGGTCGAATGGGATTTTTCATAAAGCGGCAGGGGTCTCCCTTGTCTGGTGAAACGACCCGATAAATTCAAAATGCCATACCATACAGACAAATATAAGGATTAGTACCCCGTTAGGGTAGCTTTAAACTAGTCACACACACACACACACACAACACGCTGAAAAAGGAACATTTCCCATTGAGCGCATATAATAATAATAATAATAACAGGTATATAAATTTCGCGTTTAAAGCATGAAAATCACACAACCAGTACTGCAATAATGTGAACATGTTTGCTTATTATATTTTACTGCAATTGTGATTATATATTTGTGCGACCCTTATATGCATAGGTATTTGAATTAAATATACAATTTTATTTATAAATTTTTAACGAATATTGTTATTGTTACCGCTGCCTGTAAACCAAATATAATTATTTCTTTCATTAAAATGGTGTTATTCAATTGTTTGTTATATCGGAAGGGAATTAAACATTTTATTATGAAATCTAACTGGTGCGACTCGTCAGTATACGTCTGACCGATGATTCGAACAGACAATTATTGTTTGGGTGGAATAGTGTGTGATATATGCGAATATCTCAGTACTCGTTTAGATTTCACAGGTTTGCAAATTTCTAATATTTACATGATTTAAAAATATATACTTATTGCCAATTTCACTAAATATTTATGAGTCGTAATTGTTTTAATTGATCGGGTAAATAGAATTAATACAAAAAATGATTTTTTTTGAAAAAATTGCGATAAAATATCGTGAAATAAACAAAGTAAATTGAATAGCACATAGTTCGATTATATATTATTTATTTGCGAGAAAAAATTTATAAACGCTCATTGAATCAATATAAGCTTTAGTTCTTAAATTTCGCGATATAAAAAACAAATATGTCCACGAATTGCAGTAAAGATTGATTAGCCAAATAGACATGTATAATATAATAATAATAAATAAATGTGTTTTATTATATTTTATTAGACTTATATATATGGTATATACATTTTCTGAATATTGGATGTAAGATATAATTTGTTAAATTAACGGGACAGGATTAAATTACTATCACGTAAATTACATTTAAGTAACATTCTAAACATGAGCGAACAAAATGGCGCAAAACGAATAGATTTACATAAATGTTGGGTGATTTTGCAAAGCAATTGAATCATTACATCTCAACAAATATCAATTATAGCGCAAACGGTGGTACAAGGTCTATATGATAGGGAATGCATTCCGTGCATCTATTGAACTAGAACATGTATTATATAGAGAATAGAAACAAGGCCATTCGTCCACAAAATGACAAAACATCCCAACTCCAGCCGCTCGAACGAATCATGACGAATTTATACGTCACTCATCACTTATACACACGGCGCACCTGAGTTTTTAAAATCCCAGGTAGAGGTTTATTGTTGTCGTGCGCATGCGTACGACACTATACAATCCCAAACTTAAGCAAAATGCTCAGTCTGTGTTGTGTAGTGTAGTTCATGTGTTGTTGGTTTAATTCCATTGAATTGATTTTTAAAAAAACCGCGAATTTCGTCTAAACACTGTGGGAAATTTGTATGTGTGTTCAATTTACATTTCACTAATTTTTATCAAGGTAAGTTTTATTTGTCTTCTTTGTGTGTGTGTGGCTTATTATAACTATTTGCAAAAGTGAAAGAGTGATTTATTGTTCATATTGACGTATGTTAGATAATTTAAGTATAGTTTAAGTCATTAAGACATGCGCGTTTATATCTTTTATCAAGTGACTTATTCTTTATCACTGGACTTAACGTACCTATAAAAGATTTCACCCTTAACTCACTTAACACATTTAGATGTTTCGTTCACAAAAAATTTTTTTTAAGTAATTGATAAATTAGTTTAAAACGGCGAAATATATTTTATTTGCTAATTAAAATTAGACATTTGTACCCTAAACTAGTTTGAATAAATAAAAAATAGCAGACTGGTATTTTGAAGGTCGCAGTTTATTATTATTAATTTGATGAAAATAAATTTAAAAAAAACCAAAAATCAGTATTCTTAATACGTTAGCAGCTTATAAATACAATTCGCATATATCACTTTTTAATTGAATATAAATTTACGAAGTACTAAAATCTATATTGAGCAAGTAATTAATGTCAAAAGAATATAACTACTTAACATTGTTATTCTCATTATATATATTCATTTCTCTATTGTCATTATAAATCCCATACGTTCTACCTTATTAAGACAACCATTATATAAAATCTAGATAATTAAGGCAAATATGACGTTTCAAACTTAATATCACATCGCTGCACAACATCCTAAAAACTTAACAATTGTTGCGACAAATTTATTCTATTTATGGATGCAATGAAATAAATTACGTTCAATTTTATATAAATTTATTTTTATTTACGATAAGTGATTGTATAAAGCATTGAAGGTCACAATTAGGTGTTTTAATTTATTTCCTATAACAAATAACTGTTTATCTGAGACCATTGCTATTAGTCCGCCATGTTTGGTCGAAATTTTAACGTCGTTTAATAAATAGCCAGACAATGATGCAATGGAGGAATTTAGCGAGTAACGCTGCTTTATTTGACACGGATGACCCAAGTCATTAAAATAACAAATTAACATGTAATTATTAATATTGTACATAAGATTGGATATTCTATAAAGCTTATATTGTAATTAGCACCCAAACTGCGCTTATTACGAACTGTGATGTGTGGGGTGATCAGGGTGAAAAAGACGCTAATTTACTTTAAAGTATTATGTATTATGGAAATAAAAGTGTTTGAAAAATTGAAATTGTGTTGATATTTTGATAGTTTACGGTATTTGGTCAGTTGTGCAATTAATCAAGCAATTACAACGGAAATGAAATTATTAAATTGAGCAATAGGTAACTGTAATCTGAATTTGATTTCAAACAATCATTCTTTTATTTGATGAGGTTTTTATGAAAAAGACATTTGAATTTTTAATACTTGTTCACATTTAAGAACGTTAAATTATCGTGATATAATAAAACTCAAATTTTTAAATTGTAGCGTCCGGTTACGGAACCAACATTCTTATATAACTTGTATATATATATATATATATATATATATATATATATATATATATTTTTAATTATAATAAAGTTCGAATTTATTTTAAATGAACTTGAGACATTTTCGTCAAATGTGACACATGTGCTGCTTTTTAGTGTTACAATGAAATTCATTTTTAAAACGATATTTTCTATTCGCGATGCAAAAAGTAAATAGAGTTAGAATATTTCGTACATGCTGTTAGCGTTTTGTACGTTTTTTCGTCTCCGTCGTTCGTGAAATGCGTTAAAATGAATTTTCCGACTTGACGTTGAGTGACGTTATGTATTGGACGTGTCGCTTTTATAAATGTTACGTACACGTTACCAGCTAGAATACTATTTGATAAACTCAAACTTTACGTGGACATTTTCTCGCAACATTCATTATTTTGCTACATCATTATATATATATATATGTAATTCAAGTTAACACGCCGCCCTGGCGATAGAAATTGAGAACTAATGCATGCAGGTAAACAAAAACAGCTGGTCGCATTCATCGCTTATTTCTGCATTAGTGCCTAAGAAGGCTATTTACATTTTTTATATATTATGGTTCGCAATTTAATTAAATATCATTACATATATTAAACAAACACTACAAATCAATTCTAACAGTCCTCTTATTTTTAATGCTCGTTTACGTTTTAATCTAGTTGCGCTATACGATAATTATTTTTGATATTATTTACATACGTAAATAGATGAAAATATGTTAAATAGTTACACTGATAACGCTATATAAATATGTTTTACGATGCGATGTAAGATTAGAATTGTTTATATATTTCATATTTTTAACCACCGGTAGAACAAATGATTTTAAGCACAAATCATTTCTCCAAATTGAAGCTTTCTATGATATAAATAAGCAACAGTTATGTGAAATCTTTGCTTATGTAATAATATTTTTAATTAGATGTTCTGAAGTTTAAAGCGATTTATTGCATATTGTTATTATTTTATGGCCTGTCTATAATTACGCGTTTTTGTTTTGTGATTATAAAAACGAAAATTCTTATCTTTGATTTAAATATTTTTTTAAAAAATCTTATAAAATATAAAGAAGGCCAAGGTTATTAAACACGATATAAGTAGGAATGCGCGTACTATAAACCAGTTATATAGCAATTACTTTCACTATTTTGCCAGCTTTCCAAACGATTATTTAACGCGCTTTATCTATTTAACCATAATCAATATTTATGGCAACGCTTGTAATGCTTCAAAAACATTACTTATTTATGAATAAACAAAATTATGGTCAACGTGATAGAGCAGAGCGCTCATAAATTATTTTTATAAAATATCATAGTTCGTCTTCAGCAACAACAAAATACCTTTTGAAATTACCTTGAATCGGCGATTTTTCGCAGCGATATAATAATTTGTTGTTTTTTTTTTATTATTTCTTGTTTCAAATATCATAAAATTGTCATTAACATACTATATGAAGTGTTTCTTTTGTTGTTAATAATACCTCTAGTTAGAACTATGTTAATTATATATCGTAATCACCTTTTTGTTTTGTATGTATACACGTACCTATTGATTAATTCAATCTATTGCTATGTAACCGTAAACGCAAAATTATATATAATACTTTACAATTGTCGTATTTTATTGAACACTCTACTATGATATTATTTATATACGGTTTATTTTGTTCGTGTCTATCATATTATAACGGTGTACTGCAGTGCCGTCGGTTATGGGGTATTAGAATTTATCTGGGGCACATTTCTATAACACAATTCAATGCACTTTATAAATTATTCTAAAGTATTTTCGTTATTTTCAATTATTCAAACAACTATTCCGAGAACATCCGGCTAAGATGACTCAAAATCTTGTTGTTTATGAAATAAATTTCTCTGTAAAAAACATGAATAATCGTTATTATCTAAGATACTAATCATTGCATTTTTATCAAACCACTTATTAATTATTACAACTGAAAACTAAACTAGAATGAGTAAGAAATGAGCCAAGGTTTTAAAACGTACTACGGTGTATTTTGGTATAAATTTATACCGCTTACAGTTTAGATATTTATACAACATTTGGTATTGATTACTTACGTTTGCTGATTGATCACGTTGCTTAACGATTGCTCCCGCTTTACGTTTATAGTTCTATCAAATATAAAAGAATATTTTATTTTCTCTTCGATGTTTTTTACCGTGAAATGTTTCGCATTGAACAATTTGCACAATGTGAGTCATTTTTGTTTTTTTGTCGGAAATCACTGAATGGTCTAGTTGATATTAAAGAGTTGAATGATCTTCAAATATTCACTAAATTTGCGGACCTTATGCATGAACGGTTACCTATATGGTAAGGTCACATACGTGTATAGCAATTTATACATTTTTAATGTAACAGAATTCTAAAACATGTATGAATAAAATATTTACTTTCTGACAGGCTATGATAAGCAATTAAAATTTGTCATTATTTATTAAGACACCCGGTGCGGTCAGATGAAAATTTGATTCAATTTTTTTATTTTTTTTTCATCATTATGCACTTGGATTTATTATTACGAAATTCGCTTTTGTATTTTTCGTATAAACACGTGAACATGAACTCTGTCATGTTTACTTAGAGAAAACGTTCTGATTATCTTTGGTACTTTTGCTTATATAAATGATTGTTGATTTGTGAAAAAATATATATATTTATAATGTTCAGTCTTACACAATATATCGCCAACCATGTTGAAAATACAAGTTATACCTAGGTCTGTTGCAACGTCGAGGCGCGGTATCTTGTTTTTTTTTTTTAAACAAAACTACTTGAACTGGACACGTGATGAGAAATACATTTAATGATTCCTGAAAATTATATTATATTTATACGCTTTATACAACGGCACAGATAACCAATAACACAAATATTCCCAATTTTAATATTTAGAGGTGTAACATTTGTGATATGCTTTAAGGGTTACAATTATTTTATTAAATATGTCTATATTTTTTTTTACGCGAAAGTGTTCTTTCTCTATCTTATACGTTGAGGGAACAAAACAAGAATTGAGATGATTTTACTCTTAGGTCAACGTTGATAAATATTTGGCACCGTTATTCCAACGAATTTGGGATTGAATTGGAATTGATTAAAATATTTACGAATTATTTACTGATCGACATTGCTGGATAATCAAATATAAATGCGATATATCAACAAATACATTTATATTTAGATGTTTAAGTAAATTTGTTTTGTAAATAAGATAACTTTCTCACTGTTTTTGAAATTGATGTATGAAAACCCAGAAATAAAGACTAGTGATAAGTAGGACAATAGATCATTTTTGAAATTTAATTCCATTTAAGATTGATGCAATTAATTACGACCTTTTCGCTTTCTAAGGATGTTGTTATTAAACCTGCGGTTTCGATTATTATATAAGTTACTTCATTGTATTCCGCATTCTTAAAAAAAAATGTCGATTCACTTTAAGCCACATCTTCTCACAAGTTTAAATGATTTCAACATATATCCAGAAAAAAAAAAAACAATTAAAGCTTTTATACCCAGATCTTTTGTTGTTGGTTCTTCTGAACGATTATACTAATAAGCGTTCTGTGGCGTAGACGTGCCTTTAGGTGTTATTTTAATAATCGTATTCAGAAGCGTTCATGAAAACCCTGTGAAGTAGTGTATTTACTTATAGGTTGTAGTGTACGTAAAAAAATTATAATAACTATATATCCGGTAATTATATTATAATAATAAATAATTATAAATTGAACAAGCTTGATTAATTGTCTAACAAGCATGCACCATATTTAAATATAATTTTTAATCTACTTTGCAATTTTCCAGTTAAGTAGCATATTCTTTATATATATATAAATATATCAAATTAAAAACCAGAAATTAATAAATCACGGTTGCGCATACAAATTTAATAATTTTTTTATTATAATTTAATAAAATCTGTTATACTATACATTAGGTCACTCTGGTTTACCACGATGTTATGTAATATACATATCGATAATCAGTATTCATTTATGCGTATTATATATCAGAAAAAGAAAGTGGGTATATAATGTTTTTATTTTTCATCTATTTTACATCATATCTTACTCTTCATATCTATGATGACAAAATCTATACTGGAGATGTGATTCATAATCTGGATTAAGTATCATTAATTTAAATATTTTAAGTGTCTTCGATATTTTTTTGATGTAACTTTCTATTTTTTGGATTACAAAACAAAAAAAAATTATGAATATATTTACATCCCAATCAAGCGCGCGTTGACGTTCAATTTTTTTAAAATAAAAATTTCATTCAAAGTTTTTTACTGCCGTAATTTTCGAGGCAATTATAGTGGCAAGTTTATTCAAATGTATATTGTTGAACGTGGGTTGGGGTTATTTTTTCTGATTGGTCAATGAATTGTCAAGTATTTCGAAGGGGGGTCATTATATTGTAAAACTTTTTCATAATATATAAGTTTTCATTTATTATTTCGAAGAAAATTTACTCCAAGGATTTCATGGACAGCGCCAAAGATTGATCAGAGAATGATTGATCAAGGCTGCGAAATAAGTTTTCGCATTGAATAAATTCTATTTAAAAAATAATTCCATAAAAATGCCAGAACGAATGCGGCTGTAAAAGTAATATTTATGTTATAACATATATATTCGATTTTTCACGACTTTTTATGATATTCGCGAGTATAAGAGATTCAGAGTGATTATTTGGTTGATAATAAATTCCGTTTTGTTGAATAATAGATGATTTGACCCAGATATTAGTATTTAAATTAATTTTAAAAATTCTCCTATTAAGGTATTTGTATTGAAATTTGTAAAATTGTGTGAATTAAGGTGAATATTTTAAACATAAGGTCCATCTAAAGTTTTCGTTCGTCCGTTTTCTTTATCTTTTTTGTATAAAACGAGCGTTTATAATATTCAGATATATCTTTTCATAATTTTAATCTAAAAACTTTGTTTAACGCATCCATTTACGGGGATTTTATTTCATAATGTAGAACAGGGGAGATTTAAATTTTAAATAAGCATTGCGTCGCTAGTGACCTCCCTCTAAATTCTCGTCCAATACCCGCCCCACTCTCTGCCCGAAATCTTGGGAGGACAATGTCAGTTTCTGGGTGTCTCTTCTTAAGCAAAACATGGATCAATTCTTTCACGACGCCGTTTACAACCTCTTGTCTCGGTGTGCACAGGGTTCACCTCCACATCCACAACCACATATACAACCATGCCATTTAAAATGCGGCAAAGTATTAAACAACTGGCTGGTGACCAGAAGAGTTCTGCAGTAGATTTGACCTTGGGGATGGTCGTATGACCCCCAGTGGTTAATTCTTCGTACTAATAATGCAAAAGAACCACATTCTTGCCCCGCCACAACGCAGAATCCTAAGGAATATCCGATAATGTCATAAAATATCATTTCTTACACCTTACAGTCTAAACAATACCTAAACAATCCTAAACCATACGAATTGTATTTGTAGATAAATAAAGTTACAAAATTAAAAGTTCGGGTGCTGTAAATATATTTAGTTTTGTTATTTCCTAGATATTTTATTCTAAATCTACGCCACTGCACTAGGTTATTTCCAATTAATGATCTCCCATGGCAGAAGCAAATGTGACCATAAAGGCAAACTAGTTTATTCTTGTCCTACCGGACGATACCTTTAAAAACCCAAATAAAAAAAAATCATGTATACTTTTTTGCTGCTAGCTTCATTCGTTCTGATTACATTTTGATTACAAAATGACCATTATTTCCTAATGAACTCCAGGACAGTGTTACGTATTACCTAGTACTATTTCTTAAATATCCAACGATACATATGTGTGCATGTGTGCAGATGAGTAGAAAAATTAATAAACCAATACAAATTAAATATCACCTAGAAAGAAAAGGCTATTGTAGAAATGTATTTTAGGAAATATATTTGGTTGCTAATGCCATTTTAACGATTGTTTCAATACAATGCGAAAACAAGGGAACATAATATTTTTTGACCTGTATTCAACAACCCAATTTTTTTTTTTTTTTTTTTTTTTTATAATTATTTCTCTTTCGGTTCTTTTCATCGCTTTTGTTAGCATTTTCAAAGAGTCTCTAAATGTGCGCTTGATTCTTTGAGAAAATTGATATTTCTCGATATTGCACCCTCGTCCAGTCTATAATAGTTCAAAGTAGGCGTTTATAGATACAAATAGAAATTTCACTTTCATATTAAAATATATAAATCCGGTTTTTCATGAAAAACTAAATATTTTCACCACTAGATTCTCGTTTCATAATATTTCAAAAAAGCCGATTTCATTTTATAACTACGACAATTTAATATAGTTGTAGAGAAAACTGAAATCGTTTTTGTAGAAATCACACATTTATCTCATGTGAAACTGCGTAAGTATATTTTCAAAAAACCATAATTACTAACTAAAAATTAAATATTTAACTACAAAGTGTAGTTTTACACAGGTTAACATATTAAAAATATAACAATCATTACATTTTTTTTTTTGTTGTAATAACAAGAATCATGAAATTACAACATATATAATAGTACAACTAGTTTATAAGCGTGAGAATTTTTCTGTGTGAATTGAAATAAAACTCAGAAATGTTTGATATATGTAATGCATTTTGTTTAAAGTTTTGTTGCCACTTTGTGCATATGTTACTTAACTTATAATTAAAATTGATAAATTTACTATAAAATAATACGAAATTCACATTTAATAATCAGTTGTTTCTAATTGTAAGTAATTCCGACTTTACCAATAATAATTATCGATTTTATATTGTTACCAAGGGATTTTTTTATTTTTTAAACTCCTAAAAGTGTTCATAAATATACATAATTTTAATCTTAAGTGGCGCTTTTAGTTATGCAACTTTTATGACACTCGTTTATAGAAAATATTAATCAGATTTGAACTTTTTGTTGTTTTTATTTGATACTATAGCTTATTTCGTATTTCATAGATTTATTTTATGATGTGATTAATTAAATATATTTATAAATATAAGAAAAATAAAAACTCATGTGTCAGTTGCAGTTTTGTAAATGTCTCCTGACATTTAGGTAACAATGAAGTTAGAAATTGTAAGATTTCGTTATGTAATATTTAGACTACCCCCGTTATATAAAACTGCTATTATAATGCAAAGGACTATTATATCCTTTGAAGGGTCTCTTTCAATAGACATAATAATACAGTTTTGCATTCTTATTTAACAATAACTTGCACATGTAAAATGTAATTATGATTAGAATTTTATTGAAATATACATCGGTATAACAGTTTATTGTAAGGATTACATAAAAGGTTCCAAGTAATATATGTACGTATGCTTCACACAAAAGCTTCAATATGAATTCTATTTCATAAATAATAATGTGTCATTTCGCTTTTTCAATTCTAGTAGATTTATATTTCTTTACTGGGTTAATAAATGCATGGTATTTAAAAGCGTGTTCATTTGACGACTTTGTTTTATCGAAATGGTTGATTGATTCTAATGAGGTATTCTTTCGAAAAAAAAAAAAAAACATGGATTTATTATTTTACTATTATATGTTACTATGGTTACTAATATGCATGTTTTCACGCATACATACAGTAACATAAAAACGTGTTTTGAATTAAGTAACATTGAATTCTATATAGAGAACAACTTATGATGTATATATATATATATTTTTTTTATGTTGAAGCCTTGTACGTTGTATATAATTAAAAATTCTGGTCATAATAAAAGATTCTGTTTATTTTACTGTACACATGCATACCTATTTAAAATTCTACATTTGTACTTTATATGTTGAATTGTTGACACTCACTCTAGAAATTGTTTGATTTTATCCAGAACTCATGTTTATTAATGACGTTCATTGAATATATTCCACACATGCAAATTGTTTTTTATTTTCATATATAAATTGATATTACAGTTTATTTTACGAAATTAACACTTAGTCTAGTCTTAAAATGACACAAAAATTGACTTTTGGTTTTGAACAAATAAAAATCTTTAATGTTATTAAATTTGCGAGTTGTATTATGTTTTATGGAATGTTTGGTTGATTTTGAAACATTTATTTAAAATTGTGATATACAGGATGCGGTGGTTCCGGAAACATGGCGATTCTCCACGTTTGCTCAGCCTATTTCCATTACGCAATGACGCAACAACGGGAACACAGGAAGACGATATTGTTGAAGCGACGAACACGACAACAACTGACGCTTTGGCTTATCAAACTCAATCACGAATAGGTATGGTTATTAATCTAATTATAGAATGTTTTTAATTCTCAGTTTTATTTTTTTATGATTCAATTTCTTTATGTATAAATAACCCATTAGCCATCTTAATAGTTACGTAAAATCTGAACCGGTAATTGAAGTGTTTAGTAATATAATTTTTTAAAAAAAGCGTATTTTGTTCGAAGTTAAATTTAAAAATGAACACAAAACAATTCCTGATTTGAAACTCGAATTCGTACATTCATTGTGGTAAATCACATTAATTCATACTTTCGTGACGTCGCAATCCGTACTACAGAATATATAATTGTATGCCGAACGAACTGTTGGTATGCAATTATGCACTATGAATATCAAGAACTAGTTCATATGTTAAAAATGTTGTCTTGATATAGGGCAAATATAAAATTAAAAATAGCTACCTTATTATTTTGTTGTTGTTTTCTTTTCTTTTTTGATATATTAATTAACAGTATTTTTACGATTGGAATTTTGGAAACGGTACATATGAACATTAAAATCAGGTATTTAAACCATTTTTATGACTGAGTTGATATGCCATATTATTAAAGTATGATTTATGAACAGTTTTTGTCGCTTGCATATTTGTTTTATTCACAAAACAACAATTGCCTTTTATGTATGTATATATAATGTCTCTTTCAGGTCGTCCGTCATAATAGTATTTTGTTTGTTTGACGAAACAAAATTATTTTTAATTGTTTCCCTAATTAAATATTTGTTTAACTTGAAAAACCTTGGTTCTTTTATAACGTTTTCAAGCTCACATTGTGCGACCTTAAATATTTCAACACCCCATTTATATTTTGAAAGAAAAATACCTAAACAAAAGATATTACGAAAATTTGCCAAAATCTCATTTACTTTTCATTACTAAATTACAAATAACATAACACCGTAGTTACGGATTATATTTAAATTAAATGGATTTTTCCGAATATTTCCATCAAATGGGGTTTCACATCTTGATAATCTTTCATCCCACAATCTGTTCAAATTTATTTTGATTTATTCGAAATTCTTGATTCTCTTCTATTCCACTTTTCGTTCGATATCCTCTATGACTAAAATGCGGAAATGGGGATAGTAATACTCGTTTATTGTAGTATACAAAAAAATAGTAATAGTATATAGATTTAGATATAGAAACGTAGCTTCTTCGAATTGATAAATAAATACTTTGAATTTATCATAAAATACCGTGAACTAATTGTGGTTTCCGCATATGCAAAATGACGAATATCATTCATCACAAGCGTTATCAATTCGTGACGTTGGTTCGACGATTCCTTATAACATGACCTCACTCACGTGTGTAACTAGTCTTCGTGTCGTGCTTGCTAGAGAAAGTAAAACGTTTTCGTGTTCAGAGTGGAATTTTTGTTGCTATTTAGATATGACACCATCTACAAGTGCTTGGTTGCGACGCCGAAGCACGGGGAGTAGCAGTGACGATACTCATATTTATAACGTGACCGAAGGTGTTGTTATTGTCGAACGTTCGAAATGTCGACAACAGAAAAACAAACACCTAGACGCAACACAGGGACGAGAGCTACGCAAACCGCTGTTGGATCGCGTGAAGCACACCCGGTTATCCTGTTTTCGATCGTTGGCGCCGTCGATAACATCTAGCGATTCCACCAAAAATAATTGTCACGATTTGGATCTGTGTACGGACGTGGAATCTTGTATGAAAAACTCAAATAAACAAAGTGATAGTAGTAGTTTGGATGGTAGACTAGAGGAATCACATCATAAAAGCGTTATGTTCGATGTTGATACCGTAGACTGTTCGAAAACATCGCCAAAGACGAAACGGAAATCCAGAAAAACGATGGAGCGAAATGATTTGAGCAATGCGTCGTGTTTTTCCGCGAAATTGAAAGCAATGTCTGAGAAATATTTACACTCGTCGACGAATCGATTCCTAGCGAAATTATACAAACATAATTCGGATGGGAATACTGCCGAGACAAGTGATTCTGTGAATAAAAATAAAAAATCCAAAGCAAAATTGCGTAGTTTTTCATATGGAGCGCTGCCCGGTTTGGAAGAATTCCAAAAGAAACACAATCCATTGTACCATGAAGAAGACACGATGAACCCTTTTAAAGATGAGGACGAATTGAGCCAACAAGCACTGCTAATTGATACGGAAGATTGTGATAGTGGTATTCTAGTCAACGAGTCGGCTACATCTTCCGTATTGGACAGCGAGCATAGTCCATTTCGCTGCGACAGTGCAGCATCATCCAGCTACAGCCCAATAAATATGTCTGGTAATGAAAACAGAAACACGAGCTTCCTATACAGTCACCTGCCGACAGCGTGGAGCACAACCGACCATCAGAAAATGGACTTAACCAAAGAAGAGTATCATAAAAACCATAGGGTGCGGTCACTAGATCGACGGGAAATCATTCGACGGGTGCCAAATGTTGCCAAATCTGAGGAAGCTGTTTCTCCACCCCCGATACGCACCGCTCGAATTCCGAATGAGGTGAAATTAGTACGCATCTATCGCACAAATCCAGCTGAAGAACTCGGTGTTTTTATTGCGAAAAAATCATTACCTGGCCATTGTGGGTACGTGGTCGCGCATATCGTTCCTGGAAGTCTAGCCGAAAGGTGAGTCATATTTCAAATTGTTTTATCGCATATAAATTACAACTGACGTTTATTTATAAATTATTTCTGATAAGAAGTAATAAATTTGTGGAAGATAATATATACAAAGGATTTTTAGCATTTTCTTCCAATTTACCATATTTCTCCCACCTATAATTGGTGAAGTTTTTGAATTGAAATTTGCTTTTAGTGAAGGAACACTGTGTGTTGGCGATGAAGTAATGAACATAAATGGAAGAAGACTCGCAGGCCTATCTTTGGAGGAGGCCCATGCTGTACTTCGGTGCACTACTACCGAACTTGACCTTGTCATTGCACGTCCAGTCGAGACTAAACGTGCCCAGACAAGTCCTAATTCTGTGTCCGGTGCCGTACGTGGTACAATGCGAGAAAGTTCTGTAGACTATGAAAACGCATATGTATTCCCATATGCTGAAAACGTTTCGCGAGTATCGTACGAAAAAGAGTCGTCGTGCTACGATGAAGTAAAAGTTGACCACAATCGAAACGACGTTTCTAAGAAACGAAACCATCACTTCCAAAAGAATGTCACTAGTAATAGTAGCAGTAAGATATTGAAAAGAACTGCATATGGTAGTACCTCACCTGCAAAAGAAGCTAGCAATGAGAACTTATTGCACAGTCGACATTCTATGCCAGTGTCAACAGTTGAAGCAGATTATAATAAGCATCGGTGCAAGAAAACAGAATCGCAACAAGATACTGACTTGAAAAATTCTGGGAATTATTTGAGTTCAACTACAAATTTCTGCACTTTACCCCGACGGCCGAGATCAACTGTTTGCACATTTCATACCATTATTTTTGAGAAAGGACCCGGGAAAAAATCGTTAGGTTTCACCATTGTTGGTGGCCGTGACTCTCCTAAGGGGGCGCTTGGGATTTTCATCAAAAGCATTCTACCTGGAGGACAGGCTTCAGAAGATGGACGGCTACGTGCTGGTGAGTCATATATAACTACTGCGATATCCGTGTATTTGATTTCTAATTTAAAATTCTTTTAATTTTTCTTCGAGCACCAATACTTTATCAATAAATTATTTATGTCAAAATTATTAATACAAATTATAATTTTTCAGGAGATGAAGTTCTTGCTGTGAACGGACATGTCTGCCACGATATCTCCCACAGTGAAGCTGTGCAGCTTTTCAAAAGTATTAAATCTGGACCAATAGCTTTGCACTTATGTCGAAGGATCAAATCAAAAAACTCGTAAGTTATTATTATTTTGATTTTCGTAACGTTATTTATATTAATCGAAATTAATCTATAGGTCAACCAAGGCGAAATCCTGCTTAGATCTCCTCCAATCTTCAAATACTAGATAATTATTTACTATGTTCATATATATATTAAATGTATTATAATCAAATTGTTGAAGCCATGTTAAAATGTATTAATTTTCATAGATAATTAAATATAATTATGTTTTTCATTTAATTTTGGTTTAAATATTTTTTAAATATAATTTAAATATATACCAGATTTCGCGCTAACAATAGTGCACGTTCTACTAAAAATCATTTTATCTAAAAAAATCTATATTCTAGTTATGATTAATACAAATGTGATTTACATTAAATAAATGTTTATTTATTATAATTGGTGTGATTTTGTGAGATTTCACTCAAAATAATGTGATTGATCATAACAGCATCCATTGGAAAATATTATGATAGTTGCGTTGTTTACCGAACGAACTTCTCCTTATGCGCAGTGTCGATAAGGGTGTTATTATTCACTTCCTCTTCAAATTGAACAACAGAGCTGTGCAGACGTGTTTTTAATATCTCCAAATTTTTACTATTTTCTGCAGCTATTTTAAGTAAATTGTGTAGTGAAAATGAAGCCTGCTGGGTGTGGTGACTTCGACGATGACTTGTTTAGGAAGTATCAGACGCGCACTGATAGAGAGGTGCTTCGCGAAAGCCAAGAAATGAGTATGCGTTTCAGATTGCCAACTTTGATGGGTAATTGGTTCGATGATGCTGTTTTGCGAGAGGTTCGTATGCTTGTAGAAATGGGCTGTTTTTACAAAATATATAAATTAATTTGCGATTTAGGAAAAGTTGAAGGCCATGCAAAAGAAATTTGAGCGTTGCGAGTTCTATTTCGAGAGAAAAGAGCATGTGTCACGCCATCTTAGTTTCCCGGTAAGTCGGCCATTTTTGCATTCCTAGTACCAACATTCACCGTTTTCAGCCGGAAGCGGCGCTGGTTACTGAATGGTGACGTGCTGTTTTCATCAACGCTCATGCGCAGATGAATTAGTGTAAACGTTTGCCGCCATATCAGGGCCACTGCTATTTCCGTGGGAACACCGCCATTTTAAATAGAAATACACTTTTTTCTAGTATATTATGCCACTTATGAAATATCTGACACCTTGAATGAAACTATAAATGTTTAGGATATTATTTATTTCATGTATGGTTTCCAGATCGACATCTTTCAGTATTACACTGAATTGCTCTATGATGTGCCCATTCAAATCGCAAGCGGCTTCAATGATCTTGATGCCAGATTGGCCAATCCTCGCAACGTTTTATCAACCGTAATTACCGAGAGTGAGATTCTAGATGGCAAGATGGAACTGGACGATGGGTGTACCGTGACTGTATCGCGCAACCACTCACATATGCGCCGCAATGTATTCTGCATCATCAGGTATAATTTGCGAGAAATATTTCTTCAAAATATATATTTTAAATAAAAATGTGTATAGCGCCGATCCATCGAAGAAAAGAGCTCCTGTGTGCTATGGTGATGAATTCTTCATTCGCCTTGCTAACAGCGGTGGTGCACGTGATCTCTATCTTAGCGTTGTGCTGCCAGATGTTGACTCATTTGGCAAACAACACTACCCGGTGTTCTTGCGCGAAACCGTCGACAGATTCAGCAAGTTCCGTGCAGTACATTACGATCCAGAATTGCACTTGACTACCGCCGGTAAACCGATTCTGGTAAGTTTACGAAATTATTTCACAACAAAGATCAGTGGCTAATTGGTACAACTAGATCAACATTCGCCTGGTCCTCTCGCACATTCTATCCAATCGTCTTTTGGCTTTCGAAGAAGATCAACTATTTACTACTATAAATGGCCCGGTAAGTATTTGTTTTAGAATTTCTAATAAATATTGAATTAATCGATTTTGTTCCTTAAAGGAATACATGATCTCCTGCTTCACCTTTAAGGACATGATGAAGCCGATCCACAATGCTAATGTGTGGTTCTTCTCGTCGAAGCCGATGACTGAAGAAGAAATAGAGGCCGAAAAAGTTAGCGGCACATCACGTCTTTATAAACTCCTGACGTGCCCGACTGGTGGCTCTATGAGTTTTGACACCAAATATTAAAACCAGCACGGTTGCACCGGGTTTGATATGGCATTCATCGTTCTATTCTCGTTAAACCATTTATTATTCATATGTCTTCCATTTATGTGAATTTTGTTATTTGTGTTGTTTAATTTAATATTGTCTTATTTGAATTAACGATTTGGTTAACACCAATCATGCAATTAGTATGTCATGTGACATACGAAATTATAATTACATTGATATGTAAATTTAAAATGTTTGAATTGTTTGTGTCATAAATTTATTGCTTGTTAATAATAAATTTATTCAATAAAATTTTGTTTTTAATATCATTTATCATGCATATTCTAAGAGTGGGAAAGTTTTCCACTAAAATTCAAATTAAATGTTATTTATTATAATTTAAAAATAATACCATTTTTGCTTTTTAAGTAATAAATAGTAAAGTTAACGTGTCATTTTTATCTGAAAGTTAAATAATAATGAATTTTTAATGATCCAAATCACCCCAACTCAAGATATTCTATATAGTTAAAAAACAGCAGCGCTAAGCAATATGTAAGCTATAATTGGAGAATTCTTAGAATAAAAGTAGCAATTTAGTTGCATTTTTGCCAGATAGACATTAAGATAACAATAGCCAATCACAAATTTGAATGCCGATTAAGCTGCGTTTGCCGGCAGTAGTGGAATAGTATGCATAGCAGGTGGGAATGAGAAGTGTTGTGACGGTCCGTGTTTTATTATTGATTTTGTTAGAAGAAATAAGGGTTGTTCGGCATACCGCGTAAGGGGAGTGTTGTGTCTAATGGCGGGAAATAAATACACGTGATTGTCATGTCTGACGTTACAGAGAAACGACGCAGATTCGCGACACCCATTCGGCAAAAGTGTCGTAAAATGTAAACGCACGTTTGCGTTCAGTCGTTGTACATTTATCGTTTTACTTGATTTGTTGTTATGTTTCAATTGACCGTGATGCAGAACGTAAAATTTTAAATGTATGCAATCGAAATTATCTAAATTGTATTGAGTCTGTGCGAGATGAACAGTGGCATTCGTTCGCTGTTTTTACGGCGGCGTCGTTAAGGTCATGAGCAAAAAGATCGTTAAAAATAATCGGGGTTTATTAATGAAAAGGATTAAAAGTTCTGTTTTACCGGAGACTAGAAGATATGGATATTAACATTAAATGTAATCACACGTGCAGAATTTGCTCAGAAGAACAAGAAAACAGTTTATTTATATTCGGAGATGAGGGTAAAGAATTATATCTACAGGCTAAAATAAGGAAATATCTCTATATTACGGTACAGTACATCTAACCTTAGAAAATATATTTATGGTCTATAAGAAAAATATGCTAAATCTTATTCAAGTATTTCATATTTCATTCAATAAATGCGGTTATACACAATGTTTATATGATTTACAATTCAGATCCATTAAATCTTTTTTTCAAACGCGTCATTTATTCTATAAATCATTTATTAATTAGAGTACTTTATAGAATGTGTATACATGAAATTATTATATTAACTAATTAAAATTTCTGCTAATAATATAGCATATTATTCTGTGGACTCGTTAATTTTTTTTTTATATATTCTGTACGTTTTAAATGAATTTTATTTTTAGATATCGGTAGATGATAAATTACCGAAAACGATATGTGAAAATTGTTGCATGAAATTAGATGAAATACATAGATTTGCAACAATGGCTATAAAAACGCAAGATAAATTTAATAAATTATTTTCTAATACTAGTGCAATACAAAATGAAAACCTAGAATGTAAACAAGATGAAAACAAAGGTCTTTTACATTCTTATTTAACAAAGGTATTCTATAAACTTATTTATTAAGAACTGTACAAGTAATTGATAAACGTGCCAAAAAGTTTAAAACAAATATATATATTTTGCAACTCAACTAACTGATAAGTACTGCAAATTGTATATGTAATGTATTTTTGAACATTTGTAATCCCTAATTGAAAATTGAGTCTTATCAATTTTTTAGTGTCAGTTCTCAATATGTATTAATTTGTTATAAAATATTGATTGAATTGTTAGGGAATTATTGATAAAACACCGGATAATGAAATCACGGAAATGGAAGTACGCGTAGATCCAATGATGATCCTCCAGTGTGCCGGCGAAGACGACTTGAGTTCGAATATGTCAAGCGTTGAAGATGAGGAGGACGACGCCGATACGAATCAGTCGTCGGCGTCGTTAAAGTCTGAAAACTCGACGGAGGAATATCTAAAAAGTAGAAAACCGTATAAATGCTCAGTGTGCCCGCGAAGATTCAAGTCCCAATTCGCGTTGCAAAGTCATATGTGGAGTCACTTGACGTACGGCAGAAAAGTGTTGTCCAATAACGATTACAATTTGCCGGCAAAATCCCAGTCGGAACCCGAGTGTCCGGTGTCGGATACAACAGAAAACTCTTCAGAAAATATGGGTAGCTTGCGTTTTGTTTGTCCTGTGTGTGGTAAACATATATCTACTAAAGGTAATTTGAAAGTCCATTTAGAAACGCATCGACCGAAGGGGAAATATGGTTGTGATATTTGTGGACGAGTGTAAGTATATTTCATAGTCAACACACACAAATTGCTTCAATTACCTGAACTTACAAATGGTTTTATTCTAGTTTTAAGACACAATCGAATTTGTACCGGCATAAAGAATATCATGGCGGCGTCCAGTATCCTTGTACGGTTTGTGGTCGTGTTTATCCAACAAATAGTACATTACGAGCTCACAGCATCACTCATAGTGATTTACGACCTCACAAATGTCCCTTGTGTGATAAAACATTTAAAAGAAATCAAGATTTAAAAGTAAGTTTCTATTAATTTTTCAAAGAATTACGAACTAAGTTTACAAATACAATAACAAAAATCGAGCATATAACATCTAGATAATAACATAAATATTATCTAAAGAAACATACTCTATTTTTAGATTTGTGCACTATAGATTTAAATAATTCTCTCTCTAATAAAAATCTTTTAGAATATTTATTAAGATACAAATACAGTATATACTTTTTATTCTATAGCGCAAAGGTTAGGTTTGATAATTTAAATTCCTTGCACCGACACTTAAGTCTTTATAGATGGCAGCAGTAGACTGAGATAGTTGCATGACTCACTAGATAAAATTTCATAAAAATAATTAAAACATTATAATATGCTTAAAAACTTGATACATAAATGTGTTTTTTTCGAGATATTCTGTAGATAACTGATACAAAAATAATTATGATACAGCGTTTATCATATTAATTTACGACTTGTTATTATTTCATATAATACTCCTCACTCGAAAGATATGAAATGATTGATAATCATTTGAATAAAAGTCTAAATAGTCACGTTTTTATTGTTGATTTATTGAATAGTTTCATATAAATCAACACACTGGTGCACGTCCGTATCAATGCCCGTATTGTCCAAAGGCCTTTGCCAGCTCAGGGAATTGCTTTTCGCATCGGAAACGAATGCATCCACAAGAGGTGGAACGAGATCGAGAAAAAGCTGCCGAAATAATGCGGTGAAAGAATTAAGTTTCCCAAAATTAAAATAGAAAAAAATCTTATATATATATATAAAAAAAAAATGAGTAAACAGTTTTTTTTTATCGTTATTATTATTTTCGAACAATTTCAAATATGTATAAACAATTTTCGGATCTCCAGTTATAGAACTTCCAATTTTTATTATGTTCTTCCTTTAACACTTTGGCTGTCTAGTCGTTTTTTTTTTTTTATTAATCATTGTCTGGTAGACAAAGTGTTAAAATAACTCCAAATCAAAAATTTTGTAATACTGAAATATGAATTTTGCTAGTCCACACTGTGATCAATTTTGTATACGATACTTCTGAACATACATACATACATACATTAAACTAGGTTTATCATCGTAATGTGTCAAATAACTGTCATGTATGTTATTATAAGTGTTCCTTATTGTTTATAGATGTTTTTATGGTTTTTTTTTTTGAGAACATATTTTTTGAGGAAGTATTCCTTTTATTTTTAGTAGAATTTACGCATTTATTTTATTTTATTACGTTATTTACTCATATACACAAATTAGTTTTCGTAATATAAGAAAAAGGTTCCTTTCGTAGTTATTAAGAATTTACGTTTGTTTTGTTATTTTTGTCGTGCACCAATGCCATAATTGATTCGTTTTGTTTGTTTGTTTGTTTTTTTTTTTGACACTTGTTGATTTATTATTATAATAATAAATAATTGTAAGTCTGATATGAAAAATATTTCGATATAAGTATGATGCACATTTTGCGCATAATGGTATTTATCATTTTTTATGAGAGAATCTACGTCTGTCGGGAATAGAAAATTTTATTTTTTTGTGACTGAATAGCAAACAGTATTAATAGCTTGTAGTGGTTTAATAGTGGTCAGTGTTCACAGACACAGTCAGATATGTCTATTTTTAATATGTTATAGAAACATGTACACTAAACCTAATAAGTTATTGGTTATTAAATAGAATGTCTTTTTCAATATTTCATGTCGTTTATTTATTTACTAATGCCACACCACTCAAAAGGTGATTATTGGTAATGGTTTGGGGGAATACCCGATGTGTGCATCGCACCATCGTATAGATTTACGCGCCCGATGTGAGCGGGAACGGCAGCATATCAACAGACATGATTCGAACGTCTAAGAGTAAAGATAAAACTTTTTTAGCGCTGATAACGCATGTTTATACGTAAAAATTCAAAATTTTGATTGTGCAATAAATTCCTTATACATAAATAAAAGTGCTTGTTGTGATACATCCGACGAAAACTAATTAAAATTAATGATAAGTGCGTATGTAAGGCTTAATTATTTATTCAGATAAACAATATTAATTTTTTCGTTGTATATGTCTTATAAATAAGCATACAGTATTCAAAAATAAGAGTCATAAGTAAGTAAATTATATATATATTATTATTGCGTTTATATGGTTTTTGTATTGTTTTTATTTGGACGTAATCGTTTCTTATGCACAATTACGTGCACGGAAAAACTTAATTCATTTTTTGGTGAGAATAATTTGCCCTTCAAGGTTTGACCTCACGCCTCACGTGTGATCGATATTACCACATGGTGAAGACGTTTGTTTAGCCTAGGTGAGATATAAATCGCAGTTTCATTCGATGAAATGCCAGTAGGTGTTCAGCGCCAGTCTACCTAACGAGCGACTATCAAACATATCCATGGCCTTAGCGATGCCGGACGACCAAAACATGACGCAAACATTTAAGAGGTTAGGGCAAAACTCGATTGTTCAACCTCTTCTAACAGGTAAATATTATTATTTTTTTATTCTTTCTACTTTTTGAACATGTCTACATACTACCAACATTTATTTTACACTCACAACCCGAATGTAAACATGCTAACTGATTGTCACCGTTTTGTTTTTTAGATTTATATCAAATTACCATGGCATACACGTACTGGAAATCAGGCAAAACAAAAGATAGCACTGCGTTCGATTTATTCTTTCGCAAGAATCCTTTTCAGGGCGAATTTACCATATTTGCAGGGCTCGAAGAATGTCTTAAATTTTTAGAGAACTTTCACTACTCTGATAGTGGTTTGTTATAATTCCATTCCCACTTACAACAAACTATTCGTTTTATATTGTTACATTTTAGATATAAAATATTTAAAAAATACTTTACCATCTTCGATTGAAGATGAATTTTTCCATTATTTACGACAACTTACAGTAAAAGACGTTACAGTTTACGCTATAGACGAAGGCTCAGTTACATTCCCAAGGTTTGTTATAATTACAAAAATTATAACAACTAACTTATCATAATTTTTTTTTAATACAGAGTTCCATTAATGCGCGTAGAAGGTCCTCTAATCATTGTACAAATTTTAGAAACTACATTGCTTACGCTTGTAAATTACGCTAGGTATTGTATTTAGTTATAATTTATGTTCTAAAATTAATTAACGTATTTTTGTAGTTTAATGGCAACTAATGCAGCGCGTTACCGAATGGCAGCTGGGAATCACTTAAAACTCCTAGAATTCGGTTTACGAAGGGCTCAAGGACCTGATGGAGGTCTTTCAGCTTCGAAATATTCCTATATAGGTGAGTAGGTCATAATTGCGCTATTTGTTTAAAAATATATAAGCTATATTGATCATGTTGTGCCTGGCACCAAAGTATTATCTCATATTTTGATTACCTTCAAAACTGTGGAAATTTGCCCTGAATGCGGTGTTATTGATTTGAACCAAAAGTTTTTCGTTTTCGGTACGATGGTACTTCGTGGTACCAAGTACCTATTTATACTAAACCAGACATGACGCATCACTTTTCAAAGTCATATATAACTTTAATATACTCTTATGTGAGATAATCGTGTCGTTGTGTGCCTGCAACTTATTAATGTATATATTTTGCGCATATAAATGACTCAGCTTTACTCATTTATTACTCTTTGAATATAATCATTTAGAGACATTTAGGTTATTAGGATTAAATATAGAAATTAATTTAAAATCAAGGTTGTGTATAAATCACTTGCAGAATACATTTTTTTTTTTAAATATTGTGTAAGATCTGTAAGACTTTCTATATTTTGAATATTTCACATATACGATGGATTTGAAAAATTTCTTTAAATGTCTATTTCTGTATTGGCTTCTAGATAATTTTAAAATTTTAATAAATATATTTAAATGTATAATTTAAATTTATTCTTTAAGCGACTATGTTTTAAAAAACGTTTATTTAAGCATAGTGGTACAGACAACACAGACAACTCTGTTTGGTATCTTATTGTTAAGTCCTATATATAACTTATTTTAGCTTAGTCGACTTTCTTATATCTATTGAGATTAATATATGAGTAATATGAGTAATGCATAAGTAAGTTCATATCTATATAACTTATATGTATGTATAAAATTGGCAGCCGATGTTTAATATGGAGAGTCCATCTAGGTGGATTCGACGGTACTAGCAATGTGTTAGCAGGTAAACTTTTCAACATTCCTGTGGCTGGGACTCATGCACACGCCTACATCACATCGTTTTCGAGCGTTGTTGAGCTGGAGAGGAAGATGCTGACCCATCGTACGACGGGCGAAGTGCACGATCTTGCCGACTTGACGACACAATGGCGCGACAAGCTGGCGCCGTTGTTCAAAGTGTTTGGCACCGAAGCAAGTGACGGTGAACTCGCTGCATTGATATCGTTCGCCATTGCGTTTCCAGATGGATTTATGGCGCTAGTCGATACGTACGATGTTAAGAGGTATTCCTGTCGCATGCCCCTCACGAACATCACTTTGACACCAATTACTCTAACGGCCAGTACTGGCTTTAACCGTCGCCAGTTGCCGATTCGTTCTCAGTCTAACATGCACTCGCATACCGCGGAAACTATGGATAAACCATTGAGGTAACATTCAGTAGCAACATACATACAACACTCAGTTATACACACTTATACACACTAGTGATGTTTCAATGATTGGTCATTTATTTTAAACAAAACAGTGTAACGATACCTTTCATTTTACCCATAAACAGTCGCTTACCATAACTGCTAGCAGTGAGGTATCTTTACATAATTAACATACATTACCGATACCGGCAACACATTTAGATTCATTGTTATCTAAATGTATTTACATTTAAATACCAAATGTCCACCGAATACAAATAAATAACATCCGATCTTATTTGCTCTGCATAGTTTAAATTTCATGGTAAACAATAATGTTTTATAGACATTACTAATTAACTGTTACTATATTACTTATGTTTTATTTATTTTTTCTAACAAGTTTGACTCCAAATT
Organism: Nebria salina; assembly: GCA_944039245.1. Lineage (NCBI taxonomy): Eukaryota > Metazoa > Arthropoda > Insecta > Coleoptera > Carabidae > Nebria > Nebria salina. The sequence goes on along the minus strand of OX063288.1, from coordinate 1,242,556 downwards.
TTAAGTAAATAATCGTGCAGTTAAATTCATAATTCCATATCGAATAACGTGTATGTAGATCTGGTGGCAACTTTTGAAAGTGCTAGAATCTTAAATTTCAATATATAGAAGCAATCCTGTAAATTAATTTTATTTTTGATATAAATTCAAAAAAGTAATCTGTTCATATGTATATATTTTTTTGACGTTAACGTTTTTTGCCGAACAAATAAATGACCTTTCACTAATTTTGCTTGATCGCATCACTGGTAAAACAGCTAAAATCATGACGACTGTTATTTACGTTCATTATTATCGTTAATTTATGGTCGACTCCGTGTTGAATGATGCTCTCTCTCTCTCTCTCTCTCAGTTATGCATATTTATTTGAATGATTTATCCTAATTAATATATACGTATTATAATTTTTCGATATTTTGTTTAGGTGATCATTGATTGTTATAGCATTTAATGGGGTAGCACGTGACTTGTGTGTTTTTTTTTCTTTCTAAGTTTTCCTGAAGGCATGTTTAATACTAGGACACAACACCTCCTCTCATGATAATTGGGAGTTTCGTTTCACGATCAGAAAACAAAAACCCGCCTCTGATGTATGCGAGTGTATGACAGACACTCGAGATACACAGCTTCACCGTTAAACCAACGCACTGGCATTTTTTTTTCAAATTTCACTCGTTCACACAATTTTTTTTTTTTTAATTTATAATATAAACTCACATAAACTCACATGGCACAATAACACTCTATTGCGACTAGAGTTATGCATTATGAATTGCTTTAACTGGATATAGCTTTCATTGTTGTTCTCATTAGACAATATTTACTCATTTCATTCAGTAAAAAAAAAAAAACAAAGTGACTTAATAGTAACTACACGTTTCAGTTGTATTCTGAATTGTATCAAGTATCAAAATTCGTCAATTCAGTAAGTATATACAGGCCAAACTTAAAGAAGATATGAAATCTATGATTGGTCGGGTTGGTATAGTTTAATTGTATATGATAGTTAAAAGAGCCATCATTTTTAAATCTTCATATGTGGACAATATATTGCTGATTAATTAATGACTGTTAAATCATTTTGTTATGTAGAGACTTTAATTTGGAGTTAGTTTTTTTTTTTAAAGACCCATCAATTTAAAATGATTATTAGATTGTAATTATAGAATTTATGCTTTGTTGAACACTATTTGGCTCTAATATATTAAAAATGGTAGTAAAAGTGTTAAAAAAGATAACTAGTGCCTAATAATTTAGAATGGCTTCTTTAATTCGTAGGGCATGCGATAAAATAATATCAAATTAAACATCGAAATCAATATGACACCAATTTTTATGATTAGGAGCGGATTGTTAAATTTCTGCGCAGTCGCAATGGCGCTAAGCGATTTGGGTTACAAAGCACTTGGCGTACGCATTGATAGCGGCGATTTGGCGTACTTATCAAACGTAGCTCGACATTACTTTGCTCAAATCGCTCAGGAATATGACATGCCATGGTTCCGCGAACTTATGATAATGGCTTCAAATGACATCAATGAGGATACAATCCTGAGTCTGAACGAGCAGGGCCATCAAATAAATTGTTTCGGTATTGGCACACATTTAGTGACATGCCAAAGACAACCGGCGCTTGGTTGCGTGTACAAATTGGTTGAGATCAACGGACAACCGCGGATAAAATTAAGCCAAGATGTGGCTAAGGTTACCATGCCTGGGCGGAAGGAAGCATATCGTTTATATGGCTCCAGTGATCATGCGTTGATTGATTTGTTACAAAGAGCTGTTGAACCCCCACCGGAAGTTGGGGAAAAAGTACTATGTCGACATCCGTTCGAAGAGTCGAAACGAGCGTATGTTATTCCAACTAAAGTGGAACGATTACATAAAATTTATTGGCAAAATGGTAAAGTTGGACAACCGTTACCAACGCTGGAAGAGATCAGATCTAAAGTGCGATCATCATTGAAAACTTTACGAACAGATATTAAACGAAATTTAAATCCAACACCGTTTAAGGTAATTTTTATTTTCCATATATATTTATTAATTCTAACATATTTGAATTTTTTTAAAGGTGGCAGTCAGCGATAGATTATACAACTTTATACACGATCTATGGTTAGAAAATGCGCCAATTGGAGAATTATCTTGAACTTGAAGATAATTTTGGTTTGGATAACATTGGTTACCACGCACAGAGTTACCCCGGGCGTTAGCCCCCTTTTCTAAAGTAATGTAGGACTTAAGTAATATGGTGCAAAGAAAAAAAATTAATAAAAAATAGCAAATAAGAGAAATTATTCTCTATAATAAAATATGGCACAGAGGTTTCAGATTATGTACTCGATACATACAAATATTAGATTTATTGCCTTATGTAGATTATAAGTAAATTGTGTTCATGCGATACTAGCAACTTTGTCCACTTGTAATTTTATAGAAACGCATTTAAATTATCACGTATAGAATATTTTTTAGTTTTTCTACCGTGAATTCAAGCTACAAAGCAATCATATGCTCAAAGATAACTTTTTCGCGAACGATCAGTAGCAAGTATTTTTATTGAAATAAATCCTGTTGATTTTTGACGGTTTGTCGTTACTGTTTAAACAAAACAATTGTGTTTTATTTTATTTTGTAAACGGTTTTTATTGACTGTGATTCGCTCATTACGGCCTCAAATTGCATTCTTAATAATTCTACACAGCTATACTTATATATTTAAAAAGAAACAAATATAATAATTTTAGGCAATGTATACAAATCGTGTACATAAAGAGAATACACAATCTAGTTGGTTTTATTGTTAATATTATTTTTTTTGTTAAATTTTATTGTTTAATTAACCGAACTCTCATAATGGTTGTTAGTTTACAAATTATTTATTCATCGACCACCATTTTAAGAATTCGGCTACATTTTATATAGTTTATCATTGTTTTTCTTTTCTATAGGTATTACATTTATTGTGATTATATATTCCAATAGCCATAAAATAGAAATAAATGAATTTTGTTAGCTAAAACTGTAAGTTAGTATATTAAAGAGTTATATTTTTATAGGTTTATTTTTATACTATTGTACAAGTATGTATGTACATGTGTTGTATTTATAATATAAAATTTTATTTTAACAGTACTTTTTCTCTTATCATTTTCATTTCCATTTTTGTGGTGAAATTATCAAATCAGATTAAACAATACGCTTAAAATACAGCAATTATAATAAATTTCATATTGGGAATAGTGTGTTTTGGAAGAGACGATCCTGTTATGGTCACTTTTGGATCATTTTTCATTATGACCAAGTAGTGTAATGCCACCTATGATCCTAAAGTTGTACTATTTGATAAGCTGTTGGTAGGGAGACTATTGGAAATTGGAATCAGTGGGAATTATTACTTACAACATGGCATTGTAGTGTCTGCCCCGTTCCGTTCTACGTTTAGTTTTGTAATTACAAGTGTAGTGTCAAGTTTATTGATGTAAATAAATAGTTTTGCGGAAAATAATTGGTGAGTGCAACTGTGTATTTATTTTTTATATTTGTAGCATTTGTTTAGAGGAAATATTTGATAGAGTATTGTTTTATATAAGTATGTATAAGAGGTTTATAGTATTACTGGCCAAATATTAATTAAATAGGAAGTATATATTGTTTTTCGCTATTCGAAAATCGCTGCTTATGCAGAGGAGTTTGAAATTAAAACACGACTAACATCAATTATACAATTAACGTTTTAAAATGTATAAATTTGTAATTTTAATACATTCGTTTTACGCTCAAGTAAATTTGATATTTCTTGTTTTACGAATAACTAATGTCGGAGATTTTTATCACGCCTCTGAGTCATTGCTAGCGTACACTCACCGACAAAAGTAATCACATGAAGCTATTAAATACGTTGATAAATAAACCGTTCCGGCGGGTTTTGGAATTAGTCATTTTTTTTTGCCAAAACACAATACTACCGGGTTCGCATAGAATTCGTTGTTGGTTTTTGTTCGCTGTGTTTATACTTTTGACAGGATGAATGCGCGTTTCTTGTTTTGACCGTCGAGATTTAGGGGCACTTTTTAGCGCAGGCTGTTTTGGCGAAAGAGGGTAGGGCTTGGTGGGGGTGGCAGATAGCTTGTCGATCGTATCCGGGAGGGTTGGGCCATCAAATCAAAAGCAGAAAGGCGATTGTCATATATTTTTTTTTTTGTTGTTTTCAATTACATCGAAACAGATAATGTGTGGAAATAGATAGCAGTATTTGTGTAGTGCATTGCGGTATTCAAGTATGTTCTATAATCAATTATCATGATACGTTACATTCATAGAATCACGTTAAAACGTTAAGTTTTATTTATTATATGACAAACATGTTTACAAAATGTTGTGGTTGTACACAAAAAAAACCGAAAACGAAAACTATCGAAAAGGATTTACCAAATCCAAACAACGAAACATCGAAGAATTCGCTACGAAAAAGTGATACGAACACAGACTTTAATCACACCGATACGGATTCGAAAGACAACGCGTCCACAAAACCGGTGACGCCAGTGTTACTACCAACGGATGAGTTAGTAACGCGAAGTGCTGAAAGTTCGCTAGAATCGCCGAAAGTGGAGACTGAAACTGAGATTAAAATCGACGAACCGTCCGTGGACGGGTCCGAGGACAACGACGATGTGTTTCGGGAAGGTGTGGGACCGCCAGTGCAACTGGCGGCCAACCTAGCGACACCGTACCCGGTGAAGAAGGGCTCGATTCCAGGCTTGCCGCGATGGTTCTCGGAGGAAGAGGATGATGATGATGATGATATGGAGACAGGTGGTACTCAGGAGCCGCCGGCCACTCCTATCGGCCGCGACGAGCTCGCGTTGCGGAGACACCGCTTCTTCTCCGAGTTGATGACCGCGACTCAGGCAGCTGCTGAACACCGTGTCAGTTTCGATCCGTTAGGACCCGTTGTGGCTGGCGGTGAGATACCGTTCTCGTTCGCATTATTTCTTCCTAATCAATTATTTGTACTTTTTTTTAATGTTTATTAAGACGTCTCGGTTTCAATCACATATACGTATGTACATGTGTCTCTGGCTGTTTTTTATGTTTACACATTTCCTACCGGAACGTTACCGTTTCTTTACCGGTTTTAATAGCTACTGAACACGCAACTGTATATTGGACTCGTAATAGATTTCTAATTTATTGTACCATCTTCTTAAACAATAACACCACTTTTCCACCTATCATTTGCAATTGCTTACCTGGCATTGATACAACCACACTAATTACATAATTATTGAACCTCCCGTTTAGCCTATCCAACGCGGATACACTACCATAACTAAACATTTTAATTGCTTATTTTATATTTCTATTTAAAAATCAACATTTAAAAATATACAATTCTGATCTAAATATAAAACATCATATATACTTCCCACTAATCAAACTAAACGTAATTTAAAATATATAACTCGTAAAATTTCTAATCACGCCTACACAATCTATTTGAGCGAAAATGTTTATTTAATTTGAGCCTACAATGCCGGGTTTAAATTTGCGATATGATATGCCCTTTGCTTGTATAGTACGTCAGTGTAATATAATTCGTTATAATTTATAATAGGTACACGATGCTATTTATAACTATATTAATTGTCGTATCGGTTTCCATGAAAGTAGGATGAGAAAATAATTATATTTTATTACTATACATGGGTAACAAGCTATTTATTTGTTATTTTGATATTAAATATCTTGCGAAAATTGTTTTTTTTTGCGCTCATCTTAAAAAAAAAGCGCATACCATGACTAATAAGTTGTTTGAATTCATTCTCGACGTATCGATGTTTTATTTGTATTATGTCAGTATAAGGAATGCCATTAGTCACTTTTAGTGATGATCAAATATTTATGTAATTTTGCCAGAAAATGTGTATTTTGCAGTGTTGCATCAAGTTTTTTTTTTTTTTTTTTTTCTCGACTCTTAAAATATATATTGCTGTGCCAACAGTTTCCAAAAATACCAACGTTGGCTCATCGCTTATAGATAGGTTTCGTTACTGTTTTACCTCCTACTGTGATTAGCAGTTGAATTTTTATTCGTGATTATAACTGTATTTTATTTTGTTGCTCATTTTTATCATACATATATATATGTACGTATAATTCCAAACGCACACGTTTTAAACTAAGCTTCTTTAACAATGTTTGCAATATTAACAATAAAATTAAAACGAATTCAAGAAAATATCACATTGTCATTTGACTTTTATGAAAACGGTTTCGTTTTTCGAGTTGAGTATACATTGCAAATATAAAATGTCACATATTTTGAACTTTGGAAAAATCAATGTCGTATTTTCTTGCAATGTTCGTAAACTTTGAATGTTAAGCATGTTTACTAGAATGCACCACAAATTTAACCGACGAAACTAATTACTTTCTCTAACAACCCAAATTAGGACTAAATGTAAATTTGTTTTTTTTTATGTATATTATGCAGCTTTTTCCCTGCACGGTTTATCGATACTTGACTACTGGATACTAACAACTGTTTGTTAGGTATTCCTAACTAAATACGATTTGGAATTTTTTTTTTTTGAAGTCAAATATCGACATTTGCACAGATATCAATGTTTAACTAATGAATATAAATATAGGATACGTCAACGAATTAATGTATCTTATCAATCAATTGAGTTTTGAGAGTCGATTCTTAAACGATGCTTATCTTTGCAGATGATTATAACACTTGCAATCATCATTCCTGCACGACTGAACTAGAATCATTGATAGTGCGCCTAGAACGAGTAACTAATCGTTTAGAAACGTCGATTGGTGTGAATATCTGCACAGAAGACATCAAAGAATTGGATAGTATGAGTGTCGCCGGCTTCTCAGATATTGTGCAAGGGCCCCTAGCTCAATATCTAAACATTTCGAAAACGATTGGAGGCGATGTCGCAACGCATAGCGCTTTAGTTGATAAAGCGTTTCAAGTCCAGCTGCAATATTTAGTGTTGGCAACGCAATCGAAACAACCGCCGCAATCGGAGCTGATGTCGTTGCTGCAACCGACTAGCGAGCAAATCAACGCGATCCAGACGTTCCGGGAGAAGAATCGTACGTCACAGTATTTCAATCATTTGTCGGCTATAAGTGAGAGTATTCCTGCCCTAGGATGGGTGACGATTGTAAGTTTTATCTCTAATTTAGTAGACATTTGTTTCATGTATTTGTGTTTAGACTCCTGCACCGTCGCCGTATGTAAAAGAAATGAATGATGCCGGCCAGTTTTACACTAATCGCGTGCTTAAAGATTGGAAAGAAAAAGATAAGAAACACGTCGAATGGGTTAAGTCATGGGTGCAAACTCTTACAGAATTACAAAAATTTGTTAAACAACACCACACCACTGGTTTAGTTTGGTCTGGTAAGGGTAGCGCGGCTTTTGCACCACCGCCACCACCACCTGGTTGTCCACCACCACCACCTCCAGCGTTGAATTTCGATGATTTTTCACTGGATGATGATTCTAGTCAGGACAGGTCTGCCTTGTTCGCCCAGATTAACCAAGGGGAGGGCATCACTAGAAGTAAGTTAGGTTTTTATCGTTTTTTTTTTTTATATATTCATATATATTAATTTGTTGTGTATATCTATTTGGATTTTTGTTTTCTTTTGTAGGTTTGAAGAAAGTCACTTCTGAGATGCAAACACATAAAAATCCTACTTTACGTACTGGTCCTGCCCCGTTCAAAACACCGACAAGCAATGCCCAAATTAAGACTGTCGCTCCATCAATGCCTGTAGAGAAGCCTCCAGTATTCAATCGTGATGGTAAAAAATGGATAATTGTAAGTATAAACTTTCATATGACTGTGGTGATAATATTTGAGAGTTGTTTTTTTGTTTGTTTTTAGGAATACCAAAAAGGAAATCGAAATTTGTTGGTGGAAAACGCCGAAATGAACAATGTTGTCTACATGTATAAATGCACTGATTCCACGCTGGTCGTCAAGGGTAAATTAAATTCCGTTATTATGGATTCGTGTAAGAAATCATCGATTGTATTCGATTCACTCGTGTCTTCTGTGGAGTTCATCAACTGCCAGTCCGTGCAAATGCAGGTATGTTTATTTTTTGTTGTTGTTATTTGACCCCACATGATTCGATGATGTTTGCTTGTGCGTAGGTGTTGGGCAAAGTTCCTACAATCTCTGTCGATAAAACTGATGGCTGCCAGATGTATCTGAATCCTGATTCGTTGGAAGTCGAGATTATTTCATCGAAATCATCAGAAATGAACGTTATGGTTCCGGGAAGCAACGGAGATTATGTAAGTACCTAAAATCACCAAAAGAAATTGTAAGATTTTTAATTTTTAACAATGTTTATTTGCAGTCTGAATATCCGGTCCCAGAACAATACAAGACAACAGTTGTCCCCGGCAAGGGATTATCGACCATTATCGTTGAAAGCAAAGGCTAAATACTTAACCACAAACCCAACAGAAAACGCGACTGGTGGAATTTGTATAAAGCGGTCATCGTCAGCCATATACGTAGATGAAACAGGACTCTTAGCTCATAAGCATAACTAATATGTATATTAAATATAAGTGACAAGATTTGATGATGCATTTTTCATATATTTATACTTTTGTGAACAAGTGAAACGATATATCGTCAAAAATCGAGTTTAAAACAAAATATTCTCACATCGATATTCATAGGAAATGAAATGTGTGCAACAATTGGCGATGTCTATTTATCTAATGCCAAACGATGTAACTTTCTCATTATTATTTTAAAGATACTTCAACCAAAAATATCTTGTACTTTTCTATGAATACGGTTGTTTGATTTTACCTAGTTATATTAATTATATAACAAAAAAAAAAAAAAACGACCGCTAAGCAATTTCAGATTCCACCAATAACACTATATAATAATTATAATACAAATACATTATAGCGAAAACAGTATTTGTCTATTTGTTATTTTCATTCTTTAGTTGTCTCTCCCCCCCCATGCTCCAAATTTTCGCAATTTTACTTTCGCGACTCTGTCGAAAATATTTTTACTCTTACATTTAAGTAAATAAATTTTAAATTAATTTTATTATGCATCCATGTAATAATACATGAAAGATATACAAAAACTAATCTTAAAATATTTATTGCAACTAAATGAATATTTATAATTAATGAATAAGTATTAAATATACTCATTACTGAACGATTTTCAATATGTATTGATTTGTATAGCTATCATGTATTCACATTTTTATAAAACTGCAAAATTTTTAATATTGTCTATCGCAAATAATTTGTAAACAAAAATACAGCTGCAGGTTTTGGGTTTGTCATTTTAAGGGTTAATTTATTTCATATCTTTACCAAAAGTTTCATTAAATAAACGAACATAAACCTCGATTATTTGTCTTTTATTTAATCCCCATATTCTATCGTCTCCAAATATTTAATTTCTTTACTATGGTAAAATTTTATTCGAAATATATGTAAGGTAAAGTAAAAGGATATATTTTATAGTGTTTTTATTTAAAACTAAGTGATCATTCATCATTTACTAAACAAAATTAATAATAAATACATTTTCATAAATACACAAGACACACACTAATTTTAATTATTCTATTATAGAGTATTTACAATTCTAAATTAACTATCACGAAAGTTCATAATCAACAGAGCAGAGAAACTTATGATTTAAGTTTTATCAATATGTAAATTGCACTTTATTAATTAATATATTCCTATTAAAAACAGTCCTTTTCGTCGCTACCGTCATTACATTCAATGTAACCATTACATAGTCGACTCTTAGGCAAACATTCACCTAGCGGACATCTGTGACCTTTGCAATGCTGCGCATGTCCCGCGTGTGCATTATTTGTTTCATTGTTGTTCATCTCTGACTCGATCCAATTGATATAGTTCGCTACTTTTGTATAAACACCAGGCCGATTAGCTCTAGCACACCCATATCCGTTGCTTGTCACACCATACAGCGACCAGCGATTACCATTTTCCTGTGCGGATGCCATTTTTATTTATTTATTTATAATAATTCGTAATTTGTTGAAAATTACCTGACACATTAACGGTCCTCCTGAATCTCCCAAACATGCATCTCGCCCACCTCTGTCATACCCCGCGCAAAACATATCATCAGTTACTTGGTATAGAGGTAAGAAGATAGTCTTTTTTCTGCACTCAATTGTTGAGATCACTGGCAATTGAACTTCTTGTAATGTATCCGCTACAACATTTATTATTAAACAATTTATTTATGAGTAATATATGAATTAACTTACGAAATATGCGTCCAACTTCAAACAATTGTCCCCAGCCTACTACAGTACACACTCGTCCATTTTTGAGTTCAGATTTTGCAGGTGGTAGACAAATAGGACGAACATAATCACTGAATACTACAGGCGAGGCCATTCGTAGGATTGATATGTCATTAATGAATCCTGCGTCCACATAATCCGGATGGAGGATAATTTTGGATATTTGACGTAATTGTTCGTATGGCGATGGGAAAGTTGTACCGCGGCGTAAGGCTCCCAACCTGGCTACCCAGTAATCTCCCTGAGTACTAAAAAAAAAAAAAAAAACCCAAGATGAAATTATTTATAATCCTTAATTTTAACTTCTTATTCACACAAATTAATACATTTAGTGTTAGGATTTCTACGGTATATGTAAAAATAAAAAAGATTATACTTACTGGTAAAAACAGTGTCCAGCAGACACAAGCCAAATTTCAGATATTAGAGTAGCCCCGCATTGGAATTCACCCTCCTTGTAAAGTGCTGCTTGCCATGGCCAGGATCCTAAATTAGCATTTGTACCTCCGACGATTCTAGACCGTCGAGAAAGGATTCTATTAAAAGTCACACCAATTGCGCGAATCCTGAACTTACCGCGCCCAATGGTTCGTGGTCTGTGGTCGTGTGCCGCACTCCAACGTGCGACATTTCACCGTCACTACTTCTTGACTGTTGCAATCACATTTTTGAAATGAAAGATTCGATTTAGTTTTGTTTTGGTGCGTGTATGCCAGTTCGTAATAATCCGTTTTATTTACAGGTTCCTCTCGAATACGCTCAATGTAATCCAAATCTCTAAATGAATCATGCCAGTCAAAAATATTCACATTTTAATAGAAAACATGATTAAAACTCACTGATATGTCATTGCTCGGCAAACAGCTCGTCCAAGGTCAGATATTTGCCAAGATGCATGGGAATTCAAAACGACCCGTTCGAAATTTTCAGTACACAACTTACCCCAGCTTCCATATTTTCTAATCATCAAATATCCTAAAATCCAATATGAATTATTAATTATTCAAAAACACCATTATTTTTCACTTAAAAATTGGGAAATTTAAAATATCTTAAGTTTCAATTATTGAATTGAGGTACCTTTAGAGTTATAAGAAAATTCATCAGCAGCGTTCTGATTAGGTGCAACAGTAACACAGTGGCGCTCATCATCACCATGTGGACAATCACGTAACCCATCGCAAATTTTCTCTTTTCCAATACAGGTTCTAGAATTAAGACACACGTACTGTCCCGGCGAGCACCAATCACAGTTATTCTCATCCGAGAAGTCCCAACAATCGACAACACCATCGCAAATCTTCCTAAGAAGAAACTGCGAGCGTAAGTAATCAGCACAAGTGCAACCCCGTTCATCAGAACCATCCGAGCAATCCATTAATTGGTTGCATCGTGTGGTTTGTGGCAGACAGGTACCATCACTACACTTTACTTTAAAATCAGTGCATTCTATAATAAATAAATATATATAATAAAAAAAAAGAACTACATTAAGAAATAAATATGTAAATTTACCTGTATCGTTACCAGTGAAAATTGATAATGGAATACTGTTAAAAGCTGGTACAATTTTCGGTTCTTCTTTCGTGTAAGTGGACGGAATACGATTAAATGTTTTCGTAAGTATCTTCAAGCCTGCTTGATTGATACTATAACTGGACGATACTGCTTTAGTTGATATTATAGGTTCAGCGAGTCCGGTAATGTTATTTTCGTAAATATTCGAAATTTCAGCCAACTTTTTAAACCTATTATTAACTGCATCCGAATAGTTTTTCCGATTAGTAATATTACTAACAGTACTAACAACATTTACGATAATCTTCGTGTTATTGTTAACATTATCTAATTTAGTGGTATTATTTATCAATGAATCTATATTCAATTTGACTAAATCATTTCGATTCATTTTCACGTGTTTTTCTTCTGACGTTACAGACGTTATTAATTCAGAATAGTAAGTCGTCAATTCTGGTTCGGTTTCATCGAAACTTAACTCTTTAAAAAGGCTATAATCAGAGGTGAAACTACGAGTTTGTGACGGGTCGAAATTATCATCAATCGGCATTTTTGGACGTGGTCTAAGTGGCCTTCTTAATCCCGAATTAGATTTAACAGGGATTAAAGTAACTAGAGGTAATTTCGTTGTTGTTTCCGAACGTTTCGATAATAAATCTTGAAGGGATGAATTAATGACTTCAACTAGACCATGACCAATGACTGATTGATTTAAATTGTGAATATTTGGTATTGAAATGTTTGAATCTAAACGGAACAGTGTGGATATGTTTTGTATGATTGGGTGGTATCGTAAATTACTTGAGTTTAGTTGATCTGTTACCATAATGGCTTGAAGAGTTTCGTTATAAACTTTATTTGGGGCGTTAGCTGAGTTATTGATTTTAAGTTCAGTTCCGTTTATTAACTGCCACTTAGACGATACTACTACTTTAGTATCCGTATCGTATATAGGAGCTATCTCATCTGACGCAGTCGCAGATCCTGGAACGTATTTGATCGTTTTAATTTCGACATAACTATTTATTTCTGTAACGAAATCATCCATGCGGTCTTCCATTTTTTGATTATCTGTTTCTATATTTGTAGTACTTTCTATTGAGCTTATGTGGATATCTTCAGTAAATTTGTCTATTGGTATTGGATGGGGTAGTAGTTCACTCGTACCCAATAGCGCTGTGTTTCGTATTTGACTGGATAATCCTGGATTAGTGAAGCTTTGGTATATTGGTTTCGGTGGCACTTCAAACGAGTAGTCGTCTGGTTTTGGTGTGCTTGTTTCTGCAATGCCAACTCGACGAATATTGTCAGGGTGCTCGGTACGAATTGGTTTCCAAGGTTGATCAACAAATATTGGTTGAACGAATGTTGATTTGGTTGTAGATGTTGTTAAAATTGTAGGAGTGTTTTGGTTTGTTGTTGGTTTTATTGTAGTTTTTGTTGTTTCCGTTGTAGTTTTTGTTGTTGTTGTTGGTTGTACAGTAGTTACTACTTTCCTTGTAGTTTGAATAATGGTGGCTCTGTTCCTCTCCTGGTTCCGTTTAACTGTAATATCAGCATCTGTTTTTGTTATTTTAAATGATCCTTGTACGACAGGTAGAGTATCTTCGTTGATTTCAGCTTCTTCGAAAAACGGCTCTTTAGTCCGTATCGGAAATTTAGCGGTTAGTGTTATGTTTGATGGTTTACGTATTACGCTAGGTTTGATATTAGCTGGGGTTTCTTTTGGTTTCGAAATGTGATCGTCTCTTTGGTATAAGGTACTGTAGTAATCATTCTCTAAGTATCGCCTCACTGTGATACTGTGTACATCTATTCGGATATTTTTAAATACTGATTTGCGGGACTGTACCTCTTTTATTAAAATATCTTTGATGGTGTTTTCCGCATTTGGTATACTCCTAAAAGTATACATTTTATAGAAAAAGAAACTATATTTAACTCAAATGACCACATTAAATAACTATTTTTATATATTACGAGCGTAAATATTTAATAGAGCAATACTGCTTAATCTAGTAATAAAGATAAAAAAATAAAGAAAAATTGTGAGCAAGCAAAGAACTTGACGAATCTAAATAAAACAAAAGATGTTTATTTGAATGGTGTAAGATTGTTATAATGTAAAGAGCCACCTCATTTGATGGGAATATATATACATAAACACTATAAGCCATATGTAAAAAGATTGTAAAATCGCGTAAAAAATATAAGCATTTAATAAATAAATAATTTTAAATCGTTTAATTAATGAGCAATTATTTGAAATTTGGTAAATTATCGCAGTTGATATGAAAGATACACACCTGGGAATTTGTTTCCTGTTGAAACTTAATCTAAAATAAATCGTCAATGACACATTTTTGAACCGATCAATGACGCAACTAACAAAAGCAGGTCCGAGTAAACTTTTTTGGTATATGGTATCTAGGAGGTATTTATAGCGTCTCGACTTTTCTCGAAACGCCGACGTATAATTATATTTCAGTGTAGTTGTATAAAAATCACCACGTGTTATTTTCATACTACATGTGAACGCTATTAACGCTGGAAATTAAATCAAATAATGCATTTATTTAAAATAAAAAAGGCATCAAATAATAGAAAAAAAATTTATAGACTTACGGTTTGTCGTGTCTGTCGTCAAAGCGCCCATGTAAAAAGCTAGACCAGCGATGGTTAGTACAGCTATAGCTACAATGAATATAGCGGATGTTAGAGCTATGGAACACATTTGATTTCGTTTCCGCTTATCGGGATTTTTTGGCTCGCTCCACAACACATCTTGTTTCCGGCCGTAAGGCGTCACAACCGATATACGACTCGGGCTTGTTGTGTTTGGGAAACTGTAGTCATTCTGTAATTAAATAAAACACACAATAAATTAGTTATTATATAGCAATCAATCCGCAATAAAAACAAATAATTATTCATGCAAAACAAAAAATAAAACATATAAAGTGTTTTATACAAAATGTAGGACATGTTCTTGTTTATATACTTATATAAAATACATTTTGGTGGAGTTACCTGATTCCTACAACTACAACTTATCAATAAATAATTTAAAAATCTACAGAGTTACTCATATCGAATAATTAATCGTAACTTAACTATAGCTTATTTTAATATAAGACGTAAATAATTATTTATGAAGCGTCTACATATTTTAGTAGCTCCTCTTCAATTTATTATTCATTTTTAACGCATATAAGTTAAGCTTAAGCCAGCGTACATAATTCGAATGATAAATTGATAGTTGTATATACATATAATTGCATTTTAATCTAATTAAGCGGTTTACGTAAATATATATAAGCGGTTTACCATTTCCGAAACACCAGGTGGTCTACTTTACTTCTTCCCAAGACACATCGCTAGACCTTTCAAATACATGAATATATTTAAAATACTGATAAGCTTTATAATCAGTATGATCCGAGTTGAAATAAGCACTAACAAAGGCCGAAAAGCGTCTGAGAAATCGGAAATGTCTCTTGAATTCTATGATTCGGATTTATGACTTTCAAAACACCACCAGACCTTTCGAAACCATTATTATAGTTGAAATAAGATTATAGTTTTGTAATTATTATACTTTTAAGCTGAAATAAGTACTTACTAAGGCTGAAAACTGTCTGGGAAATCGGAACTGTCTCTTGGATTTTGTGATTCCGATTTACGACTCGGAAAACATCAACAGAACTCAAAGCAACTATAATTGTTAAAATACAATTGTAGCTTTGTAATTAGTTTAATTTTAAATAGAAATATGTACTTACAAAGATAGTATAGCGTTTTAAAAATGATACCTGTCAAATGACTTTTTGATTCAATGTTACAACTTGGAAACGATTGCTAAGCACGATATGATAGTGGAAACAGTTGAATTATTATCGCTGTTTTATATAAATATGCTTAACTCACTTGGATTTAATCTTATAGATGAATAAATGGCAATATAAGAAATGTAAATGGTGAATGACTACCTCCATTTTTCAATACGGATTTTTGATTTAAATAACATAGTTAGGAGCAAAAAAAGTATACCAATCTTTATAAAATGTTTGTAGCTTTCTGAAAATGTGTATTACATTGGTGGAAATACACTTATAGGTGAAATTGGAAAATTAGGGAATTATTGATTCATGGTAGCCATCTTTTTTTGACAATCGTCAGAATGGATACCGGAACAATGACTGGCATTTTCTAAATTGACAATAACTTGCATAAAATATTGAATTTGATTTGAAATGTTATTAAAATGATATAAAATTGAAATTTGTTGGTTTTTTTTTTTTTGTGGAAGCATCTGTATAGGTGTTTGTTAATTTTATGATGAGGGTTTCGCTGAAACATTTTCTTTCGACGAACCCTAAATGGTTAGCGAAGCGTTCTGATTGGTTTGAGAAGATGTTCAACCATTTCTTTCAGTATAGTTCTGGTAATCGTCGAGTGCAGACGTGATTTTTTTTATAAACGACAAATCCTTCCACATCCATACACAATGGACTTTCTTCGCAAATTCTTTGCCCAAAAAGACAGACAACCAACGCTGGTCGAAGTATAGAACCAATATTTTTTCGATTAACGAAATACTAATAACTATTTTTCTGTTTAGCGCATTTGGAAGCGAGTGTGGACGATAGCAGTATACCTGTATGGTGCGGTCACTGGATTTATCTACGATTGGCCACTGCTATTCAATTGGTATATGCTTGCAGTCGTCGCATTCGGTTTCATTATGTATTATGTCCCGGACAGTGATGAAGTTGAGTAAGTAAAAGATAAACGAAACATTTTCCTCACTCTAAATTTTGTTTGTGTGTTTACAGAGCTAGCGATTCCGATCTTAGCCGGCGTCGTCGAGACTACCGTCGACGCCATGGTCATCGCCGCCACCGTCGTTCCCGATCAAGTTCAACAAATTCATCATGTTGAAGAGCTCTGCTTTTTAAAAAATCCCAGTTATGCTGTTTTGTATTTATAAAATTATAGTGTTAAAATTATTATAATGTATAAAGCGCATGTTTTTATTGTTAACAAATTCAAATGTTTAACTTAAAAAATCTTCGAAAACATCTACTATGTTAAAAAATTATTTTTATAATAAAATAGAAAAGCAAATATCTTTTGTTTCATTGAAACATCCTTAATCCTGGACAAACTTAAATAAACATAGGAAAATAGTTTGATAATAATTGTTTATTTCATTTAATTACAATTACACAAATTGATATTAAAAAATCTGATTATTAATAGCAAATTTATTGCATATTGCGTCCATATCTACAACTTTACACTTTTTAGTAGATTGTTATTTTAACAAAAGGCAATTTCATGAAAAAAATGTCTTGGAAATCGGAAATGTCCCTTTCATTCCTTGTTGCAGATTTATGACACATAATCAGACTTTTCTAGTCCATTAATGTATATAAAATACTGATGCAGCTTTTTAATCCGTATGATCTGAATTGAAATAAATACTGACAACGGTCGAAGAGTCTTAGGAATCGGAAAAGTCTCTTGAATTCTGATTCGGATTTATGACTGTCAAAGCAACGCCAGACCTTTCGAAACCATTAAAATGAAATAAGATTGTAGTATTGTAATTATTATGCTTTAGGACTGAAATAAGTACTTACGAAGGTGGAAAAACGTCTGAGAATTCGGAACTGTCACTTGGATTTTATGATTCCGATTTATGACTTGGAAAACATCGCCAAACCTTCCAAAGCAATTATAATTGTTAAAATACATTCATAGCTTTGTAATTATTATGATTTTAGATAGAAATAAGTACTTACAAATTTAGTATTGCGTTTTAAAAATCATACCTGTCACTTGACTTTTTTGATTCAATTTTGCAGCTTGGAAATGATTACTAGGCACGATATAAGAATGACAACAGCTGAAATAGCATCGCTGCTTTATAACCGTGTACTTAATATACTAGGCCATCATTAGTATCGATAAATCAAAGGCTAATTAGAAAATTGCATGGAGGTCATTTTTCAATACAGATTTTTGACTAAAATAACATAGTTAGGAGCAATAAAAGGAGATCCATATTTATAAAATTTTTGTAGCTTTCTGAAAATGTGTATTAAATTGGTGGAAATTCATTTATAGGTGAAATCAGAAAATTAAGGAATTATTGATTAATTGGTAGCCATCTTTTTTTTGACAGTCAGCAGAATGGACACCGGAACATACTGGCATTTTCTAAATTAAGAATAACGTGTATAAAATGCTTAAATTGATTGGAAATGTTATTAAAACGATATAAAATTGAAATTGGTATAGTTTTTTTGATTGGGACGGCATTTTTATAGATGTTGATTTATTTATGATGGGGGTTCTGCTGAGACATTTTCTTTCAACGCATCCTAAATACTTAGCGAAACCTTCTGATTGGATCAGGAAATGGTTCCCCTTCCAGATTTTTAAGAATTATCCTTTAGACTTCCATTTTCGTCATTAGTATTCAGATAATCGTCGGAGCTACACGTGTTTTTTTTTTTTAAATTTAAATCTTCCTACATCCATTCATCATGGACGCTCTTCGTGAAATGATATGGGGCAGAGTACGGCACACCAGCTTATTAGTGGTAAGCAGCAAATATTTTCTTGGTTTATTGAATATTTATGAGTATTTTCATGTTTTTATTTAGCGTGTTGGGTGTAAGCTGTGGACCTTGTTGGTATATCTCTATTATACGACGGCAAAATTCGCTCGTGAATGGCCCATATTGTTCAGTTGGTATATGATCGCTTTCGTGGCATTCGTTTTGATTATGTACTTCACGCCTAATGACGACGGTCCTGAGCTTCAGTAAGTCAAACAAAATAGTTAAATTGGCCATCTTGGCGATAAATACCTTGCCCCTTTAGACTTTGAAATATTTCCCCCCACTCTGGAATAAAAGAAGTCGAAGGCCGATGTATCAATAATTTTTTTCTATAACAGGGAATACAGTCCCGACCATGATGAACGGCGACGGGAACGCCGTAGGAAAAATGGTGTAGGAAGACGTCTTCCTTCCCCTCCATGAAAATGGATCGCAAAATTGTATATTTTTAATTAGCTAATTTTTTCATGTATATATATATATGAATTTACTTCGTGTAGTTTAAAAGAAAATTCACGTTGAATACCATCTTCGATAATGTTTAAACTGTATATAAATTTATTTTGTAATAAAAAACAATAAACAAAAAATGCTTTTATTTTAATCTTAATGAACAATCCTAATTAAACTCTAAATAATAAATATATTTTTGAACTATCACGAAATTACACCAAAAATGTTTCACAAATTTCAAATGAACCAGAAATCTTTAACTCATTTCTATAACTGCGTCGCTTAATAAAATATAATTGAAAATAAACATTAATATTTTTAACATTTAATGTACAATATGAAAAGACCGCTTTTATTTTTTAAAATAGTTAACCTTTTTATCGGCCGTGTTCGTCAATGTCTTAAATGTCAAAAGTTAAAAATGTTTAATTTAAACGTTATTCAAAATTTCCTTCGATTTTGGCTAAATAGACGGAATGTCCCAAATAATTCCATAAAATATTTTATTATCAATGCAAGGGTAGCATGCACTGATTTTTTGGTATGTATATCCAAACATGGAATCGCAAATAATACATATTTTTATATTTTTTTAGAGTTCGATTTATCCCATACAAAGTTGCAACTTTCGCACAATCTACATATATTTGATACTACCTTTAATTGTAATGTTCCCGGTATACTATATCATCTGGACAAAGTATAAAGAGCCGAAAAAGGAAGACCTGTAAGTTGTTTTACAATATCGTCTTAAAAAAGTAAATTCATAAAACATTCCGCCCCTTTGCACACAGCTCTTATTAAATACAAGTTAGGGGCGTAAATTGTGCGACACACCCTAACACAAAAGCCAATGGTGCTCATACAAAAATAAAATTGCGATGTTATTTATTGTATAATAATTATTTTTTTCTGTTAGTGTCAGCAATCCGAAAATTTCCGACAGATATCACTGGATACAATTGGAGAGGCGTTACAATTATTATAAGAAATGTCTTGACGATTATGATTGGCCGGAGCGTCTCCGCTACCGTTATCGAGTGTGGTAGTGGCCAATCATTTTTTCTACAGTCTCTTTAATTTGCTTTTATAATTAATTAAACAGCTAACGAAATAAGGTCTATCATATTTACGTAACAAAATTAAATATTGCTTCAAATCGTTAACAGTAATAAACCAGAACATCATTGCACTGATGCTAAGACTAAATTATATCAAGTTTCGAATGCAACCAATAGGATAACGCAATACCGTTTAAAAATAAATTTATAAATCGATTTTATTGAAAAACAGAATTGTATGCATAGTTACAATTAAATCTGTTTTCTTGTGTAGCATGCGCAACTCCGCCTACACGAATATAATCGCCCGTATTGACACTGCTGGTAAGACAAGATTAACTCAGTATTGCATGGACCAATCCGCATAGATTAGAGAGGCGATGCTATTGGATAATCGTAACACGAACAAAAACGCCCGTATGACTAGAGTTAATACTGTTAAATAACATCGAGTATTATTTGTCTATAGTTGAATAGAAAGGCGTTAGTGCCGTTTAGGACTAGAATTGTTTGGTATAGAATTTGAACAAGTTTGTCTTGTTTACTCTTGGCATAAGGGTGTTTCTGTTTTTGTAATTGTGATTGGTCGAGTATGTATGCGCAGAATTCACATTTCGGGGCTTCAAGCCCTCCAAGATTTCTGATTGGATAGCTTACTGAGGGTTTTACATAAACCGGATTTCAGTGCTATTCTCTCCATACTAGACCAAACCAATAATACTTGAATTGATAGGGGCCACCCTAATCCTTTTCGGTAACACCTCCAAATAGTATTTGAAACAACCATTGGTCACAGTAGGGTTTCAAATAAATATACAAGTAGTTTTGAGCCAATGATAATACGAAATATATCCGTACCGCTTTATAAGCTAATTTATTAGTTTTAATTGATATTTAAAAATTTTCGGCTTGTCTTAAATTGATGTAAATAAATTTGATGTTTTATATATATATATATATATATATATATATATATATATATATATTGTAGATTTATTATAAAACTTGACTCATAAGCGTAAATTTATGTACAAATATGTATTTTGCACCTGTAGAATTTTATTAATAAAAAGCAATACCATATTTCACAAGATTATTTGAAAAACTTATATTTGAACACTGAAAAATATATTTTAGTTTAGTGTTCTGATTTGTATAAAAATTGCGCTATTTTCAAAATGAATTTTAGTAGCTGAACGTGTAGAGGGCAAAAGTGTATAAAAATGACGTCATGCGCCACTAACAGCATTTTTCGTGTCGACTGCAAGAAGGTACTCATCGTTCCAAATGGAATTCCTTTATTTTTTTAAATATATTTTGGTAAGCAGCCCAAAACATGCAAATTATAACTAGAATTAATGCTCGCATTTAACAGGTGGGAATTAATACACCATTCTTCGTACAACTCTTCGCGGGCGTAGCAGTGACCTGTTCGGTAGTGGCCGGTTCGCTCGTTTTACTGGAGTATATGATTATTCCTGATATAGAAATCATTTGGTCATGGATGTAAGTAACACCAATACGGAAATATTAAATGGCAACAGGGAACAGTTTAACAACTATTTGTTTTGCAGTGTATCATCAATTAGACGACGCTACTATACACCGATTCCAATTCATATGATTGATCCGGAAGATTATTACGAAGTGGAGGCTGATATGATTTCCGACGATGACGACGATTGATACTACTGTTACTATTCATGTTACCAAATGTTTAAATTCGAAACCCTTCTGTAATCTTTTCGCTAATATATTTTTTGTTTGAACAATTGTCTTTGATTTCTGCGACGAATAAACCTAAAAAATGCTAACGCGTCCGATCCAAAGATTGTACTTGAGAAAATACTTTTGATTTGCGAAAATTTTCCGCAGTTTCACTTAATAATTAATTTAATGGAAACCTTTCGGGATTTAAATGAAATATGATACGAATTATGTTCGTTATCGAAAATTGTTTATGGATTGTTAATATTAATAGAAATATTTCAAAATTTACCACAAATAATTATATTTTTTGAAAAAAAAATTGAATTGTCCAAACACATGTGTTTAGACAATTCAATGCACAAATAATGTTGTGCATTTATTTAATATACTTTAAACATTATAATTTAGCAAATGATAAAAATTATAAAAAAAGATCTAACCTACAAACCAAAATTTAGCAATAATTAAATTTGTAGCAAATAATAGGATGAAATATGTAATATTTCATCTCCAGAAAAATAAAAATAATTAAAAGATTTCATTTAAGCCCCCAAAATTGATGCAAATAAACAAATGTCATATAAAATCTATATTTTAATCAATTTCTATAATTATACCCTTAATTCTATAAATGAATTACTTTTCCGGTCAAGCATTAAATTTCCATTTATTTTCAGATACAAAAATCACGAAAACATAATTTTTGGAAAATAAATTAAATATTAACCTAATAAAAAAAATATCTGTTTTTCCCTTCAAAATACTTCTTCTTATTTAACTCATGCAATAATTTATATATGAAAAGATAGCATTTTGTTTGCAGCTTAAGAAATTATTTCTAAATCTAAGAATAAATTAGCCATAAGGGAGTAATTAGCTTAATTAATGAAAAGAGAGAGATAGCATATACATTTCAATGAGTAAGACAGAGATGGCAATGTTTTATTAGATTTTCAGTCATGTGGTGTTAAATCTAAGAATTTGATTGGTTGTTTTTGTGTCGCATTTCGATTCGTCGGAAAATATTTAGTGAGCCATAGGCTGAATCTCGAAAATTATTAAGGGAGTTCAAAAATAGAGAATAAAATGTGTTTAATTTTGTTGAAATTTTAATATTTATTGCGGCGTTTGTTTATTTATATGGATTTTTATTATATGGGGTTTGAGAGGAGATATTTATTATGTTTTTTAATAATAATTTTGATGGGGCTATGCCCCATTGCGCCCTAATTGTAGTAATACCACTGATATAGATGGCTCTGAAGCTAACTTTACCAGTCGAGTTGTTGCAACCCTCATTCGTCGGCCGACTTTCTTTACAAGAGGAGGCATTTATATATACACACAGCTGAATGTATTTTTTTACTTCAAGTTTGAACTTTCTTCGATGGGCGATATGCGTAAGTGCTTTAGTTAATCAAATCAATTATCAATTCTTAATTTAATAATTATTGTACAGCCTAATTTCCGCCAACTTAGCACATGGGAGACATTGGGTGCACTCTTCGGTTACTTCTTAATGTACGTGCTCTTCATGGGCGCGGTCATACTCATCAAGATGATTCGCAAAGAGTTGTAAGTAATTTGATAAAAAATGTCTCAAACTTTTGTTTCTATTATATTATTTGTGTGTTTAGGTGCAACAGCAAGACCGTTGCGCAAAATCTTGCTCATGCTTCAATGCTACCACCATCTGCTCCTGGGCTACGCTTGGCGCAAACGTCCCGTACTTCTTCACGAACGGCTCCAGCTTCGCGGCATACAAACCGTACTCCCGAGGGCAATGCTCCATCCCGGAGGGTAACTCGCTCCATGAGCCGTGAAATAATTCGTGCATCCCAGAGTGAACTGGCTTCATCGCGCCGCAGATAGCTTTTGTAATTTTAATAATGTACTATTTTCGAAAAACTATTTATTTTGTATGTATTATATTATGAAAGCTAAATAAAAATTTCAAATTTTTTTGTAATTCAATGCTTTTTATTTCGTTTATTAAAATAATAATCTAAATTAGGATCTTTATAAATCTTTTACGAATTATTTATCAATACCAATCATAGTTGTTTGTTATTAGCGTAATCCCTTCATCAACAATATCGTTCATAGTTTATCGATTTATTATTAACATAACACATTTTAATAACAAAATATGCATAAAATATAAACAAACCCTAACCTAAAAATCAATTTTCTCCACAATTAACAAATGCAAGAAACCAAACAATATACAATGAAACGAATCTAAATTTTCTCAAGATTAATAATATAATATCCGCCTCTAAATTAAATAACAATAAAATGGACTACATAAGTCTATAAACTCAATATTGTCCATTATTTCCTCAAGTTAATCTATTATTATAATATATATTTTATATATCTTTTCAATACTAAACTCAATCATTTAAATAAATTATAAGATCATACTTAATTAATAACCTAATAATTTTATTAACAATTTTACGATCTTTCATACTTTTGTTTCCCTTATGTACCCTATGCCAATTATATATCAAAAGATAGAGATTAATGTCTAGATTGCGAATCTATATACAATTATACGAAAAAATTGTCTGGAAAGCTATAATTAAGGAATTCATTTAAAAGAGAGAGACAGAACATCATTTTCAATGAGTGGAAAAGAGACAGAATATTTTGATTTATGATTCAATTGACGTTTAGTCACGAGGTGTTTAAAGAGTTATCTGATTGGAGTAAGATGATTTTAAAAAATTGGAAATTGAATATTATTAATTAAATATAAAATACATTTTAAGCTATACGATTTATGAATGAAAACTCATACAGCTAAGCATTTCACTTAAAATATTATTGCGACATGGTTTAAAATAATTTTTGAATTAAATGATATTTCCTGTTACATTTTAACCAAGAGTGGTATTTAGTGATGTATCAAATTTTATATGATTTATTACTTATTATATTAAATTTAATCGTTGATTAAAGATTTTTTTTTATATTGCGGGTAAATTTTGTAAATAGCGGAAACGGATTTGTGTTCTGAAATATTCAGTAAAATATTTAAATTTGATTGGTCGAAGAGATAGGAAAAATGAACGTCGATGCTAAAAGCCATCTTAGCATTTCATTCTTCTGCACAGACGATTGAACAGTGAATCAAACCAGCCCTTTACGAGAATTCCAGCTCGAATTAAATATTTAGGTAAGTGTAAATAGAATATTTGGAGGATGTTTGTTAAGGAGGAAGTAAAAGTTATTGGAAATTCGATCAGATATTATGAAAAAACTTGATTTTATATATTATGGTGATGTGGCGGTACGGGCCGCCATTTTGTGGAAACAATTTTTTGCGAAATGGATTAGGAATTTTTTATTTCGACGCTTTGCGTGCTTAAGTGTATCAACAATGTTAGTAGATATTTATTAAGGCATCAGTAGTACCGCTAATCTCTATCTTGGAAAATATATGTATCTTATACAATTCTCTTTTTTTATTTAATTAGATCGTGGAGCTTGGCAGCATCGCAAGTACGAAAATGTACTACGAGTTGCTAGTTAGAGTTATATCTTTTATGCAGCAGGTGGACTTTAACATGACGAGAATGCTCAACAAGTCTGTATTTTATATCATGGAAGATTATGAACTGGAATTCCGTACTACGCACAAGGACGTTATGGAAGTATGTCTATTTTTCATGATTTCTTAGTTATTAAACTGTACATGGACATGAACCTAGACCTGATCCAGGTTCATATCCATATTTATATATGCATGGACATGAACTTCGACCTAGCTGCAGGTCTAGGTCTGCATGGGTATAGACCAGGATACATGTACTTCTAGGAGTAACTAAAAACGTTTATAAAACGTTACAGATTGAGCATTTTGAACCGAAATTTTATATATATATATATATATATATATTCATTTGTCTGTAATAGTGGGTGATCATATTTGATACGGTGCTGTATCATGTGGTTAATGTAGTGCTGCTTTTGCTCGTTATCCTAATCGTTCGCCAACTTATAATGCGTAAAGTGGGCGCGCGCCGTATGGCGGAACAAGCAGCTGAAGAACGAGTGGTGCACCGCATGGATGATGGTCGTCATTTCGATCGTCTTGCCCTGTTGCACAACGATGTTGAGTTTCTGGAAAATTTACGCCCGGCCAATCCACTTCCAGAACCAGTTTCAACTTATAATAATCATGAGTAAGCATCCCTATTAACTAAATTCAAAAAACGACGCATTTTCATATTGTTTTAAGAATATACAAATCTCATACGTTTTATTTAGCATTTATGCAGATATTCAAATATGTGGTCAATGTTTAATAAATTTCATATTTTAATTAGTTAATTTAGTTATAACAAATAATATTAAACAAAAGTATATTGTTGATGAAAAATCTAATAGACGCATTTTCGCACAGCTGAATGTATTTATCATAATTATGACATATATTTCGGATATTTTGCAATAAACCAAAGGCCATTTTGTTTATTTTGCAGCCTGGAGAACATCAACGCCCAGAACATGGCCCAACGTATTGAGATTATCCCCTGGGAAGAAAATGTTATGCCGATCCCCGTAGAAGACGACGAAGTCATCAACGTAATATTGAACCCCCACCCACTCATTCCTCATCGTCGTCTTAACCTTGATGACGATGATGATGACGATGAATAGTAAAGAGTACTATACTTTTAAATTTCTTATCGTACTTCTCGTTAAATTTAAAAACAGTTAATGATTTGCACCCCTTATTCCATCTTAGCCTTGTTGATGATGAATAAAGTGCAACACAACTTTCATTTAATCGTTAATTTTAGCTTTTCGTTCATTAAAACTCGCCTAATTTGAAGGTTGAATTTTTTTACATATTCTATATAACAAATTTTATATGTTCCTTTATTTTTCATCATTTTAATTTTGTTGATGATCCATAAAGTGCAACATAGCACTCGTTCATGTTATATATGCTTTCTGTATAAATTCACCTAATTTGAAGGTTGAACTTTTCGTTAATATGTTGTAGTTTAATAAACATTGTTTGAAAAACTTTTGTGGTTTTATTTTGTCTCAACTACTATTTTTGGACACATTTCTATATTTATAAAATTCACTAAATAATATAATAGTAAAATAATAACAAAAGTTGTTTCTAGAAAATTTAATAATTTTTTAAATGATTGGTAATGAATAATATTGATTATTTAAAAGCGCGCACCAATCAATGATTGCCGGGACACCCTGGTGAGTGTCTCTAAAACTAAGCAAGCGTCACATTTAAAATCAGTTCACTGCAAAAAAATTATACGTTGACTGACTATTAAACAGAGTGGAAGTGTACTTAACAACGAAATTCTTACAACTTGATAAAAAGGTAATCCTATTACAATAAATCATATTTATCTTTTTAATCATTAAATATCTTTCGAGCATTTATATTTTATTGAAATTTTATTCTAAACATTTGCAACTATTTATAAATTGAAGCCTAAAACATTAAAAATCTAAATAAATTAAAATAAATAAGTTGATTAATGTATTAAATCTTTTTGTATACATATAGAAAATGGATCACTACTTGTTCTTTTGCGTCTTGGGAATCTGCGTCCCAATTTTGTGTGCATTCAAGTGGATTGACTGGCTATTTGAAGAGGAGGAAGTCTCTGTCGAAGACGATTACAATTCAGTGTGGCGGTAAGATTATGTTATTATTTATTTTTGCGCTATCGATAAGACTACATAATCTCAGATTCCAAAAAATGTTTTAATTGTCCATGTATGTTCAAAATGCGTTTATTAAACGCCAATGTTTACAACTTGCTAATTAACGTGAAACATATACGCAATAATGTTAATAATTACTAATTATATAAATTTTTTATACAAATGAGCCATTATTCTTGAATTGTACGTACATTATTTTGTTTATAAACAATCAATTCCGCCTAGCGACAATTTGGTATATTAATTAATGCATTCTTCAATAATTTATTAATTGCAACGACATTTATAATGTGTTTAATTATTTATAAACAAAAATTATATTGGTAACCGAACACCTTTGTTTCTAAATAGATAATGATTGATACTTAGTATTGGGGATATATAAAGCATAATTTATAACAAATTGCAGTTAGTGTTCACTTGTACTTTGACAGAGAAACTTCTAAAGTTTAAAAAGTTTAAACATGATTGGGTTTTTGACTTGGCTTGCATTTGTGCAATTGATGAAGTATATTGATCGTGTTTGTGATACGGACATCACTTTAACTAAGTAAGTCGTTTTTGAGTATTTATTAACATTTTACGAAAATATGTGATCAACCAATTCTTTAAAATATTATTATATGACTTTATAATATGATAGTCAATATCGCGAAATAAGCCACCAATTCATTACAAATTTATGCTTTTATATATGAAAATCAATTAAGATTTTTGGAAAATTAAATATGCTTCAGATATTTATTTTATTTAAATTGCGGATCAACTAATAATATTCAGTTTATTAGAATTTGTTACGAAAATCATAATTATTGTGTGAATAATCGAAAAAAGTTATGTATGTATGTATGTAAGAATAATTTCGGATTTTGTAATTGCTAGATATAGGATCGAATACTTAAGTTCTTTGTATTGCTAGTTAAACATATGCGATGGAAAATTTTGGTCATAGAAATTCTAATTAAAAATAATTATAAAATAGTAAACAGTTTCAAATAATGTCAATTCTAGATATATTTGTCATCACTTAATTATTAGTAAGTAATATAATTCGCGACTTCCTTTGCGTAATTATTATAATTACGAATTCTTTTAATAATTGATATACGATCTATTTAGTTAAAAACAATAACAACTAATTATTCATAAAAATTTATTGTTGAAATTTGCACATCCTTTACTTACATTATTTTTCTAATTATTGTTTTTATTTTTAAATTTATAAATTGAAATTCTTTGATCGAAGAGTGATTGAATTTAAACCAAATAAATTGTTTAGGTTCCGTCATGAGCTAGAGGGTGGCAACACAGTGGTGACGGTAGAAACAGAGATTGAAGCCAAACCCAAGCCAGGATTCCGGGACATTTTCTGTGGATGCGCTCCAGAAGTTCAAGAGGAGTCGGATTCTGAGGATTCGCAAGACTCGGATTTCGTCGTTTTGAACGATAGAGACTTTCGTTCGACATCCCTTGGCGACCTCTTCGAACCCCTTCCGGAACGTCCCGGAAATTCGATTGTGTCCTCCATGACCACTTCTGTCTAGAGAGACAGGCCAGGGATTGACATGCCACAACCACCGTTGAAGACGCTATCAATCTTTTTAGTTTTAAGATTGTAATGGTTGATTTCTGCTCGAAACAACTGTTTAGTTTTAAAACTAGATGAGCAAAAAAAAAATGTATTTTTAAGCAAATTTATTTTAGTTTATGATTGATTTTTTTGGTTTAAATTCAACATGTGTTTAGTTAAAATTAAAAAAGTAATTTTAAAAATGAAAATTTAAGAGAGCTATCAGACTGATATTTATTAAATATTTCTAAATTTTCTTTTGTAAATATTTTCTGTACATGTCAATTAATTTGTGACAATCTAATTTTTTTTTTAATTTAAATTTTGTGTATCAAAAAAAATGTATTTCGGTTTAAGAATTTCAATAAAGGAATCCTAATTCCCAAAATGTGTTGTTTATTTACTAAACCTTCTCAAAATAAGAAGTTTGAGTCTCTATAGAAAATCCATACGTCTTATCGTAAATATCTGCGAATATATTTAAATATTGTAATAATAATAGCCTCCATTTTTATTTGCAATTCTTAAAATCATAAATATTCTTAATATTACTATTTGAAATAAAGAAATTTCAATCTACTTTGCCAAGTTTTGGTACATCAACTGGATGATCTAAATCCGTGAATTATCCGCGGATTATCAATAATTTCAAAAATAACGAAATTAATGCCTATTCCCATCAAATGGGGTGGAAGAAAACCCTTAATTGATATAAAGTATTTATTCTACTAGATATTTAAAAATTAACAATATAAGGCGAAATTAAGCATTATTTAATTTAAAAAGAGACGCCATAATGAGTACTAATGAGTAAGACAAAGAAGACAGATAAAATTCCAAAACTTTTCAATGTTCGGACCAACTCGTTTTGGAGCAAAAATAAAAAGTATGTTTAAATAACGTTATTTAGTATTATAATTGATAAATATATGTCTAGAATTTGTAATATAGTTTTTAATTACACGATAAATGCACCATATCGAGAATATAAGGTTCATTTGTTTGATTGATTATCAAAAAAAGGTTGGTCATCTCTGGTATTTAAAAAACGAGACATCTTGCGGGCGTTTTCCATATTTATAAAATTATAAATATCTATATTAGCAACATTTAGCATCGAACCCAAAATCTATAGACCATTTTTATAAATATTTTATCTTAATTTTACGGAATTTTTCTATTTAATCATACTGTGAATAATATTATATTAAAGTAAACTTTGTATTAAAATACGTTTCGGTTTATTCGCATAGTTGTTTAAAATTTCACAATAAGGGTTCGAGATTTCGTTTAGCGCAAATGAGTTTCCGGTCTGAAATACATAAATACTGAGCTTTTTAACCTTGAGATGTTATTCATCGATAATTATTTTTTGGCTAAACAACTATTTTAAAATTGAAACATGGCTTTTGTTTGGTATCTCCTAAATTTATTGCGTTGCTATTTTGTAGTAAGTGTTTATTTGTTATCATTATTCAAAGTACCTAGACATTATTGCGTCTTTTTAGCGCCCTGTACCTAGTATACAATCCCCAACTGAAATGGTCCACGAGATTTCGCTAATAATTTGCGTGGGATTGGCCGCTTATATAATACTCCATCATTTGCGCTGCACGGCCTACCTATATACTTCCCAGTACGTAAACACTTGGAGGAAGTGCTCTTCAAATAAAACTAATTGTTGTTTTGTTATATTTAGCTTAATCAATGTTATAAGCTACTTCAGGCGCAGAATGGCGGATGTACCTAAAATTGTTCAGAGATCTAGAAGTGCCCAAACCGATGCAGTACTCTGTGTCGCATACGGATGGTAAGTAAATATGAAATGCAGGAACCCACAACATATTAATCGCACCGATGCAATAATCAATTTATTGAATCAAAATTGTTATATGTTACAGGGTTATTCAGGCAATAACGTACGTAAAGAATCATACACCAACTGAAGACCAATATATGGGAGATGGACAAAATATAGAAGGCGACCCAAATATACAAAACGACAAGGTACAGGTGGAGAAGGGAGATGCCAAGCGAGATGGCAAAGAAGAAGAAAGGGCGGGGGAAAATAATGCAGAGAACACTGAAGAAATTGATACTCATTCAAATTCAGTCCAAGACCAGGATTCCGAAGAACCAAGTACATCACACGACTCACAAATATTGGAGAGTGAGAACGACATAGAAGATGACGAAGAAGATGAACTAGAAGGATTGGAGAGATATTACCATGACTGGGATGAACAGGATGTCGATGACGAGTTTTATGAGGAAGAAGAAGAATTTTTTGATGAGTACAATGACCCGTACGATCATGGAGATCCTTTTGGTATTTTTTTTGAAGAAGAATTCGAGTACCATGAACCAACCGATTTTGGAGATTATGATCTGGCGCAATTTGATGATGACACGGAAGATGAAACGGACAATGAAAATGATAGTCAGAATGAAAATGATAGTCTGACTGAAAATGATAGTCAGAATGAAAATGATAGTCAGAATGAAAATGATAGTCAGAATGAAAATGATAGTCTGACTGAAAATGATAGTCAGAATGAAAATGATAGTCAGAATGAAAATGATAGTCAGAATGAAAATGATAGTCAGAATGAAAATGAGAATCAAAATGAAAATGATTTTTAACCCGCCCTTAAATGCTATAAAAAAAATTCTAATAAAAATTTTTTTTTTGTGAAAATCTTATTTTAATAAATTATTGTAACACAAAACAATTAAAGAAACGTACTATTACATTTTATATTGACTGTATTGCTTAAACCTTTCACCAATCCTAAATTTTATTTTTCAGGAATAAACAACTTTAACGCAGATAAACTTCGAAATTTACGTTTGCTTTCCCACACTTATTATTTGGTTTAGATTAACTTTAGCTCCTCCACCCAAAAAAATCGAAAACTGTGCAGCTGTTTAGTCAAATTTACGGCTATACTTATTTCCTAATTACAGCTAGTCTTCATGATTACATAATAAAATTATATATTTAGAAAAATTCGTAATTTCGTATATGGGATAAATCCCTGAATTACCGATTACTAAAGAACCCAAAACTCCTAGGTACAATTTCAAAAAACGGAAACAGGGTTCGAGGCATTAATCATAGCTAGAACAAAAGTGTATATCCGGTTTCATTTTGTTTTTTAATGTTGCACTATATTTTTTCAGTTTTACACCGAAAGGTAAGGAAATATGATTATAATCAATTTTTAAGATACAATTCTTAGTAAAAAGTAATATAAATTGTCAAACTCATGTTTAATATGACACTAGTATAAATATACATATTTTAAAGTAAAAAATAGCGAATTGACTAACTGCGTAGAAAACCAAACGAACGGTTTTTTTTAATAACGCTACCACGTGACCCGGAGTGGTTCTCTTCGCTCAACCGACGTTGTGTCCGTACGTTTTTATTCGTACGCTGTGAAATAATAAATAATATCATCGAAATGTTTGACTGGCTGTCCATGAAAGCAGTTACCTGCCCTTTTGAGTTCATACGCTGGCTAATTTGCGTGAGTATTGCCCTAATACAGTTCAATTGCTTCTATAAAAACGAATCAAATATTTGTTGTGTTCAGCCACCAGAAGGGATGTCGTCGGAATATAATGCTTGGAACTACGTGCGCGATTACGCGTTCTACGTCATATTTTGCCTAAGCTTCGTCTTTTGTATCTACAAGTTGGGCCTGTTTCATCTTATGTTTGGAATGTAAGAATTTTTATCTTATCTCTTTAAATATGTTTCTAGGTTGCTATATGTTTTTATTTATGTACAGTTTCCTGGATGCCGCTGAGGGAGTGTTTGAAGGTATGTTGCCGGATAAAAGACGGAAGCGTAAACGTCTTTCCGAAGTCGAGCTTTTCGAGCAGCGCGAGAAGCTACTACGTCGTGTACGTGGAGAGAGTCCATCACCAACTCGCAGTACCTCAGAATCGGATGAATCCTGTGTAATGTAAAATGTTATTATGCTATATAAAACAGACAATTTCCAAATTACAGTCTATTAAATGTATACAGAGCAAATGAATTTGCCAAATAAAAATTTTGTAATTTATTTATTCTTAATCAATTTTAATCATATACCATTTTAGAATTTAAGGTCGATTACAATTTTTATTTAAAAAATAAACAAACAGGTACTTCACATTATTTCATTATGATTACTAAACATTTATCGCAAATTGGTGATTTCTGGTCGCGAGACTTATTGTCTCGAATCTCGTCAAAACCCTCGTCTGGTCGTGTTTTATTTGGAAAGCTTTTCATAAGCAATTATATTTATGCTGAAACTAACATCGTCATTTTGGCAAAATATCTTATTCGAATTGCGATAAATACTTGGAGAGTAGTATAACATTTTATAATTTTCATTATTATGATTAATAAACATTCTATCGTAAATAAACAAGATTAGACTTATAGTGCGGAATTCCCATTGAATATTTTATTCTTTTCGCATTTGTTGCAATTCAAACGGTATATTTTGGCAAAACGACGGCGAGACCATCATTGTCAGCTCCAATTATTATACGAAACCAATATCGGCGACATTCGCGAAAACAGTCAATGAGATATCGATAGATTAATAACAATCAGCAAAATATATAAAATATGGAAATAAATAAAAAAAAACTTCAGTTTTAAAACTCCCGCCTAAACTAAGTATAGTAATTAATTAATCTGTTTAATTAAAATATACATTTAAATCCAAAATGATAAATAATTGAAGTTTTCTTGAAAATGAAATAATTTTTATAAAAATTAAATAAAAATGATTTTTGTGTTTTCCGCAACGTTTGACTATATCCGTAATATTATTAAGAATGACGCCACACGCTAATTCGGTTAATGGTGGTTAATCACATTTCAACGCAATGGTTAAAGAAATGTGTAACCCATGACGTCAAAATGACGTTTTATGTAACCATTATCATCTAACCATGTTAGATTCGGCATCATGTATCTATGGACCAATCACAGCACGATTTTACTGGCGACTGGCACGTTTCCCCAACTGGTCGTCATTCTTCGTTGATCTTGCAGTACAGTCACATCGCAATGAAGTTCATCTTCGATATATTACAGATAGGGTGGGGCATGTTGCGCTATGTAAGTGTACTAAGTCATCCATTATTTTATAAATGTTTAATCATTTTGTTATATAATTCAGTCGAAGCCCGAACCCGCACCCATTGAAATAGATTACGCCCATTTTTTCATCTCGCTATCGATTGGCCTGGTGAGTGGATTCCTCTTTTTCCACTACGAACTTTACCATGGATTTTTCAATTGGTAAGAAGATAGTGTATTAGTAAGCGATTATTATTAATAATTTTATGGTACAGGTACTTCAAGATCAAGAATTTATTTTTTCCCGAAAGGTATTCGTCGGCGGAAGATGTCAACCATGAATATTGGTATGATCGCCTGCGCGACCTGATCACCGGACGCAGCCGTCTACATATTCCAGGAGGACCAGTGCAACACCCACCGGTTATTGAATAGCAATGTTCAATTCTCTACAAAACTATTAAACTTACTGCGATATATTTAAAAAAAATTTTTATATGTATATATGTTTAGGCAAACTCTTCGGAAAGCATGATTATAGAAAATTTAAAAAAAATTTATATGTATGTTTGGGCAAACTCTTCGAAATTTATAATTTTTATATTCAATAAAAAAAAACACTAAAATCCATTAAAGTATTTTAATAAATCCCTATACGAATCCCCAAATTTATAAGTTCAAAACACAAATTTTTTTCTCCCGAGACAGTTTCATCCAGAATGTTATACCCATCGGGAATTTGATTCATGATACACATGACAAATCTGTTTATAACAATTATCATGTAAAATTCGAATAGTAAACGACTAAATAGTATTAAATTATAATTCAAATAAGTATTAAGCACAACTAAATTATAAAAAAATGTTGAATAGTGGTGCATTTGACATAATCATGTGTAATTTGACATTTGATATATGTATATAACAAATATGATAGCAAAACATTTACAATAGACAAGAATTCTGTTGCTATACAACGTAAATGGTTTAAAACATAATAAATTGTGAAAGTACTGTAGATTTGTTTCGTTAATATTGCTATTAAACAAATTATGAGTTGTCTAATTCGCTAATCAAAGGGCCACAAAACCTAAATCCCATAATCAATCAGATTGCTTTAGATATAAGGTTAAAAATTATAAATGATAATAAAATAAAACTCTTGGTTTATAATTTCACAAATTTCAGCAATTCATAATTAAATATTATAATTATTAATCTTAAGGGCCGTCCAGAAATTACGTAAGTGCGGGGTGAGGGGAAATCATTATTTTATGGATATCTTGATATCTTACGTAAGATATATTATAAAGAAACAAGTATTTTGAAAATTTCAATATTGAAAAATATATTTATTTTAGGAAATAAAATTTAAAAATCTTTTGTGAGGTTAGGGTGGAAGGAAGGGGGTAAATATTATTAAATCTTACAGTAGGGTACGAGGGGGTCAAAAAATTGCGAAATTTGTCTTGCGTAATTTTTGGACGGCCCCTTATTTTATAACTCCACCAAAAAATCAGACAATAAAATAAATAAATTTTAAATATTTGCAAATTCAGGCATCAAAATTGATTTATGTTAAATCCTTTTATAGATGTAAATGTTTTTATCTTATTTTTGGGACAAAATCAAATTTGCATGAACGATTTTTTTACATTTTCACAAATTTCGTGTTTTTCTTTCTGCATAATTACGTATGCTTTACATCAATTATATTTATTTGTCATATTTACTTCAAAATGCACACTATTAAAACATCCTGCTATAATTATTTATTATAATTGATATCTCTGTCTCATTAATAAATAAATGTACAATCAGAATAAGCATTTTATTTTAATAACGTAGCATTTTTTATTTTGATTGGAAATAAGTTTTGCGTGTAAGCTATATGTTTTTTGATGGTACCTTACACTTGGGTGGGGTAAGACAATTTTCAATGAAAATGACATTAATAAACGTTAACATCAAACGCCAACTACTCCAGCCAGGTTTGATATCATGTTTCTGATAACCGAGGTGACAATTCACACCTCCCTCCTCACAGCCGTCAATTTTGTTGTTGAACGATGAATGACAAGCCGTCATTCATCGTTCAACTATCAAATAGACGTTAGCAGAAGAAAAAAAAACATGTTGCTTCTACGCGATATTATTGTGAAAATGGTTATTGATTTCTGGGCACGTTTGCTGATTCCTGTAAGTATGCGTAATCTAGTGTTATAGAGTGTCATATTTGTTAATAACTAATCTTGTGTCGTATATTTAGTCCAATTATCCTGAGCCCATTCCGTACCCGTTTAACATCATCCAATTCGTCGTCTCAATATCGGTCACATTGACGCTTGGCTACATTTTCATTAGTATGAAATGGTACATCTTTTATCTACGGCATAGGTAAGGCATTTCTTAGTAGTTGTTTATTAATTACAACTTCACGGTACAGGTATTTCGATATGAGGGAAGCTTTAGGATACACTGCTGAAGACCCGATCATCCTGGATGAGGAGAACCAAAGATTACTTATCAACCAAGCTAGCAATGCCTCCATGTATGAAAACCCCATGGAACGAGACCCCATAGAACAAGATCCCATGGAAAAAGATCCCATAGAAAAAGAATCTATGGATCAAAACCCTCCAGAAATCCCAGAACGCAAAGACTAATGAGTTGATTTCAAATTTTTTATGATTTATAAAACGATAATTTGATATTCTCTTTGGAAATGTAAACAGTAATAAAAACAAATAAATAATAATGGAAAAGTTTCAATAAATCCTGATTTAAGTTAATTTTCAGCATAAATTAAAAATAATAAATAATAAACTGGTTGCTTGTTACTATGCAGTTATGTATAGAGGGAATCTGATACCACAACACATACCTCACACATATATACGCTAATATTGTTTAAATTTGAGTACTAAACAAATAAATAATATCGAATTATTAGATATAAAACGAGCACGTACAATTAAATTATATTACAATATTGAATTATAAAATATTTATAAGACAATTATCGTAATTAAATATGTGGTATATGTAAGATATAATAAAAAATCCTACAATTCATTAAATCGACGAAAAGTCTCAAAATATCATACTTTAAAATTTATTTGCATAACTCCACCAAAAAATGAGAAATTTTGAATTATAAATAAAACATTGTAAATAAGTACTTTAATAATAATAAAAAAAAGAAACAATGTTATTATTTTTGATTAGACAACAAATGTCGCATTTGGCGCTCTCTACAAATTACTGAATAATGCAACTTTATATTTTCCCGGTTTTTTACTCTATATAGGAGTTTTGTTTTAAACTAAATTATCTATTTAATCTTTGACAGTTAAACTATAAACATTTAACCTCAATAAAAGAGTTGCTTTTTTAATGAAATATGGAATTTCGTGATTTTGTGTTAATGTGTTTTCATTGTATTCACAATTATCTATATGCAAGTACCGAAATGTTTTATATTATTAATGTGATAATAATTCATCAACTTTTTGCAGGAAAAGAAGCCGGTGTCATTTTGCGCCACATTTGCATATCTCTTTTATGGGTATTTGTTTATTGTGATCGTTGTGATCCCAGTATTATTATTTCACTATCGGAAAAAGGCTCAACCGAAGACAGTCAGAGTGTTGATACTTAAAAAGTATGATACATTTGATTAATATTACATATATCAAAATACCAACTAATTCGGACCCTGTAGCTTACAGATTCATATATATGTATAATAAATCTTATCGATGCACTACGTTAATCTCAAAATTAATGTCTATATATGTTATAGGAAACTATGAATGTCATGTGATATTGTTATAAAATAGTGCTATCGGGATTATGAGTTATATTACTTTATCAACAATTACAAATAAGAATCAGATAATGCATTCTATGTATGTATTGCATATTTGTAAAACTTTATGCAACTTATAAATTCTATCAAAAGCTATATAGAATTATTTCGAAAAATTTTGATCTTCTCGCGGATTACCAAAATATTAAATAACTAATTTTATGTAATTTTGTTATTCTTTTTTTAGAAAACAATTAGCAAGGAGTTCATCGGAGATTCTTATACCTGTTCACGTACGTGAGGCTAGAATATTGGCGGCACAAATGAAAAAAGAACGACTGAATAAACCACCAACAGACGAAGAACTTACCTTTTGAACAAATATGTTTGCAATATATTCGTAACCGAAGTATTTGTTCATACATTTTTAAGTGCTGTCGTTTCTCGTTTCGTTTATATTATTACAATTTAAATAAAATTTCAAATGTATAATGTGTTTTATTGTAACAACAATCAAGGACAATTTTATGTTTGTATAATTGATTATTACTAAAATTATAAATCACATGTAATTTTTTTAATAGATTTAGAATAGAATTTTTATTTAGTTAAGAGAACTTTTAAAAAGTTTTTAAGATACTTATAATTAAGTTTCAATTAGTTTAAGAAGCTTACAAACTTGAAAATCAATTTGTCTTTTAAAACTGAAATCGGATTAAACATTTTTCGCTTTTGCTTAAGTATAATAAACCAGCTAATTAGCGAAGTGAAAACGCTTATATTTATATTTTGTTGAATTACATAAAAAAAATTTAAAAACCGTGCCATTTTGAAAATTCATTCAAAATTGTTGCACAGAAGTTCGTGTAAACTCGGGAAGTTTTACGAAAGCGACAATTACTACTTGTGTCAAGCATAATAATATATATAGTATTTTATCTCTTTTATTCCTACTTTTTTAATTAATAATTATTTTATAAAACTACTTTTAAAAAATTTAGTTCCTCTAACACCCAAAAATGTATAAATCATAATATATATATATGTGTATATGTATATATAGTTATATTTGACTAGAGCAGGACATTTTCCAAGATTCGGGAAATATCGTTGTTAACGAACAGTGGCGAATCGTAAAAAACGCAACATTTCCTGTTCCTCTTTCTTCTTCGTCGGCCATCGTAGTATTAACAGTGTCTTTCTCGCTCGTTTAATAAAACTTCAAATATCTGAGTAATCACAATGAATTACTTGCGAGTGATACCAGAAAAGATTTGGTCCTTCATAGATGACCTGGCCGTGAGTATTAGCTTCGCTGAAAACTCTATAGATAATAATGCACATTGTTCTGATATTTTTCCAGATAAGCCTGAAGATCGACTGGCATCGCTTGTTGGAAGATAGGCCTTACATAATCGGGGTAGCTGTTATTTGCTTTGGGGTTGTTGCACCAATATTAATCATGAAGAAATGCTGCAGACGCCGAGTCAGTGCTGGTGACTGGGGCAGTGAGGGTATCGAGCTGCTGCAGTACTTCGAGACGAACGATATGACATCAAGTATTACCCGCACCCATCACTCATACGACATAAATTACGAACCCGGACAGGCAGCCACTGTGCTACAGGCCGTAGTACAACAAATAAGCGATGACGGCAAAAGATTGTAAGTTTAACATACTGGCCCAAACCTTCTTCCGCAACATTTGAATTGGTTTCAGCATCAGCGAATACACGAACCGTCAACTTGAGGGAGATCCCCAAGCCGACGTACACGGATTAGTAAGCGGTCGCTACCGCCCTGCAAGAGGCCACTCACAACCACCACCATCTCAATACATCCGCACCCGACGCCCTCTGTCCGCCGTAGAATTACCTTCTCGTCCTCACACTGCTGTGCCACCAGTAGGCCGTCGTCTGTCTACCATTTCGCAACGCGCGCGTCCAGTGTCAGCCCCAGGTGAACTGGAACACTGGTACAGGCCTGCATTTTTGAGCCGGAGCTACACTGAGTCCGAGAACACTTTCTAGCTGAAGCACCCTCAAGTTAATACTCATTTACTTTCATTTGTTTTTAAATTTCAATCCTTTATTTCCAATATGTATTGGCATGATTATAAATAATCTATTTGGTAAATAAAAATTCTCAATTTCAAAACATGGTCTCTTATTTTATTATTAACAGGGCCCCGCTATATAATCCAACTGCTTCATTCCCAAGAAATTCCAAATCTCTTCTAGATTGTAGCAAACTTCGTTTCTTTAACTAATCTCGTTTTTGGAAAAATTAACTTACGCTAGACCCCAAAATAAAACAGGCACTCGTTTCAGTGACCATTCCAGTATATAATATCTTATTAAAATATCCCTAACATGTAAATATAAAAGGAGCTCCCGATTGTAGGAATCTCATTGCTGCAGATCCATGACCAATTCTTGTCCCGAATAAATCGTTTACCAAAGCTACGCCCTAGAATTTCTCCAATTCAAGTTACCACTAGTTTTTAAGTTAAAGAGCAAATCCTGCTACTTCTGGAGACACATAAATAAAAGAGTTTAAAGAGTAAAACTCAAGTAATGAGGGAACAATTTCGACATTTTGAAATGCTTGCCCTTTACATGTTTTCGAAAACATGAATGAAAAATTAGTTAAAAAC
This sequence comes from Nebria salina, assembly GCA_944039245.1. Taxonomy (NCBI): domain Eukaryota; kingdom Metazoa; phylum Arthropoda; class Insecta; order Coleoptera; family Carabidae; genus Nebria; species Nebria salina. The sequence continues at coordinate 1,201,953 of OX063288.1, read as the reverse complement.
AAACCCACTGTTGGATTTCAATGTTTGAGAAGCCCTAAATAAGATTTTATTAAAGAATGGTCTTTATATAGGTTAGATTTCCGTAATTTTAATTGGGCTTTTAAACAATTAATGAATGCACTAAGTAGGTGCACATTCATGTAACGAGGTTGAAAATTATATTTTAGGGCATCAAATTACAGTAAATTTCTAGTAATTTCGAAAAAACAACATTAAAACAGAGGTCCTCAAACTTTAAGGGTTAGTAATTTAGCATAGATGATCGCTGAGATTCTGAATTAGTTAATATGTTTTATTATTAACATAAAAATATATTATATTATTAGCGTCGATATTTATTCATTTCGTTAAAAAAATGGAAATGGTAATTGACAGGGTTCCACTTGTTGAGATCCAGTATCTGTTTTAAAAAAGTCAATAGAATTGTTATTAAAAAAAAGTTGATTAACATACAATAAAATAATAATTACGTACGTAATTTTTATATTAAAAAATATGTATTTAGATGTATGACTTTTTTAAATATATTAAGTTTATGAAACATGAAATTTTTTAATATTTTGACTATAGACTTTTAGTCAAATCAAGTATGTAATTTGTTTATATATATTTAATTAATATCAAAAATGAAACAGATTTAAATTATTATTTATATTTATAATGTAATATAAAATTATAATAAACGACAATTAACTTTTAGTAAAACATTTTTTTGTTGGCCGGTCACTATAACAACTAAAGTGGTACTATTGTCTTCGAAAATTATAGAGAATCATCGCTTAGAAAAATAGCTTATGGATATTCGCGAATTCCTACGATTCTTCGTTTGGTTCGTGGGTGAAGTCCAAGCCTTCGTCCTCGTGAGTATTACATCTTTAATTGTAGCCGTCGAATGATTTTCATACATTTTTCACGTATAGGATCCGCAAGATGCGAATGACCTGGAAGATGATCAGCCTCTAGTTTTAATTTTCGGATTCGTCGGAATAGTTTACTATCATGCCTTCGTCGTGCTACAGCAATTTAATACGGATAGAGCAGACCAAGTTGCTGTGTACGTACTTTATTTATTATTAAAATATCTAAGTAAAAATGGCGCCATCATATTACCTTCCGTTCTTTTACTGAAACTAGTTGATTTTCGGCGAATATTTTTAATTGGGAGATAATAAGTAAATTGGAAAAGTTTTTTTAAGTAACAATAATTACAAAATATCCTAATAATTGATTTACAAAATGTGTAAATTGTCTCAACCCTTTTTTGAAATTGGTTGGAAAATTAGTTAAATAAGGGTTGGTTGTTCCAGTACTAGCGTAATGTTTTGTATGATTACAGGGTTGATGCTATTGAAGTACTTTTAAACCGTACTCGTAGTACTGGTTTCTAATCAGCCGTTTGTCGAATTAAGAACAATCCGCTTATTCAGGACTGGTATATTAGTTGAATTAAAATTGTTATTTGCTTGCTTAGCAAGACATGGTTTGTTAATATTCTTGTTATTATAGTTCTTCGTTGCAATAAATCAAATGTTATGATTTGATATTATTGTTATTAATAACAAATCTTCGTAAAGCATATTAATTTCGTAATTGGAGATGTGATTTTAAAAGTGTACACACTTGCCTAGATATAGGCGTAAATTCTCAAGGCGAACATATAAATGTTTCCAATATAGATTTATATTTCATTTTTTAGCAAAATTTAAAAGAGATTTTGACTTTAAAATATCTATTAAATTTAATATATATATTTTTGCATAAATCTACAAATTGATCATGAAATCACTTATATAATCAGAAAATATTTATATAAGTTTTGTTCCAATTAATGTTAGAGTTTCAGTTCGGTTTAAAACTATATGACGCATGCGCATTAAGAAAATAGAATTTCGTTGGAACAGTGCCAATTCCATTTAGTTGGAACAAAAATAGCGAGTTAGTAAGTTTTAATCTATCAGAGATGCGGTTTTTTTTTTTAATTCTGATATTTAAAAGCTGTATATTGTGACAATAGAAGACGTACTTGTTTATGTAACATGAGTACACTGAGTAACTATTATAAAGTAATCTGAACGAATTTAGAACAATAATACCGTATAAGTCTTAACCTAAATACGGAATCGTATTAAAGTTTATATACGTATTCAAATTGACACACGTCCGTATAGCATAGGTAAATCATTTAGTATGGATGAAGTATGCCACATTGGATTGCATACCGTATGCGGTCATGAACAGTAAGTTTGTACAGAGAAAGAATTGTAATCGACACGGAAAAGAAATATTAAATCATGGATGACCACACGGACAGGGTCAAACCAGGAGTTCAATTAGTTGTTCAATTATATGTTGAGTACTGTTTGTAGGAAAAGAGACATATGATTGAACTTGACACTTTCATAGTTTCAATACCGTTTATTTTTTTACTACTTGGATGATCAAATACATAAAACTTAATCACTTTTTTTTGTAGTTTTGTAACATCATACGATTTTTACGTTTTTAGATAATTAGCTAAATCTTTTAACAGATGAGATAAACTTGAACGATTATGGGTTCTTAGAACAAGTTACCCAACAACCAAAAAAAAAAAAACATCAAAGGTTTTCAGTTGCACAAGGTATTTTATTTCTGGAATCTTTAAATTGCTGTTCATTTCTGGTCTGAAATCGTCTCGCCAACATATGCAAACATATAAAAATAAGAAAATGTTTGTTTGAAATTTTAATGCGAGCGATGATAAATGCGGCGCTGCAGAACAGGAAACACAAAATTAATTTGTTGATGTAAACAAATACGAGTTTGTAGTTTTTTCTTTTTTCCAAATGATAAACATTGCGAATTTTTGTCAACCGGTTATTCTGTTATGTTTCCAGGTTTTGATGTTCCTGGGGGTTTTTTTCAGTGTGTTAATGACCTTAAATAGTACATTTGACTTGTCGTGGGAAATAAGCAGTGTACGAGAACTTTTTTTTTTTTACATAACTAATTAAGAATTTCCCGGGTTCTTTGGTCTCGTTAACCATCTTTCGGACATCAAGTTTCGGTTATTTATGGACTCGGATGCGAATTTTTTATACGTGTTAACGGGTGTTACAATTTAATTGAGTTAACAATGTTTAATTTAGTAAATCTAATTAACTCCTCCAATATAATTATAGAGTGGATTTAATCAGTGTCGGACTAGCAACTTTTAGTCCACTGAACGTATTTTTTATGTTAAAATATTTGTTATACTTTCGTTGTAAAATTAAAAATTTTGTAAGTACTAATTTGACCCGGGTGCTTGTTGTGTAGGTGCGTCACTGAGTTTATGTTGCCTATACAACAGGCGTTCTTAATTTAATTTAAAATTAGCTGTATGGTATTTAAATTTTACTATTAAAATAATATAAACCATGAAGAACTGTAAAAATACAGTTACAGAAAATATCATGGGAATACAACTACAAAGGATATTAGATTTTCCGTTGTATTTGTTTAATGGTATTTCCATTGTGGCTTCAAAATTAGGTCGGTTGTTTATTTGAAAAATAAACCTGACCCATTGGACAAGCGTCCACTTTCAATTACGTTTCTAACGGAACACGGTTACCTAAAGCCGTGAAACATTTCCCATTTTTCATTACTTTTTATCTAAATAAGTATGAACAAATGACCGCGGCTCTCAAACGTTTCATCTGACCATAGAATCAAATATATTTAACATTACTCATTTGAGTATTTCATAAATTCCACTAATTTAAAATTGAGATATGACATTCTGGAGTGAACGAAAGATGAGATGATAAATGACAACGAAAAAGAAGAAAATGAAAAACATCCGTAGAATCTTGAATGGCCTTGAGAGTCGTTTGCACCCTTCTTCAAGATCGTGTTTACTCTCTGTACACGTCAAGTTCTGCTATAATTTCAGTCCATTAGTGTTTCATACGAACGATTCGTTTTTTTACATTTTTTAACGAGGTCTATACTTCTCGGCCTGCCATCGACGGTTCGTATAAATAAGCCTTACGATGCGCAAGATTATAGAGATTTTGCCGGTAACTTATATTCGAAAATCCGATAATAAAACTACATGTTGATATAATAATATCTTATAGTTTAAAAATTACTCAAAGATACATAGCCCATGTTCTTTATTTGGCAAGTCACAAGCGTAACTATATATATATATATTTATATACTTATTGTTTTACATCTGTATTGTGGTTGTTGTATTTATTTGAAGGTCGCTGTTTTGTGATTACGAACATACATTATATACGAGTACTCAGGCGTAAAAACATAATTATATACCATCTTACAATTTTTTATTCCCCTTTTTTTTATTATTATTGACTTAAATATGATTAATGCATAATAAAAATTTAAAGTGTTACTTTTGTCTTTGCGACCATTAAAAATAACACTATAATTATTTCAACACCACCTATGTTTATTATTAGTAATAAGTAAATAGATTCAAAAATGCTGTCGATGACTGAAACAAAAAACGAGATTTCTCGCAAATTTTCCGATGATTGAAAAATAAAAACAAATAAATCGTGAGACGAGCGTAGCAAAAACTGGTTTATGAAAATTAACCAGACGATAACAAATCGTGATTAAACAAAAATTAACTGTCGGTTATGTATATAGAATAAACATGGACAATAGACGAAAAACTGATCGATTCAATAAAGTGTTGATCTTGAAAAATCTCTTTAGTATGTGACAGTGACCGTTGGAGTTTCTTGTAACAATGAGATGACCTTCTGAGGTACCTATTATGCCTCCAGCTAAGTAACTACCAGAGAGTTGTTCTTGTTAAAAGTTATTGCTGCAGTGCAGCGCTTATCTGTACCTACAACACACTGTGCACTGCATCAAACACTGCATCGATATCGAGAAATCAACTACTATCTCAACCAGAACACGTTAAAGTAGAACACGATCCAAATTCATCTCAAGCACAATCATTATTTTTTTTTACTTAGAAATTATCTCAAAACTTTAATAATAAAATCAAAACAATGTCATTTGAAGATGACACAAAAAATTATATAATATCCGGAAAAACCTCGAAATATAAAGATTCTTAATTAAAATTTAATAATTAATATAATTAAGTTATCTTTCGATCGTAGTAGGAATATATTAATAAATTAAAATTATAATTGTATAGTACATTGTTCAATAAAAGATACAGTAAAATGATTTTGTATAACATCTAAATTGTTATAACGCTAACAGATTAGTGTAATGGATGTTTGAAAACTGTTATATGATTGGTTAATGTTGAGAACCACTGTTAATAATATTCTATGCACCGTTTATATTACCGGCGTATATATTGATGAATAATAACTGTTGTTTTTACCATAAAGATCGTCTAACGACTCTTGGACATTATTGCTTAGCTGTACATATCATTTTTATCAATGTTTTTATTAGATACACACATATATTAAGCGTGTCGTACCGGATAAATTTGCAAATACGGTAAACTTTAAAATCATTAAATTACAAGTTTATATTATGTATTAAATCACATTGAATTTTATAACAGGATTATAAAATGATTTGAGGTGTAAATTTTGACTGCATCGTATAAGGTGTATAATTTTTAAGAAAATGTATTTCGTAAACGTAAATTATAATGTATTTCGTAAGTTATTCAAAGTCATGTTTATTATGGTCTCACACATGAAATTATCGAAGACGTATAAAATATAATATACCTACTGTTAATTGTATATATCGACGTCAAACAAACATAAAACTGACGAGAAAGAATGCTATAATACACGCCCGAAGACACAAAATAGACTTGCGTACATATATATTTTATTATATATTTCACAAATATTACGAGCTTGCGTTATGCACTGCGTTTCGAATGGCCTACGGCTTGTATGTTAATTTCTCAAGGTCATTGTCGCATCCACATTGAAGTTTTTATGGTTCGCTTGGCTTGACTAGCATTCATAAATCATCTATATCCTGTCATATGCTTACATACTTTTCAATAAATATATACATACGCACGTTAAAATTGATTAAGATTTCTACGGAATGTTTAATTTCGCGCACTTTTTTTTTTTTACCACATTCTACAACTTTTGAGCATTTTTTGTAATCGCTCGTTATTTTATTTTTGTTTATAGTAACTAATTAAAATGATGAGACTTTTTAAATAATTACAAATTGTGTATGTATGTAAGAATAGTCTCGGTGAACCGAGAGAACGAAATTATAAAGATCTGATCACATTCATCCATCTTTATGGGCTCTCATTTTCACCTCATCCTGTAAGTAAGCGTGTATCTGTAGCATTAATCTGTAACCGAAACCCAGCGATCTCTCAACAGTCTACTGATAAAGTATCTTGTAAAGCGCACATTAATATACGGTTTTTACGTAATGTTTTTATAAGAACCGTCGCCGATACAGTTATTCGGATAAAAGAGTCGGGTTATAAAAATTTAAATGTATAATTTTATGTATTAAATGCCCCGGTGTTGCAACAAGCGTTTCCAGGCAAAGCAAAGGCTATGGTGACGATATCTTTCTTTTGCCTTTACCGTTATAAAAACGGCTGTTGTCACTTCATTTTGGGTACGTTTCAAACTGGTTTTTGGGCTTATTTTCACCGTCACTGATTTACATTCTTCGACTAGGTACTGATTGCATCTACTATTTATTGTTAGAATCGATATATTTTTATTTACAATTGTGGTAGGTCAATTTTTAATACTCCCACAAAAGATAATAGTTTATTTACTATTTACAATCGTTTTCTAAATATTTGTTTATTTATTTACTTAATAGAGCGAATATTTTAATTTTCTATGATCTACAAACCAATTTTTTTTATTTAAAATATATATGCCAGACTCTTTTCAGCCACCTACTAGTTTGTCAGGGCCAGACTAATATTCAAATCCCTAACATCCAATTAGTCATTAAATAATTTGCATAATTTGCACAGTTTTTAATCGGGAAGACCCTTATATTTATTACGTATGTTATTTTTATCTACATAGCGCCACATATTTAATAAAGATATCGATTATTTCGCAAAATAAGCGCTAACTTAGGCTATGCGTATTTTAATATTAATTTACGATGTATAATGCAAATTGCGAAAGATGGGACGCGACCGCCAACTGAGCGCTGTGAGACAACGCGAGCACAAAAATATATCAGAAATATCTACTAGCTTTTCAATATAGTACTGAATGAATTTATGTTATTAAACTAGTGTTTAATAAATATATTTTTATATAATTATCAAATTAAAAAAAATAAATTTTGCAACAAATTAAAAATAAGTATGTAAGAATTTACTTTAATTGTATTTTTAAAAAGTACTTAAGATGAAAAAAAAAAACGCTTTTGACAAGAAAATAAAAAAAAGGTTTCGAATAATTTTTTAAATAAATAAAAATAAATGGTGATGTAAGTGTTTGCTAATAATTAGATGGAATAGATTGGCAATGAATAGTGTGTGTGAGTGTGTATCGTGATCGCGCATTGAACTCACATCGTTTCGCTACTATAAACACAAACAGGAAAAATGATGTATTTTTAATAAATATTTTAGCATAAAGTGAACGTCCTTGCATCCGAATGAATATTTAATAACACTGACTCAGGTTTTTAAACTGATATTAATGCAATAATTATGATTTTCAACCTTGGCTTAATAATGATAAGTGAAGATGATATAGGTACATATGTATGTAAGTATACATACATAGCATGCCATACTCATACACCAAAGAGAAGTTAATTTACCGTAAATCATATGAGTTATGAGAAATTATAACCATAACTGAATTCTAAGTATTAACTAATTAAATATTTTTCGTTTATCTCTCTCTCTCTCAATTGTCAAAATTAATTTGGTATAACGCCATGGCACATGGATTAGCATGTTATTTAGCAAGTTTCCTCAAATTATTACCTTCTAAATGTCCACATTTATTTAAATACATTTAATAAAAATTATTTAATTTTATTACATACTGTAACGCATTTGCGTATTTGTTTATAATTATTATTAACTTTGACATTGAATTCAATTCAATTGCATACTATTTATATCGTATGAATATTTAATTAAACAAATAAGTTGACTCATTTGCCATTCCCATCGTTGGAAATTTATTATGGAGTAAATATTATTTAGAATATTAGAAACGTAAATAATAAATAAAAAAATATAAGAAAGAGTGAAAAATAAATAAAAAATTTATTGAAATGAGAAGTCGTCTAGGATAATCAGTCCTGTAATAAATGAAAAATACTTACGGGTCTGTGGGTCCTGGCGTAATGTGGTGGATGGTAGAAGGTATTTGGCGTGAAAGCGGTCCGAAATTTCCTTTCAGAATTCGTGCAAAAAGTGTCCATGTCGCACCAGTAAAAGTCACCCCACAAATCACAAAAATACAAGCACCAGTTGCACAATTCGAACCATTTTCTGACGGCACACTGTTCAAATGTTTATTCAGTTTTCTGAACACGGACACTAGACACAAACACTGAATTTAAAACTACGGTGATGCTTGTCTGGGGCCCCACAGCTGACTGACTACTATGCCAGCATTGGGAATGGGTCGCTCGTCGGTGTTGATTCTTGTTTCATTCAACGAAGACGAGTGTGTGCCTGTTTTGTTGTATTCCCGCGCGTATACCTTCCTTTGTATTCTACAGACTTGAGATGGACACAGTTGAACCCCTCCTGCATGAATACCCATGTTCTGGGTAATTATAAACACTTCACGGTTATTCGAATCTGACCCTAACGTACGTACAATACATCCGATGATGATGAACATGAAATCTACATAAACACTCATTTTCGGGGATTTAACAAGAAAAAAGAACTTTCTTCAATTTTTTTAACTCAATTTGTTTATATATTCTAAATATAAAAATGTTATGGAAAACATAAAAAATAAATTCAGAACTTTGTTGAATCAATTTATATATTAAATTCATATTTGTACAATTAATAAATAATCATAAAACTGTAGAGTAGCCTATATAAAATAAAATAGGCTCTATAACGTCACTTGAATTGTGTTGTTATTTTTTTTACTACATTTATTTCAGGGGTATACTAGTGCCTTGTACATCTACTTTAGTTAGCAACCCTGAAACTTTTTCTGAATTTAATCCAGCAAATAAATATAAATTTAAATGAAACGTAAGGCCAAATATACAAGTTACCCGTCCGATCTAGTATTGAAATACACTGATTTGTCACATCATTTTAACCAGTTTTCACGAATAAAAATAACTTTTTAAAAAATTTTTGTACGCCTTTTGTGACATCGTCAGTTGACAATTATAGCTAGCGATTACAATTTTCGAAAGCTTAAAGCGATAAGACGCAAGTCAAATCAAAAATACAAAATCGATTTGAAGTTACAACGCCAACTCGAAATACATTACTATATTATTGCTTTGCAATTTAATTAAATAAAAGGTATAAATTGTTAAACACAGCGAACAATAAGTGAGTGATTTTACGACCGCATGTTACTGAGGTCAAATACGACCCGGGCACTTTTGATTACCAAGGTCCAAAACATCCACCGGCCTATTTCGCGTTAGATAAATCAATCACAATAAATAAGTATTTAAATTTTGTCCATATAACACTCAAATTTACAAATTACGTTTTTTTTGAACAATCTTGTACTAAATTGACATTTTTCACCAGAATATTAAAATATCTCAGTTGTAAGAAAATTTAAATAAAAAATAAATATGTTGATTATGATATTTTATTATAATTTGGAAAATTAAAGTTATATATCATTTTACAAAGCAATGATTGTTGAAATATTGAATTCCCGAACAAGCGGTTATAAAATTTTTTTTTTGGTGTTAACTATGAGAGGAAGTAACTATGAGTTTGGAGTTGTGTGCTTACTTTTATTCTTGTCCTCTTCTGGCGATGAGTTCATTGCCATTGACCGCAATGAGATTCATACCACTATCTCTTTCTACCTGAACAGATCTACGCATAGTACATCTTTATCCAACACATTGCTTCTATAAAAGATATTAAAATTACCTGTCTATACTTTTAATTATTTTATTTTTATTTTGATGAAATAAAAAAAAAATTCTATCATTACATAATTTTGAATAGATTTACGCTTTTGCCGAACACCATAAACCACAAAAGGAATTCATTAGGCCCACATTTACAACTTCTATTTAATTTCATGTCATTTCGTAAATAAAATAAAAGAAACATTTATTTATATATGCACATAAAACAAGTGATGTAAATCCTATCCTTGGTTTTGCGTTAATTTAATTAAAACTAAACTATAAAATACATACTACTTTTGTAAAAAAACGTGTGGTTTAATTAAATCATCATCTTTGGGCTAAATAAATAAAAAATTAAGATGATATATTTTCTATTTTTAACAAAACTTTTGTTAGTGAAATAGTTTCTTCTGAAAACATAATCACCTACTCGGAACCTGATTATAATGTTACATAACATATCTATAATTTTCGTTAGAAAAAAAAAATATTAAAAAAATCAAACAAAAGAATTTATCTTCAATTTTAATGTTTGTATTTTAAATATGTGTCGTTCAAACACTTAAGCCTCGCTTAAGGCTATGCCGTTCCACATTATTAATTCATAAAACCGAAAATTTTGAGCATTATATATATAAATTTATTTCGTTTCAAGGTTTGATATGTTTGATTAGTTTTTTTGCACATTAAGATATATCGCTAACCATTTATTTTTTTCTGTTATAAATTGCTAAACACACCGGAATTATAAATTATGTTATTCCATAATTTCTAAAAATAAACGCAAGTTTTAATCATTTTTATCACATTTAAACATTATCACATTTTTATTTAATTAATTTTTTCCTTACTAAATTAAATATATGGTGAACCATATTTTTAATTAAAAAATAATGGCTTCAAATTCATTCAATAAACACTCTCCATCTTCCTTCATACTGTTATGTAACGTAATGTTTTGGACCATCATATAAAAATAATTGCCAGCATAAAATAAAGAATGCAGACAGAAAAAACAAAATTGCTTCTTGTCGGACGTCAAAAAACTAATAAAAAATTAAAGTCTTCGCATGTTAACTCAATGTTTTAATATAACAATACAATTGTTACTATGTTTCACATAATTATTTCCCCAAATAAGATACAATTGTCAAAATCATTAAGGAACTCATTTAATACAAAATTCAATACAAAAAAAAAACTTCAACGACAAATTCATAATACAAACTAGATTTATTATAAAAAAATAAGCCTATCCTAAACATACGTATAAAATTTATCCTAAACTTATAATTAAGAATACTTTTTTGTCGATATTGCGTCTAATATCCGTTGAAATGTTTGTATATTTAATCCAGCCCCTAAAGTACTCGCACTGTTTGGATCAGAGCGTCCAAGATAATCTCCATAATCATAATCGGCCTGGATAAAATTATATTTCGCATAATAAACAGCAGCAAACGCTGAATATATCAAAATCGCTGCTGTTATAACCTAAACATAATTATAATCAAATCATATAAATGCGCGCACACGTGTTTTTCATTCACACATATAAATATTTATATTCTGTAATGCATGAGTTAATATAAATTTCATATCGCATTACTCACTTCAAAAACAGCCCAAAACTTGAAGGAGCCTTCATTGATTAAAAAATCATAATATCCTTGCCAGGGATCATTTTTAATCGCTTTCTGTGACTCCATCGTTTCATCTTCGAGCATCATACCTCGTCCTTGTTGTTCCATTCGTAATTGTTCTTCGTCATAATCTTCAAGGCCACGTTCATACCTGTACACATTACTCATTTTTGGTACGCACAATGAGGATAAGCCATTAAATTTACCTGCTCAGTGGATATTCTGAGGGCTTCTTCATCGGGTTCATCGTGGCAAGAGGGTAGATTTCAGTCGTTAGACTTTTTGTCGTAACTGACGTCAGGAAAAATATTAATACTAATGGATGGTATATTGAAATATTTAAACGTAAATTCATGTCGAAACTAAAAATAAAATACACTTATTTATAAAAATGGTTTTAGAAACATTTCGAAATATAATAAAACATCTTCGGCTATTCTTTATTATCGAAGATGTTTAACAATTTTATGTATAATATGAATTCTATGAAATATAATTGACTATTTATGTATTATAAACATTTGTTTAATACTTACAGTGGTTCGCACAAATACAACACTGATAATTTGTTAATTTCAAATTTTGAACAAAACTAACGTAGACATCGCTAAAGTGTCTTATTGTGAATGATGTGTGATATAGTAACGTATACTTACTGCATGATTATTTAATTAGTTCGATTTAGCACATGATTACAAAATATAAGTAACGGAATGTATTTACAAATGAATGTTACAGTAGAATTGTTTAAGTAAATATAATAAATATGACAAGTTAACTGTCTATCTAAATACATACAATATGCTTTACATAGACCTTAGCTTGAGGTATGGTGTGAAAATTGTCATTTGTTGGAATATAGTTCATGTTATTAAACGGTATTCTATTATTTTATAAATACGAAAAATATTTTATGTCCTAAAAACAAATACTTTTAACTTGTACAAATATTTGCTGGATTTTATAGTTTAAAAGTAAATAAACGTACATACAAATACCGAAACGTTCTTTCTTAACACTTTTCTTTGTTAAACACTCATTTATCAATGGCCTATAGTATCAGTACCAACACACACGCTACTACTTTTTTTATCTATTTAATTATTTTCAATTTAATTTATTCTTTTAATTAACTATTATTTCCTATTTGCATTACAACCTATATTTCATTCACTAGTATAGAAAAGTGTTTACATATCCGTAATTTAAAAACGTCTACACATATTTTATTACATTACCTTATTTCTCGTTGTTATTTGTTTTTAATCATATTCACAAAAAAAAAAAACTAAATAAAGCGTTTGTTTACTAATAAAATTATTATGTATGTGATCTTTGATTGTAGTAAAGAATTTTTTAATTGTTTTTTCAAATGAATAAGTCGATTTGTGGGTAGTAAAAAAATATTTATTAAATACAAAAAATATGTTGATAAAAAATGTTTTTACATAATATATTTTCTTCTGGCAGCGTCGAGTCCATCATGAACATGATGGTCAATATTATAAACATGTTCTTCGTGCTCGTTCACCATTTCACGTTTGTCATCTTCAAAATAATGGTTAAATGTGATCTTATGTCTAGATATTGACTTAATAATTAATACAAATATATAAATAATAAAATACACACTAAAATACAGTGGAACGTACCACAGCTTTCTACCTAAATAATAATAGCTGTACGGTTTTTTATTCAATCGTTCATCTTCAGCAGCTGGTGTTGTCGTTTTTACTTCATGGTATATCGGAGGATGATCGTAATGGTGATAAGAATGACCGTGGACATTCGGATCATACGTGAGATACGCCGGCAATTTCAGGTGATCCCCAGAAGGTGGTGGGGGAGCTGGATATCCAGGATTATCATAACTGGATTCGTTAGGATCTGAAAACGATGGTACTCGAGGATGATTTGATGTTTGAGTCAATGGTGGACCGTTATCGTCATACTGATCCGGATGTTTGATATGTGCGTCAAAGAAATCCTTATGTTTATGTGGCTCTCCATAGTCTGGTGCCTCTTCGTCTTTAGGAGGTAGTTGCATTTGGTCGTTTGGGTTATGATCTAAATAATCGCTAGAATATCCCGTTTCTTGTGATCCATAATGTTTTGGATGCTCTGGAGGATCTTTCATATCAGGAGGTTCTGTCATGTCATCTAATTGTTTATTAGGGCCCAAATACAATGACTCATCATTAGGTGAATAATTTGGTTTTGGTGGTAAATAATCTCGAGGTGGTGTTACATAATTCTGAACAGGTTTACTTGTGGCTGCTGGAGGATTGTATGAATTATACGGAGATCCGTAAGTGTTTGACGGTCTTGAAGCTGGTGGGTCGTCAAAATTGTCCATTTCTGAAGGCGGAGTGGCTTGATCCAATGGTTTGTCTGTGCTATCAAACGGTGGTACCAACATGGAGGAAGGCGCATTTGTTGGTTTTAGTTGTGGAGGGAATGAATCGAATGTAAAGTCAGGTTGGTTTTTTGGTGGTTTTGGTGGTATATAAGCAGGGCCTTTGATTGCCTCATACGCGAACCACGGCCGTGGATTGAATCGTTCTTGGATAACTACCCCTTTGTCAACAACACTGTCTTTCGTATTCGAGTATCTATGATTTGAATTTAAATTTTGACCCCTGATAACTTGTGCTGTTGAACTGAAAAGTAAGACATTTGCTTAATATGTTTAAGTTAAACTAATTTTTAAAATTGGGACGATATGAAAATAAATTACTACAATTCAAGTATTGTTCTTGTCTTTCCACAATATTTATTAAAATTGTATTATTTTTAATACATTTATTTCTACATGTAAACAAAACAAAAAATTTGAATTTTCTACTAAAAAGTAGTACTAGAAAAGTATCTTAAGCTATAAAACCACATTTGAACTATCTTTGGGTAAAATATATTATTAAAATTACCTTTGTGTCCATGGTGTTTGTCCACTACTTCGTCCTTCGGTGCCAATTTTATCTGATGCAGAGCCTGCTCTTGAAACTTGTGCATACGAAGAAGTTAAAAAGCTACCATCGCAGTTACTGTAAGTTATAAATGTCAAAAACACACAAAAATATGCAAGCATCTTTCAACAAAATCCACTCAGTTTAGAATGCAGACGCTAAAGCATCATATTGAACTTGTTCGGATGAATGATAATTGTAGATTACTATATGTCTTGAAGATGTTTGCAAGTGCCCTATATTCACTGTTTACCGAATTCATTTTAGCTAGTTAACGCTATTTCAACGGTAATTACAGCAAGATAATTTACAAAATTGACAGTTATACGAGGTACTAATTCTATTCTTAAAAGTAAACTGAATTACATATACCAACACAACCCAAAGGAGAAATGAATAAAAAAACTTTATATAAATTTGATTTTAAATAAACTTACTTTCAAACAATTTATATCTTAATTTTCTAAGTGGTCGTTCTCTGGAATGCAGAATGTTTTGGACTGTGATGATTAAATTGTAATTATTTGAGGTATTTTTATATTTTTGGGTATAGGTGTAATGTGAAATCAATTTGTTTTTTGGTTATATTTAATTTTCGTTATACTTTGTTACAATATCACATTCATTTTCATATCGAGGTACTCTTACAGTAAATATTGTAATAATTTAAATTATATATTTAAGTAAATTACAAGATTGTTCGCATGTATTGTTAAAATTTAAAAATCATGCACTTTTCGTCATTAAAATGTTTGCACATTTGAAAAATGCTTCTATGATGTATAAAAGGGTCAAACATAAAAATGCGTAAAAATACGACAAGAATAATAAATATGTAGGAATCTTGTTGAAAACAATAACTGAAATAGAATTTTTGTACTTTCCGATATATCACATTTAATCTAAGTTCTCTTTATTATTTTCAAGTTTCTTTTCATCGGTACTGTTAGTCTCAATGATATGTTTGTCACCATTCTCATATTTACTTTTAACTTCATCCACGTTTGGTATCACTGCGTCTGGTTTCTCGGGCTCGAACGTCGCGTTAACGTAACCATTTTTCTGGTCGTCTTTACGTTTCCGCAACCCATCCTCCACCGACTCGTCGATGTTCACTGCAGGGTGTCCAGCCCAAGTCGACACCAGGTCTACTTCAACGAAACCAGGCGGCAAATCGGGACATGGTATATTCGATATTTCAATCGGTTTTTCTTCTTTCTCGGACGGCGCCCCTTCTGCGTGACGCTTCATGTAGAAATAATTGAAACAAAAGTAGATGATACCAGCGAAAAATGTCATGGCGGCGAATATTTGGTATGTTGGTCGCGTGCCAACCAGCTCCATTAAAAATCCACCTATCAAACTTCCGGAGCCTTTGCCTGAAAATATCCAGTCGGTGTTATATAAAATATTTGTTTGTTTTTTTTTTTTTTGGGGGGAACTTACCAACACCGTAATATAATCCACCCAGCATTCCTTGGATGCTGGTGTCTGTTGTGAGGGATGATAATTTCGCTGCGTATGTTACGGCAGCAGTGAAACTTAGTGATGACGTCACGCTTTCCATGGCCTCAAATATGAGACAATGCCATGGGTTGTAGATTAGTGAATAACCGAGTAGACGTATAGCGTAAAATATGAAACCAATAAAAATAACGTTCGCGTGACCAATACGTTTGATGATCGGACCAGACATGACCAGTAGTGGTATACCAGCGATTCCGCCGACGGTTATGGTAAAACCCATAAGCGATCTACTACCACCCAAATCTTGTAGCAACCAAAATAAGAAACTTTCTATATAGCCCCATGCCGTACCTAAAAGATATCATTACTAAACTTGCGTCCATTTTTTATCGTATGAGTACTCAAACCTAATATGAAACAAGATATGAATAGAGCAATCAATTCGACTTTTTTCAGCACCGCCAAAACATCTGTGACAACATTATTTGCAGGTGTTTTAAATTCTAAATTTATGGTCAACATTAAAACACCACTCGCAATTTTGAGCGCTGCATACAAGTAAAACGCTGGCCTATAAATCCAAGCAAATTGATTAGAATGTTCGATAAAAAAATATCGAAAATATCAAATACCTAAAATCCGTGTACCCTATATCGCGACTGTAATAATCAATCAGCCACCCAGATAGTGGGGAACTAATCATACCACCAATACTAGCGTAAATTCTTTGTAAACCATAATCAGCGTTTTTCTCCCTTAAAATCGCAATCACAGCCCCTTCAAACATAGCGAACGCTGTGCCACCTATCATTCCAATGAACACACGAATTGCCATATACGACCAAAACGTAACAGACATATCGATCTCAATCACTGATTTTGCATTTGCGCATAACGTTTTACGAGGCGTAGTTGCTAAACACCGTGGTGCGCAACTTCCTAAATTTAGATTTTTATACGAAACTGTCTCGTTACGATTGTACAACGGGACATTAATTGACACATGTTGTCCCGACTAAACAACAATAAACACCTAAATAAAATCACTAAATTACTACTAAAATATATATATAACATACTTGACCAAAACCAGCTTCGCAAACACTCGGATAAAACTTCATGGCATCGTTCATCATTTCAGCAACAACTTGCACATCGAAAACCAATCGATTTTCATGCATGTCCTCCGTGGTATTTTTCGCCTCAACGCCAACGGAAAACTTCTGCCGCAAAGTGTTCGCATCCAAATCGTTCTTCATACCAAATCGACACACGTACATTTTCGAATCGCCCGAAATATCAACGGTAGCACCAGGATTCGTTACGTTATACGAGTCAATCTTGTCGTTCTCCCGCAAAGTGCACGAGAAATTAAACAGTCCCATAGTGGGAAAAAAGAAAGAATTCGCGGATAGTTTACGAATAGCCGTTTTATAATTCATATTATTCGTTAACGTTCTATGGTTGTACATATCTGGTGCTGGCATGTCGAATGAGCTATAATCAGGTGTTAACTGGTATTGGTATGTGTGCGATTCGTTCGATTGGATGTCGTGCAATTGTATGTCGTAGTTTCGCGTGGTTAGGATCGATAATGTATCGTTTTCGGATGTGATTGCTTGGCAAATGAAACCACATGATTCGAGATTTAATTCAGTGTTGTATTTGTATGTGTGAGCCGGTTCACAAAAATGCTCTTGGTGCACTGATAGCGATAAGTGCGTACTTGGACGTTTCGCATTACATGATATACCAACTACCAATTGGTCTGGGTATGTAATTGTAACTCGTCCTACAGGAACTAAGAGTAAAAGTAAAGCTGCTAAACCTCCCAATGTGGAAAATAACGATAGCAATAGCTGTAAAGAAAAACACAATTCGGAATCTCAATTTATACATTCAATCGCAAATTCCTTAATACTCTTTAATAAAACCATAGATAAGTATCGTATGTTTGTAGTATTAAAAGTTATGTTACGCCTAAATACATGGAACTAAACTAACGCATATGTAATGCGTTTAGTTTTAATTTTAAATTTCTTGATAGCAACCAAGATAGCATTCATGTAAATAAATTTCGTAAAATAAATGAAAAATAATTAATTATGTAGAAAATAATTGAACATAAAATGAGATCACTTTTTCTATTGTTATTATAAATTTAAATATAAAGTGAGAGAATTTCCCGGTAAATTATCTCAAAAATAATAATAATTAAATATTTAACCTAATTATTAACGCATTTACCTTTCTATATACGATTCAAATAACATAATAATAATTTTAATTGTATTTGTCTCACGTTTCGTTTGTGTTAAATTTGATACGAATAATTGCATATCTATGTTTCTTATTTAATTTTGGACATATTTTTTGCAAATATGCTCGAATAATATACTTTTAATGAAATAATAATTGCTTTAGTTTTAAGTATCTGTATGTATCATGTAAATATCAATAGTGAAACACTATTAAAAACAAAATGAGAATCTGTATTTATGTAGATCTATTCTATCAATAATTAAACGAATACTATTGTGAACGTTCGATCAAGGTTAAAAGTGCAATCCATTGTTTGTATGAGATAAAACTGATTGATTAAAAATAAAATTTGTAATTGTATAACCTTAGTGTAGGATGATGTATAGTACGTTATTATTAAAAATTTTTTGTTTTTGCAACTTTAATATTTTACAAAAACACTTAAATAATATCAAAATGTTTCGTACAGAACGACTTTATAATTTGTTTATAAGTAATTATAATATTGAGCAAAATTTTGTTTTTATACGTGAAGTACAATAATTAAAAATTGACTTAGAATTTTTATAATATTGCCAAAGCATTACCAATGTGTTTTTATGAGTTTTTTTTTTTTTCGTCGTAAATCTAGACATGAGTTTTAATTTGTGAATTATAATAATTACAAAAATATTACGAGTACAAACACAAGATAAAAGAGATTGATGTGTCATTGAGTTTCAACCGTTATGTCAACAATTTGTCTTGCATTTGTATAAGAACGAATTAGCCCTATGTGACTTTCAAGGATTGTCACCAGAGACGAATTTTTGTTTGTGTAAAGGCTAAAGACTAATATGAAATCTTAGAAAGTCAGATAACATTTAAGTAAATAATATTGTATACAGTGACTCAAATTGAAATTCATACTACACTGAAACAAATAGTAATTCGTATAGGGTTTCTATAAACATTTTTTTGTTTTTATCTATTACAGTTATCTTGTACAGTTGTCTTAAAGTTATTGAAACTCCTTCTCAAATTTAAAAGTTATTGAGCATTTATGCAGTCAGAATGGAAATCTATGTCAAAAAAAAAAACACGAAATTTTCAACAACTAGTGAATAAATAGTAATTCGTATAGGGTTTCTATAAACATTTTTTGTTTTTATCTATAACAGTTATCTTGTACAGTTGTCTTAAAGTTATTGAAACTCCTTCTCAAATTTAAATGTTATTGAGCATTTATGCAGTCAGAATGGAAATCTATGTCAAAAAAAACACGAAATTTTCAACAACTAGTGAATAAATAGTAATTCGTATAGGGTTTCTATAAACATTTTTTGTTTTTATCTATTACAGTTATCTTGTACAGTTGTCTTAAAGTTATTGAAACTCCTTCTCAAATTTAAATGTTATTGAGCATTTATGCAGTCAGAATGGAAATCTATGTCAAAAAAAAACACGAAATTTTCAACAATTAGTGAATAAGGACAACATTATTACTATATTTAACGAATTCTCATTAAGAAACTTTTTCAACTGCTTAAAATTATCTTAATTAGTGAATAGGCGAAATATTAATAGAAATAAATAATTTTTAGACTGAATTTATTATTTGTAAGAGTTTCATTTTAATGTATATATTGATATAGAATAAATTTGTTTTTGAAACTAAAAGAACACCATTAATAGAAATGTTTACATATGTAAATCTTATACGAAACAGTTTTTGTTTCATTGCGGTATGAGTTTCACTTTGAGTCATTGTTTGCTTATAGAGAGATCTAAATTGCTAATAGATAATATACGTAACTTGAGTATATTAAATGCGAAAACATCAGAATTTAATACACAAGAAATAAAAAGTATTTTTAGTTATTTACGAATGATAATATACGTAACTTGAGCATATTAAATGCGAAAACACCAGAATTTAATACCCAAGATATAAAAAGTATTTTTAGTTATTTACGAATTGGATATTTAAAACTTTTACGAGATTTAATCCTTAATTGTACAAATATTATTTAAAGTAGTAATTGTTGCATATTTCTAAAATGATGTACTTACTTTAAAATTCCCTATTTTATCCGCAATCATGCCAGCGAGAGGTGGCATAATTATAGCAACAACTGGTATGACAGCGGACATAATCGCTGTCTCTTCAACGCTCACGCCGAGCTCTCTCATATGTATCGTTAGGTAAGGATATAAAACATAAAGTGCTGCAAAAAATTATTTTAATACTAAACATGTTCACACAATTAGTGTAATTCTATTTTCGTTGGAATTATTTTCAAAAAAACGAATTGCAATAATAATAGCTTTTGAATTAAAATTCGATGTTTTTTCGACACAATTTACAAAAAAGAACTTTTTTTAATCAATTTTCTATTTGAAAAAAATTAAACAAACTATTCGTGTTACCTTGAAATAAAAGCAACTGTTATTGTTAATTGAAAATTCAAAACACACTTGCAATTTTTACACAAATCGTAATTGATTTATGATTCCAAGCGTTCTAAATATTAAAATTGTGCTACGTGTTTCATTTCTTTTATTTATTAATATTAATTTGCAATTGAATCATTGAATTACAAAAAGGAAAATTCGTCAATCAATTGATATTTAACAATAAGAGATTTGCGAATGATTTAAAAATTGTAGTTTTTATTATAGGAAAGAGGTCATGGCAGACAAGTTTTTGCAAATTTTAAATGTAGCTACAGGTTTTTTTTTAAGCAATAATTTTTATAAATTATTACAAAATGAATAAATAAAATGATTTTTAATTTAAGTCGCAGCTCATTGGAGCAGATAGGTGATATATGACATGGATTATTCTTCTGAATTAAATTAGAATATATTAGGAGTACATAACCAAGGTTAGGTATTATAT
Source organism: Nebria salina (assembly GCA_944039245.1). NCBI lineage: Eukaryota > Metazoa > Arthropoda > Insecta > Coleoptera > Carabidae > Nebria > Nebria salina. The sequence goes on along the minus strand of OX063288.1, from coordinate 1,180,678 downwards.
AAATAAAGACAAGCCGGGTAATATGGGATTTCCTTTAGGAAGGCTTTTCGATAATACCATGTTATGTTAAGTTATTAACAGGTTTTTTGTTATTATTTTGCTAATGTTTGAGTTGACGTTTAAATAATAAAAAATTATCGAAAAGTCGTGTTTGAAATTCAAGGAAAAGTAGCATGAAACACGTTTAGAGACAATAACTGAAACTACTTACTCGATGCATGAATGAAGAATAACAGCTTCAGTGGTAGCAGTTCTTTTTGTCGCAGATCCTTCGATATTCGCCGCACAAACATTTTCAAATAGAATAACATTTTGCGCAGAATGTTTTTCGAATTTGATTGCGTGCTGCAAGTGGCGAAATCTACAACAATAGAAAAAAAACCATAATCTGTATTAATTTTTATTACTTTTTAAACAATACCTATAAACATTAATTTGTTTTTATATTTCCATCGCATTTTCTAATCGTTTCATGGCGTCCTTGGCCAAATAGGAAAAGTTGTTTTTATGTATTTTTATATATTTGATAAATTAGGTGTTATTATTAAAAAAACAAATTGTACACATTGGTATTTCCTCTATCTGATTTTAAGCATAGTTATGAAATATATACAATGTTTATGAATCAAAGAATAATACTTCTTAGTTATGAATTAAAAAACCATTTATATTATGACTACTTATATTAGTGGGGTACCAGTAAAAAATGTATTTAAGTTATTAATTATTAATTATGAGTAGTTTTCGAACTAAAAACACTAATGATGGAATCATATTGCTCAGGTGATATCCATGAGGTTGACCTTCATAATCTGATGTTACAGAGTAGGTACACGTACAGAGACATTCTATTACAAATGATTATATGGTTCATACACTATGGGCACTATCATTTGAAGCGCGGTGTATAATATAGTAATGGCCATAATCACGTTATTTAATTTGAGAGACGGCATTTGAGATATGCAAATTTCCACCAAATATATTTCAGAACACACAAACATATTATTACGTCTTTTTAACTAAATTTAAAAATAGAAACATTAAAATATACTTAAATACGTCGTTTGTGGGGGAAATATAAATTCAATGCAGATCTTTATACGGTTTTACCTTCGATTAAATGCTTTTCTAAACATTCTAAACATAATATTTGATTTAAAAATACTTTCGTGCAATTGTTTTGTATTATATACATAACATTAATATATATCATTAGTTGATTTATTTCAGTAATAAAATTTTATTTAACTATGATAATATTTTCAAACTAGTACGATGAATCAACGAAATTGTTTCTAAATATCACCACTAGAGATTTATTTTATATTAACAAATGCTTTTATTATATAATAAATTAAAAATATATAATTTTCAACAATATTTGCCGCTAAATGATGATACTATAAAGCGAATAGTTGTGTCTAAAGATTAATAAGTACGATAAATTATAGTTTATAATGCATTGAGTTGGTGTTCACTTGATCTAATATTCAAATTTTAAACTCTGTACTTGTAGAGCAATCAAAAAATACCTACGCCAATGTGGGGATCATTAACAGCGTTAATTACATTGAGTACTACGTAATGCAAATTAAATAGGTAATGGACGAACATTATTCAATCCAATCGTAATTGTAAATGGTTATTTGCAAAATAAAAAAAAAAGTTTAACTAATATAGTAATCTAATTTCTAGTTAAAATTGTTAGTAACTAGCGAAACGTATATGTATGAATTATATAGGCCTTTGAACTATTATGGACATATTTGTCATGGTCAAGTTTGTTTGTTTGTTTGTTTGGTATTTTTAAACCAGTTTATGATGTTTTTATTTTTATTGTACGGGTTAATCATTTATAAAACTTTACAGTAGGCTGGGACTTAAAATAATAAAACTATAACATATTTAAAATAAGTTACCGTTTAGACAACTAATCAGGGGTAAAAATATCTTCAACTTAGGAAAAACTTAAGAAGACCAAATTATGTGAGTGATTAATTTTGCAAAATTTTTTTTTATTATTATTTGATATGAGAGGTTAATTACGAAAACATTAATCAAGATACATCACAGCAAAAAAAAATTCTTGAACAAACTTGCGTTCGACATTTGTTACTAGATACTGAGTGAGTTTTTATATTTAAGTTTTTTTTTTATTTAATACGAAAACAACTTTTTTTTTATTTTTAAACGCCGCGTCGAATTTTAACATTTATCGCCTATTTTACACTACAATTTCCGTAATGGAATAGTTTTGGTGAATTATTTGAATGTAATATTAAGTTTAATAACTATTTTAAAACTAATTATAGTAAATGCTTTTACATATATTCCAAATTGTACAATTGTTTTATTAGAAAGTTCGTTGTTGTTTTACGTAAAACAAACGATATTTGTGTATGAATTTAAAGCAGTTGTGTACCACCCCATTTGATGGGAAGTTATGTGTATTATTTTACATTCATTTTCATTGAAAATAAGAAAGTTAAACATTTATGCATATAGACATCCGCATAATTGACTGTTATTTGTTTTCTTCTGTTATCTAATAGAAATTGTCACAACAATTGATTGTAATACTGCACTATAAACAAAACACTTTCTTTTGTAGCGATTTATATTACTTTCTGGATCTAATTACTATGGATCAAATAATACGGTTTTGCATTACGGATAACATTTGTTTAATGTAACGATGATTTAAATGTGAAAATACGAAGAAAATGAATGATTTGCAAATTTATTAATTATACCATTTATTATATATTCATTGTGGTTTAAAGGAAATGTATATTTATTTTATACCATTTATATATATTATCTAAACTAGTTTTAAAGTAATATTGTGTTCAAAATCAAGAATTATCTAATTTTGAATGAAATTTCGATGAATATTTGCGCGTTTCTAACCCATATGACGAAATTTAGTTTTTGTCGACTTCGACATAAAATCGAAACTATGTCATTTATTATATATAAAATGTGTACACGAAACCTAGATTCGTTATTTGAAACGGTAGTTCTGTACATATTCTAGTTTTTTTCGCATGTAGTACTCAATTATGTTTTATAAACTAAACACTTACCTACAATAACTTAACTTAAATATTGTTTAGGCATCGTACACTTATAGCGAATCTCAAAAACATACACTCACGGTACCTGCAAAACTTTTGACTTGATTACTGACGGCGACATATATAAAATGTCCGTATGTATGTATATTGGAGTATGTGTATGTATGAGACGAGGTATTCACAACTCCCACCCGACGCAGAATCACTGTCCCCACTTTATACGGGTTCATTTGAACATCCGTGCTCAAGAATTTGATTGCAATTTGTATTCCAAGTCAAAATCATCCTAAGGTTACATCTAGCGGGTTTCTCCTAACCAATACCCTGCCGGGGTATTATTTATTCATTATTATTATAGATTTTATTTTTAATGTTTATTTTTCTTACCTGACCGTACAGCAACGCCTTTAATACAAAAACGCCTGCGGTGTTGTCTCAACTCACCTCGCTTACCAGTGCTTTTTTATCACAAAAAAAAGCTGTCCATTGCGAACGAATTTACTAATCTATAAAGAGAATCTGTTCAATTTTTATAAACACTTAAATTATTTATGTTTACTTCATAAACTATATTTTTAAAATGTACATATTTATATATCATTTACAAATATATATTTTTCTAAATATGAAATAAATAACAAAAATTATTTGTGATTTATTGGAAATAGTTGAAATAATTTACAAATCGCTAATATCGCAATAAATTTTCAACATTCTTAGAGTTATAACAACGGTATAGATGTTGTTTACTCTATACTGATTTAGTAATTTAATGACAAAAATCTATTCAAGATGGATTTACTTTCCAATTATAGGCAAAAGACAATACATACTTGTAAACAATACAAAGAGTGATAAAATATATTTTTAGTATGTTTCGTACCGTAATATTAAGAGTGCAGCAATTGTAAAAGCTTTTTGTCGTCTTATATACCGAAATCAATCAGTGAAATAAGAGAACTAAGCTCGTTTTAAAAAAATTATAGTAAGCTTTGGAAATGTTCTAACCTTCAATACAGATGTATGAATTACATCTCCTTCGGTAACTTCTCTTTGTATCCATTTGTCCAATATGGAATGAGTGTAATATTGATTGGCATTTTTTAAATAATTTCATCTTACTTCTGGATAATTGTTTTGGATGATGTTTAAACATTTATAAATATTCTATGATAAATATAATTTTAAAAGTTATATTGACATTTATTAAATACATTTGATTAACAAATTTTTCGCCTTACCTAAAATTTCTTATATATTTTACACGTTTTGAAAGACAGAACATTTTTTTACTAAATTACTTGTAACGGAATATATTCCGAACGCGGTAAAACTATTCAAGTAAACATGCCAACCAACTGTTGCGCGCGCTTTTGTATTATGCATAAAAAGTAACTAAATATCCAAAGACGTGTTCCAAAATTCAACACAATTTGTGTTCCTAATTCCTGAATATATGTTCCAAAATTCAACTAGTTTGGAACACACCTTAAATTACCTGGAGTTAAGTTCCAGAATTCAGCTAGTTCACTCAAAACGCGAAGTCCTTGTGTTTCAGTATAAAATCAGTGATAAATCGAAAGAATATTCAAGAAATCGGTAATTATTTCATTATTTACGTGTTTTAAAATACGTAAAAGTACAAAATTTCTTTTTTCAATTTAATAATTCTAGATTTTTTTAACTAATTGGTATATTAACGAAGATTGACGGAAAAAGACGAATAGGTCTTTTTGCTACATCGCAACAATAATAATATCCAACAACGCCATCACCAGCCATTCATTCTTGTTTGGTCTTTCGTTGTGCAAGCACCTCTTTGTTTTTAATTTCGATTATTTTTTAATCCTCATCATGGACTCGAATAGTTTTATAAATGTAGTGAATTGTATTTACCAAACGCAAGTAAAGCTCGTGGTACAAAACAATAAAAGCGCAACGGAGGCTATTTACAATATATTCATTCTCACCGATAGTTTGTGCGAGAAAATGGTAGGTTATAGTGCGATACAAAATTCTGTTTACTAATATTTATTTCTATTTGCAGAAGATATCGTGTATGTGTGCCGAAAATGAGGAAGAATCGTACACGTCGTTGGTCGACCGTAATTCTTTCGCTACCATGCAGATATCGCAAGATCTGATAATCACATTCGAGCAATTTGCGCTTCAACTTGAAACACTGCTGGAGGAAGTTTCAAAAAACAACATGTAAGAACATTTATTCACATTCATTGATTTGATAATGGGGCACTTAATTTAACAAATTTAAAATAGTTTTTAATTTGCTTTTTAAGCATTTTTACGAAACTTATACCTAGTGTTTTTATTGCAAATATTTTTCAAAATGAATTATGAAAAATTCAAAAATTGTTTTTTTTTTTTTTTATATTTCTACGATTATTCAAACTTTTGGTCATCATCAACTAAATGGAAAATATTATTCTTGATGATCGAATGGTGGAAACGATCGTAGAAATATTAATAGAACAATTTTCGTAAAACGTACCAAATGCCCTTAATTACAAATGATTCAAATGATTTAATTTAAATATATATATATATATATTGCAGTCAGTTAAAATTGAAGTTGGGTGATGAAAAAAGTCTGATATTTTATACGGCATCTAAGATGAAGATCCTCACGATATTGGAAATCCCGTTTAGAAAAACGAGCGCCGAGGAAACTATCCAATTTTTTAAAGCAAAAATGGATAATCTCCTGGTAATTATATTCACTTCTCAATCACACAGATCTAAGAATTTATTGTTCCTTTAGATGGAGCACAGGCAATTGGAATTGCAAATATGCGACTTGGACTCAGAAAACAAATCCCTACGTATTGAGAACCAAAGCTACAACGCTCTCGATGAAATCCGCAGGAAAGAGGAGGTAATATAACAATAAGCTTAAGACTTTGCAATATTCTATAACGGTTTAAATTGCAGGAAAACAAGCACATGGCGGCTCGCGCACAACTCGAGAATGAATTTCTGCTACTCCGGGAAACCCATGACAAATGTCTCCATGACAAGATTCTGTTGTTGGAGGACATTGATACCTACAAATGCATAAATCTTGCTCAGAGTAATTCTTTACTCGGCATTACCAATGATATAGACGTGCTTAAAAACGGAATCGAATATTACATAGACAAGGTGAATCTGTGCAAGGAAATCCTTATCGATCAAGATATTGCGTTGAAAGGAAGCGTCACGATGGACAAGTACGAGAAATTGTATGAGCGCTTCTCGAACGCAATTGCAGACTTGGTACGATGCAAAGTACATTTAAAGAAGCTCCTAGCATTACATGACTTGAAAAAAGTGCAGGTAAGTTTCATTTGATTTTATTCACAAAAACCGATTGACACAAAATTTGCATTTGTAGAATTCTGTACTTAAGAATGAACTGAGTAAGTGCATCCAGACTATAAGGACCCTGGATGCCGACCACAAGAAAAATAAACCGGCAGACATGGAGGCAGCTCGTGCCGGTGTGATTATCGAGTTGCATGATTTACCAGATTTGCAAACGACGCAAGTGGCGGAAATGATCCGTGAACTCCGCGCGCAAAACGAAGACGTCACCAACAGTAATTATATTTGTTATATTTTTAGTTTGAATTCGTATTGATTTCGCTTTCTTTTAGCAAATGAGAAGTTGACGCAAAAGCTCGCTGAAAGAGAGAATAGGAACAATCATTAAGTTATATAGAAGTTGACTGTGATAGGTAGTTGTAATTTTAAATCACTTAGTTTTAAGAAATGCCATTAAATGTATTTTTTTTTTTAATACCAAAGATTAATAAAAGTTATTTAAAACGATTTTTGTTTTAATGCAAATTAATTATATAAGCGAATTAAACAATCAAATTTTACGATTTATTAGTAATTAAAAATAAAGAATGTTTGAGGAGTTATAAAGAGAAAAATAATTAAGATTCAAATTTTATTGATTATGAATCACTGATCGAAAAAAAGTCTTCTATTACAAATTATTAAAATAAATCTGTAAGAAAATATATATGTGTTATAATTTATTCTCATTTATACCACTTTATAAATAAAAACATTAACACATAAGAGGAAATAGTAATATAAATAAAATGAGGCTATAGTTATAAACCAAGCAAAATAGTTCTTACATTTTTAGAAGCAAGAAATGCGATAGATAATATAAATTGGCTTAGGTATCACATATAAAATATTTCCAAATTTACAAACAGTGTTTGAAAAAAAAATACTAATACTAGTTATTTCGACAACAAAATTTTCAAAAAAAAATTAAAAAACTTCAATAGATAAAATAATGCATTCACTGTAAATTTGTATACAATATTACAACAATAGGTGCTGGAAAATATCTGTCACATTTATAAATCGCTACCAATTGTCCACTCTTTTCATCAATGTATGTATTAAAAAAGATTATATTAGTTAAACCGCCATGTTCCATATTAAGAAAAATGATTTATTGAATTAATTAGATGTTAAGGTTATCTACACTGAATCAAATTCAATAAACTAGCAATAGCTTTCGCCTATTTACAGGGTATGTACTTATAAGTAATAAAATAAGTTTTTATATATAATAGCAATCATTTTACAAGTCATTCAAAGTATTATACTTGCATACACCATCTTCTTTTATTGACAGGTAAATCAAAATGGCGGATACAAAACGAAGCTTGCACTAAAGCGCTTTCTATTTGCTAGTTTTATCAAGATCAAAAATAGTGTTTACTTAATTCTTGATAAATTAGTTATAGAAAACGCATTATGTTGTATAACTAATGACTTGTTACCGTTATTTTATCATTTTAATCGAAATGACTACACATTTCTGTGCGCCATTTTATTAAAACAAAATGCCGGGTGCAAGTCAAGTACGACGACATTGTTGTTTTTCTCGAGAAAATATAACTAAAATAGTAAATAACTAGGGGCGCCGCCAGGAAATGTTCCAAAGAAATGAAACCCAATTTAAAAAGGGGGGAAAAAGATACATTTTATGATAAAATACATGTGCATTACATCGATGTTAAATGCAGGGATTTAATAGCCTTGCCCCCCCCTTGCCGGCGTCCATGATTTAATAAAAAAGGAACATATTACAGAATAAGCAGTATTTATAACTGGTATCATCAAAAACTATCCCTATAACTCGAATAGTTTTTTTTTATTTTGTTTGCCAAGACAATACATTTATTGTGCAAATATAACAGTACTTATAATATTTATTTGCAACGTATGTTTTTTTTTTCCCATTTTTTTTTTTTTTAAATTTTATTTATTTAAATTAATAATATACAAACACCTCGCGATATAGTCATCAATATCAAAGAATTTTTCAGTGTTTTACAAAAATGTTTTATTTTTATTTTTTGGGATGAATGGATGAATCACCTTACCGCAGCATTAACCTATTTTTTTGGGGGGGGGGGGGGTTGCGCTGTCTTATTTAGTAAACGCAGCGAATACAGCCCACAATACTTCGGAGGTGTTGGGTTTTACCGATTCCTGTTCGAAATCCAAATCGAGTAATTCTCGCACACGCTTCATCGCCAGTTCGTAATCGTCGTCGTTTAACGGTGCGAATGCATTCTCTAATACGTCACTCGCATGCGCTAGGAATATCAACGCTAACATTCGTTTATCCATTCGCTGCGGATCATTCACCCATTTCGTTAACACCGCATCTTGTATCTAGAACATTTCAATTTACACAATTTCCACACATATAAATACATAAATTATCTCATTTACGAGTTTTTATTCATAAATAAGTAAATTTAAATTCAACCGAAATGACACAAAGTTATAAGAGATTAAATTATATTATCTATAAAAAAACAGGCTTATACACTCACTATACAGGGTGTAACAGCGAAACGAGCTACCTCGAATAACTTCTATGTTATTAAAGATACAATAAAATCGTATGAGACAATCTTATGCAGGACCAAGGGGGACATCCAACTATAAAAGAAAATATTTTTTTAAACCAGTGGTTCTCAAGTAACAACACAAAGTTATGTTTTTTCAAATGAGATGCTATATATTTTTTAAGCCCATTCGATAGAGTATTTTTTTCTGAATTCCATTATGTATTCGTTTCATACCCTTACATAAGTAAAATATTGAGAAAAATGCGATTGAAAGTTAAAGAAATTTCATTGTTATAGTTACTTTTCAGTAGGCTATGAAACAAAATTGAGCTTAAATACAACAAAACATAAATTAAATACAATAAATTATTTGTTATTTACTTTATAAATAGTGTTATAAAGTAAATAACAAATAATTTAATGTATTTAAGCTCAATTTTGTTTCATAGCCTACTGAAAAGTAACTATAACAATGAAATTTCTTTAACTTTCAAATTGCATTTTTCTCAATATTTTACTTATGTAAGGGTATAAAACGAATACATAATGGAATTCAGAAAAAAATACTCTATCGAATGGGCTTAAAAAATATATAGCATCTCATTTGAAAAAACATAACTTTGTGTTGTTACTTGAGAACCACTGGTTTAAAAAAAGATTTTCTTTTATAGTTGGATGTCCCCCTTGGTCCTGCATAAGATTGTCTCATACGATTTTATTGTATCTTTAATAACATAGAAGTTATTCGAGGTAGCTCGTTTCGCTGTTACACCCTGTAGATTAATAATTAAGCTAATGTAAACTCTTCAATTAAGAACAACGCAAATTGTATAATAATGCAATTTAAAATATTTGTTACATATTATTAAATAAGTACTTTTAAATACATATTTTTAATAACAAATTGTAATTATAATATAAATAGTTTAGTTTGGTAAATGTGTATGAATCTGTAAGCTGTTACAGATAGAAAATAAAAGTGACCTAACGTATAGGTTATGTAAATGTGTTTAGACATAAAATGAATGAATGTTCAACCCACTTTTTTAACCAAGCGACATTTCGTGACGTTATCTGTAAGTGGATGTGTGGTCATATCAAATAATAAGAAATTCTGTTTCTCGGTAGTCAAAACGCCTTTCTCGACCAAATTTTTCGCCAATCGTTCGCGGACATTTTTCAATTGATATCGTAACTTGAGCGGGTTCCATGTTTCACCTAAAAACGCAAAATCGACACATCATCTCACATCTAGTGTGCGTTGCGATAAAAACAAACCACTTAAATATTCAATCCAACTTTGTACGGTCTCGGGTGGATTTGTTTCTTTTAAATGTTTCAACGTTTCGTCGAGTAGGACGTCGCCGGTAGGTGTATCTGATTTCAGTATAAGTTTCCGTGTGAGTAACCCTTTTCGACGCATGCCAGCCTTTTCTAACTCGACGCGTCCTCTTAAACCTAATTCGATGAGTATACAACCCCGCAGCCCACTCGAAATGCAGTCGTTCCAAAATGATGTGTACCCCTAAACGGAAAGAGCGATTATAGAAACAAACATGCGAACAGCGAGATGTAAATTGGTGTACCTCTTTGTCTTTGAGCCCTAATAGTAGTACTTCTTCCATGAGCGTCAACCGAGTTTCTTTCGAATCACCTTCCTCGACTTCTTCATCACGGTCTGGCCGTTTATCGTCGCCAGACTGTGATTCTTTAGGCACACCTTCACTGAATTCTCGCGATACATTACGTCTCTGTACAAGTCCGTCAGTACGATTCATTGTAAACGATGTCCAAGCAAATATCACAGGTGTCTCGCGACGCGAACAAACATACGTGATCGTTTTTTTATCAAATACAAGCTATATCTACACTGAGTCGATGTCAGATTTGATTTTTTTCAAATGTTGACGTTCAACAAATCGACATGAAACATGGCAGCATTCGCTGTCAAACTGATACGTACACAGAATACACTCTTCTTCTTTACCGACGAATTCGCTACGTATCGCACACAGATGCCACCACCGATACGCACGCACCGCACACTTTCAATTTCACATTCACCGGCCACGCGTTTCAAATTAACCGCAGGCGAATTTTACTTTCACATTTTATTTAGGGCCACATACATTCTACGTTCATTATTCCCACTAATTACATACGCAAATAAATATACGCTACTTATAAACATATATTTTCAAAAATAAATAAATAACAACATATATAATTTAATTATATTTCAATTATGTATAGACTACATATTTAGCTTATAATGTATGTAGGTCATATGGTATCGAATAAAATGAATTTATTTTATTGTTTAAAGTGAATTTAGATTAGAAATAACTACATTTTGTTCTATACTAATTGAGTCTTATTATTATTATTATTAATGCGTGATATTATCGTGAATTTAGTTGAAATGAAAAATGGGTGTGTCAATGTTTTCTATTTGAAACGTTGTAAATATTTGAATGGGTTGTTGAATTTGTGTGCATGTTAAGGGTTGATGCATTTATGTTTGTGATTGTTCATTTATGTATGTTAGGGTGGTTGGTGTCTGGTTGTGGAGTACAATGCGTAGAGTGTATGTGAACCATAGGGGGGTTGGATTGGTGAATGAGTGAAATGTGCGCGTGTATATATTGAGAATTGGCGAGCGTTGGTGGTGGTGGTGGTTGGTGGGGTGGCGTTAGTACGTACATACACGAATCGGCGCTAAAAGCACTAATGTGTGCGTGTACGGGAAAAACAGTAGCTGAACTATAATTCTTGTGGATGGAAACGTATAGTATAGTATAGTATAGTATACTATACTACACTACTGTCCATTGTATGAACATATAATCTACAACAAGAACTAGATCCACAAGTATTGCTAAATAAGTACGTAACGTGATGACAGTTCAGTGACGTTAGGGTATTGCCCTTAAGTTGAAGCAATTATGTTCGGTGGTATGTCAAGTAGTGAAGTATGTCCTTGTGTGCATGACCGACGCATTGCGCCTCATCGGCCGGCGATTTTCATAGATGATATTGTAAAATATCGATTTCGAATGTGTCTTGTGTGCGTAGCGTAAATGTCTGCCACACACACACACACACACACACACACACACACACACACATACATACATACATACATACATACATACATACATACATACATACATACATACATACAGTGGTTGCTTTGGTAATACCAGTGGCGGCGGCGCGACGCCGCACACAACCAGATACCGTTAAACGTACATTACATGTTACTTACCTACCAACCATACATTATTATTGTAACCAACAACTACTGCATTCCATTTACACAATCATCCACCACATACAACCAAAACATAGAAATCTCGTTATTACGATCATCTTTATTCTATTTGACGTACTATAATTATATTAATCATATTTGATACTACCTGACATACACATTCATTACAATAAAAATACTCAAACACCAATCATAAATAACCGCAATGGCTTACACTTCTTATACGTCAAATACTCTATTTGCGTACTTCTAGAAAATATCATTTTTTGTCACTTTACAACAACGATTATACTTAACTAGACTTAAATAGCGCCACCCTTCAAAACACCACCCCCCCCACCACAACATTTAGCCCTCTAGTGAGATCGCAAATGAATAACCGAGAATCAGACAACCGTTTAGGCTGTAGAACCCTTACACACACACACACACACACACACACACACACTCACACACACACACATACACACAGACAGACGTTATTTTAAAAATAGTTGGAATCGATTTAGAGAAGATCATAACGTATATTTCCGTAACAATCTTGAGATGGAATTTTTTTTATGATTATAATACTTATACTACGTATAAGAAAGTTAAAAATAGATATACGTCTTTCGTTAGTTTCTATTCGTAATTCTTTTAAAAATGAATAAAATAGAGCGAATCTCGCCGGACGATACTTATTTTATTTTTTTTGTTTTTTTTTTGTTGTTGAGTATGAATAACGAGTATGTATAGGTAATAAATACAACAGAAAAGTGTTTTATTTATAATAACTGTATGTAAATTCGTAACAACATCGTCAATAAAGGAAGTCATCAAAACAAATATTAAGTTGAACTTAGATGGGATCCGGTCACACGCTATATAAAACTTGTATTATCGATTTTGTTTTTTTTTTCAATTTATTTATTCCTTTTTTTTATATATAAAATTCAATTATACATGTATAAATATATGTATATAATTCATAAACACAAATTTAAATAATAATTGCAGTGTAGCTCTGAGTGGTAAAAAATAAAAAGAGAGAACGTTAATGCATAAAAATCATTGCACTTAGTAATATGCGGTAATGTTGTGAATTTAGTGGTATTACTTTAGAGTAAATTTCGAATTTTATTTGCCAACGTTATCACAAATACGCACCAGGGCTGGGCGTTGCAAACGCATTATAATATCCATGTGTAGCTTACGCTCAAAATGGATATATTTCATATAACAAAATATATACACGTGCGCGTCATTATATTCTTTCTTTTGAACGTGAACAACATCGCTAAAACACCTATTATACCAAATAGCCACTCGTTTCGCTTAGGCTTTCCCTATACTATTTTTCGATTACTATATACTCTTTTGACAAAAAACTCATACTCTTTCTCTGTCTATCTAACGCATCGACACATTTCGCATGCGCTTTATGTAAGAAGGGCTGCAGCTTTAGTACTTTTAGGCGTTTTACGCTTACATACACTTACAATTTATATTCTTACCTCAATCCTGAACTCGATGTTGTTTACACTGATCTTGACCAGGTGTTTATTGTCGCCGGAAATACGCAATAAGGTAGAAGAAGGTCAACTTGCATTTTATTAATAAACACTATTGTTAAATGAACTGGTTATTCATATTCAAATTAGTTATTCTAACGTCGTGCACATACATCGTTTTTAAGGGTTTCTATTTATTTCTTTTTCCAACATTACAATATATATTAATACAAATATATAATTTGTATGTATGAAGAATTGACTTAGTCATTCGATTGATTATAAATCGATGTAAGTAATTCTCAATTGCGGAAATCAAAAAGTGCTGATAAACAAATTATAATAGTACAATTCAAACGATTGTTTTACGTATAGAAAACAAATAAATCGAAATGGATGATGACTGTATAGATGAATTGCGTGATGTGAGTGAAGTCAGTGATATGAGGCATTGGAGAGAAAAATCGTACAATTAGTTATAGATGTTTAATCAAACGTATTAAACAATTTACAGTTGGTTGAATAGCGTCTTCATGTTCTGGTTTAGTTCCGGTTCTCTGATTCAAAACAATCAGACGACAAAACTGCAACACCACCATCTGTTCTAGTCTCTATACCGTACACTTTTGATAAGAAACATCGACCGTTACTTTATACCACTGATTTTTCAAATGATTTTTGAGCAAATTATTTCACGTAGTCTCGTTTGATTTGCAAACGCAAATGCCAATTGTTTCTTTTTTTAGCGATTATTCACGCTTTATTAGTGTTTGTAATTGGTACTCAATGGAGTGAACTTTGGTATTTGATATTTATTTCTATTTGTTTGCAAATTCTGTGTTATTAGCTAAAAATAGACGGTGTTCGGCGTTTAATCTCATACTTTTGCGTTCTGATGCTATAGAATGTATGACATTTGAAATGTAAATTGCTTATCGCTTTCTTTCACTTTTCTCAATCGATTTAATACGTTTCCTGTTTTGAATGATTAGCCTCAATAAAGGTGGATTCCAAAAAACGTCTATATAGAACTGACAAACTTAATTATATGTATTATAACAATAAAAATCTTTTCTATTTTAACTCGAAATCTCTTTTATTTATTGTAACACATTTCTGATTGGATTAAAAGTTTTGAGTTATGAAAAGATTTGGAGAATTAAGTGTGTCTAAAGGAGAAATATGTGTTTGAATTTGTAGTAGTTTTGTTGTAAATAAATTAATGCTAAAGAAGGCTAAAGTTTGTTGGGAGATTTGTTAAATATTTAATGGTAAAAACAGCGGATTTACGGACGACAAAACATACAAATTGATTGAATTTATGCTGGTAAAACGAAGGAAGATTTCAGTGCTTTCGTTTTTCTGTTTCAATTATACTTATTTATATAAACAACAAACATAAATTTGTAGCAATTCAAGTTTTAAAAAGTGATTGTTCTTTACTGTTTCCTCGCACATATACATATACAGATGTTTCGCGAAACATTCTTTCGTAATCCTGCAGATTATAAAGGATTGCCAGATGGTACACCTTTTTGCACTTCGTTCAATTTCATGGACCAAATGGGTGTGTTGAATTTTTTAAATTACACTTTTTTTTTATTTTTTTATTTTTTTATTTCTGCACTGCACGAAACGACAAATTCGGTTAGATTTATACCGTGGTTTGCGTATTCAAATATTTGAATTACTTTCTGTAAAAGGATAATCCGTGTAATCTGTCTAGATGTATTTATAGCTAGACGCTAGGTTTTCTTGTTTTTATTTCAATAAGAATAAGTTTTCTCTCGACAAATTCTGCGACCGCAGATAGAATACTAAAACTGTTCGGAATATTTAACCTATTTTTCTAGCTATGCTATATTTGTCCAAACATATAAATATGTAAGACCGCATTATCATTGATTTTATAAACTTTTTCTTATTATTGTTATTTTTTTTTTTTTTTTATGATAGTTATACTTAATGTATCATTGTTATTTATCTATTTATCAATCAATTCTATACCTAGTCAATAGATGTCAATCATTACGGTCACAAACAATGAAAATTGCAAACGATAAATCTCGATTCGAATTTATTTTATTCTCGTGACATCAGATTGATGCTAAACGGATTCAATAGTTTATTTCCGTTAGTAGTAGTTTTTCAGGTTCACAAAAACAAAAAGAGCGAACGCAAAAACTGAGTGTAGACTAGCGTGAATATTAGTCAAAAACTTGGCAAACAAAAAGTTGTTTGCTGGATGTTTCGCTGTTATTTACTACAATAAGCTTTTATCTGTGTTCGACTTTTTTTGGGACAAATATGATTGAGAAAAATATGTTGTTCCAACATATACATATACCCAGCTACCTTCTTTACTTATTGAGTCAATATTTATTATAAAGCTTCTTAATTAGAGAAAACTGTGATATGTAGTATAAAGAACATAAAGAAGTGTTTTTGTCTAATGATGTATAAGTATCTTGACACACAAGTCGTTAAATACATGATCGATACATCAATAAACACTTGTTCTTGGAAAAATCCTTTGGGGACACTTCCATAAGAAGAAATAAGCAATAAAACAGAAACACAAATACGGACGGTGCGTTGCGGCGTAGTGTAAGAGAGTTCTTCCGTTTCCTTAGTTCAATGCACAGTCGTCCTGCTTAGGGGGACGAAGGAATCGCCGTCGTCGCTGGTGTCGTCGCCGTCGTCGTCGCCGTCACCACCGCCGAGCGTAGTAAAACGTATGTCCTCTGCAGACAAATGTTGTTCGCGCTAGCGCAATAGATCTGCGCAACTGGCGTGTCCCATCGCACAGAAACAGACAGCGAGAGACCGAGCTGGTGCCGGACTTTGCATGCACGGTGCTCGCGAGTTTCGGATTCCCAGTCGCGTTTTGGTCATTCGCATGGTCGTTTAGTGCGCGCGGTCAGTTTCTCGTACCTAGTGCCGTACATGTGCTCGCCGTTGCGTATATTTCGTCCGGTGGTGTTGCTTGAATAAAAAAATTGACTGTCAAGGACGCAGTGCGTGATATTGCCAATGATGTGTGTGTGATTAGCCATCGATGATCGCATTGAAAAGCGTAAGTGTTTTAATGTACCATTATTTTCCTATATGCACTTATGCGGTCCGCGTATACGCGCTTGTAGTATTTTATTTTTGTTCGCGAATATAGCATGAGTTTTGTGCGCCGGGAATTTCGGATCGTATGGAATTCGTATGTATTGTAATCGTATTCGCGCGTTGTATTATTATTTTTATTATTTCAACTGTGGTCGCACGTTAGGTTCATTGTATTAATAAATACTCTATTGCACTGTCATCAAGGTTATACACCAGTAATTAATTGAAAAGTGGAAACGTGAGAGAGGCGACCAGTTAGTTATGATTTATACTTTATAAATGCGTAAACATGTTGCTTATCACTTGAAAGAGGTCAACGCGGATTGCAAATAATTTTATTAAATATACATGAATGATTGGAATGATTTTTTATTTTATTGTTATTATCGTTAGTTGCCGCTAGGGACAATCACTGCATGATTTCTAACGACTTATTTTGCTTTCACGCAATGCATAAACAATTCCCTGACATTTACTTCAATATTTCTAACTTCATTCATCTTATCTTTCCTAATTCTTTTCCCATATATACGATAATTATATTCATTTCGCTACACTAAGGACAATTGCAGTAATGTGTTTTTTCGTAATTTTTATTAATTATTAAATTCATGTATAAAATACTAAATGATCTAGCACATGGATTTGTAACAATTTTCGGGACCACTTTCCCACCAATTACGCTCAAGTTGTATTGTACTTGAATGACCTTGTTCTAAAAGCTATTCATGTTTTCAATATAAACTAATATGATAACAATAATTGGTTCTTGTTTAAATATCAAAGAAATTCTATTTAGATGAAAATTACATCTTTTCATTTGTATGATTTTGCGATTTATATCTTCAGCTAATGATTATTACTCTCAACGCAATTATTTTTTATAGATTTGATTCCAAATCAGTATACTATTATATACACTGGGTGCGATGAATAGATAATTATTTAATAAATCATTTTAATTGTTTCTCTTTAGGACACAAAAGTGTCATCTCCTTTTATAGGAAACTATAAAATAATAATCAAATATGCATATCTATTTTGTGGTTTTTTTTTTTTTTTGTAACCGACAATTAACTAACCATGTTTTTAAGTAATTTAAACTTTCGATATAGTAAATAGAGTGTTCAATTATTGTGCAAATCGCATTCCGATCTGAAATATTTAAGTATAGGTAAATAATATGTTTAACGCCAGTATGCACAAAAAGTGAAAATGGTGCATAATTAATTGAAATCGTATTTTTCGTGAGTGAACATTGAGATATTTAATGCAACAAATAATTGTGTTCTTTATAAGATAAACAAGAACTGGGATACATTTGTACTTAATTAGTATTTCTTGTGTGTAAGTACGAAAACATGTTATGCTCTAAATAGCTGTTACTTTTACCAGTGTCTTGTTAAATCTTAATATAACAGAAAGTAACAAAGAATACGCTTTTTCGTGAACAAAACACTTTTTTTTTTTTTACCAAATCTCTCATTCGGTATTTTATAAATAAATAATAGTAAAATTACTTTTTTATATATATAAAAAAAATTGACCCAAATATCGTTTTCGGTCAACTTGCTCAATTGTGTATTATTATATTTTAAAAAAAAAAAAATCGTATAAAATGTGTGATTTTAATGCAATTACCAAAATTACTTCAAAAAATACAATATGAGGTCAAATCTACTATTTAATTATATAATTAGAAATCATATATAAATTATTTTGTTAAAATGGGAAATATATATATATATATAAAAAATAATTATTTTTAACAGATAATATATAGGTGACATTAATAATTAGAAATCATATTAATTTAGCTTGAAAATTGACAATTTAATAACTCTGATTGAACTTTCTAAAATCAATATATTATAATTAACTTATTGATTAATTCACAAAATAATTACTCTGAAAGACTAAGAAAAAAAAATTATTTACGATCTTTGGCAAATTGTAATTAATTTTACAATAAATTTAAAAAGCGTAAAATTTATACGCTCATTTTAAAAGCTTTTTTACAGTTTGCACTAGTAAGTTTTTTGTTGTTGTTGTAAACTTCCCCTGGGCAATACTTTTGATCGTTAGTGTACAGAAATTAGCATAATTTGGTATTTTAGCGAATACAAGTTAAAATGAGTTTCGTCTGTCTAGACTTGTTAAATGATTTGAAGCTACTAGAAATATTAAATAACTGAAAGTGAAATGCAGCACTACGGAACTAACAAAATGTATGTATATACGCTGTTATTAAAAAAAAAAAAAGTGACAACGCCTACCTTAAAGAATATTTTACTATTTATATTAACTTGCGTCGGTTTCGAAATAATCCCATATGCTTGAATCGCGAATCATGACGTAATTTCGTGATATATATATATATATATATATATATATATATATATATATATATATATATATATATATATATATATATATATATATATATATATATATATATATATATTACAAATGATTCGTATTTATTTTGAGTATTTTGTGACATGTAAAACAATAAATAATAATATTTTGTACTGGTGTGAAATTAATAATTTAGAAATATTAGTGATGCTTTTTTTTTTATATATAAAATAAAGATTGTTCTGTGCTAGCAACGCGTTATCTTCACATAAATCAAAAGCTATCATTGTAAATAACAAAATTTGGGAAAAGGTTACGTCAAAATGAATAGGGTCAAAGTTCATGAGTGGCGTTAAAAATAGATACGCGAAGAAAAATGTATTTTCCTGGTTATAAAAATGTATATAATGCCATTTTTTGATACACAGGATGATTCCAAATTGCATACTACTTTCACTTGTATACATTATTATGGAGATTTATTTACGAATCTAATTATTTCAGTTATACTATAAACTTGATTTTAATTGCTTGTATAAAATAAATGTTTTGCTATAATAAATCATAATAAATAAAAATAATTTCTAAATAACTAATTCGCCGTAAAATCTATCATTTTAAATGTGCTAAACAAATTCGAATTGCGTGATAAGATATGATATATTTAAATCAATATTAACTATTCGTTGTAATATAACGAGTGGATTTCTTGCAATGTCGCATATTTGATGCCGTTCCATTTATAGATATACAAATGAAAACAACAGTCATTTATGGATTCGCGCATTCTCATGTGCACTTACGAGTTTATAAATAAAAATAATTAGCGAAATACTGAATACATTCACCTTGACTCATCAAGCCCACGAAATTGTTTTAATACATAATTAATTACTAGTATTACATTAACACCTGTTCCACATTTGCATACACCTTCATTATAATTGATTTGTAATGATTTTTGGCCAAACAAAAATTAATTAAAAAAATCATTTTTATTCAATTTGACATTAATCAAAATACACCCCACGTTAATATACTAAATTAACTAATACAATATTCATAATTCCATGTGTAGTAATTATTAAAAAAAAAACATCTAATAACACCGCGCTTATATATATGTGTGTGTGTGTGTGTGTGTGTGTGTGTGTGTGTGTGTGTGTGTGTATCAATTAGGCAATACACATTTGTAGGATGATTATACTATTTGGGAAAAACAAACACGGTCCAGTAAAGCAGTGATTAAAAATTCAAGTTATTTATATTTAAATTATTTTTATTTAATTATCCTAATTTATATTATTCATGTAGGCATTTCACAATATTCGCGCATTAATAATATACCAATAAATAATTTATTATGTATTTTTGCATAAATAAAACCAGTTTCGAATCAATTATTTAAACATCTATAAATTTAATTTGCAAAAGAAAAAATGTGATATATAAAATAAAATGTGATAATTATTTAGTTTTTTTTTTTTTTTTTTTTTTGTATCGTTTCCTTTGCCGCAACAAAAAACAAGCGCCAGTGAACAAAATAGTTCGTGAAATTTATTGGAGTGTAAGTAAACCACTGAGTTCACAGTTTTGTAATTTTGAATTTAAATTTCAATGATGACACCAACACATTAATGTTTATCTTGATCGTTGTAAAATAATGAAATTTGTCAGAAAATTACATATATATATATGAGCTAAAAATGATGTGCTCATAATAAGTTACAAAATTAATTACGTAAGAATGCGGATTTCTGAAATCACATTTATAATCTTTTATGTTAAATATTTCAAATCTTGATTCTCGTATAAATTTTATACACTTGAACAAATCTATATATAAAAACGAACCATAACTGTAACGGTATAACTAAGAAAGAAAAACGCGGTAGACAATGTTTTTGTTTCGATAATATGTTGATCATTTAAAATAGTGACGTTATTAGATGCATATTACAAAATTTATTGAAAGTGCCCTTGAAAATGTTTAAAGAAGTATTAAAAATCTTTACTTATTTTAATTAGAAAGTTGTTTTCAAAACACACAGTTTATATTTATAATAAACGCAATAAACATTGACTCTTACAGATTAGGTTATTGCACTTGAAATGAGAAAAATATTAGCTGTTCTATTTTAACGCAAGGTAAAACTTTACGCAAGTTGCGGTTTTAAATTCTTCGGAAATTTCTACAAATTAGGGTGAGCAAAAAATATTTCTAAAATACCGTAGCGAAAGTTTAATATACCTCTTAGAACTAAAGTGATATAAGCGTTGCTGTTAATATTCGTAATTAGGAAATATTTAAACATTTAAGCTATCGCATTTTCCAAAGTGGAAAAAAATTATTTCTAGTGCAAGATGATTGATAATATAAAAAAAAGAGTTACTGTTTCTAGAAAATCTAAGAACACGGAACCCGATACGATTTTACCTGTAAAACATAACATTTAACTTCTTCAAGTACCGATAGGTTCTGGAAAAATTGCGGTGTGTACCCCCCCCCCCCGTTTACCCCCACAGCATCACGGATAAAATCTCACTAGAGTCGTTTTTCTGCGAAACGATCGCGATTTATCTATCTTGTAGTACTAAATATAGCCAGGTAGCCTATACTAGTTATCAAATCAACTCAGTCGCACAAAAATTATAAATGCCTACATTTAGAGTAAAATACAATAAATATTGTGCTGTCATCGACTCAGTGGCGCACATCATATTTAAACAATATTTAAACTAATAAAATTCTATACGAAAATAAAATTTTTTTTAAAAAATACCTCGTTTTATTATTTTACAGGGACATTTAATAAAATGAATTAATGCATGAGGAAAATAAATAAATATTAGTCACTTTACGCGACACCGGAAGAATGATTAATTTTACTAGATTTTATTTATTAAATTAAATAAATGTGAAACATATTATCATTATTATTTATATCTAGAACAGGGTTAAAACCTTTCAATAATAAATTAAATATAGGGATGTAGTAACAGATTTAAAATCGATATATTAAAAATGATATAGATTTTCGTAATTTTTAAACAACTTTAATACAGAACAGGATGTAATGTGTGAGTAACCCTTAGATAAAACTAGTGCCGGCGCCACTGATGAGAACGTTGTCTTCACAAGAAAGGAACGTCAGTTTGAAAACCACAAACCTATGGAATGTTAATATTATTCATACCCGAATCATTAAAATAATATGAAAAACGTAGCGATGATTATTATTTAACGAACTCGCCTAACGAATTCCGAAAACCGAAAATTATGATTAATATTATTCGAAATTAATAAACACACATTTTCAAATATTTACGTATACAATATGTTGTTGAGATTAAAAATAAAATATGTTCACACTGCTTTAATTTGCAATTCACCCTCATTCGAACCTATTACTCTATACACAATTTATATGCAAATCCACTGCAAGGGGGAGCTTATAATTATTGAGCCGGTGTCAATTCAAACGTATTTTCTAATTGAACAAGATGTGTTTCAAATCGATCGAAAATAGTAGAAATAGCAGGTTTTTTAGTTTGTTCAAACTGTAAATACCGATGTAAATATTTAAAAAATAATTGGAACAAATAAAATAAAAATGTATTTTCTAGAATTTCGTCGTTTAACAACATCCAAATAGTACAACTATTTTTTAATTAATACTTGTTTGAAAGAATAAATAAAATACGTGCCGGAACACGAATTACAACGTTGAAACGACTTGGAATATATGTGTATTGAAATGAATAATAATTTTCAGAGATATTTGAATTTCAAGCTTGGCAACTATAATCGAGCGAGATTTTTGTTTTTTTGTAAATAAACGATTGGCGTAGAAGAGTGTAGTTGCATTTGCAAAATAAATTCTAGCTTTGCAGGAACACAAACTTAAGTGAAAGCAATGTTTTGACATTAAGTAAACATATAATATACTTACTGTCAAAACTTCTGATTACACGGTAATTGGATTGGCTGCAGCCGTAACACCAACACCAACACTAACACCACAACATAACTCCGGTATTCTTATTCAAGTCGTAGTTATGTACCACGTGCGCGCATTACATGTAAAAGCATGTGTTTGAAATAATGTAACCATATTATTTCCGTATGTTATTCTGATTGTATTCAACTTGCATTTTTTAATCGGACAAAGGACATACGTCTGAGGAGTGTTATTCGGCACCTTAATACTCAATTAGAAGTGCTTACTGTCAATAGCGCACTTCAAAACGCGAGAGATGTTTTTTTTTTTTTTTAAATGCTAAGAGCACTTATTTGATGGTTCACTGATTAACACGTACAGCATCTGTCAATATTAACTAAATATCTTCTGGCTTACAAAAACATTCTATCTCTAACGTCTTCAACCACTATTCATTTTTATTACATTTAAATACACATACTGGATTTGTCGACTTTATTTACCAAATTTATTTTTATGTCTTATATGCGCCATCATCAAATTAGTTTATAGTTCTAGCGAACTGATTACTAATAAGACACAGTAAAGTGAAAAAAAATAAAAAAAATGTCTTATACAAAATATTACAATACTAATGCTGCGTATAAAAAATTAGCAATTAGTGTTTAAGATTCTGTGTTATTGGTAGAGAAATTGATTAAATTGTAAAAGTAGATTTATTTAAATAAAGTTACATTTCACATAACTGCACATAATAATCAGAGTAACACGTTTCAATCAGTGAAAACGTGTATATGTATTAATATACCAACATGGTAATCAAGGCAAACGTATCAACTCTTTTTTTTTTTTTTTGTTAACAACAGACAATGATTTATGTCGTACAGGTGGGTTATAAATAAAGTATCAACTAATTAAAAGTAGTTGTTTTTGGTGAAAGCTATTAGGGCGCTTAATTTTCTAATCAAATTACACGATTTATAAAAGTTGAGCTTACGCGTTTTGTCGATTTAATCGATATTTAGGTTGACATTTTGAAAAACAATTAAATTTTATACATAATAAATAAGACCCATAGAAGGTATTAGTCGTTTTTAGAAAGCAACATTCCTGTATCACTAAAACACGTATATAAACTAATATAATTTGAAATTGTAGCGTTTATATTTTTATTAATAATTATAAACGCCCCATATTGGTAGAAATATGTTTGCAAAATATTTCAAATACAGTTCGAACTGAACATGTTGTATTACGGCTCATTTAACAAGTTGAAATTAAAGAATGTTAAATCGTATGTATTGAACATACCAATGACTACACAAATGTGTATAAAATCAACGTGTTTTGAATTTGTTAGTGGATGGCCTGCAATGCGACAGTCTGGCCTAACAATTCTATACGAAATTTTTATTCTATAGAATTTTCGACAAGTACAATCAGCGGAAGACAGTGATTTTAATAAAATACTGCTTTTTTTCTTCTTCTTCTTCTATTCTTCGTATAAATTAGATCTTTGTGTATAGTTTTCAGTGCGTAAACATTTTTACGAAAATCGTATTGTTTTAAGATGAATACAAATCTTGTACACATAATTTTTTTGTAAATAATAATAATAAAAATTCGTGAAATATTTTATTTAATTGAGTTGCGATTATTTATTTAGGTTTCTTTTTTAGAAAACTCATAATGAACCGACACATCCCGACCACAAATCGTTTGACTACTGTTTTATTTAGGACCTACATTTGACGAAAACCGATACGGGCTCAAACACCTACAGATTTTATGCAGGTATCTATATATATATATATATATATATATATATATATAGTTTCCTATTGCGACATTTGGCTTACATATAATATATACATTGTTATTACGGGTGGCATTTGCCCATTTGCAATTATCATAATTATACCTATAATTATATATAGCTTGAACAAACACACACACACACATTGATTAGAGGTAAGTACGCAATAAGTTTCCGTAGAGCGTCAATTATATTTTCGAATCCAAACGACGAAAAGGTGTTATGCAATCTAGGCTAGTCACTACATATGGATTAAGAAAAGTATATTATGGAAAACCATGTCTAATTACGCGTGTATTTCAGTAGTGAAAGCCAAATTGAAAACTCGTTATTCAACCACAGTCTATATTGTATGTATATATATATATATTTCATGCGTTACATTGTTTTATAAAATCGATATTTACAAACGGTGTTTATACATTCCTTTGGCTTCGATCACACAAATGAAATCATACCAATTATATATTTCTTGTTTACGACAAATATGTTTTGCAAAATGATGCGATACCTGACACCTCGATGCCGACTTGAGTGTACAATAGTTAATTGCGAACGATGTGGTTTTATTAATTTTTATTCTCACATTAAATCACACCCAATTGTGAGCGTTTCACGGATGAACAAATTTTATTATGCGTACAAATGTGTTGATATGATTATGCCTTTGCGTTGAGTTTGAGTTCCTTGGTGAACATCAAACGCGAGTGTTTTTCCCCGAGTTTGCGCCAGCCATTTCTCTTTTATGTCTCATTTTATTTGACTGGGAAACGAACAATCTCAAGCAAATTTGCTGGAACGAGAAATATCGACATTCTTACCCCTTATATTATACTGTCATGGGGTGAACATCCATAGACGTCAGACTATACGTTTTTTAAATGGGGCTACTTTTTCTTACATATAAGCAAAGAAAATTTATTATATTTGACATGCACATATTTGTACAAAATACGAAATGCAATAAAAATTCTTACGATATTTACATTGACATTTTTATTTACTTTATTTTGATGGGTGTATTTATTAAAAAAAAACAATTACGTAATTACTCGTTTTATAAATTGCAAAAAATCGAAGTTGCTTAATGATTTAGAAATATTTGCTACCTGAATATATATATATATCAATTCCAAATTCATTAGCATTTATCTTAGTAGGTGTGTTTTAATTAAAAACATCGTGTATTAGTATTTTCTATTACATTTACGCGAATTTTTAATCTTTCGCCAAAGTTGACATATTAATATAATTAAATTCAGTAGTTTTATTAATTATTATGTCGCGTTTGAAATAAAAAACTTGTGATTGGATATTTAATAAATATTTCATAAAATATATTTGTATAACGAATGCAATTATTTAAATTCTAAAATCCGGAACTAATTAACGAAAATTCAACCATACATGTTCCGGTGGTATTTTATTTATTTTCTATATGCAAAATTAAATGTTTTATGTGTTTCACAATTTGAAGCAGTTGTTTAATTATAAATTCAATATCTTTTTTTTATTGCTTACACACGGCGCCTATGGTCTTCGAAAACCGCAAATTTGTGGTCGCATTAGAGATGAAATAGAATAACAAAATGCATTTGATTCATCTGATACAAATGAAATTCTATCAGCTGTGAACATATTTCTTGATTACGAAATTTTACATAAATAAAAAAAACACTCGAGACGTAACTTAAGCTCTGTTAAAACATATACATAATTCCATTTAGATTCCAATTCAATTTACGTAAATATATCTGGAAAATGATTTTTCAATTCTGGTGTTAATTGTATGTTTATATGAATTAATAAAAAGTGAAATAAATTCGATTCATGTTTTTTATTAAATATTTATATACACGATTTTTTTTTTTTTAATACATTTATTTATGTTTTAATATACGTATGTTGTAAGTATTCTAATTATAATTAAAAACAGGTCTTACGGTTTCAAGCTCGACATTTAACCTTGCTATTGTAAACTTTTACACCGCGCTCAGGTGTTTATGTATATGTATATACTCACGCTTTATCTAGACATATATCTGAATGTACGTTTGTGTGTGTGAATTGTTTACGTTTTTTCGTGTTAACCTTATTTGTAACTCGCAGGCAACTTGGTTGTGCTGTGCTGACACTTGTAAGTGAATAATACACAAGTGTTAATTATAAACACAGGTGCTTGGTGCATATAGAAAGCAATAATATAAAAGAAAAGAAAAAATTATTAGATTTTATTATTCAATAATGCGATTCAACGTTTATAAAACGGAATAGACTTTCGTTTTCACTAAACATTTGTCATTTATTTATTTATCAAAAAACTAATTACAATAAAAAATGTTTTCTATTTAATTCTAATTTTACTTTCGTCTGAAGTACTTTTTGTCCAGTGTAGACATATATATTTTTTATTACAACATGCAGTTTGGCGTACGTTATCATAATAAAGAAAAAAAAGTTTTTTTTTTTTAACTTTAAATCGTCGTTTCTTTCATAAGTTTCACTGATAAAACTTTTTGATGTTTTGGGACGTGGTGTATCAAACTTGATTAAAAGTGAAATGATAAAGTGTGTACATTAATTTAGCTTATTATAATAGCATTAGGTTGCTATTAATAATGACCTTTGTCGTTTTAAATAGCGGTTCATGTAAGTGTAGTTTGAAAAAGGGAATTGCATGTTTCAGTCGACGATCCACTTAACAATTCCTCATTTTAATTTTTATGTTTAATGTGCGCATTAACAAAAGACATTAACGTCGGATTTATGGCTTGCATAATTGCGATGAAATATAAATTATCACATCTATTTTCGACGTGTATCTCAGATGGTTTAGACATCTTGTTTGAAGCATGTTGACAATAGAGCGATGGACACCTCAATAAATAACTGTTCGAGCTTCTGGCAGCAGCATTAGCCATCATTTCGAAAACAGCATATGATAATGTGGAAATGGCGGTAAAACTTTATGACAACCAATGTAATTGAAGCAATTTCAAATGAATTATAACTATACAACATCTGGTCACAGAATGTTTTTTTTATTTCCAATCTATATCTAAACATAAATCTTATTCAATTTCATTCACACATTTTACTGCTATCTACTTCGGTTTACTGCTAAATACGGTTACAGTTACTGTTTGGTTACTATTTAATTGCCAACTATTTGAAAACGATTTTTATAGA
The DNA here is from genome assembly GCA_944039245.1 of Nebria salina. Lineage (NCBI taxonomy): Eukaryota > Metazoa > Arthropoda > Insecta > Coleoptera > Carabidae > Nebria > Nebria salina. Next base: position 1,152,519 of record OX063288.1, on the reverse strand, counting down.
GAATTTTAAAAAAATATATATATATATAAATTATTGATATAATAGATTTTTTAATTAAAATCTTATTTAGAGTATTATTGTTTGAAATCTTGCGTATCCAAATATGACATCAACAGGTTTTTCGCAACATTCCCATAAAGTCATAACTAGTTTTAAGGTTTTTACTATAATTATAAATATAAGTCTCTATATAGTCAAAACAAAAATAAACTTGTCTCACGTTCATTACATTCTAACTTCATTTGTGATTTATATCAATTTATTTATTCAAATTGTAATTATTTTTTAGCAATTATTAGTTAATAACAATCATACTGTATGTAATACTGTAATGTAGAGCAAGCAGTGTGTACTTACGTAACAGGCGTTTATATAAAACTCTTCTCGCATTGGTTGAAAAAAATTAGCATGTAATTAACGAAATTTTGCGATAAAAAGTAATCACAATTGCAACATAATGACATTTTTGTACATGTTTATTTACGTATTTGTCAAAGAAGAATATTTATCCTTCTCGCATATAATTATTACTTATAGTTTAAATATACGTATCCTAACCTTAGCACACATATCTTCAGCGACACGCTATTCTGAAATTGTCAACTTATAACTTAATACCAGTTATTTGAAGTAACAGAAATATGTTGTGCTACAAATTACTTAATAATTCTCGCCAGTGGTACACATTAATATTTATATAAATACAACGAAGTACCATGTTTTGTCATTTATGATATGGAGGTAAGCGATTTTAAAGTATGGGCATTAATGATGATCATTTTCAGAGGATTAATTCATCACACTGAATTTAAAAGGTATATTGATGGTTTTCGGTTTTGGGGCACGACGATGGGATTACTTTTAATTGATTTGGCGTGCAGAGGTGTTAATGAGTTCTCGGAAGAAATATGACACTGTAATTACAGATGAGGAGCTTATTGTCTCCTGTGGGTAATTCAATAACACCCATAACCATTATATAGCTTATAATAATGACATTTTCAGATTGTTTAATATATTGGGCGCCATTTATCAATCCGTCTATATTGTAGTTTTAAACTAAAAACGCTCGAGTGTAAGTATCTACATATAAACATTTGCGGCTGGTTTTTGATGAATTTGTGGTTTTTACGGTAAACGATTAAACTAGTGTTTCAAAATTGCGCAATTCTAAAATTTTAAAAAACTTACACTTTTTGGGTATTTGTCACGATTTTTTTGTTATTTGAGATAATTCAATAGTTAAAGCATAAGATATTTAAATAATTGGAACGTAACTTATAAGTGTCGATTATAAACTAAAGAAATAGTTATTGCGGTTTTTTTTTTTTTTTTGTTAAAACTACTCAGAATGTTTGAATTATGCTCCGGTGGCCGTAACCTCGGTGTGTGTAACATTGAATGTTGTACCCTTGTAGTTTTTCAAATATTTTGCAATTGTGTTTTTATTTGTGTTTTTTGCTGGTGTTTATCTAGGCAATTTTGTTGTTATAATCACCTATACGGATGCTTTAGTCGCTTAGTAGGAACTTAGATTATAATTACAGGTAGAAAAACAATATTCTAAGAGGCTACTAGTTATAATAACGTTGCAACACTATTTTTATGTTGTGTGTGTGTGTGTGTGTGTGTGTGTGTGTGTAAAACCGTAGTACAATGAAATAGTGGCACAAAAAAGACCTTGGTAAGGTCGACTGGCTTGCCATATATTTTTGTTCTATTTGTAATACTACAAACATTAGTCATATAATTCTTAAGCGCATTGAACTCATCTTAAAGTACTTTTTATAGCGTCTTCGTGGAAACACGAATTCCGTAATAATCAACCGTAGAGAATTTCATATTTTTATCAAAGCTTCCTACCGTGCATTTATTTCTGTATCTGCATACATTCATTCATCATACATACACATACACCACCATCAATCTATTTATACTATTGCAAATATGTCCTAAAATATTTAAAATATTCTAAAATACCTGCACGAACAACAAATGTGGATTAATCTACACAAAATCAAAACATTACGCGACTAATATCCGAAAAGGATATTAACTATAATTAATGTGTTTTGAAATTAAATTGATTTCCAATTTATGTGAAAACATTAAACATAAGCCAATATATGCAGCAATTCGGAATATGTAATTCTGTAAAGAATCCGGAAGCTTTTAAAAAAGTTACAGTTGCATAAAATAATAATTGTGTTCAATATATTTAATAGAATCAATATTGGTGTTGCATTTCAAATTGTGTACTGTTCTGTTTATATGACTAATCTAGTTTTTGACCGTAATTTAATTTTGGTTATTATGTCCATGTATTATTCACGTTTTAATCCTAATAAACAATCCTGCCTGTGTTTATGTTTCTAGCAGGAAATTATGTAACGCAAATAAATAAAGTTATAATTCCAAAAAAAAAAATCATTTGAAAATTGTATCATTCTACCCGACTATTTATAAATAGATTCACTGTTAGGACGATGTTTATTTCTGGCGTTCGGCCTTAGGTCAATTTGTATAATTTTAATATGATTACAAAATTATCAATCGCTTCTTACTGCATGGCATTTGTTTGTGGAAAAGCGATTATGTGTGAAATTATACATGTTTACTTTTTATTTGGTAATTAATATTGCTGGTACGTGCTACCTATATTATTAAAGAAATAATGAATCTTAATATAATTGCTGTTACTTATAAACCAAGTGTTTTGTCATTTTATGGTAGCTTTTAATACTTCTAAATCGGCGCAGATTTATTGTTTTTGAACAACATATCAAATTTCATACTCTATTCTTAATAGTACTATCAAATATCTCTTTTGGGAACTATCGACTATTTGCAAAACATCCATTGTAATACAATTTGTAAATTGCAAATTGTGGCAGAAATGGATGTTTCCGTCTATATTGGATACTAAATCGAGATGGTATTATCAGAGAAGACGTTTTTTATAATTAAAGATTCATCTTGAAAGTCAATTAAAATTGAAAAATCAATAGAAATATTTCGAGCATACAGAACCGTGACTTGACTAGCGAAAAATCGTCAAGATATGTATCGATGTTTGATGGGAATAGAAATAAAGATACGCATGTACGAAACAAAATAATTTTAATATATATTTTTTTTTAATTACAAAAACATCTCTAACGAGATTAAACGAAGAATTTCAATTGCTAAAATACTATACAAAATTTTACGACGATTACGCTTCCATGTAATTTATTCGTTGGCAGATTCATAGCCATCTTCTTCCGCAGAATAATATTCCTCGTTGTCATCGGTTATATCATCATCTTCGAATAGGTCGTCCTCTTCCAGCTTGAAGAGGCGGTTGAACGCGTCAAAATAGTCTTCGACATCTTCAGTGCAGCAACTGTTGATACCGAAATATGAATCAATCAAATGAGTTTAAATGGGGCATTACAAATGTGTTAGGTTTTTTTAATTATCATACTCATTTTCTACTAGGTACAACAAGTACGTGTACAGTATCACCAACAAAATTCCTGACCCACTATAAACGACATCCTGGGCGCAATATGCTAGGAAGGATGAAATTTCATTTTGAACTTCATACTGCCAAAATTAGGAATACATTCAGCAACAGTTATTCAAATATAATTAAACATATTACCGTTAAAGTATGGTAGAAATAGAAGCAGTAGAAGATCAGGGTGTCGAACCAACTTAGATCATTAATGTTATCCATGTTTTATAATAATTAATAAAAAAATTAATAGCCGAAGAATTTACTATAACGATCTCTAAAAGACGACGAATGCAATTGTTCAATGCTGAAGATAGTTGATTGTCTGCATTGACCATGATCAACAAACTAAAAAAATGAAATGTTGCTAGAATTGTTTATGTTTTGTTCATTTATTTAATTACGGTCCGGAAAAATAAAATAAAATTTTTTTTCGCATTGTACGATTTTAAAAATGATATAAATCAGTTATTTGTTGATTTTCTATTAAATAAATTTTAATAAAAATTGGCAAATAATCGATATTTTAGGGCAAAAAATATCCGCTAGTTAGCGCTAATTTCATCGTATATAAGGAGGGTGAAAATCCGGAACATCCCATACTCTTCGACAGAATCTGCTACGTAACACTTGTGTTAAAAAAATACATCAGTGCACATCGTGCCTAAAATCTTCGATAATAATCAATTTAAAGGTAAATATCGCTTCTTAAGTAGTTTATCTTATGGTATATATCAATATTTAATAATAAATTGTTATTTTAGAATGGAGCTGTGGACCGATAATACTTTTAAGGTGATCATCCTTGGATTTGTGTCTTATTATGTAGTCTTTTATTGCTTCCCAGCCTGGGCTCGTCGTCTAACTCATTTTGCCCGCCGCATGAAGCTCATCAGAGGACCCACCGTACTTAACAACCCGTAAATATAAATTAATTAAAAAAAAATTCTTTTGTTTACGATAAACATGCATCCAGGCCAGCTGTAGTACCTGACAACCAAGCAGCAGCAGCGGGCGACGCTTCATTCTTTCGCGAGTTGTCCGATACTTTGTCCGCCATTTGGCCACGCGGAGAACCAATTCTAGCTGATCCCTCATCAATGAATATTGAAGAGGAAGTTGATGAGGAGGAATTTATTCGCGACCAGGAGCTGTACAGACAATTTAAAGAAAATCAATTTCAGGATGACGATGACGACGACGATCCTGATTACACACCATCTGCTCCAATGTCTGTACGCCAGAGATCATCATACTCCTTCCGCTTCCGTGGACACAATGCATCCTGAGATCTTAATGCATAAATAGTCGTATCAATTATATTACCGTACTTTTGAATATAGTATAAAATTTTTTGTGAATTTTTTGAAACTTGTACAGGTTCTGGAATATTGTTAAAATTTTTATAAATCTGTGATACTTTCGTCGAAAATTAAATTTTTTTACAACGTTTACTAGCTGTTTTATTTATTTAAATATTAGTACCTATACTTTTATAGTAATGAAAAAACTCTATAGAATCTACGAATACTTTTAGGTTCTTTGTTACTTGATTAAGTAATTTTAGTATACCTAAACCTTTATAATCCAAACTTCTTAGAGCCTCTCTTGTACAAGAAGAGGCTCTTTTACCTGCCCCGTTTTCCACGAAGGTTTTAATCAGGGCCCAACAAAGATTTCCTCCTAGATTACAGGGGCTAAGCCCCACATTACCTAAATGCGACGGATCCTTCCAATTTAAAGTTCTCTAGTTAAAACACTTAACAAAGTATTCGTATTTGATCAGGGTATTAAGGAATCGGGATAAAATCATAAAATATGATACTTTTAATGTTTTTGTTCGCCTAACCTATATTTTTATTTTATTTCCCTAATCCCTTAAAAAATAGCAGTATTGTCTTGGAATAACTACCAGGACTAGGTAGATAGTCAGGATTTCTGGAAATTAGGGATAAATACTTAAATAAAGATGCATTTTTTGGTTTTATAGAAACTTCAAAAAATATATTTTCATTTTACAAAAATATACGTATAATTTATAGATATATAAAAATTAATGCCAGAAATGTCTAATATTATACAATTAGTATATGAATTTTATCTTTAAATCAAGGAATAAAGTCCTAATTATTGTTTAGAGGTTAAGTGTCCAATTATCCTCAAATCGTTAAAAAAACCTATATATGGTGAATTTGATGGCCCTTTAAGCCCCAAAGCAGTACTAATATTGTTTGAGCATCAGTATTTATGATTTAATACTTTCTAGGTCAAAAATATTTATTACATGTCAAAAATTTTCCAAATTGTCAAATCCTGGATTTTATCCATTTGTAGATAAAATGGTGATAAAAACGTGTTTTGAGAGTGTCTGGTGTTAGTATTCTTTGGGAAAACATTAAATTATTGGTATCCACATATCCCCAAATTTTGACATTTGTAGGTATTAGATAAGTTGGCCCCTCCAGAGGGTAAAATGTGTGTCTGACATGTTCCAAAGTAAATCGTTTATTATATGTTTATACTCTGTGTTCCTATGTGCCTAAGAAGTGTAAAATTGTTGGTTTCAGTTTAGCCATGAGATTGTTCAAAGGGCGAAGACACAGCGACCAGGGCGTGTACAGTTTACCATCCAATAAACTAGTGGATGATAATCACCTTACATCAGCCACGTGCGTGAAGAACACGGAGATAACATCGAAATTATCGCCTATAGTTTGTACCAATGAGTTCCAAACCGTTACAGCAGTACCTGCCCTTGTCTTGGAAGACAACTCAAAAGAAGCAAAAGGAGGTAAGTTTACGAAAAGGAGATATATCAGAACCAGAGGTTCAATTAGTTTAATAATTGCTGTGCTTAGTGCTTTCGACATGGGGTCGTCGAATGGGACGTAAACTAGATATCCTCCGTAAGAACGATGGTAAAGAACCTGCGTTAACTTTACCATCACCTGGTGCAGCTTTAGGGAGTCCAACACGAAAGAAAACCCTCTGGAAAGTTGGACGATCGTCGTCCGATTCATGTACCCCAAAAGAAGTGCAACCAGCTAGTTTTAACCCGCGGGAAAGATCCCCGTCTCCATTCAAAAACATATTCATTCGAATGGGATCAACTGGTATGTTAAACATGAATAAACAACAAATGCAATCCGCCGATAAAAGTGACGGTCGCGTACAAAATGGTAGTCATTTATTTCGAAGTAGTTCAACGTCTCATTTATCTGCCTCGTACGTAAGAGGTGATGATCCGTCCGAAGGCATTGACTTAAATCATTGCTCGTCCGAGCTGAACGTCCGTAGTGAAGATGAGAAACGATGCAGCAGCACCATAGGCTTCGCAACCGCGTACGATCAACAAAACTACCCAACAATCCCCACAAAAGCGCTCAGTTATGATAACATCTCAGATTTGGGCATGCCGAATAATCAGAACGCCCAGGCCAAACGCGGTAACTTTCCGTACGCTTTTCTTCGCTCGAAATTGTCTGTGCTGCCCGAGGAAAACTCGACCAGCTTAGGAAATCAACAACGCAGTTTCAGTCTTCGAATAAATAATAGTAGTGACGCGCGAATATGCTCGGCACGGCAAGATACGCCGGTGAAATATCGAACGAATTCCGAGGAGCATTTCCAAAACATACCGTATATGGAATATGATACGGCCTCGTTGAAACTGAATAAAAAACAGCAATATTACGCGAATAGACAGTCATACAGTACTGATAGATTATCGTATAATAATTTAGCGAAACATAATGTTTTAACAGACGACAATATTCCGGTTAAAGATGAAATTTTACACCATCGACTTAGTAATTATGTGAGCTCGAACGAATCGGGGTATGATAGCGACGGCCGCCACCAGGACGACTCACATGTCCACCATTTAATAAACGAAAGTGCATTGACTTTAACTGATAGGGATAGTGGTATTGTCACCATAGGCTCTGAGAATGGTTCGCTGCACTGGTCGGAATCTTACAGACCATCGATTTTAACAGACACCCTGTCTGTGTCATCCCTGAGGAATTCCTATTCATGTGGCAGCCAAAGTGTCTCACAGTACGCCCTCCACACGAGTAATCCCCCGTCGAGAGACTTAAAACCAAGTGATATGACACGTGAAGGCCCGAACGCCTTGTGGCGGCGACGACACTCGTCCGACTGTTCATTACCTGCGGTTGCAGCTCCAGCACATGAAATTCACAATGCCGTCCGCATGCGCAAACACGAATTTTTACAGTCGCAACTCGTACAATCAGATCCCGTCCAGGACCATGTAAAATTACACTCATCAAAAGTCCAAGTTGACAACCAAATCGAAAACGAATACTACCAAACATGCAAACGACATTTTCGACAAATAAGACTTCTAAAGACTTGCATCGAAGAGCATTTGGGCATTTATTTAACACAACAACTAGTGCGTCTCATAAACCAACAGCCGCACGAAGAAGTACGTTACGTTGTTTTAAAGTTCGATGAAAAGAGCATAGCTCAAAGGTAACAAGAATTTACTTAGCACTTGTTGAGTCATGTATGAATGCATTTGTTTTTTTCTCTTTTCTACCTTTAGAGATGGTCGACTATGTGTTGGTGATGAAATTATCAATGTCAACGGTCAAATGTTGCGAGGCATCACGTCCTTACAACAAGTTCAACATATTCTTAACAGTGTTTGCACACCGGTGCGAACACAAGAGCACTGCGTATCACAATGCGGCTTCCAGGTTGAACTGTATATAGCGCACAACGAAATAATATCGGATACAAGTCCGACGATCGATCGTACATCGAATAATACACCCGTTGCAACCCGTTCGCAATTTCAACGAGTTGGCACCATGCCAAGATGTAAAACACCAAAACCCACTCGCCATCCATCAGAAACGTTAGGTCTTCCAAAAATCAACGACGATATTATTAGCGACACTGATGAAGTTTTCGAAAGCCCGGTGAAAAATACGTCGCTGAAATACCGATCATTAGTTATAAACAATAATTCGACTGTTCACAACAAAGCCAAAGACATCACTGCGAAGAAATACGTTAGCAACGTGCCTGTGATAGGGAGAGGTGACAAAATAAATCATATAAACAAAAAGACAAGTATCATTCCAAAAACACAAGTTTCACTGCCAGCCACGTATCACGTTGTTATATTTGAGAAAGGAGCCGGGAAGAAGTCGCTTGGGTTCAGTATTGTCGGGGGGAATGATTCGCCGCGAGGACAAATGGGCATTTTCGTCAAGACGATATTTCCTTGTGGACAAGCTGCCGAGTTTGGGACACTACTAGAAGGTAACTTATTTCATATCCTTGCTTTTCTTATGCGCAGTGCTGTCCTCATTTTTCATATACATCAATCTGAATAATCTTTTCAAATTTTTCATATACCACAGACTGGGTTTTTTATCCCCAAAACATATATTTTATTCATACAATTCAACGCGTTCACATTCTAACAAATATTAATATATTTTTGTATTACTCGTAAATTTACGACAATTAAAGTATAAACTTAAATATAGGAATATTACAAACTTCCTGTAATTTCCTTTCATTCCTACGCCTATGGTAAAACATGCACAAGGAAGTATGTGCGTATACATATACATAATTTATGTTTATTCAAGTCATTTTTTCTCTTTTGTAGGTGATGAAATTGTGTCCGTAAATGAAGTCTCACTGCAAGGACTGTCTCATGCGGGAGCTATAGCTCTTTTCAAACAAGTTCGCACCGGACAATTACTTTTAAGAATCGCTAGACGTCGACAAGTACAAAACACAAAAAACTAAACACTCCTTCATAAACTCGATAATTTGTTTTTGTTTTTTTTTTTTTCTACTTGACTTTATACACCAAATCGTTTTAATATTTTGATCTCTAATATTCAAATGGAAAATAATCATTAATTGCAAATAAAAAATACTGTTATTCATCGTTACTATTTAAGTGTATTTATTTTACGGATAGTTCATAATTTTTCTATAGAGAATTTTTAAGGAAAAAATATATCATCATTTTATGAAGAATAATGATACAAAACACGTGTTATTAGTATGCGTAGAACCTGTACTGATAAAAATGTCTTTTTTAAACAATTATTCTTCGTTTACGTATGACCGTCCATTTTTTGATAATTTTAATTGTTTCGTTTCAAATTTGTTTTCGTCATTATGCATGCTATATGAAATGCATATATGACCTACAACATAATAAGAAAACTGTTTCTAGTCAACATTAAAATTATATATAAATTTAAACAGATTATAACAAAACAAACGATGCAGCGGTATTTACTGTCATTTTAAACAAATGATCAACTGGATTACTTGATTCAATATATAAGGCATTGTTTAATATGAATTTATAAACATATTTTGGTTTGCTTACGCTGTTGACAATTTTAAAATGAGTAATTTTATTTTCTAATCAAACAAATGTTTTAGTGTTCATTTTAATTAATTAATATTTTTATAATTGTACTATTGTCATGTTTAATATTTATATTTACAAATGTACTAATGTTTTTCATCAGATGCATTCATTATCCATGTATGTATGAAAGTGTGCAATATTTTATTTTATATATAAGTTATCATTGAATAAAACTGCAAACAGTATTTTTCTTAACGATTATTCCTTTTTATAATTTATTTATTAAATTCATCTCCTCATTTTTTCCTTCTACGCAATTAGAACTTAAAACTAGAATCTTTTCATTAGCACCATGCGCAGTTCATTCTGCGCATGTTAGTCAATATACTATTAAATAAAAAACATAGCGAAATGAATTATGTTATAAAAATAAAAGACTTGTTTGAACAAATAAATTCAATAAAATTATATTTCAATTTCAAAAATAATTACAATAAAATGTCGTATAAACTAAATATCTTAATTATTAATACAAATTCATCAATATTGCAAATAATAATAACGCTGATTTACACTACTGATGTGATATGTTTTTCATAATTTTGGCAAATAGCGTAATTCATGCGTTTGAGTAATTGCATTAAGAGAGACAAAAAAAAATCAAATAAAATATTAAAAAATCAGTCATATTTTATTTATATTGCGAGATTCTTGCGACACTTTATATATTGTGTCATACAGTATTTGCTGCCATTTGCTGCTCCCGATCACCCTCAACGTTCGGATCGGTAGCTTCTAAACAAAAGAAAACTTTCAATTCAATATATATATTTCACAAGTTTAAAGAGATACTTACCATCATTTTCATCATTTGTTTGTATATCTTCCTCAGGCATATCTAAGAAACGAATCAATAAACTAACTTAAAAAGAATATTGTAAATCAAATTACCTTTAACTGATGGTTTCCTGTTTTTAATATTTGTAAGCGCATCTGCAGTTTTATAAGCGGTTAAAATACCTATCTAAAAATAAAATCAATGTCACAAATATTACATAAATATTTTACAATTAATACTTGTTCGTTAAGACGTTTGATTTCTTCTTTCTTTTCATCTAAAGTAGTACGTATTGCGTTAAGCGATTCGCTTCTAGAAGCATCAACGTTTTTCAATGATTCCAGTTCGGTTTTACACATAGTAATTTCATTATCTTGTCTGGAAATTTTAACAAATGTACTTTAATAGTTTAAAAAAAAAAAAAAAAAATAGTACCTTTTTAATATTTCTTTATCAGCTTTCTGTTGTTCGATTTGTATCTTAAGCTGACCGACAGTACCATCGAGTTTATTGCGGTCATTTGTGCAGGTATCGCGTTCGTCGCAACTACAAACAGGCTCTAGGTAATCATCAATTATAATGTGTGCGTTGTCAATTTACCAAACTTTCATCTGTTCTTCTAAGAAGTCGATTTGCTTGATGAGATCATAATTTTGACTAGAAAACGACCACCAATTGCAAACTAATACGATACACAGCAGAACACATCCGCCAAGTAAGAAAGGAGGGCAACGTCCACTGTTCATTCTCATATCTAAACCCATTATCTGATGTCCTGCAAAAAAAATCAACAGTTTAACGTTCAACGCATAACCATTCCGCTAGGAAACCGACCGCTTATTTGTAATCACGATTTCTTGACATTTAAGACACACACCTACTGTTGAATTCGCCCGAAGATAACAACAAAAACATATAACACCTTAAGATTATAATACATAAAACATAACAAATAATCTCATAAAATATCTTTTATTTTTACATAAGCATATCACATATAAATCATACATAAAGTCTTAATTATACATTTTTATTACTCATTTACACATATTACTCACTTATAAAAAAGCTCTATTGAGTTCTTTATTTGAAAAATAATCTCACTTCATCGCACTAAAATGTAATACCACAAAGCACTTGCAGCTAACTTCATAAAACTTCATTCCATACAACTTGTAATAACGTGTTTATGAAGTTTATAACCTCGATGTATTAAGGCCTAATTTTTAATTCTATGCTATTTTATTATGGCATCGAATATACCATTCGTGTGTAGGTCGGTTTATGACTTCCACATTTATGTAATAAATTTCTAAATATTTTTTTTTAAATTTATTAGGGTCAGTAGTACGATTAGTAGGGATGTAAAATTGTTTGGGAAACATTTTATGTTTGATGGAAATGATGAAACTTGTTGGAATTCGGATGAGGTATGATTGATGTCTCGCTGTAATTAATTCGTTGATGCATTTAATACATTTTAGGGACGTGTACAATGGGTGTCTATTTCATATGAACAACCTATTACGTTTTCGAGTATAGCAATTCAATTTCAAGGTGGGTTCGCTGCAAGTGAATTTACTTTGGAAATATGGAATAACGGTGCGGTTGAATGCAGCGAAATATTTACTTGTCACGACATTAATTCGCTACAAACTTTTAATTTGTCTAAAAGTTATAGCGGGAAAATGATTAAATTAATTTTTAATCAACAATTTGATACGTATGGGCGAATTGTCATATATCATTTAAAATTTTTGTAATAGATTTTATATAAATATATATATTTTTAACTAAATTGTTCTTATTTATCATCAAAACCAGTTAATTTCAAATATGAAAATTTGAAAAAATTAGACGTATAAGTAGTATGAAATAGGGTTGGTGTTACTCAACATTTTTATGTTAGTGTGTTATTTTCTCGAGTATTTTATTATAATTTAGTATATATTTCGTTTTTTTAGTAATAGAAATCAATGTTTATAATAAAATTCAATGACGCTTTTAAGTTTTGTGCACTGATTGAGTTGTATTTTGCTTAAAGATATTGATAAATTGAGTGCCGCTGGTATTAATTGCGCGCCAGTGCCAAGAAGAATAAGAAGACGCCATTTAATTATTTTCAAATTTAACGTATTCGGTAGAATCAAACAGTTCTTGTCTGCGCTTGTGGTTTTCTGTTACGTTTTCTGCAGTGGAACGGGTGTGATTTTTTGTGAAAAATACCACATACGCTTCGCTATTATAGCCTAGTTGTTCTACGTTGTTATTCACAATGAATAACATTAAAAAAGAGAAGAACCAACACATAAATGTGTTCGTTCGGGTCAGGTATGTTGTTTACAACAATGATGTTTTGAACATTAACAAATTACGGTTTGATTAGACCTCTAAACAAACAAGAAGGGTTGACTGATGTCATCGAGATTAAGAGCCCTAAAGAGATGTGCATCAAGCACCATTCGACTGCTAAGAGTTATACTTTCGATCGAGTGTTTGGACCTGATTCGCGTCAGGTGATGATTTGTTGATTGTTGTTAGATTAAGCTTGAATGTGAGATTGTTTTAGATTGAATTGTATAAATTGGTGGCTGAGCCTATCGTGGCGGAAGTTATCAATGGATATAATTGTACTGTGTTGGCTTACGGGCAAACCGGCACTGGTAAAACGTATACGATGGCCGGTGGTGCGGTTGCGAACGTTGAGTCCTCCGGGGTGACAACGCCGTGGTTTGAGGTTTGTTGCGAATTTTATTTCGCCTTAAGAATCTTACATTAATTGATTATTGGTTTTTGGTAGGATGTTCATTCGGGGATTATTCCGAGAACGTTGTCACATATGTTTGATGAGTTGCGTATGCAACAATTAGATTACACCGTTCGCGTTTCTTATCTCGAATTGTACAATGAAGAGATTTTCGATTTGTTGTCGCCCGTTGATGACAACACCAAACTGAAGTGAGACTTTTTTTTATATTTAAACTATTGTTTCTTAATAAAAACTGCATTTATTTTCATGCTAGACATTTAAGGAATTTATATATATAGGTATTATTATTATATTTATGATATTTAAAATTTAATCACGGAAAATTATTACAAATCATGGTAAAATGACTATTTTTTTTATATCAATTTTAAGTTTTATTAATCATTTTAAAAAAATATAATTGTTAAAAACGAATTGACTCAAAAATATATATAAAAACTCTAGTAAGTGAAAATTCTATAATTAAATAAATTTCTTGATAAAACCTATTAAGTTCTAAAATATGTTTTATTAAAAGGTTGTATGATGATAGCCTTAAGAAAGGTTCGGTTATCGTTCACGGACTGACTGAAAGCAACGTTAACACCAAATCGGAAGTGTACCGTATTTTGGAAAAAGGTGCTGAAAAACGTCGAATTGCATCAACCCTAATGAATTCCCAATCTAGGTAACGAATCTTTATATTTATAATTCCGTAATCAAATTTTTGCTTCGAAACATATGTGTGATTTATATATATGTTGAATGTAGTCGATCTCACACGGTATTCTGCATTACCGTCCACACCAAAGAGAACTCCGTCGACGGTGAAGATTTACTGAAAACTGGTAAGTTATACCTGGTGGATTTAGCTGGGAGTGAAAACATCAAACAATCCGGCGCGACTGAGTTACGTGCGCGGGAAGCGTTCAGCATAAATCAATCCTTGTTGACACTCGGCCGATGTATCGTAAAATTGACGGAGCGATCTACTCACATTCCCTACAGGTATTTTTCTCTATTATTTCATCTTCATATACTTCTAAGTTATCGTCTAAAAAACAAATATATTCTAGATAATCTAGAACGTATATTAACTCATATATCTCTTAACTAAAAATTAATTTAATAATAGTATAACATATAGTATAATAGGCATTGTTGTAAAACATCTTCTTATTACACTTTTTTAGTTGAATGCATCTTTTAAATATAAACAATAAAATTGATATTTGGTATTGTTTATTCAAAGAAAGAATGTAGAAATAAAAGTTAATTTTCTAAAATATGTACATAAAATATAAAATCGTATTTGATACTGAATATAAATCCTATAGGGAATCGAAACTAACGCGACTGTTACAAGACTCACTCGGTGGCCGTACAAAAACCACATTAATCGCCACCGTTTCACCCGCATTCTGTAACGCAGACGAAACGCTAAACACACTTGATTACGCATGCCGCGCAAAACGTATAACGAACAAACCGGAAGTGAACCAGCGTTTGAGTAAAACCGCGCTGCTCAAAGAATACACAGAGGAAATCGAGCGTTTACGAAAAGATCTAAACGCATCGCGTATGGGTCGAGGCATTTATCTCGATAAAGACAATTACGATTCGTTAGTGAAAGAGCGTGATGTGTACAAGGACGAAATCGCGGAAAAGATCGGCATGATCCGCGTGCAACAAGAGGAGATGGAACGCAAAGAGCAGGCATGCAACCACTTGCAAATGTCGCTCGAAATACACCAAAAAGACGTCGAGTCGAAAGTTATCGTGATTGAAACGCTTGAGAACCAATTGGAACTGGCTTCCAAAGAGATTAATAATCTGAGTGAAGAAAACGAAATTAAGGAGTATATTGTTACGAAACATTGCGAAACTGAACAGGTACTGCAAATCACCGCTAAGAAGTTGTTAAATGTGGCGGAAGTAACAACTGCCGATACAGAAAAGTTGCACGATAAATTAGACGTTGTGCTGGAATTAAACAAACAAAACAAAACGGTTTGCGAGCAATACCTTAACGATTTTAATGGGAAGATCAAGGTGATTGAAGACAGGTTGCGCGAGTACTACGATAGGGAAAATTCGTTCCATGATTCGATGTCAACTCTTTTAGAGTTACTAGAAAAGATGAATAGTTCGTACAAGAACCAAAGTAGTCTCTTGGTAGGCCAGTTGGAAAGTGTGCTCAATCAAACTACCGGTCTTCAAACCAATTGCAAGATTGAGTTGTCTCGGTTTCAGCATGATATTAAATCAGCTAATAAGACTGTCAAGGAAACGATTGCATCGAACGAGCAAGCTGTTATTAGCCGTTTGAAAACGGAGTTAATGCCTCAAATTCACGAGCAAACGGAACTCATGACTAATTACAAGCAAATGATTGATTTGACTGTTCGATCATTTAGAAATACGGTAAGTGACGGCATTGCAATTAATCACGAAACAAAATCAAATAACGAATTCATTTTTAGTTGGTCGATAACAAACAGAACGTAACTGTGTTTCTCGAGACGTTGAAGCACACGGTAGATGAAACGAAGAAAAATACGTGCTTGTTTATCGACGACCGTAAAAACACAATGAATCTCTACCAAAACGAATTGGTAGATTCACTACATTCTCAAAAGAAGGAACAACAAGTACGTAACATTAATGAACGTTATTAATGTTATGTTATTTAATTGTTTTGTGTGTAGGAGATCGAACGCAAGTTTGACACTGCGTTAAGTCTTGTCAATGAAGCAAAATACATGTCGATGAATTACATCCGACGTGGTATGACACAACACCAACGAACAATTGAGAATTATGAATTTGTAGCGGACACACTAACGGTCGCGCAAGAACACCTGGATTTGCTCTCAACGGAAACTACGAAAATAGCCAACGAGTGTTACCTGACAACAAATGAGTTCACAAGCACTCAAACCAAAAAATTGCACCAGTCAAACCTTAGAGTAATTCTTTTCGAAATTAATTTTAAACATTTTTTTTTTTTTAATATCTATTTCGATTTTATTGCAGCTGTTTGACGAAGCCGAAAAAGCGAATGAAAATCTCGGTAGAGTGATTGAAATCGCTGAAGAAACATCTGGTTTCTTAGAAGATGCCAATAATTCCGTGCGAAACAGCGTAAATTTGAACATGGACCGTTTATCCAAATCATACATGGACACAGTATCCGATCGCAAACAAAATTATTGCGTAAGAATCGAATAAACAATGGTGTGGTGACTATGTTGTTTTTTTTTTATGGTTAATTTAAATTTCAGGAATTATTACAACAAACTGATGCTGTGACGAAAGATTTTGTGCTCGCACATACTCAGCATACCTCTTGCATGAATGCACAAGTGGAGAAAATGACTGAAGAAGTAAACAACCATGGTATGTATTGTACGCAAAACGAAAGCCATGTATCGACGGAATTGGATCACTGTCGTGAGGGTTCCAGGAAACTGTTTAGCGGCAGTATTAAAGAATACAAACAAACCGGTGTAACACCGATTAGAAAACGTTACCGCTATCCGAGGAATGTTGTCGAAACGAAACCGCATGAGCAACTGATACAAGAGTTCCACCATTCACGCTCTCACAGCGGGTCTAGGGTGAACGTAAGTTATTTTTATTAGTTATTTTTAATGGGTAATTGTTTGGGTTTTGCTATCTATTGGACCAGAGTATGAATTTGTACTTGTGCTGCAGGGGATTGTTATTTTATGATTGTATTAGTATTTTAAGATGTGATCAACACTTTTTAAATAGTAACCGTCCTAAAGAGCAATTTTGAAACCATTTTTATATTTTACTAATAAATATTTGGTTTCGGTTAAAAAACAACAGTTAACAATTCAGGAAGTAGAACATCTGCTGGCATGGGAACCTGGTATGCAGTCTTTCGTTCGTTCGGCTTCGGAGAATGACATACAGAAATCCCTCGTCGATTTCGATGGTAACCGCACTGATCCTTTGGCTGAGGTATGTTCAGAAACATAAATTATTGGTGTTGGGTGTTGATGTCGATTGTTTCTAGAATGTGACCAAAAAAGACTTACGCTCGTTGATTCCACGTCTCGGGGAGAACCAATGCTTTCGAAACGTGAACAACTAGTTAATTTAATTTTTGTTGTATTTTTATAATTTAGATCAAATACTTAATTCTTGTGCTGTACTACTTAGGTTTATTTTGTAATATTTCCATTTTCAATCACTTTTTGACCGATTAATTTCAAAAGCTGTACAAAATTTTTGGTTACTAAATTTTGTACAGCTTTTGAAATTAATTTCCGTTTTAAGTTGCAATAAATTGCTTTGATTTTGATCCGTTAATGACACTTTAAAAATAAGTCTAATTTTCTTTTTTTCGATATTTGATTTATTTTTAATGAATTTTTTATCATGTAACATGTCATTCAAATATTTCTTAAGTATGGTATATGATTGTATATATATACAAATGGGTGGTATCTACCAAATTCTCGTATATCAAATATCTCACTGCCGCTAAATTTCCTGTTAAATTGTAAAAATTGGCAGTTACCACCATGTTAACTATGTTTTATTTTACTAAACTACTTTCATATGAAATAATTTATGCTGTTTATTTTTTTATTTTTATTGGTGACACTTTCAAACCTAACAGTCAGTTTATACTGCACCATAAATGACCTCACAATTGCGTAAATGTGTTTACAAATATAATGATGGAAATTAGTGTATGTTGGTCTAGTACAGTATGAACTGGTTCAGTAACAATCTTCTTATTATTGATGATAATAAGGCAATGGAGCAATAAGGGGGTAACATATTAGTTTTAGAAAATCAAAACTAAAGCACTAACATCGGACAAGTCTTTACAGATTATTTACACTGATTATCTGATTTATCCAGCCGATAAATGACGACACTTTTACGTAAACACCGGGTACATCAACGCGGCCGCAACCAAAGCCCCAGGATACTAGGCCGGCCAGTTCGTAGAAGCCGTCATCTTGACACACCAATGGACCACCACCGTCACCCTGTAAGTCAATCATATACTTTTATGTTCGATTTGAATTTGAGTTGATTTGTAATACCTGACATGCATCATTGCCCTCTTCGCCGCCTGCACAAAAACTGCTTGCGGGTAAGATGAATATTTTTTCGGTAACTGCATTTACTTTTCTGATACATTCTGCGTCACTTACAATCGGAATCTCTGCCTCTCGAACTCTTAACGGTATCGGTCCAGCTATAACAAATCAATTTTATCGTGTGACATGGTCGGTAAATTGTATGAATTTAAACAAGTATCTATTATGATTATATGTAAGAATTAAACATATTTTAAATATGAAACAAGTCCTGATGAAAGTTTTCTTATTGTACACTTACGATTTTCAAAAGAATTACCTTCGCCCATGTAGCCGTATCCGGTGACCGTGCACCGTTTACCAGCGGCGTGGCTAACACCGCGCGCTGGAAGACAAACCAAACAAACACCATCCTTTAATTCAGCTTGTCCGTGCAGTTTCAACAACGCAATATCATTATCCAGCGTTTGGCTGTTGTGATTATGGTGTATATACGTCGTTGCAACACGCAATGTTTGCGCACCGGGACTACCATACTTTCGCGTTAAATCATGATCACCAACTCGCACATAAATCGCATCTCCCGACCGGACAATACTGCAACAACCACCATTAACATTTATCTCTTCTCAACACTTGGAGTTGACTTACTTCGTAACACAGTGCGCTGCTGTTAAGACCCATTGCGTTCCAATCAAAGCAGCCCCGCATAGATATTGGTTCAAAGAGTTAATTAGCGCTACTTGCCAACACCATTCTGCATAATCACCATCTTCGCCGCCGACAACTCGACTCGAACGCGAAGTACCCTTAACACCACACACGTATTTACTATAAACTAACGGACGAGCTGTACTTGTCGATTTCGCAGGTTCAACAGAATCTATAAACAAATTAAAATAATTTTCATAAACTTTAATATGTGTGATTTGAAAATAATTTATAGTTTTTTTTTGGTGTTAAAGAGTTCAATTAAATACAAAACATGTAACAGTTTAATAATGTTTTTGGGTTAGTATGTCTGTACCTAAACTGATTAGAAATGTGTATTAAACGATTCTACTGAAATAAATTACGAACAAAAAAAAAAAAACCGCTCCATTTCAATCAATCGAACGAAGCAAAAACGTTAACTAATGTAAACAGTCTTCTAGTACAACATCTTTTTGGTTTGCTACTGTAGAAATATGACCTTTTTATCTAGGGCAGTATTTTCTGTCATAAATATTCAATGTTTTTTTTAAAAGCTGATGCTAGGCTAATGGTAGAAATTGCAGATTTTGTACCAATAATAACTGTAATACATGATCACATTTAGAATCGATTGCAAAACTAGTTGAATTCATTTAGAATTGTTGACTGCGAACTGCGCTATTTATCGACAAAAAAAAAAAAAAAACAAATATTTATATGCTCATACTGTCCAGTATGAGCGGAACTAACCTGATTGAAATGTTTAAAATCTGCCAATTACAAGGTATAACTCACTAGAATATGTTGATGGAATGATCGCATGCGCTGTCGTAGATGATTGACTCGCTGAAGTATGTTGAATCGAATTATCTGTTTGTCCTTGGGTTCCTTCTTCCTTAAAGCCCATTACTTCACGAATCATCGACTTCGGTGCACAACATTTCGTTCCCGATTTTCTACACTTGAATAATTCTGTCATTTCAGCGTTTCCTACGAAAAATTTTATCATCAAAACCCTGAAATACATCTATAGAAATACAGCATAAACTGAATTAATATACTATACAAAAACATATTTGCACTAGTTCTACAAATATGTTACATAAAAACATATGTTTGTTCCCTATTTGCTATAAAATATATTTCACTCTTTTATTGCTGTAACGTAATAGATATTAATATAGATTTTTGTATCATAAATAACTTACTAAAACACGTAAACGATAAATATGAGACAATACAGGAACCAGGACATTCACTACGCGGATCTGGTGATGGTTTTTGAGTACTAGTCGTTGTTGTCACAGGCATTGGGGTTTGTGGTCGTGGTCTAGGTCTAACCGTGGTCGTCGCAACCGTTCTTGTATTATCACAACATACTGAACCACGTTTGCAGGTTGACGTATGTGGTATTAACACCGATGGCCGTTTGCAGAACGCTGCCATTATATTCAATAAACAAACTCCCGGACAACGAGGTCCTGAATCAACTATTTGTGGCCTTGGTGTTGTTGTTGTTGGTGGTGCTCGAGTTATTTCCGGGGCCTTAAACAATATATTTATATAAACGAAATCAATTAGATAAATTTGGAATACGTACTGCATTTGTAACACAGCAAGTTCCTTCGTTGGGACACTCGGCTTCGGTGTTGATGTCGTCGCAAAAGAAGGCATCGAATAAATTAACGCATTCGCCATTGCAGGGTTTTAAAGGTTTCGGTGATTTTGTTATTGGAGACTTGGTGGTTTTGTAATAGCTACTCGTTGTTGGTGGAGGTCGTTGCGTTGTCGTTCGCGATGTATTTTTGTTTGGTATTATTAGGTTTGGTGGTATTTTGTCGCCGTACGCGTCACTGGACACGCAACACCTTAAGCCAGGTTTGCAGAGATCTTCCGTTGTTAAAATTGCTTCGCAATAATCTGATATACGTTCGGCCACGCAAACACCTGGACATGCTTTCGTAGATGCTAAAATATTTTTATTAGTACTTCATAATTTTAAGTTATTTTCGAGCAAATACCTGTGTCTTTTTTTACGCCTGTTTGTTTTAACGGTGGTCCGTTTTTATTTTGAATCTGAAACAATTATTTATTCTATTATTTCTGGGTTCTTATAAAAACAAACGTTACAATTGACGATGATAATTACTCATTGTGTTTCTGTTTGATTGTAAAACTTTTTTGTTTTAATGGAGTTCATACTTACTTGTACTTCGGATATAGGTTGCGGTGTAGTTGTACTGGTGGTTACTTTGGTCTTCGTTGTTGTAGTCGTTGTTACTTTGGTCTTGTTTCCGGTGTTTTCTGTGGTATTCGTGGGCGGTGGGTCTACGCAACATCGCATCGATGCCGATGGACATGCGACGTCTTCAAGGACATCGTAACATATAAGTGTGGCTAACGTATGCACGCACACTCCCGGACAATCTTTTGCATCTGCCGTACTTGTTATCGTATCCAGCAAACCTATATCATTTCATTAATTATTTTATTTTCAATATGCACATAATATACATTTAACATCTCTGATACATTACTTAGATATTTATTGGGTATCATCTTTGTAAGATACGTCGATTGAAAAGAATGAACATTTAATTGAGTTTGACCGGGCAAAACATCAAATTCCGGTCAAATATGAACTTAGAACTAAATATGCTTAATTAATAAATATTTAATCATAAAAAGTAACTCTCACAATTATGCGGGATTCATAAAAGAAAATTACTTTTACTTTTATTGATTATTTTAGAAAATATTAGTATCTATAAATAAGCTATAACTGTAATAAACATTTTGTGAAAACAGTTACTTATTTTAGAATATCATTTTGGATCGTGTATCAATAAATTAAAACATTCAAATGAGCTTTGTATATTTTAAATATATTTTTACTACTGTAAAAAATCAACTGTAAATTTGCCTATTTTAATTTGGTATTTAACTTTATAATATTGTTGTTACAGTTACCTAGTTTTTTAATTGGTTTTGTATGGGGGCGTTCCATATTATTCTAATCTAAATAATTATTTTAAATTAATTGTTGAGTAATTATCCCAAATAAAGTCGTCTTCAATTAAATTCTTGAATTGTTTTTATGATTCACAAGCCAAAATAATCTCTATTATTATAAAATGTAATTAAAATTAATTTTAAATATCATTTAAAACAAATCTGTACGTTTTAAATATATTTTTTTAATAATTATTATTTCTGGTTACTGTCTTACCTCCGCATCTAGATCTATACAATGCGTATTGATTGTATTTGGCAGTAATCGTAATATGATTCAATATTTTTATATATTTATGCGGATATAAAATTGATATATGTTAAAAGAGTTATGATGAATCGTCTTAAAATAATAAATTGTGTTAATGAAATACCTGATAAAAAACTGCCAGCCAAGGAGTCATCCTGTGACTTGGCTGTATGGAAAAAAGCACAAGTAAATAAAATGATAACGCACAAACACCGAGCGTCGATCATAGTTTGTTTTAAGTTCTATTTAAGTTTTGATTCACATTTAGTTCATCACCACCGGTCACACAATGCTTAATTCCAGACACCCACAGAACATGTACACACGTACGCGGCAAAGGACAACTCGAAGGGAATTATAAATAAATAAAAGAAATGCAATCGAAACGAATTGGGCGCCAACGTTTAAAGGTATCGCACTTTTTTACTGTGCTCACTAACTTCTGTCCTTCGACGTCGCTGGCGCAACCACAGTATTATTCTCATTAAACCAACACTTCACAACCGGCGGCACAGTACTTTCTTCCTCGACCAACCAACTCTACGATCACCGCTAGCCTAAAACTGTCATAATAACAATCACCCCGCTACTATTTATTCCGTCTTTTTAAAATCCTCCTTTCATTTAAAACAAAATTCGCACTATTAAACACCACGTATGCTTTTATTTATACACATAAATATATTTAATTTCCCGGGTGGTACTGTAATGGATGAATGGATGAATGGATGAATGAATTGTGTATTTTTTGAGTGTTCGCGCGCGTTCTCGTACGAGCGTATGAAGATCAAGTGAACAGTTAGTCGATTGCCGCAGATGGTCTGGCCGAGAGAGCCGATTGATGACCTCTTCTGTGTTATCGTTTGCCGTCCGGTGGTGAGGTGTAAGTATATTGACGGTCGAGGTTGTCCAGTGTTCCAGACCCACTGTGCTTCAACGTCACCCGGTCAACGACCTGGAAACCATCTCTCTAGAATATTACCTACCTACCTGAATAACAGTTCCGAGCTCATCTGATTGTTGTTGTTGTTATTTAATCTACCTATGATGATAACATCACGTAGGGTCAGTTTTTCATTCTCGAAAACACCGTTGACCATTCTAAATCTAAACACAAACGCTCTTTTCTTTTTTGGGGATCTCAACCGTTCATTAGGAACTGATAATCACCGAAAGGATATTACGATTGTAGAAATATTAATAAAACAATTTCCATAAAACCAAATGTTTTTTATTACAAATCAGAAATAGATTCCTAAATATATATACTATATAAGGCTTCTTCAACATATTGGGGATAATGTTACATATTTATTGAATTAAGTTGGTTCAGGTATCTTCTTACTACATGATGGTGAATTTGGGAATTGTATAAAGCCGACATGTAACATATCATGCGCTGTGGTTTATTACCATCGACTTGGTGTCCCGTGAAGAGTTTTGCTTGATAAAGTAGTGTCTAAGACAGTTATTGTGTGGTACAAGAATGCGTGTTGAGAATTATATTTGCGTTTTGTACTGTTAACTGGCAGAGGCACGAATTCATTGCGCACTTGCATTTTTGATAAGTCTAAACTAAACACGAAAAAAAAAAAGATTTCCGTTATGTTTGTGTGTGTAGAGGAAATTATAATATGAACCACTCCAATGGAATAAGACGCGTTGTCATGCCTCGCTTTTGTGGGACACTGCATGTTCTCCGTTGTAGTGGTTCGCTCATTTAAGTATGTACATAACACACAAACGAAGAATACCTTATGCAGGTGTGCGTGTGTTAGGTTGGTCGGTTCGGTGCGGAAGTGTTGATTTGGTTCTTCGCTCGCCTACGTAGGTATCGCGGAATAGAGTTCAAGGACCATTTATTCCATTCAAGATCCGTAATGTAACACTCTTCGCAACGTGCAATTGTCGTGATCGCAAATTAGGACGCTGACGTAAATTGTACAGTTACCTTTGCGGCGACTCTTTCTGTCTTGTGTTCAGTTCAACACGACCAACAACGTACCACTCGAAGTCGGTGTCGTGGCGGTCTACGTTACCTATAAATTATTCTTTCAATACAATCAATCCCCAAAAATTAAACATTTTTAACATATATATATATCACAATCATTTTCTAGTAAATTTTTTCCCGCGAAGTAAACGCGTTTTGTTTTTAATCATAATCAAAATAAATCGTGATTATAAAACGAGCTCAATTATTAGCAATATGATTTAGGATTGTTTTTCCCACAGAGTACACACGTATAAAATATATTTCGTAACGGTATCGCTACCAACGCACTATTAATTTTTTTAATTTATACCGGGCCCCTCAAACAAAATGTCTTGTTTTTATCTGAATTATTATATAACTACATTCTCTGGAATGCAGCACAAGAATTTTGTTTATAAACAAATAATGCGATTCCCACACCAGGAAATATGGCGTTTAGAACTATTATAAAGAATGCGGCCAAATAATGCAATACTGATTAGGGCAATTTTGGTTTCACCTCAATTCTTTACTCATTCATATATTCGTCCAGTTTTACGAAATGACACATCATTCGAAACGACAACCGCAAATTCTTCGCTTATGTGTCACAAAACAGTTACTTTTCACATCACTTTGTTTATATTTTCATTTTCAATACATCTGTAGTTTATTAATAATCGAAATTATCATTTTGCGACTTTGAATAAAGTCAAACAATAAACAAATGGTTTTTTTTTTATTGTGGTGAAAGTTGATAGAAAACGAAACAATTTTTTCAATATTCCAAATATATTTTACAATACCTTTCGTATTTCGCTACCTATTGTAAAAAAATTCGCTTACCATTGTTGATTTTTCACAATTTTCCAGTAGAATAAATAAAAAAAATTACAATTTTAAATTACAAATATACAACAAAATTTTGCATACAAATAAGCTACCAAAGTTGCATATACGTTAGGCGTACAGGTAAACAATTTTCTTTTATTTAATACATATAATTTCCTATATAAGACAATGTTTATTTATCAAAATAATTCATTTCATATTTATAAATTATATTAATAATTAAATAAATAACCCATATTATATTTCGGACGTTTTACTGAGATACATATATTTATTTAATAAATAAAAAACATTGCCACCAGTATTTTAAAGCTCTCAAATTTATTTTAAAATTGTTTTAAATATTATAAGCCTTGCGAGATGGGTTTTATGCCCTGGGCAACCAACCTTAAGCACGTCTATGCTTTATGTTAGTACATCAGTTTCATAATAGATGGCGCGTTTAAATAATTTATTATTTTCAAATTGCGCTAGTTGCTTTAGTATTTAAAAATATTGTAAATTTTGTTTATTTATTACACAGTAATATTAACAACAAATAAAACCAAATAATATTTATATATTTTTATTGGACACCTTATGGACTATTTTTGAATGTGTAACTAATAAAAATTGAAACATATATAGGTATTTAATAATTTTATGATAAATTGCTGTATGGTATAGGGTTTGAGTTTTTTTTTTTTTTTTGTGGTAAGTCTTTGATTTTGCGCATACGATAGCAATGTATATAGGGGTTGGTCATGTACTACGTTGGGATGTTGGTCTTAATCGTTACACACATACATGTACGAAGCAGAGAGTAACACCAAAAAAGAAAATAATAAAAACGAGCCTATATAGGGTAACTTAAAACGTGAATACCTCGTGTTCGTGATGTTGTTATAATAGTTAAACATTTACGGCAACAAATTTTTATTTGTGTGAGGTTGTAAATGCAACGTTGTTATTTATTAAATTCAGTTCAATCGATTCAACGCTTTAAAGTAACACGTTTTCGTGTCGTAATATATATATTTTCAACAAATTAACTTTAACGCTGTTATATACTGTCAATTATATATAAATATATAGAGTATTGTTAAAATTTTAAATTGTTGTGATACTAGAAATACAGGTCAGTGTACTAATAGGTCAACTAAGGTCATATATATATGTTTATTTATATTAGTTCACAAATGTCTACATTTTTAAAATTACATCTCTAATTGTGCATATGGATTTAAACAAAAAAATTAAAGTAAATATGATAGTAAATAATATTTCAAAACATTGCGAAATATTATATACAAACAAATTTAGTTGAAATAATATATAATAAACATATTTATATTAATAATATTTTATGATTGTGTAAATCTATTATATAATAAAAAACGTATTTAATTCACAAATGAACTAAAACTAATGTATTTAAACCTAATTAAAGATAAACTAAGTTAATTTTGAATTGCGATAAATGTTGTAAATTAGGTTTTTGTCATGAATATATTCTGCGTAAAATGTTACGTAAGGGCATGATAGAAAAAAAAAAATGAATGTTATGCTTATGCGAGTATTAATTAGCAATTTTAATAATTATCACCAGTGTTCGGACAAGCAATACATTTGAAAGAGTAGGTAGACCATTAAAAAATAGTTACACATGGGTAAATCATATTTTTAAACACGTGATTCATCGAGAAACATTTTAATAAATAAATTTTCGAACACAGTCGATTAGCAATCGCGTGCAGTCTTTTGCTAGTTATTCTAGACGCATAAGTACGTAATATTTGTGTGGAAAAATATATATATATATAGCATATATATTAGCATTAAAATTTTTTGGTTGTTTCTGTGTGTGTAGTAATCCACAGGTGTAAAAGCCGGCTAAATAAAGTCCCAGTGCGGCGAAAACGACGATACGAAACACACACTGCGACTTGTGGCCCGTGCAGTTTCATTAAAATGTTCACGCTATGGTATTCAGTGCTGTCGTGGAAAGAATATAGGTGAGTTAACGCATCATTTCATGCACCTTTTGTCGCATTTTGTATTTCGATTATGATGGGGGAACGGAACTGGTTATATCACTGTGTCGTTTGTACTTTTTATTTGTGAAATACCACTATGAAATTTACACGGAGCAGACAATGGGACCGGTGCCAAAGTCGTAAATACAAGTATTTTGAGCGTCGACAATAGTTGCCCGAAACGCCGACAGATGGCGCAGCCAGTATTCATATAAGAATTGTTTCTTTTTCTACCAATATATTAGTAACTGAATACAAAACATGTAAACTAAAAGTATTTTTCTTTATTATAAAAATACACGAAATAAATAAATAAATATAGCCTAGGGTTATATTAAATTACTGTTACCATTAATTATTTCACAAAATCAATAAGACTTACATCACTGTTTTAACATTTCTTAAAATTCTATCTGCCACTTCATAAAATCGATTTTCCGTTAAATGCTAGAGATGTTTTGTTGCCAGACGTCCCGGTTTCCCGGGATCGTCCCTTTTTTTTGTAATTGTCCCAACTCAATTTCAACTGAAAATCGATTATATGAAAATGCGAGACAGAACATATACATAATCAGGATGTCGATCAATATATTACGCCTTTGAAAAGGAAATGGATTATCGCTGAAATTATTTGGCAAATTATCGTACCTACAAGTTCACGCAATATCCTCATAGCTATTTTCAGCTATTACATCATGTTATTTCATTGTAACTAGTTTATGTTTTTATTTACTAATTTGCATCAATATGAAATTATTATTTCGTAAATCAATAAAGCGACCCTTAAAATCAGCTGAGTTAGGAGAAACCATTCACGAATGGAGGTCAAGGTAAAAATATAACTACTAGGTAGGGGAGAGTCATTATCATTTCCAAACACGGAATCTATCACTTTTACTCTTAATTACTAACCTGCCCAACATAAACGAAATAGAGATACGTTTTCTGAACGATTTTACAGAAAGTAACGCAAAAAAAGCGTACTTATTCGAGAAGTAAATGAAATAATAATCAAGTATACTCTGTAAACTTTACGACGGAATTTATGACCCTATGATGTATTTATAAATCAAAAATGATTTATAATTCTCATAAAACTCCCATAATAATAACATTTAATTTCTAAGTATTTCATTTTATAGCACATTTCGTATAAACAATTGCAATACATTAAATATTAATTTATGTCACATTTCAAATAATTGTATACCATATTAAACTATACTAGGTTGATAAATAGAATTTCACTATCTTTATTAAAAAAAAAAGAATATAAAATATATTTTGAGATAAAATAAATTTTATAGCGCGCTGCCGCCAAAGTGCATGTTACGCAACCTGAATCGATACTTATGAAATTTGGAACACACAAATTGATGCTATTTTGAACATCATATCACTCATTATGTATTAAATTCGATAAATTCGTGACGTAACCGCATTTATGTTCCTATTCTAATAACCTCTCTAAGTTAAAAATAGTTTTTCGACTGTTTAATTTCGAAGGTTGTTATGTTTTATATTTAAATCAGTCGAAAATGATGAATGAAGCGTTTCAAAACAATTGTTAAAAGTGTCAAACTATATATATATATATATATATATATATATTTTTAAAACAATTTTTATCATAATTAATAAAATCGAATTTTATTTAATGTATATGTAGAGTATAGACAAATAAAACGTATAAATTAATTTCAATTTTAGTATTTTGAGTATTTAATTGTATTAAGTGAGTATATTGCGCAAGTTTAGTGCGCAGGTCACGCGGTACGTTGGACCACTAACAATTCCAAATAACGATTTCGAACACAGCCGTAACGTGAAATAATTATGATAATTCTTGGCCAAATATTTATTAGATTTATTTCAACTAATTGTAAGATCAATGTAAAATAAAATGCTAACGAACTATAGTTATTTTCTATGTACACAAAAGCTCAACGTAATTTTAAATTCTGTTTGTACGTTGGGTAGATAAAGCAAGAAGATGAGTTGCAACAGAGATGAAGTTTTTGTTGTAAAATGAATATAGCTACTGAGTGTATAATCAATTTATAAAGGATTAGAGACACCAAAGCGTTGGTTCGTTACCGCAAAATGAACTGGGCTATTTATGATACTCTTATTTTAGGGATGAAAATAACTAAACGTCTGCGTTTAAATATATATTTTTAGTAGTTTGCTGTTGAATATCTTGCGTTGCAATGGTTCAACTCTAGGCGTGACAGGTTAAAAATCGACATTGTCACGAGAAGATGCATGGGACGTCAGGTGTTTTGTTTATCTTATATATATATATATAAAAAAAAAATTTTAATTGCTTTTCTCATTTGATGGAACACCAAAGAGACGAGTATCTCAAAATTTAGAATAGATTTGTCTAAGCCCGCTTAAATAAATGAAATAAAGTCGAATTGAAACACGAAGACTTTGAAATGTATATACTAGTCAAGAACGTGAAACTTTTCTGGTAACCTTATTTTAGTTAAAATCAATATTTAATTTGGGTATAACGATGCTACAACATACATACATATTGAATATTTTAAGTTTTGTTGTTACTATGGGCAACGATTCGTTGGTTGTGGGAGAGCAGTATTTGTGTGTGTGTGTGTGTGTGTGTGTGTGTGTGTGTGTAAAACCGGCCATGGCCCTGGCTCCAAGCATAAATTTATTTTGGGAATGACAGCGCGCAATGGCTGGGATGCTTCTTCAAAACGCGCTGCCAGACGAGAAAAACGATAACGAAATGAAAAATAATAAAAAAAAAAAAAAAAAAAACATCACCATATTAAAGCTTCTATTCCAATATGCAACATTCGGAAAGTCAAACATAAACTACATTTAGCCTCAGGCCAACGTAGCTCATCTAGCAAAAGCAAACGATAAGCTACCAGAAAACGCAAGGTTCAAATACTGTAGTGATGAGTTTCCACCTAATTTAGATGGTTTAAGTAATTTATCTTAAATTAATAAGGAAAAATTAGAAAATTATGGCAACATTCCAAAATCTAAACTCATTAATTAGTATACGATGAAATATCTTCCTCATTTAATAACATAAATCATGTTTTGATACAATTTAAATTCTCTTAATAAAATTACGAAAACATATATTTCATTCGTTGCTACTGGATATCAGAAAAATTCTATTTCCGTTCAATCAATAATTCGATGAGAAATACAGGGGAAACAAACCCGTTCATTCATAATCATAATTGACGAAAACTACCTTTTCAATTAAAACATTTACCATTAGATAATAATGGCATTTCGCCAACGAACATCCTATTTATATTGTGTACAAAAGACTATATAACTAATTTGATATAAAATAGAAACACACATTGGTTTACAACAATTACATCAAATTTGTTCCAGTCATCTTAACACAGTGAAAATCTTGCGTTAGGGATAAGGTCAGGCTTATCTATATCAAATCATGACCTTGAAGAAGTTGTCCTCGGTATTGATCGGTAGAATTCGTGTGTTTCCGTGTAAATGTATGTGTGCAGAGAGAATTTGGCGAGATCTTAAAATAGGCTTTTTGGAATTGTCTCAATTAAAGTAATTATGTGATGTTTGTTTACTTTATAAGATATTCTATAGTTTTACATGAGCATATAACCTTGCTCTTGGCCGTACACTAAACAGTTTGTAAACAAGTGATATTTTCTAAATACTCAATGTTACTTAAGTATGTATGTATGTATCGGGCATCATAAGTCATAAGCCATTTCAAGGCAATATAAATGCGAGATGCATTTATGACTCAAGTATTATTACGTTGTTTCGTTATTTAATTCGCTAAACTCAACGGCGATTACATAATGCTCAACTGAACAACGCATTATTTTTGTTTAAATAATTGTAATTTTGGTTTTCTGTCAAAACCGATTTGGCAACACGTAAGACAATAGAATATTGCCAAAAAAGCAACCGACACAGTTATAAATACGAGAAACCAATTGGAAATTTGCAATCTGCACACTTCCATCACCACTAAAATAAAATGTTGGAAATTTACTCGGTCATACGTAACCGTCTCACCTGGCAATTAATCACTATTCGTTTTGCAATGTTTCAATACTATTTATTTGATCTTATATCGCAAACAATACTTTAGTTCTATTACACGCATTTGTATGTACTGTATTCGCAGTACTGTGATTACGTCACGAGATCATACGTTATTTAATAAGTAAAGTGGTCAGAGTAAATGCAGGTTCATTTAAATTGAAAAAATATATATATATTTCTCAGTATCAATAGAATTGAGTGTGAAGTGTGGTGTAAAATTGTAATCAACAAAATTAATTAAATTATTCTCGAAATGACAGTAAGAAGTAGAATAATGTTTTTGACAATTTTACGTGTGTCACTTCCAGTCACTGCAACATTATTTGCATTTATTTCAATTTACTGGCGCAGATGAATTTACAAATAATATTTATTACAGCCTCCTATGATGCGATTCTATTTGCCGCATAAAAGCACTCGCAAATGACGTACATTATTTACTAAACAGCCTAGCAAATTTATATATCAACACTAATTTAGCTAACCATTGCGCTATTACGTTTGAAGAGTGCATAGATAAAAATATGCCATCTTTTTTTTTTTTTCGCTAGAAAACTATGTAGTGCAAAACTAGTGATAAGATAATCATACAGAAGGTAGATTCAATGTCAAGAAGATTATTATTAATTGAGACACATTAGTTACATTTGATTTGTCCCACATTAATTAATTATTGATATGTAATCATTTTGAATCAGTAAAATCTATTTTGAAAATCTATTTGTTTTTCTATAGAATTACAATGGCTTTTAACTGTTAAATATTTTCAAATTCCAATCCTATATGCATTTTGCAAATTATGCATTCTTCTCCAATGAGAACTATTACTATGATTAAACAATTACTCACAATATTACAAATATAACATACAATATTTTTAAGATAATAAACTACTTCTTTTTCTTATAACGTCACTATTTAAAAAACTTACCGAAATGACTTATTATATATATATTTTACCAAAACTTTTTTATCAGGGGAATTATTTTATTTTTTGGGGAAAAATTGAGTCTATTAAATTGAAAATGCGAAAGGCACAAATTGTGTACTTATAGTTTATGTATACTAAATTTAGTATCTATACGTTTAGTATATTCAGAAAAGAAGGAGCTACAAATTTGGTCTTACGAGCGATGAGTTTTTGTTAAAGATTTTTTACAATCAAAGATACTTACTATCGAATGTATTAGCTCTCTTGTATGAACTACGTACACATTTTTTTAACAGTGTACCTACAACTGTGGTTTTATTAGAATGTTCTATGCAACATGCATGCTTCGATGATTTAAAGTTTAATGACCTTTCTAGTATAATAAAATCTATTATATTCGTTCAGTCAATCATAATTTGTGATCGTAATTATAAAACATACATTCCAATTAATAGTTATTCATTAATGTTACCCTAAGAACGAAGCGTAATTCATCTTAATTCCGGTTGTAAAATTAGTTGCAATTGTTGCTAGATTAACGCCCATGTAAAGTATGCAAACAAATTCACATGGGAGTTAATAAATTGAGTATTTCAATAACTGTAAAAACTGTATTATGAGTTGAATACGTTGCAGATTTCTTTGTGGTATCATCTGAATACGACGATGATTTGTTGTTTAAAATAGAATTTGTTTCGCTGATATTTCGCCGTGCTTATACATATTTAGTTGATTTCCGGAACGAGTAAATTATTTCCAGTTGGTTGAGGTGCCCAAGGTTACAATAAAAACTTTATTATTGTGAAATATAGAATTTTATTAGTTTTCACTGAAGTATGCATTTACTACTAAAACCAAGTCGATATGTAGGGGACATAATGACTAGCATGACTGTTTACTGTCGGTTCAAGGCCAAAAATAAAGATATTTATTAATGATTCGTACAGCCAGTCCCTGTCTGGTCTGGTGTGGTGTGGCGTACATTTTTTTCTCATTCAATGCAACTCTGCGAAGTAGTTTTTGTTTGGTTTGTATGTTTCGTAGAACTCGAAAAAAAAATCAAACATCTCTCGTGCATTTTTGCAAACACATCATATAAAGTTTTTGAAAAAGATGTTTAAACATCTGTGCTAACTACAAGTACCCAGCACCGTAATCAATATGAATCAATTTTATTTGCCTAATACTTCGAATTATATCGCAAGTATGGTTATTCCTAAATAAATTTTATGGACATGGTTATTTTTAGAAAGATGTGTCGTGTATTTTAAAATTTTCCTAATAAAAACCTAAATGCGGTTAAAATTATTATGTCGCGTGATTCATATATAATATTTTGTTCCACGTACAAATAATTTTTAGTCGATTATTTCCATTTTTTTGTAATATTTACTCATAAACACGAATTATCTTTGAGATTTATCTTTATCCAAATACATCTATGCATTTTTAGACGAAAGCAAATATTAAAAACTTAATCTGTATTTTATTAAACTTTCAATATTTCCTGTAAGGGTGTTGACCGTGACCCAATATATGAAAAGAATGGCCACCCTTATCCCAACCCGAACAAATTTTGGCATCTGTATAAAAAAATGTTGGTCAATCTGGCCTACAATCTATTATTGTAAGGTTGTGCCTATTTGTTTATTAAAATTTGATTATTTTTAAAACTATTTAATTTACGAAATAAAACATTTTGGCTTCACATCATGGCCACTTAAAATAATTATTAATTAATTTAAAAATAACGATCTCCGCCCCACTAAACTAATCACCACACTAGGGCCACGTTCGAATTAATAGCATTTTGAATATTAGGATATAGTTCGTAGTGTGTTCATCTGAAAAATCACGTCCACCATTTTACTTTCGTACGTTAGTGGATAATGAAAAAAATGTCATGATGCAATTTAATACAGATATAAGTGTACTACTTGTTGTGCATTCAGGACACTTAAAATGAATTTGAACACGAGTTATTGGATATACACTGAAATTTGTCATACAGTTTAAATTTAAAAATGAACAAATTGCTAGGTAGCCTTGAATTTTTATACTCATGCACAATTCGAAACTGAACATTCGCAATTTGCAAATAAGTATTTTAGTTATTTAATTTTGTTATTTACGAATTTATAAAAAACAAATTAATAATTATATGTTTACGAGATGCGAAATAGCTCTACAAATGTCTCTAATTAAATTCGTCGTTAATTAGTGCATATTGAGATAAATTTTGATTATGAATTCGTCGGGTGTAAATCGTACTTTTGTACTGTAGCCACACTGTTTTATATGTATATATATACGACACGTTAAAACTATTTTGAGTTTTACAACGAAGCTGATTCCCGGGTCACATCGGATGATACCGAGAATATCTTTCCACTAAACCTTGATCATGAAATATAACATTTAATATGAGCAAAAATAATAATTATTTATTTATTTTCAATACCTCTATAAATTACATATGAAATAAATATGTTTATGTTATTTAAAAATATCTATAGTCTAAAAAACTAAAACATATCACTTGTGTGCTCCAAGGCAAAAAAAACATCATGCAGTAGAATTATTTTCAAGCTACTTTATATTATATTCTTTTTATATTTACGCATTCCTTAATCTGTTTTATTACATCAAAGTTTTGCCAAAATTTCTCTTTGTTTATGTCTTATACTTGGCACACACCAAAATGTAAGTCTGTAGAGCAAACGATTATCCATAAAAAAAATATTTATATTTCACTATTACGTAGCTCGTTAAAAAAAAAAATGTATGCGCGTTATTCACACCTTTTCTGACGTATTGTGCTAACGTAATTATGACATAAGAATAATTTTATTTACAGACATATATTGTACACAAAACAAATACTTTTTACTTATGAGGCCACCACAACGCTGATTTATATAAGTTTTTTACATTATAATTTTAGGAATATGCAATTATAATTTTATGTTACGTTAATTGCGAATATGTTGCATCAGACTACGGACAACGTCCTGAAATTTATTGATATTAACTGACCGGTAACGATCTAATAACTCCAAAGTTCTGATCCTACTACGTACAAGTTAATCATAAATTAATTTTAATTTAAGTCTATCCTCGACTTGTATAAAGTTTTATTGTATTAAAGCTGCGCTTTAAGGTTACGCTTAAATTTAAATCATAAGGTGACAGCCTTTATATGAAAAGAAACAATTCTATTTAGATTATACTCGATACTTGAAAATTTCCGTGATATTTAAAGGTCATCTTATTACGCAAAATGTCTACATGGCTGTAATGAGAGCCACTACCAATCTGCTAGTGAAGTTGGTACAATACGTGATTTGGTTCTAATTTTAATATTTGCAAAATGTTTAATGTACATCGAATATAAAATTTCGTTTCCACCTTTTGCGACTCGTTATAATTTATGTTTTATTATTTTCTGTTTGATTTTTAAAGAGATACAATCCCAAATAGCGCATGCTCTATTAGCGACAACGACCCACCAAAACCTGCACCTCTAAAAGTGAACGATGTTGTTACACCTCAACCACCAAAGACTAGTCCACCAATCCCGGCTGTAACACCAATACCCGCACCACCAAAACCAAACAATGTCGTTATCCCACCACCGGTTAAAGAGTTACCGGTTTTACCACCACCGAAAGTTAGTAGTCCGTTACCGGTACCGGTAAAAAGTATACCCCGACCTGCCGCAACTCCTCCTCAAAACTCCCCTGCCCGAGAAACGCCCCCAGCATCTCCAATCGCACCAAAAACCTCTCCAAAACCACCGTCCGTAATACCAGCAACCCCACCGACACCGACTTCGCAATTTGGGCAAATGGAACAAATGCAAGAAAATCGAGCTAGGAATGCGCCACCAACGATGAACTTCAACCAAAAAGCGAACGTGCCTGCTGCAATCTCGCCAAAAGTAGCTGATAGCAATGTGAATACCAATTTTATTAAACGAGAAAATAGTTATTCATCAGAGGAGGAAGTTGAGGACGACGAGGACGAGGATGAAGGGGACGACTCAGAAATTGAAAGAATAGATATGCAGAGCAAGTAATAACGAAGTTGTTAATGCTGATCGTAAGCTATAGCTTCCTCTTCCAAGAGTACTAACGCTTGTCATTGCTAATGTTCTCTCTAGATAGATGCTGTAATGTAACTAAGTTCACGCTTAATAAGCACTAAATAAATAAAATACTAATTCTCATACAAGATTAGCCATTTAATCTACAAATTATCTTTTTAATAAAAACTAATAATACACAACAGTTTCAGAATGGAAATTTGCACATGCGCAACCACAATGCGCATGCGCAAACTTGCGTTTTCATACGAAAGATAATTTTAGCAATAAATGCATTTGTTCATAACATATATAATAAACAATTTTTGTTTTAATGTCTTCTAAACAAATTCGGAATGAGACTTTTATAGAAAACATTTATTTAGTTAGGAGAATAACATTGACCATGACCAAACGACTACAGTACGAACTTGAATGGGTGGGAATCGGGCATCATACCACGGAAAACAATGCTAGGGTGTAACCTCCAACTATGGTGTGCAATTTGTGTGATCACTTCCGGTACTTAACGCAAATCAATCCTTGGAAAAAAAAAATCGCCTGATTGACAATGTCGTATTAAAACTTCTTACGGCCCAATGCATTTGTTGTATAACAAACAGATCAACCGTAGAATCGTACAAAATTAAAATGTTTTACCGTTTCAAAACTGTATTTCAATATTTTATTAAATATTACATACACACATAACTTCATATCTATTCCCATTCAATAAAGTAACAGACAACCTTTTCGCATCTTAACAATCTTTAGCCATTCTTTATTCAGATACATATTAAATATTGCATATTCAAAACTTAAAATACTGACATATATATTAGATATAGTTCGAAATACGTTTCAAACTGCACGTTACAATTTATAAGTATAGTGCAAAATTCCAAACATGACGCATAGGGTAACCCAGGATATCTATCGATATTCAATAAAAAAAAAAATTGTAGTACTTATGATTATACACTTTATAATTAAATGAATGGATAAGCTTTAATTGTCGCTAAGCGAAATGCATTCTACTAACAAAATAATATCAAATTTTAATCATTATTATTTTATCGTTTATTGATTATAATTTCGATTCCAGATAAACCAATCCAATGGACATCTCTGATGTAGACGTTATTGAATTATTAGTTTCATATTGTATATTTAAAAATGATTTTTATTACATAATTGTTATCTGTATTATTTTTGGTTGAATATATTTTAGTTCCTTTTTGCTTAAAATTTTTATTTATTTTTTACTCAAGGTATCCATTATATTTTAAGATGTTTAAAGGTGTTTTAAAGTGATGTCGTTCATTTGCAAAACCGGTTATGGAATTTATTACTCTTTGTTTTACTCAGTAACAATCACCGTATTTATTATAATTCATCACAGGTTGAATGAGTCAACTTAATAATAAACCTATTCGTACTTTAGAAACCACATACTCTAAATTATTAGGTTCTGAAACGTCTTTAAATTAAATTCATATACGAGTATACGACTTTTATTCAACGTACAAGTATAGTTTGAAAAAAAAAAAAATAGTATATATTTGGCTTATTTATCGTATAATTCTAACAATTTGCTGTTCTGGTTAAATAAATTTACTTTCAATGCAATTTTTTACAATTGTATTATTCATAAATCAAATTACACGAATATACACTTAAAAATGACTAGCTAGTGTATGACAACGATAAAACCGTTAGTTGATTTGCAATGACGAAATAAATCCAAGAACAGTTTTATCAAAAAACATTTCGAAACACTTGAGTAGAATTTTTTAAAAAATTATCCTTTATCTCTTCATAAGTTTTATATAAATATATAATCCGATATACTGACTAAAAAACTATCAAACTTTATTTATATACGAACCAAGCACGCGTGAATTAGTTGTTTTATAACATAGTATTTAAATTTTGAAGTAATTTCCCACGGTTTGAAGGTTGAACTTTTTGTTAGAACCGAATACATTGTGTTAAGCAATAATAACAGTGTGACAAGAAGGAAATGAACGATATTACGGAGGAGGTCGTGTGTGGGTTATCATTATTCGAAACCGTTGGTCTCTCTGTAAACTACAGCCCGGTGGTGACCTGGACGTCGTGCTCGAGATGCCTAGTACCCCGAGTGGGGTTGTCGGTGCGATTCTAACGTTTCGTCACTAGAGTTCCTCCGGTTTGATTGGTCGACGTCGTCTATAAACCCCTATTCCACGCCCTACGGGTATGATGCCAAAACGTATCGGACCAGTTGCGGCGTTGGCGCATGATTCTAAATCTAGCGGCGCTGTGACGTCACTGATTCTGTGGGGGGAAAAAGACTAGAAACATCCGGCACAGGTTTGAGACTGAGGCACAGTCAGTTTACTCTTCGACGAGTGAACTAGTAAGCAGGGTTGGTGTTAATCTTAACAAAAAAGGTGAGAACAGTTAAAACCAAACACAAATTTAAAACTAACAAAAAAAAATAAAAAAATTTCAAATCGCTTGAATTACACATTGATCATTTAGTGAAATACACGCCGGTGTTTGTGAGTGTTATTGAGCCGGTCTGAAAACCGTAAGTAGCTAAGTTTTAAGAATGTTTCTCTTCAAAAAAAAAAATAAAATAAAAATCGAACCAGTTCTATTCCTTTGGGAATTGTAATTTTTTTTTCAAAGCTGTACTGTACAGAGGTCGGTGAAATGGTTACAATACAATAAATGCCGAGCCGGAATACGGATACGTGCCATTTAAGCTATTTCCTGTACAAGACATGAATGCTTTATTCAATCAGTCAATTTGTACAAGCGTTAAAATTCAACAAAAAAAAAAAAAATTGAAGAGAAATTGTTCTTAAGAAAAAAGGCGTACTATACAACAGACAACTTGTGGTTGAATCTTGTTTCATCTAGTAAGATTCAATTGAAAAAAAGCGAGATTGCTCATGATGTATTCACTGTATGATCTTGTTTTTGATTTTTCGTTACTAACTGCCTATACATTTTATTTGAAATTTAATAAAATAATGATTTCAATGGTTTACAAATTCGGTATTTTCGACAAAACGAACAACGATTTTGTATAATTTTAACGCATGCCGTCTCTGCGCCGGTCACACAGGCAGCCCAACTAACCTATGTGAAAGTTAGGTCACGGACAGAATCAGCCGATGCTTACGAAAGAGAAAATCGTTATTCGATAATTTCAGTTTTTGATATACCTACGATTCGGTTCAGTTAAGGGAGAATTATATATGATAGTCCCGCACACAACCGATTAACTTACTTATTTTCAACAATTAAATAATTCATATTACACCTTTATTGCTTTTTGTGTGCGGGCTTTTTTTATTTTATTTTTTTATTGTACTTGGTTGTGTGTAAATTGTTTTAAAGCAAAATTATGTTTGGAACTGTAAAAACGTTATGTATTCGTTTATGTTAGCTTGTCTTCGTTTCATTTTATTAAAATTATTTAATGCTTAATTTATCCTTATTGCGCCAATAAGACTAATTTAAAGTCGAGGTCTTCTGCAAGTAAATGCCTTGCAACGCAGTCAATTCATTAATAATTCTCTTTTCCATGGTATAACATACTAAAAGACTGACTACTTGAATTAATATAATTATTTCAAGTTTTCTTATCAATTTAAATCATGCTGGTATATTTATTATATAATATTCAAACTTGTCTATGAGTTTTATTAGTAATGCGAGTTGCTTAAAAATTTAATAATTTACACCGGCGTGTTGAGAATTGTATACGCGCACGCATACCAGTAAATTATATTATTATTCTTTCATATGAGAATATCTTAGAATAAATTGAAATTAGGTTTATATAAATAAAATGTTCTAAAAGTAATGAGACATGAATTTAAATAAAATAATACTCAATCCACCCTGATATATAATACAAGCACGCATGAAATTTGAATGCAAAATAGGGTGTATAGATGATCACGCGACATGGCATCCCCCTAGTCTGTCCGTCTGCCACGTCAACTGTTAGGGTGGTGACAAGTCTGGGTGGTTTGCGCATAACTTTTGCAAAGCAGACAAAAAGTAGAAATGCGAAACATTCTTCAAATAGATCTCGTACTTTCGGTAGATGTGAAATACGAATGGTTTTTATTTAGGATAATTTGTCGATTCGTTCATGTAGTAGTCGCGTTGTAAGACAGATAGATAGATAGATTTGAAGTTATCGTTTCTGATCGTCGCGGACGCGTTTTCGCTTTTGACGGCACAGATTATCGATCTCTCCGCCGCCGCGCCGGTTCTTCCCACATGCGTTCGGGCGTTGGGACGTTTGTTCAGACGGTGGTACCGAGCCAATAAAAGCGGTTGTGTGTGTTTGATAGCGTGTGCTTGGACAAGTGTTGGAGACCACGCACAACGGGGTGTGTTCCGTGAAACTTGAACACTAGCATTTGAATATATTTGTTTAATACTCGTTTGTATTCATCATAATTTTTAATAAATTAGTAAATTGTTCGGTGGTGGTTTTGTGTCGCAAACGCGCAGTTTTGAGAAGCAAGAGTGGCT
Source organism: Nebria salina (assembly GCA_944039245.1). Classification (NCBI taxonomy): domain Eukaryota; kingdom Metazoa; phylum Arthropoda; class Insecta; order Coleoptera; family Carabidae; genus Nebria; species Nebria salina. The sequence continues at coordinate 1,111,524 of OX063288.1, read as the reverse complement.
GTTCGAGAAGATAAATTTGGTAGACAGACCGGCGACTGTTTGGAAAAGGAACCGGCAAGCGAAAGACTAGTAGTAGGCATCGCTGGGCTTGGGCGTCCCTGCATGGTACAAGCACCATATCCCATGTAGATAGTCCGAATTATTTTCTATTATCTATATTTAACAGTAGTATCACCTAAAGTTAATTAATTTCATATAATAATTGATTAACATCACTAAATACATCACGTAGAGTGTGGTGCGCTTGTATGGATAGATAAAGGAGTGGCTGCTTCTCATTTCATTGTTGGGCAATATGGGTGGGTGTGCGTCCAAGGACAAAAAAACAACAACCAAAGTCGACGATGATACCGCAGGGTTAGTACCGATCCAAATCCAAAACGAAATTAAATTTTATTCAGCCCGGCAGTTCTTACAACCACCGTGGCAGTCGGGGCGTATAATTTTCTGCAACTTTCGCAGATTCTTCTTCTCGACGCCTATTTTTCCATCGTTGGACCGCCGGCACACTTTCATACATACTAACCATTTAATTTTTCTTTTTTAATCTAAATTACATTTTTATTATCTTCAAGACAAATCAGACTCCAATTTCAAAAAAAAAATTCTGAACATTGAACATTATTTTAATAAATCATTTTCAGGTGTATCAAAGATTATAAATTACATAATTAAATTATACTTATCCTAATATAAGTAAGTCTATAAATAAAATAATCTAATCAGTATGTTGATTTAGTTATCTTATTTTGATTTTTAAATTTTCAAGTTTTCTACGTACTACAAATTTCTACTTTTATTACATAATTTATAATATTTTATTTACCTGAAGAATTTTTTTGAATTCATTGTCGAACTGAAACGAAATTGCTAATTTTTGCTCTAAAGCTCAATAAAAAAAAATTCAACTGCATTTACAAAAGCATCGATTAAAATCAGTAATTTTATATCATTTATTATATAATTTATAAAATTAAAATTATTTCGGTATAGGAAATCGTAGGTGAGGTATTGAGATCAAAATGGCTTCGTTATTGGCGCAAAAATGTAGAATATCGCTCAAGATCTCTCGTTGCTCACGCACGAGCATATATCCAGCTTTGCAACCGCTCGTGAGACACATACAAACCTTATTTCGGTGTGTGTCCGTTTAATTTACTTATTCTCAATCAAACAAATTACGCTAAATAATGAAATATAGTTGCATTCTCGTGAATCATTCAAAATAATCATACACCTTTTAGGGCATTAGGAAAGCGCATGTGCAATTAACATCATATCATAAAGTTTGATAATATAATCATTTATTATCATTGTCCTAATCCTGCACGTAACTCGATTAGTCGATTTCTTTTTTAATTTTCCGAGTGGAAAAAAACGTGCAATTGATTCCAGTACTGATTTGTTGCAATTGAAATGTTACAGAAACAAAACAGACGAAATGGTTGACGCCGCAGTTCTCGAGAAAATGGAGGCTGGTTTCAAGAAACTGGAAGCCTCCGACTCCAAGTCTCTCTTGAAAAAATACCTGACAAAGGAAGTCTTCGACAGCTTGAAGACCAAGAAGACCTCTTTTGGATCAACCCTGCTTGACTGCATCCAGTCAGGTAAATTCTTCCCAAAGTTCATTATTTAATAGACTTATTAATGGTCTAGTAATAATAATTTTAAGCTAATAATGTTTTGTTTTTGAAATGAAAGGTTTGGAAAATCACGATTCTGGTGTTGGTATCTATGCCCCTGATGCTGAGGCCTACTCAGTATTCGCTGACTTGTTCGACCCCATCATTGAAGATTACCATACTGGCTTCAAGAAGACTGACAAACATCCACCAAAGAACTGGGGTGATGTAGACACATTCGGCAATGTCGATCCCACCGGTGAATACGTCGTGTCCACCCGCGTCCGTTGCGGTCGCTCTCTGGAAGGTTACCCATTCAACCCTTGCTTAACCGAGGAGCAATACAAGGAAATGGAACAGAAAGTGTCCACCACCTTGTGCGGTTTGGAAGGCGAGTTGAAGGGATCATTCTTCCCCTTGACCGGCATGTCCAAGGACGTCCAACAGCAGCTGATCGATGATCACTTCTTGTTCAAGGAGGGTGACCGTTTCTTGCAGGCTGCCAACGCTTGCCGTTTCTGGCCCTCCGGCCGTGGTATCTACCACAACGAGGCCAAATCTTTCTTGGTCTGGTGCAACGAAGAGGATCATCTTCGTCTGATTTCCATGCAAATGGGTGGTGATCTTGGTCAAGTATACCGTCGTTTGGTGAGCGCCGTCAATGACATTGAGAAGCGAGTACCATTCAGTCATCACGATCGTCTTGGTTTCTTGACTTTCTGCCCAACTAACTTGGGAACAACTGTCCGTGCTTCCGTGCACATCAAGGTGCCCAAGCTCGCTACCAACAAGGCGAAACTCGATGAAGTTGCAGGCAAGTTCAACTTACAAGTCCGCGGTACCCGTGGTGAACACACCGAAGCCGAGGGTGGCATCTACGACATCTCCAACAAACGTCGCATGGGTCTTACTGAGTACGACGCCGTCAAGGAAATGTACGATGGCATCACCGAGCTCATCAAAATTGAAAAAGAATTGTAAATTTTAAACCCCACCGTACTAAAAATGAATACGTTTACAACATTCTTTTCTTAAATAACAACAACCATAACAACAACAACAACAACAACCAAAACAACAAAAAGATATATATATATATATACATAACGAAAAACCAAATGTTATATAAAAAAAAAAAAAAAAACAATCATTTAATTTTAAACGTGTATGGCTAAAATGAAGAGCCGATTTATTTATCAGTATTCATACATAATATTAAAAAATTAATTTTAAAAAAATTATTTATTTATTAATATCGCATATGAACTTTGGCTCTAAGTTAAACATCTAAACATGTAATTTTTTTATTTTAAAAAAAATTTCAATAGTTAACTAAAAAGAAGCTTTCTAGTCTGCATTGTTAAGTAATAAAATTTCATAGATTGTATTATATGTCGATATTAAACAAATGCTGTACACAAAACATAAATGTATTTTTAAGTTGATTGCTCTTTAAAAAAATAAAAGACATATAAATATATCCCGTCTATCTATTTCAAACCGATTGCAAACACTCAATCAATCAATATCACCATCAATAATAATAACACGCAAATAGACTAATTATGCCGTCAACACATATAATTTTCATTATAAAATCATGAAACTATTTATTAGCCTAGCAACAAATATCGATTTCAAACTTATATTTTAACGCTACTTTAAATATTAAAACATTTATTTATATAACATAATTAAATAAAGTACATTTATGCTGGTTAAATTACAAATATTACATTGTATGAGAACATTTTATTGATTCCCTACTTTTTACTTAGATATTTATGTAATTTAGTTTATAAATTCATAATATTTATGGAATCATAAAAATTTCAACAAATAGTGTGCAGTGCAGTGCATTATAAAATGTCCACTGGGACTAAATAGGGACTACGGGCTTCGCGTTCAGTTGAACTTCAAAAAGGTCAGAATATTCTATGTATGCGACAATTTTATTAGACTGCTAATATCAAATAAATTGACGATGTGTTAGAATATATTCTGTTAAATGTCCCAAGTAAAAATAAATAATTAACTTTTGAAGACGCGGATAGTAGTAATAATTAGAATGTAGTCAAATGTGCGCAGTATTCCCCTTAATGCCCTATACATTTAGAATATTCTGCGCAAAGTACGTGCGCAGAACTTCTCACGGATTTCAAACTGTTTTTAACCGTTGAAAGCCGGCTGTTGTGGTTGACGATACAGCAAATAACAGCACGTTTTGTGTGTAAAAACAAGCACTTTTATCTTGTAGTTTTCATTATAATTACTTATAAATTATGGCTTCGTTGGAAGACTCATTAGAATGTGATAGTGCTAATGAAATCTGTAGTGGACCCATAACCAAACGCGAAATCATTGAAAGATTGAAACAAGAGAAGTAACTAATTGAAATTATTATATTTATTATTAAACATATATTATTAGTGTTCGAATACTTGTTTATTTTATTGTCTAAAAAATCGTGTACAATATTTTATTTTTTATTAGTTTTGTAATTGGTTTTAAAACAAATGAATTTTTATAATTGTCCTAACAATCATTTAGAAGATTTTTCGTATATGTGTACATTTATTTAGTAATATTAATGAGTAAAAAAACTATTTGAGATCTTAATAATAATAAAATACTTGTTAAGTTTAAAATTGAAACTTAACAAGTTACATATTGTTCAACGAGAGCCAAATCAATTGATTTTTATTTGAGATCCTATTGAAATATTTGTTAGTTAGAATTAAGTGTAAATGGAATATTTTGTTAAAGTTTCCTGACTGATGATCTGCTAGAGCCACTTAGTAAAGTTATGGACACTGATCTATTGGATGCAAAACTCAAAGAATTTTATGATGGTATTATTAATGACTGGTAAATATAACGAGATAAACATGCTGGAAATATTTACTAATTCATTTCTTTCAGTGGTTGTTGCAATGAGGATAACTCACAATTTAATTTAACGTAAGGTTCATTCGATAATGTTTCGCAGAAGTGTAAGTAATGCTTGTATGTTTATAGGGATCTACTAGGCCGTGTTAACAGCTCAAGTATGGAAGAACAATTAAAAAAGTGAGTTGCACATATTTTTGTTCTAAAATACCATAAAATATATTTATTCAATTTATTTCTAGTCAACCATCAATTTCTTTAGAAGATCTCATGGAAGAAATTCTAACACCGTATGTTTTATGGTATACATTTTATTTATTTATTATAAATATATATTTTTTTTTTACAGGCAAAATGAGTGCAAATATGAAGAAGTGATAAAAATGTAAGTTTTTTTAAATTTATATAAATCAAACTTTTTTTTTTTATTATTTTCTATCGTTATTTATTATAGCACAACTGTGGAAAGTGTTTCAGAAAATTACATAAAATCGTAAGTTAAATCTAAATTTATTTTAAATCAAAATACTCAAATATGATTTGTACTTTGTAGCGAAACGACTGAAGACTCATGGCGAAGCCCCATAAAACAATTCGATTCTAAGTAAGTTACAATATTCTCCAATTTTAAAATATTCATTAATTTATTTCTGCCTTCAGAGAAATGACTGAATCATCTTGGATCAGCCCTAAAAAACAACGGTAAGTACCAATATTTGTTGTTCGTTTATGAAATATTTATACTTTTCTTTACAGCGAATTATCGTATTTGAAGACAGAAATCAAACAAGAAGTGTAAGTTATCAATCGAAACTTTTCTGTTATTTAAAAAAAAACTCGTTTTATTTATCTAATTTTTTTATAGTGAATTAGAGAGTTTTCGTTCAAAATTAGGAGAATCTGAGTTGTCTGATTCGATAATAATAATCAATGATGAAATCGATCACATATCGATTTGTTCTGATTCGATGCAATACAGCGATATCTCAAATGATTTGGTGACTTCTCTCGAAGATACAGCTGAACAAGAAGATTTCGTACAACAAAATGATACAACCTATGAAGAAGAAACATCGCAACATGATCAAGAACAGCATGAAGATTTATTTCAAAATGATACGCGGCAAGTATTTGAAGAAATATCTCAGCACGAGGATAAAGAACAGCAAGCAGATACATCTGGACATGATTTATTACCAAATGAATATACATCACAAGTATTTGAAGCTTCGCCTTCAAATTCGCTAGAATCCTCAAATATATCTTCAAGTCTGGAAGATAAGTCTGTTTTAAATGATACACTTGAAGAAATGGAGATGTTTATGAAATATGGCGTTAATTACATGAATCAGAAAGATGGCGAACATTCTACTTCAAAAAATAGTATTGTAAACGATACTCCGAATAAATTTGTTGCGTGTAATAAACCAACCTTAACTGAAACTAATACAATACAATCAACACCAAAAACGCCTTCACCCGTTATTAACACACCATTTTCAGATGGTATTACAAGTACACCGATATCAAATTTAAAGGTTACTCAAAAAAATACTCCCTATGAAGCTACACCGATTTCATATAAAACACCATTTTCAGATAAAGGTACACCTTTTTCAGATAAAGGTACACCGACTGCAGAACGCAGCGCATCGGTTTTAAAACCACATCATTTCAAAGTGCCTACGAAAGCGCCGTTATCAACAAAAAAATCGCCTAAATTTAATAACATCGTAAGTCCAATTGCAATGTATATTAAAAACAGTCCAAATGTACCACTTGTTAAGAACATTGTGCGAAAACATACTGGTTTCACACCAAATATACACTCGAACAAAAAAGCTATTGCAACTGCGCAAAATGATCCACAATCTGGGGTGAAACAAATGTTACCCATCCGCTGCTATAAACCGGCCTCCCGTAATTTATTTGTATCGAAAGAAACGGAAGTCGCGCTGCCGGGTAGCATTCGTAAATTGATTAAAGGTCCTTTAAATCCTGAAATCGTTAAACATATGGGACGGATAAAGGCTACTCCGGAGCAGTATCGAGTTGCTTCGCCTAATCCAATCGCAACATCTGATATGACGTTCTTATCTAGCTCCACCGCATCTGATGGTATTTTTAACGTATCTTCAGGTCCTCCTGGTGATATCTCAGTCCTAGTTAGCAAAAGTGCCGCTAGGACTAACTGTCTACAAGGTTCACAATTGTGATCCTATTTTTAAGATTTTTATGTCATGTACAAAGGATTCTATTGCCGATAGTTTTATATATAATATACTTTTTTAAACATATTTATTCTATGTAGTTTTAATTTTTAATGAAACCCATTTTTGATATTGAATGCTTAAAAAAATTTGAGAGTAAATAAATGTTTTGATTTCAATAAGTAGAATGACGTTTTGCACATTTTAAAACATTTATTTTTCATTTAGTGTAACGAGTGAAAATATTACAGTACAATATATTCGTCATCTTTGAAATTGGAAATATACAATTTATATAATTTCTACCATATAAATAAAATTCGCATTATTGCTTTTATATTTGCATATACAGATTGGTACACAAACAAAACACATGTAATTCAAAGAAAATCTACTATTTATTTTTAGTATTTCAAATCAATGTACATTATAATAAATTCAGTCTTCAAAATAAATAGCCTATTTTTGTTTTGTTTTTTTTTATAAAAACTAGGTATACTACCAAGTGCAGTCTGTAACATACTGTATATGCACATATAGTGTAAGTACTATTTTAAAAATATACGCTTCTTTATTAACAAATTAAATAACTTGTACTATATATATATATATATAATTTTTTCTTTATTTTTTATTATCATATTTTAAAAAATATGTATTTATAAATACATCAAGTATAGTACTTTCTTTACATGACAAAATACGCGGTCTATTTTCACACTTAAATCATCTGTGGATTGTGAAAACAATTTGCAAAATAGTTTTAAATAGAATAATTTCATTTGTCTGCTAACTTATATACAGATATGTACTATGTATTTTCAAAATCCACAGATACAAAAAATCTCAAAAACAAAATCTATTTGTACTAGTATTTCGTATTTTAAAAATCATCAGTTTTTAGTGTTTTCGTAAATCATAAATTTTCCTCTCTTTGTAAAAACATAATTGTAGGGACTAATATAACAAAAAATCAACAGGCGCTTTTAACTATATACACTAGTAAGAAAGAAATCGTTAGTTTATCACTTTGCGAGAAGAAAGCGACATAAAGTCTATTCTTTTTGATTACGTTTGGTCTGTTTTGAAAGTTCCGTTATTACACCTTGAAAACTTACAATAAACATTATTATGAAAGTAAATATTAATATTAAAACACACACACACACACACGTACATACGTGTGACAATCACACAAAATCATATTTATAATAATACTAACTAACAAACAATTTAACGCAATATAATTTATAATTTTGTATGTTTTACGCTGTCGGTCCAGTAATTTTGAATTGTCATCGCTTCCAGACTATTCAGAAATGAATCGTTATCTAAACTATACATTTCCTCGGAATTCTCCTAGAAAAAAAAAACGACATAAATCTCATTAATAAACATAAAACCCAACCATTGCGGTTAAATATTTTTTATAGTTTTCGTTACACAATATATTATTGTTTGGTAAATATAATTAAATGAAGGCTTTGCAATATGTTTGTATATAAAAATCCAAACAAAACAAAAACATGAAATCAATACACAATGTTACAGAATTATAAGTAAATATTATCAAAAACTAGATTATTTATTTAGTGTTTAGTAATTAAATAAAAAAACTTACTCGCATGGTACTGTCGTCGATGTATCCACTGGAATCTGGGTTGCTGCATTTGTCGTTTAGAGTCTGTGGTTTATTTAAATAGCGTCTTCGATACAAAATAAAAGTAGTAACGCCGACGAACGTAGCGAAAACCAGCACGCCAAACGAAATTCCAGTGATGGAAACAGCTGTAAGCGATGAATCTGACGACGACGACGATGATATGTGATCGCTTTCGGCTATTTTAACACTACTGACAAGTTCTTTCGTAACTATCACAGATGTCAGCGTAGAATTGCTATTGTTGTCCTTCATACTATCAGTGGTAACATTCTCATCGAAATTCGACAACGTCGTATCCGTTAGGCTCATATTCGTCACCGTTGTTGTTAGATTTAAGGGATTGACAGTTATGTTATTATTACAAAGGGTGCTATTTTTTATCGAACTATTATTACTATTTGAACATGGTGATTTGTCTGGCGTTTCTGTAGTCTTGTATAATTGCGACAATGGTTCACCAAAAAGTGTTAGGTCCGATGTGTCACTAGTATCGGGAAACGGCACGGTTATTGAGGCTTGGGCCTTTGTGACGGGTTGATCTATAGATTTCGCCGGCCTGTGCAGAGGACGGTTTCGTATTGTATCCAATTCGGATGGAACTGTTGTTGTTAATGGAGACAATGGTTTGGAATGCGTTAATAAAATGCAAACTGCAAAGAAATCGTTTCATACATTTCAAAATACATTCATCTAGGAGGTGCGCTGGTTATGCTTGACGGTATAAATATGACTTAGTCATTAGAAAAACTACAATTCATACAAAACAAAAAAAAAATGTGACGAAATTCTCTATTTCTTAATCGTACCCAATTTTAAATTGTGGTCAGAATTTGGATAATATACAAACATATTTCATCACTCATACAAAATAATATTTCAATTTTGAAAATTTAATATTAAAATAGAATTACGCCAAATTCTAAACTTAACTCACTTAAAAGCTCTTATCTTAGTAATGTTCTTTTTTACATAATCGATTTTAAATTAAGGTACAAAAACGCATATATTCCATAAAAAAAATATATTTTTTAGTTATTTCAATTTCAAGATAATATTGATGTTTTACGAATATGCTTCGTATCTGATTAGATAAAATGCCCTATTTATTCTATTAATCATTTTTTATCTATTAACATAACAATTTTAATTTTGTCAAATTGAATCCTATAGATTTCGTATTTTTTTGGCAGGTACTTAGTATTTAATTATTTAAAATTCGATTACATAAGTGCATTTCGTTTGATTATTTATAACTCGAAATATCAACATAGCAACAACAAGTGAGGTATATTTATGATTTACTTACAAGTAAAATGGCAAGTTATCCAAAACCAATGCATCCACCAATGAAGTGTCATGACAGCATATAGTAGGCCTTAATCTGTAAGCACACCACACTCCTATCCGCAATATCAACAAACGCTATATAACACTTGTTTTACTTGTAAATCAAATAAACTAACATAAGATACAACAACATATGACCTTATCTAACAAGGTAGTTACACCAACAAATCTCACACAACAATACGATGGAAGACAATGCGAATTTACGATCGTAATTACTAGTAACTTGTTTGCAATTTATCAAGTAAATTTCCAAATAGATAATAATGAGAATTTTTTTTTGGAAATGTGACTATATGCATATAGGTCAAAATGTATTGTTTAACACGCAATAAAAAAAAAATATTTTGAATCTATAACGTACTGATAAGATATACCAGATATGACTAATGTAATTGATATCTTAAATAAACATCCAAGTGTTTTGCATACATGTTTACATCAACAATACAACCAAACAAATTAATGTTGACACAACAGCTAAGTAGGAAATTATTAAATAAGTAAATAAATCGACCCTTTGATGTTCAAACATCATTATATATCTAATTTCACTCCAAAATTGTCTATAGAATTTTTTTTTTTTTTATATATATATATATAAACTATAATTTAGATGAATTGTATTATTTTATGTTGTTGTAAGATGTGAAATATATAGCGTAATTGTGTTGCTTCTATAAAAAGAAAGTAGTTAACAATGCAAATTTTATCGTATCTTTGGTGTTGTAATGCTCTTAAAGTATTTCAAAACAAAGTTAAAGAAATGTTTTTTTTAACACCTGGTATTCAATTATCCAGTTATTTATAGAGAAATGATTCATCCGTTTTATTTGTTAATTATCCTTGTCATAGGGGAAATAAGCCGATATTTAAACAAATGGAATGCAAATTAATTGTGCTATCTGATCTAAAACAAATACGCCGTTTAGAATAATCAATTGCCATTCGATTTAAATAATGTATCATTACGTATAAATTGCTATTGTTTAGTGTTTTGACGTTTGAGGAGTTCCCCCAATCCTTATCAGGCACTTGTTTTGTTAATGTGACACTAGCAAATACCTGTATACCCTAATTTCATTTTGCAATAATTAGCAAAAACGTAATGCTTAATTGTGTTCAGGTAGAACCAAAAAAAAAAAAAAAAAAAACTGTATATGTCAATAACAAAATGTTTAAATGGATTCAGATAATTATAAACAATAAAAAGAATGTTTCACTTACCACTTACAAAGAAGTCTTCACGCTCAATATGCTACAGGAGATGTTTGATTGGTAATTCGTACATCACATTGACATAAACAAAACATAACCAGTACACTTTACATTTGTATGGTTGACTATTTTTCTACTGCAATACTGTATTAATTTATTATTGCATGTATGTATGTGTCGTATTTGGGTAAAGTACACATACGGCATGTGCTACCACCTGCTAACATTGGTTAAGATAACAATTTGGAAAAAGTGCACACGAAAATATATAGATGTCACTCGAACAACATTTTGTCTGTCGGTTCTAGAACATAACCAACACGCAACCAATCACAACCAATGATATGACCATAACCGAAAATATCTCATATATGTGTTTATTATTAAATTACCCATTTTGTACCTTTTTTTTATAAATAAATAAACGTTTAATTCAATAACTAAGAATATAAATCTTTATTAAAATAACAATTATAATCATTAAAAGTGCGTATTATAGGTTGCAAATACATTTCAAATATTCATCCTGCCATGAAGTCTTCGATTTCTTGTACTCTGCAAATCAAATAAAATATAATACTTGAATAAAAATTTGAGTTTAAAAACCCTTACGTTCTTGGAACTTTCGTCAAGTTCACAATTCCAGTTTCAGTAACCAAAACATCATCTTCAATTCGTACACCTCCAAAATTCTGGAAACGATCGATGACTTCAGGCACCAAAAATCTGGATAATTTACTATCATTTTTAGCTTTCTCAATCAACTGAAATTAAACAAAATATAAAAAATGATATATATATATATATATAAAATATGAAAATAATTAATTACCGGTTTAATGAAATAACATCCTGGTTCAATGGTTAAAATCATACCGGCTTGTAAAACGCGCGCAGTTCTCAATTTATTCAAGCCAACCTCCGTTGGACGTTCTGGTTGTCCTGGTAAATATCCACCAACATCGTGCACATCCAAGCCCATGAGATGACCCAAGCCATGTGGTTGGAAAGTTGCAAAAAGTCCGGCATCCATCATATCATCGACATTACCCTTGACTAAGCCACCTTTCTTCAGTTCTTCTAAAAGTGTTTTGGCAGCTAATTTATGCATATCTACCCAGCTAACGCCAGGTTTTCCAGCATTTGTAACTGCTAGATTTGCTGTTAACACAGCTTCGTAAATTAATTTCTGATCTGCGGTGAATTTTCCGTTGGCCGGGAACGAACATGTTATATCGGCAGCGTATCTATAAAAATAAAAATGTTTAGTTTTGTTATAGACTCGAGTTTATAAATTATATATACCCAAAATAATTTGCTCCCATATCAAAAAGACACATATCTCCTTCATGGATCACTCTATCATTTGGTGCACCAGCATGTCCATAATGTAGAATTGCGCTATTCGTCCCAGATCCACAAATACATGTATATGAAACATGGCGACATCCGCCCACACGGTATGCATGCTCCAGGAACACGGCTTCGCACTGGTATTCAGAAACTCCTGGTTTCGCTGCCCGCATCACATTCTTATGAGCTTCTGAGCTGATCTCCACAACGTATCTCATAACATCCAACTCAAGATCAGTTTTTATGACTCGTCTACAAATAATTTAAAAAAATACAATATTTTGATAAACTGGTAAACACAAAAATAATACAATTCTGCTATAGTTGGGAATAAGACTTCGTTGTTGATTTTGAAATTCTCAATTCCTTTAAAATGAGCTTCTTTTGATTCCAAATGACTGTCGCTATTTACCCCTTTCTGAAAGACAAAGATAGTTTAAATTTTCATCCAAACGACTATAAAAAACTATATGTACCAAAGTTAATAAAACTTCAGTTTTATTACTCTTCAACACATCGACCATTTCATCAACATAATGCACTTCATCGACAAGATATTTAGTTTTAAAATCATCCAACGACAATAATGGTCCCATCCAAACTTCATAGTCTAGTGGCAAGCGCGGCACAAATAACATCGACTTACATGTTCGAACATCAATAACACCATAACATCCAGGTTCCAGTACCCCGAAACACCACATAAAATACGCTTCCTAAATTCAAAACAAATTTTAAAATTTCGAATTTATTGGCTTTTTATTTAAAAAAAACAAACCTGTCGAAATACATTATAATCAACATCTGTATCGTATAAGCTGACCGAATCGCCACCTTCCAAAATAACACTACATTTTGGAGGAGTTCGCGGATTTACTAGTAAAGATTTGCACAAACGTTCTCGATTGAGGGCGAATAATTTTAAAGGCACCTGACAAGTCTTTGGGCCCATTTTAAGAGTTTTCCTAGCATAAAACATATTTAATATATATTCGTAAAAATATTTATAAAAAAATCACAAAAACTTACATTGGTTCAGCCATTGTTAACTTTTGCAAGCGTACTGCACTTATTAAAATGATTACTGTATTTATCTGTAAGACTTAGAAAGTTGATAAGATAAGCGCAATAATTGACCGGAATTTTTATATGATTTGAAACCAAACAACGTCAATTTCGTTTACAATAAACGTCTCGATACGTAAACATATTTAGGTACATACATTGATAAAATTTTTAAGATAGAAAAATTCAAAAGTCACAATGTTATCATCTAGTTTTAGAATATATCTCTAGTATAAGTCATTTTATTGTTTATTTATACTGAGATTAAATTTTGAAAATATATATAAGGATATTTAGAAAAAAAGGCGCTTTTATTACGATTTGCAAAAGTAGTATTTTAAAATATGATGACAATAATTTACTATTTCATTTTATTATCATTAATTTTTAATTGTTTTCTATTTTAATAGCGCAAATAGTTCATATAAGAAAAGTTATTGAAATCAAAATTGTAAAAAAATCTAATATTAAGCTATATTATTTTGCTCTTATTACAAGATAACATATTTAAGATAAGATTTTATGATATGTGTATAATTTCTATATATTTTTTTTATATATCTATTCGTATTGCTATAATGAAATAGTTAATTTATTAATTACGAAATATGTATTATTATATTTTCCATTTTGAAAATTGACAGCTCACCTCTATATACGATAACCAAAGAAACACAGCCAACTCGGCTGAAGAGCGTCACGATTGTTGAAAAATTTTGCGGCAAAAATATATATTATGTAACTTATTTAAACTCAAACAATCTCTCATACACCATAATAGCGAGATAAAAATATGTTTGTTTTGTACAACCAAAATATATTTTGTATTCAATATATAGACCTTATTGATTTCTAAATATAATTTTTTTCCTATTTGTTTTAAAACAATACGATTTGAAATTGTGTTCGGAACAAATATTCCTTGAATAGACGTTCTGTTTGATCAATAATAAAAACGTTTTTCATTCTATTTGACAGCGTTATATATTTTGATTCGTCGCGCAAAAATTTTCACCTTCATATACAAAAGCGATTTCTATTCAGCTAACTAGGTTGCATGTTTACTCCTGCCTTTTTAGTTCACTGATTGCAATTCTCTCGTTACTAGTTCGATAAAATATAGACCTAAATAATTTGCTTAGACGCTCAAATATTATAGACAGAAATAATTCATTTAATTAACCAATTCAATGAATGACGATATTAATTTCTCTATAGAACATTTTAATAAAATATATATATATATTTTTATAAATGCATTTATATGTGTTTTGTTTATTATAATCAATATATATGGTTGCCTAGTAACTGTAAGATAAACAAGTTATTGTAATTGTGCATTCTGTTCAATTGTACGTAATTGTGTTAAATAAAGCGTTTTGATTGGACGTGCCTATCAGTAAGAACAAGCTTATTAACCCGCAACCAATATCGCTTATATTTGTACGTCTATTAAACATTTAGCAATCAATAATATGCATATTGCATGTAGACATACATATAGTCCATGTAGATGAAATTGTGTGGCAGCATTATATTGCGTGCTATTAATTTACGATTCGCGTTTTTGCTTTATGTCTACGCCAACTTTTTGATTCGTCTAATTTGGCATTTGTATTATTAAAAGAGAAATTTGCTATTTCTAGATGTTTCGTTTATTGATCATAAGAAATGTTTGAATTATGACTGAGCGTGATCGGATGCGTTTCGTGTTCTCGTGCTACAGCAGATATGTTTCAGTTTTCATTTTTCTGACATTTCGGATATAGTATTTCAAAGCTTAACAACCCTTATTTCCTAATAACCATTGTACTATAAATTGCAATCAAATTTGACGTTTTTCAACAATCCCATATTGTACCCTAATATCTTATTACCGTCCATAAATAATTCTTATAAATCTCCCTAATCTAAATATGTATCATATCTAAAAAAAAAAAAGCTATCAATTGAATATTAAAATCTGAAGCGTGCAGAGCAGAAAATGGACCACATACTATTTCATACTCTAAATACGAAAACTATACACACCTTCAGATTACTATTCTTTAGCAAACTGAAATAATTTAATTTAATATCTATATATATATTCTTTAAATATATAAAACTATTTTATGTAAAAAGCACAATTCTCTGTTATGTTGTATAGATGTAACTTAAGCATGTTATGCTGCCTAGTAATATGTATTGGAAACGACAATATTTGTTTATAGTACTTATATTAATTATATGTCTAAAGTAATAAATTATAAATTCGATTCCCGAAACATATTTACGATCTATAAATTTATATATAACGTAAAACATATAAAGCATATAAGATTGAAGTTGTATTGCGTGTATATATCAAACAATTCAATTGCTATAGTACATGAACATATATTCTGTTTAAAATAATAATAAAATATATTTAATACCGAAAAAGCTAGGGTAAAAAAAAAGCAAAGGTATCTGATATAGTTTGATTTAAAGTATATAATCAAAAAAAAAAACCAGGATATTTTCGGTAAAATGGCACAAATACGCGAACCGAACGATACGAAAGCAGCGCACCCCGCAAAGCCGCGATTGAGTTCGCGCGGCGGTGCATTGATATTACGAAGTTTATCGCTGTTCCTTGCGAGCGGTTGCAAAAGACCAACGGCACCACAGAGTACACCGAAATTAACTAACAAAAAAATGAGCACCACTGGAAGTCCGAAAAATAGCGGTAAATGTACACCGCAACTATTAGAAATTTTAAAACGCGACACACATTTCAACAAGTTAAGTATTGTAATAGTGTAAATAATATATAAAATAAAATAAAAAATGTTTATTTTAGGGATGAAATTGAAGCATTGTATCGAATTTATATTAAACTTGTTGCTAGCAGCAAAGTTAATACAGTTTATATGAATTTAGGTACGATTGGTCACCCGACTAGTATTGCAAATACTAGTAAAATACATGAGGTATTCAAATCAATTACAACTATTATAAATCAAATTTTTTAAAAACGCATTAATTGTTAAAGGGTATTGATAGGATGGTATTTCAAGAATTACTGCATAACACTTTCGATTTAGTAACTGAAGACACATTAATGGATAGGATTTTTTGTGCGTTGGATAAAAATAATGAAGGATTACTGCGTGCTGAAATGTGGATTGGAGGATTATCGATGTTTATACGTGGTACTTTTGAAGAAAAAATCCGGTATTGTTTCCGCGTGTATGATCTGAATTCCGACGGATTTATATCAAAAGACGAGATGATTCAACTCTTAAAGTAAATAATAACATATTTGTTACTCGATAATTGTTATAGTTTTGTTTTTGTAGAAATTGTTTGGTGAAACAACCGCAAGAAGAAGATCCCGATGAAGGTGTTAAGGATTTGGTTGAGATTGTACTGCGAAAATTAGATAATGATAAAGATGGTAAAGTGTCTTTTAAAGATTATGAAATGGCTGTTAGAAATGAGCCGTTGTTGTTGGAGGCGTTCGGGCAATGCTTGCCGACGGGTGGGGCATGCTTGACGTTTTTATCAACGTTACAAGTTTAAATATGTTTAAATTGTTTTATTAAAAAGAAATATCACATACATGTAGTAGCTATCATATTATCTCTTTATGAAATAAAGAGTGGTTTATTCAAATATTAATCTCATTTCATTTTGTTTTTACACTGAATATTATTATAATATTTTAAAAGCTGTGAGTTAATTTTAATCAAACAGTTAAATTCGGTATCATATCAGTCATTGCGTAACGCCATGTCCACCGTCGGGCTATCCCTTCGAATTTTTGTCTATCTGTGACATATAGTCTGCCAATTTCGGGCTCCATGCAAACCTAAGTTAAATATATTCAATAATTACGAAAATAAAAAACAAATTGTTTGTATTAAAAAAAAAAAAAATAAACAACTGCATAGTTAGAATACGTTAAGTTGTAATTCACAAATTTGTTATCTATGTAATTTAAAACCGCAAGATACTAAATGTTATAAATGCAGTATTGTATTATTTTCATTTGTATAATATAAAATACAAACCTGACAATATGGATCGGTAAGTAATGACTGAACAGAAATAAGCACTTTACTAAGCGTCAACGCAAGTGACCAATTGTAGTGTATGGAATCAATTCCAACATCACCGTGCCTGGATATATTTGGGTGAAAGATTTTCGTAAGAAATCTCACAATTGGGGGACACATGGGATAACTATAATAACTAAAAAATGTAAAACATACTATTACAAATATATTTATAAAAAAATCTTACCTATACGGCACTTGCAAATATAAGAAGAAAATTCCTCCCTCGTAGGGACTTCCTGCAGGACCGTTTATAATAGCTTGCCAATGGCAACAAGTTGGTGGGTCTAACGGTATTGCTTCAATACCTTCCGGTGGGTCGGAGCGTAATATTTTCAACTCGCTCCGTAGACGGTTTCTTCTCCACGAACCTTCTTCGCCTGGCGGGTGGATTTTGATAGCCATTTGTTGCAAACAAACCGTGCACGAACAATTATTCATTAAAGCCGTATAGGTTTGAAACCAATCCTCCACATGTAACATTGGAATAAATAATGGAAACCGGGCATTGGTTAACTCTTTCCATTTCTCTTTGGGGACATCATACATTACTAGCGTACGCCAGCGCTGGCACACGTTCGCAACGTTCCATAACGAAAAATCATCCAAATAAGAGAACACAGCTAGTAAAACTATAAAAAGAAAAACAAATAAAAAAAAATTTTTGAGTTGTTTTTATTCTGGAGCAGATATTTTAAAAATACTATTAGAAGTCATATTAATTTAAGTTATGTTTAATTGACCAACTTTTACGTTAAACCAATTAAATCATTTTTGTTTTGTTGCTGTAATATAAGCTTAGAATAACAACTTAGATCATTTTACAATACGGTAATGAAGAGCATGACATATTTAAAATTCAATGACCTGCTGTTGTAAAGTACAAAAGTATGATTATTGAAAACAATAATTTTACAATAAAATGCAAAAATGTTATTTTTGCTTGATTTTATATATATATATATATTTTTAATGTTTCTAGTAAATCTTAGTGTTTATGTTAGAAATATAATTAGAAAAAAATGTAATAAAATGAATGATAAAATGTTTTGTTTATTATTAACCTTCTGGCGGTAAAATCTCAATGTGTATGTTAGAGCTTTCATGTTGATTCCCATTTGATACGGTACACAATAGTTCTAATCGCAGTGCTAAACTGTCGAGTGGTGGAATTGGGTTTCCTTCGCCAAGAAAGTGATCTCCATTATGCCGATCGACTGCATACAAGCCATCAGCTGGTTCATCATTGCCCGAGTCACCATCATCACTTTTCTATAGAAACGAAAAACCAAGAATAAAAATTGTGTCACAAAATTAAGAATCTCGGCAGAAAACCTCTGTAACAGCTTCAATATGGGCTCCATTTAATGCATAATCCGGGAATAAAAATGTATGACATGTTACGCAGACAGGCTCATCGAAACACGGTCCATAATATCCATTACACATATAGCATTCATTATTCTAGAAATAAATACATCAACGTTGAAGAATCTTGATTTACCCCCATAATAACGACTCACTTCAGTCAGTGGATCAATGGGTCCAGAGATACAATTTGAGTTTTCATCTCCAGAGTCATCTGAATCCAAATGACCGAAATATAAATTATGCATGGCCATTACACGTTTTTTAAAATATTATATGCTCACGAATTACTAGTCCGTTATCATTGAAATAAAGTAAACATTTATGGTTTCAGATGAAGAGGGTTACCAGCAGCATTTTCGAGACACGACGAATGATTCCGGGCTGTCATTATTCAGAAAACGTTCAAATTACAATAACAACATAGAAATCTGAGCAACGTTTCGAGTTTCATGACATCTAGGCGAAACCATTTTATCTAAGGAAAAAAAAAACAGAACAGTAGCTTAAGTTATTCTTCCAAAGATAATATAGATATCTGGGAATATGGTTTGAGGAATAACTCTTATCGAGCGCGTCATCTGTGAGGTACAAATGGAGTTGAAACTTAGTTGAGTTACCAGACACGATATAGAAAACTTGGGCTTTGATTCGAGGATGAACTATGTATATATATATATATATATATATATATATATATATATATATATATATAAATATATATATATATATATATATATAAAAAATTGTAATTACATAATTAAACGTAAAAACAGTAAACTTGTTCCAACTAATGTTAGAATCGGTATTTTCATAATGCACATGCGTGGTACAGTTTCAAACCGATTAGTTGGAACAAACCTAATATGGTTTTTTAGAAAATATTAAGGAGCAAAATCCATGTAGTTTCTTTTCTGGATATAAGAAATAAGTAAATGTACTACATATATTATTTTAATTTTTGATTTTAGAGTAAAATAATAAATTATAAAATGCATTTAAAATTAATATGTTAAATAACAATTTAAAAAAATATTTCAATGTATAAGGCAAGACGAAATTAGGTGAAAACTTTTTTAAGCAAACAAGTTATCCACAAAAGTTAATTTCATTATTATTTTTATTCGTTACTTAATATTTTTTACATGATTAAATTACTTTTATTTCCTACAAATTATATTTTGTGTCGGTAAATCGTGCTATTGGTTTACGTTTATGTCTGCGCATGTAGGAGGTGCCACTCGGTTAGGTCCATAGATTGGTTCTCTGTTGTGATTGGTTGATCGCTGATCATAAACTTGAACAGATGAAATAAGATTAAAGACTTGCTGAATCCTCATTGGCTTGGCTTGCTTGAATGTTAGGCGGGGCTTACCTCGCATTGGTTGAATAATTCATGCCTGAAAAAGAAAATTACTGTTTTTAATCTGTTTGAATGAGCTTATTAAAAGTAAATGAAATTGATAACAAGCATGGTTATTAGTTTTTTTACTTACTTTCGCATGAAAGTGTAACTTCTATATCCAATTTCTTTCTTCATCAAATTGCTCATCTGCAACTAAATACTGTTTTAAGTATATTTATAATAAATAGGCTTAATAAATCAATAGCTATAGAAAGCTGATCAGAATAAAACAAGTTTTTCATGCCCGAATCAAATCTATTTCTCATCATAAACGAAGAAATGTTACAGCGCACTTAGATCAAGCATACCATAGCATAGATATGTTGACACCAAACGCTGTAATAATCTAGCAGTCATTTCACTAAATATGATTATTAATTAAATCAAAATATTTGCAAATGCTGCAGTTTCAGTTTATGAATAAAAATGTTACGAATTTCAACTTACAGTTTCGCAATGTTGCTTCGGCATTCGATGCAAACAATTTCTACGCCTCGAGTACGTTATCTAAGATTAAAAACTGTAATTAGTATCATTGCATCATTAAAACGAAATATGATTATTAGTTGGAGTAAACTTATAATTCAGAGTAATTTTTGCTTTCATATCCCTGTCAAAAAAGAAAACCAACATCATTCCCATAAGTTGTTATAACAAACGCTAATATATATATTAATAAATGAAGATGTGTTTAGTACGAACTCACCTTCATTTTTGGAATTGTAAAATTTGCATAAATCAACGGTTCCATTTATGATAATTAACGGATATTATATATAACAGCTCGTAAATATCTGAAAATTATCATATATTAGATTCTTCTTAATTTATAATTATCCTATTTCGAATTCCCAATATAAAATTTTATTTGCGGTATTTATAATTTAGAATATTTGATAATTAATCAGCTAATTTTTCTCATCTTTATTCGTTCAAAACACTCTAGAAATCATCATTTAAATTGGGCATAACATATTATCGACAATAATTAATGGCTATTTGTTTATAAACATAAAGCCATTTAGTATTATTATTGTTTGAAATTACTTAGCTTGATTGTAGTATGATTTCGATATATCTGATATATCTTCCAATATATGTACCGATTATCAAATTTTTTATCTACAACCAAAAATTGTTTTAAAGATATTTTTAATTCGTAAATAAATATATATATTACAAATTGCAATAAACTGATAAATCAGATTGTTTTTGAAATCATTAATGGATCAAAGAGAATGTCAAAGTCATCATTTCTATCAGTTTTTGTAATAAAGTGCACGGTAATTGTTACTATATGAATAAATGTAATTAGTACTTTATAAAATTGATACCATATTTTCCCCCAAAAAGCTCATATTTTTTTTTGATGAAAACTGGTTTGTGTAAAATAATAAAATAACTTACATTTATAAACTGTTGGTGTATGCCCTGCGGAACTAATCAATTTGAGATTGCATCGAGTGTTTGATCCAGAATTTTCAAAAAGCTTGAAAAATAAAGAGAAAAATTGTTACAAATAAGCAAGTAATTTAAATGGATTCAATAATTAAAATGAAAAACTTACGTTTTATAATAGGAGACTTTTTGAAATCCTTTGATCGGAAAACCTAGAAAATTACATATAAGTCAGTACGTTGTTGAATAAAATAATAAGTATTTTTATATGTTACAATAATTGAATACTCCGCAATCATCTGCTTCGTAAATTGCATAATTGAGATTTGATGTAGCAGCTACCAGTGACATTTTGCATAAAACTTCTGCAACATGCTTTTTATAACTGCATTTTCATTCATTAATAAATTATTAAAATTAGCTTACTTATAATTTGATATCCTTCACAATAATGTTATGGGACTTTAAAACCTAAAAAAAGAGTTAAATTAGCAAACTATAAGAAAAAGTTAACATTTTAAAGTAGTAAAAAAGTTCACATAATTTAGTACGTTGTTGAATAAAATAATTATTTTAAAGGTACATTATTTATAACTGTTACAATAATTAACTCGCATAGTCTACTACTTCACAACTATCCGATCTAGTTATTGTATGCTAGAAATTTACTATTGCAGCTAACCATAACATCTTGCATATAGTACAGCAAGGTGCTATTACAACTGCTTACATATTTAAAATTTCACAATTTAATTCATCTTTAAAATGATAAACAAATATTAAAAGAAAACTTACGTTTATAATTAGGAGGCTTATTGAAATCCTTCGATCGGAAAACCTAGAAAATCTCACATAAATTCGCTTGTTGTTGAATAATACATAGTTTTTATAGAAAAGTATTTATATATGTTACAATACTTGACACACATAGTTTAGTGCTTCACAACTATGCGCTCAATGAATTGTATTCTTGGTATTTACTATTGCAGCCAAATATAACACCTTGCATATGAGTACAGCAAAATGCCATTTACAACTGCTTACATATTTTTAAAATTTTACGATTTAATGCTT
Organism: Nebria salina; assembly: GCA_944039245.1. NCBI lineage: Eukaryota > Metazoa > Arthropoda > Insecta > Coleoptera > Carabidae > Nebria > Nebria salina. The sequence goes on along the minus strand of OX063288.1, from coordinate 1,088,830 downwards.
CTTTGAAATGAAAAACAAATATTTAAAGAAAACTTACGTTTTATTTTAGGAGACTTTTTGAAACTCGTCGATCGGCAAACCTAAAAAAGTTCACATAATTTAGTACATTGTTTAATGAAATAATTATTTTTAAGGTAAAATATTTATAACTGTTACAATAATAAACTCGCATAGTCTAATACTTCAAAACTATCCGCTCTATTCATTGTATACGAAATATTTACTATTGCAGCTATCTAAAACATCTTGCATATAGTACAGCAAGGTGCTAATGCAACTGCTTACATATTTATAAATTTACAATTTAATTCATCTTTAAAATGAAAAATAAATATATATTACAAATTACAAGAAACTGATAAATCAGATTGTTTTTGAAATCATTAATGGATCAAAGAGAATGTCAAAGTCATCATTTCTATCAGTTTTTGTAATAAAGTGCACGGTAATTGTTACTATATGAATAAATGTAATTAGTACTTTATAAAATTGATACCATATTTCCCCCCAAAAAGCTCATATTTTTTTTTGATGAAAACTGGTTTTTTGTAAAATAATAAAATAACTTACATTTATAAACTGTTGGTGTATGCCCTGCGGAACTAATCAATTTTAAAATTGCATCGAGTGTTTGATCCAGAATTTTCAAAAAGCTTGAAAAATAAAGAGAAAAATTGTTACAAATAAGCAAGTAATTTAAATGGATTCAATAATTAAAATGAAAAACTTACGTTTTATAATAGGAGACTTTTTGAAATCCTTTGATCGGAAAACCTAGAAAATTACATATAAGTCAGTACGTTGTTGAATAAAATAATAAGTATTTTTATATGTTACAATAATTGAATACTCCGCAATCATCTGCTTCGTAAATTGCATAATTGAGATTTGATGTAGCAGCTACCAGTGACATTTTGCATAAAACTTCTGCAACATGCTTTTTATAACTGCATTTTCATTCATTAATAAATTATTAAAATTAGCTTACTTATAATTTGATATCCTTCACAATAATGTTATGGGACTTTAAAACCTAAAAATAGAGTTAAATTAGCAAACTATAAGGAAAAGCTAACATTTTAAAGTAGCGTAGGTATACATGTTAGAATAGTTAAACCACATAGTTGCATTCTCCGCAACTATCCGCTAGGTTTATTCTATACTTGGTTTTTACTGTTGCAGCCACAAATAACATCTTGCATAAAACTACAGTAAGATGCATTACATAACTGCAGATATGTTTTTAATTTCAAAGGTCAATTCAAATATAAAATGAAAGGAAACTTACAATTTTGTTTTGAGACCTGTTGGGATCTCCCGAATAGAAAACCTAGAAAATCGAAAAAATTAGCAAATTGTTGGATGAAATAAGATTTCCACAGTAAAGTATCTATAAATGTTACAACGGTTGTTCAGATAGTTGCATATTCCGCAACTATCCGTTCGGTTGATATTACACTTGACATTTAATGTCGCAGCTTCCATAAACAGTATGCATAAATCTACAAGCAAAATGCGGGGACAACTGCCGGTAAATATTTAGTTTCATAAGTTAATTCAAAATTAAAAGAGACTTACAATTTTTTTTTGAGATTTTATTGAAATCCTTCGATTGGAAAACCTAGAAAATCGAAATAATTTACAAATTGTTGGATAAAGTAAGATTTTTAGAGTAAAGTATTTATAAATGTTACAACAGTTGATCAGATAATTGCATATTCCGCAATTATCCGCTCGGTTCGATGTATTCTTGTAATTTAATGTTGCAGTTTCGTAAACCATTAAGCATAAAATTACAAGCAAAATGCGCTGCATAACTGCTGGTATATTTCAAATTTAAATGAAGGGAAACTTACAATTATGTTTTGAGGCCTATTGGACTCTGCCGATTAGAAAACCTAGAAAATCAAAAAAATTAGCAAATTGTTGGATAAAATAAGATTTTTAGAATAAAGCATTATACATTTACGATTTAATTCTTTTTTAAAATGAAAAACAAATATTTAAAGAAAACTTACGTTTTATTTTAGGAGACTTTTTGAAACTCGTCGATCGGCAAACCTAAAAAAGTTCACATAATTTAGTACATTGTTTAATGAAATAATTATTTTTAAGGTAAAATATTTATAACTGTTACAATAATAAACTCGCATAGTCTAATACTTCAAAACTATCCGCTCTATTCATTGTATACGAAATATTTACTATTGCAGCTATCTAAAACATCTTGCATATAGTACAGCAAGGTGCTAATGCAACTGCTTACATATTTATAAATTTACAATTTAATTCATCTTTAAAATGAAAAATAAATATATATATATTACAAATTGCAAGAAACTGATAAATCAGATTGTTTTTGAAATCATTAATGGATCAAAGAGAATGTCAAAGTCATCATTTCTATCAGTTTTTGTAATAAAGTGCACGGTAATTGTTACTATATGAATAAATGTAATTAGTACTTTATAAAATTGATACCATATTTCCCCCCAAAAAGCTCATATTTTTTTTTGATGAAAACTAGTTTGTGTAAGATAATAAAATAACTTACATTTATAAACTGTTGGTGTATGCCCTGCGGAACTAATCAATTTTAAAATTGCATCGAGTGTTTGATCCAGAATTTTCAAAAAGCTTGAAAAATAAAGAGAAAATTTGTTACAAATAAGCAAGTAATTTAAATGGATTCAATAATTAAAATGAAAAACTTACGTTTTATAATAGGAGACTTTTTGAAATCCTTTGATCGGAAAACCTAGAAAATTACATATAAGTCAGTACGTTGTTGAATAAAATAATAAGTATTTTTATATGTTACAATAATTGAAGCACATAATTGAATACTCCGCAATCATCTGCTTCGTAAATTGCATAATTGAGATTTGATGCAGCAGCTACCAGTGACATTTTGCATAAAACTTCTGCAACATGCTTTTTATAACTGCATTTTCATTCATTAATAAATTATTAAAATTAGCTTACTTATAATTTGATATCCTTCACAATAATGTTATGGGACTTTAAAACCTAAAAATAGAGTTAAATTAGCAAACTATAAGGAAAAGCTAACATTTTAAAGTAGCGTAGGTATACATGTTAGAATAGTTAAACCACATAGTCGTATTGGTTGAGTAATTCATGCCTGAAATAGGAAAATACTGTTTTTAATCTGTTTGAATGAGCTTATTAAAAGAAATAACACTATAAGTAAATGAAATTGATAACAAGCATGGTTATTAGTTTTTTACTTACTTTCGCATGAAAGTGTAACTTCTATATCCAATTTCTTTCTCCATCAAATTGCTCATCTGCAACTAAATACTGTTTTAAGGATATTTATAATTAGTAGGCTTAATAAATCAATAGCTATAGAAAGCTGATCAGAAAAAAACAAGTTTTTCATGCCCGAATCAAATCTATTTCTCATCATAAACGAAGAAATGTTACAGCGCACTTAGATCAAGCATACCATAGCATAGATATGTTGACACCAAACGCTGTAATAATCTAGCAGTCATTTCACTAAATATGATTATTAATTAAATCAAAATATTTGCAAATGCTGCAGTTTCAGTTTATGAATAAAAATGTTACGAATTTCAACTTACAGTTTCGCAATGTTGCTTCGGCATTCGATGCAAACAATTTCTACGCCTCGAGTACGTTATCTAAGATTAAAAACTGTAATTAGTATCATTGCATCATTAAAACGAAATATGATTATTAGTTGGAGTAAACTTATAATTCAGAGTAATTTTTGCTTTCATATCCCTGTCAAAAAAGAAAACCAACATCATTCCCATAAGTTGTTATAACAAACGCTAATATATATATTAATAAATGAAGATGTGTTTAGTACGAACTCACCTTCATTTTTGGAATTGTAAAATTTGCATAAATCAACGGTTCCATTTATGATAATTAACGGATATTATATATAACAGCTCGTAAATATCTGAAAATTATCATATATTAGATTCTTCTTAATTTATAATTATCCTATTTCGAATTCCCAATATAAAATTTTATTTGCGGTATTAATAATTTAGAATATTTGATAATTAATCAGCTAATTTTTCTCATCTTTATTCGTTCAAAACACTCTAGAAATCATCATTTAAATTGGGCATAACATATTATCGACAATAATTAATGGCTATTTGTTTATAAACATAAAGCCATTTAGTATTATTATTGTTTGAAATTACTTAGCTTGATTGTAGTATGATTTCGATATATCTGATATATCTTCCAATATATGTACCGATTATCAAATTTTTTATCTACAACCAAATATTGTTTTAAAGATATTTTTAATTCGTAAATAAATATATATATTACAAATTGCAAGAAACTGATAAATCAGATTGTTTTTGAAATCATTAATGGATCAAAGAGAATGTCAAAGTCATCATTTCTATCAGTTTTTGTAATAAAGTGCACGGTAATTGTTACTATATGAATAAATGTAATTAGTACTTTATAAAATTGATACCATATTTCCCCCCAAAAAGCTCATATTTTTTTTTGATGAAAACTGGTTTGTGTAAAATAATAAAATAACTTACATTTATAAACTGTTGGTGTATGCCCTGCGGAACTAATCAATTTGAGATTGCATCGAGTGTTTGATCCAGAATTTTCAAAAAGCTTGAAAAATAAAGAGAAAAATTGTTACAAATAAGCAAGTAATTTAAATGGATTCAATAATTAAAATGAAAAACTTACGTTTTATAATAGGAGACTTTTTGAAATCCTTTGATCGGAAAACCTAGAAAATTACATATAAGTCAGTACGTTGTTGAATAAAATAATAAGTATTTTTATATGTTACAATAATTGAATACTCCGCAATCATCTGCTTCGTAAATTGCATAATTGAGATTTGATGTAGCAGCTACCAGTGACATTTTGCATAAAACTTCTGCAACATGCTTTTTATAACTGCATTTTCATTCATTAATAAATTATTAAAATTAGCTTACTTATAATTTGATATCCTTCACAATAATGTTATGGGACTTTAAAACCTAAAAATAGAGTTAAATTAGCAAACTATAAGGAAAAGCTAACATTTTAAAGTAGCGTAGGTATACATGTTAGAATAGTTAAACCACATAGTTGCATTCTCCGCAACTATCCGCTAGGTTTATTCTATACTTGGTTTTTACTGTTGCAGCCACAAATAACATCTTGCATAAAACTGCAGTAAGATGCATTACAAAACTGCAGATATGTTTTTAATTTCAAAGGTCAATTCAATTATAAAATGAAAGGAAACTTACAATTTTGTTTTGAGACCTGTTGGGATCTCCCGAATAGAAAACCTAGAAAATCGAAAAAATTAGCAAATTGTTGGATGAAATAAGATTTCCACAGTAAAGTATCTATAAATGTTACAACGGTTGTTCAGATAGTTGCATATTCCGCAACTATCCGTTCGGTTGATATTACACTTGACATTTAATGTCGCAGCTTCCATAAACAGTATGCATAAATCTACAAGCAAAATGCGGGGACAACTGCCGGTAAATATTTAGTTTCATAAGTTAATTCAAAATTAAAAGAGACTTACAATTTTTTGTTGAGATTTTATTGAAATCCTTCGATTGGAAAACCTAGAAAATCGAAATAATTTACAAATTGTTGGATAAAGTAAGATTTTTAGAGTAAAGTATTTATAAATGTTACAACAGTTGATCAGATAATTGCATATTCCGCAATTATCCGCTCGGTTCGATGTATTCTTGTTATTTAATGTTGCAGTTTCGTAAACCATTAAGCATAAAATTACAAGCAAAATGCGCTGCATAACTGCTGGTTTATTTCAAATTTAAATGAAAAGAAACTTACAATTATGTTTTGAGGCCTATTGGACTGTCCCGATTAGAAAACCTAGAAAAACAAAATAATTAGCAAATTGTTGGATAAAATAAGATCTCCAGAGTAAAGTATCTATAAATGTTACAACGGTTGTTCAGATAGTTGCATGTTCCGCAACTATCCATTCGGTGGATTGCATGCTTGAAATTTAATGTAGCAGCTTAAAAAAACACTATGCATAAAACTATAAGCACAATGCGATGAAGAGCTGCAGGTATATGTTTAATTTCAAAGGTTAATTCAAATTTAAATGAAAGAAAACTTACAATTTTGATTTGAATTCTCTTGAAATCCCTCGATTTGAAAACCTATAAAATAGATAAAATAAACAAATTGCTGGATAAAATAAGATTTTTAAAGTAAAATATTTATAAATGTTACAACAGTTGATCAGATAATTGCATATTCCGCAATTATCCGCTCGGTTCGATGTATTCTTGTAATTTAATGTTGCAGTTTCGTAAACCATTAAGCATAAAATTACAAGCAAAATGCGCTGCATAACTGCTGGTATATTTCAAATTTAAATGAAGGGAAACTTACAATTATGTTTTGAGGCCTATTGGACTCTCCCGATTAGAAAACCTAGAAAAACAAAATAATTAGCAAATTGTTGGATAAAATAAGATTTTTAGAATAAAGCATTATACATTTACGATTTAATTCTTTTTTAAAATGAAAAACAAATATTTAAAGAAAACTTACGTTTTATTTTAGGAGACTTTTTGAAACTCGTCGATCGGCAAACCTAAAAAAGTTCACATAATTTAGTACATTGTTTAATGAAATAATTATTTTTAAGGTAAAATATTTATAACTGTTACAATAATAAACTCGCATAGTCTAATACTTCAAAACTATCCGCTCTATTCATTGTATACGAAATATTTACTATTGCAGCCATCTAAAACATCTTGCATATAGTACAGCAAGGTGCTAATGCAACTGCTTACATATTTATAAATTTACAATTTAATTCATCTTTAAAATGAAAAATAAATATATATTACAAATTACAAGAAACTGATAAATCAGATTGTTTTTGAAATCATTAATGGATCAAAGAGAATGTCAAAGTCATCATTTCTATCAGTTTTTGTAATAAAGTGCACGGTAATTGTTACTATATGAATAAATGTAATTAGTACTTTATAAAATTGATACCATATTTCCCCCCAAAAAGCTCATATTTTTTTTTGATGAAAACTGGTTTTTTGTAAAATAATAAAATAACTTACATTTATAAACTGTTGGTGTATGCCCTGCGGAACTAATCAATTTTAAAATTGCATCGAGTGTTTGATCCAGAATTTTCAAAAAGCTTGAAAAATAAAGAGAAAAATTGTTACAAATAAGCAAGTAATTTAAATGGATTCAATAATTAAAATGAAAAACTTACGTTTTATAATAGGAGACTTTTTGAAATCCTTTGATCGGAAAACCTAGAAAATTACATATAAGTCAGTACGTTGTTGAATAAAATAATAAGTATTTTTATATGTTACAATAATTGAATACTCCGCAATCATCTGCTTCGTAAATTGCATAATTGAGATTTGATGTAGCAGCTACCAGTGACATTTTGCATAAAACTTCTGCAACATGCTTTTTATAACTGCATTTTCATTCATTAATAAATTATTAAAATTAGCTTACTTATAATTTGATATCCTTCACAATAATGTTATGGGACTTTAAAACCTAAAAATAGAGTTAAATTAGCAAACTATAAGAAAAAGTTAACATTTTAAAGTAGTAAAAAAGTTCACATAATTTAGTACGTTGTTGAATAAAATAATTATTTTAAAGGTACATTATTTATAACTGTTACAATAATTAACTCGCATAGTCTACTACTTCACAACTATCCGATCTAGTTATTGTATGCTAGAAATTTACTATTGCAGCTAACCATAACATCTTGCATATAGTACAGCAAGGTGCTATTACAACTGCTTACATATTTAAAATTTCACAATTTAATTCATCTTTAAAATGATAAACAAATATTAAAAGAAAACTTACGTTTATAATTAGGAGGCTTATTGAAATCCTTCGATCGGAAAACCTAGAAAATCTCACATAAATTCGCTTGTTGTTGAATAATACATAGTTTTTATAGAAAAGTATTTATATATGTTACAATACTTGACACACATAGTTTAGTGCTTCACAACTATGCGCTCAATGAATTGTATTCTTGGTATTTACTATTGCAGCCAAATATAACACCTTGCATATGAGTACAGCAAAATGCCATTTACAACTGCTTACATATTTTTAAAATTTTACGATTTAATGCTTCTTTGAAATGAAAAACAAATATTTAAAGAAAACTTACGTTTTATTTTAGGAGACTTTTTGAAACTCGTCGATCGGCAAACCTAAAAAAGTTCACATAATTTAGTACATTGTTTAATGAAATAATTATTTTTAAGGTAAAATATTTATAACTGTTACAATAATAAACTCGCATAGTCTAATACTTCAAAACTATCCGCTCTATTCATTGTATACGAAATATTTACTATTGCAGCTATCTAAAACATCTTGCATATAGTACAGCAAGGTGCTAATGCAACTGCTTACATATTTATAAATTTACAATTTAATTCATCTTTAAAATGAAAAATAAATATATATTACAAATTACAAGAAACTGATAAATCAGATTGTTTTTGAAATCATTAATGGATCAAAGAGAATGTCAAAGTCATCATTTCTATCAGTTTTTGTAATAAAGTGCACGGTAATTGTTACTATATGAATAAATGTAATTAGTACTTTATAAAATTGATACCATATTTCCCCCCAAAAAGCTCATATTTTTTTTTGATGAAAACTGGTTTTTTGTAAAATAATAAAATAACTTACATTTATAAACTGTTGGTGTATGCCCTGCGGAACTAATCAATTTTAAAATTGCATCGAGTGTTTGATCCAGAATTTTCAAAAAGCTTGAAAAATAAAGAGAAAAATTGTTACAAATAAGCAAGTAATTTAAATGGATTCAATAATTAAAATGAAAAACTTACGTTTTATAATAGGAGACTTTTTGAAATCCTTTGATCGGAAAACCTAGAAAATTACATATAAGTCAGTACGTTGTTGAATAAAATAATAAGTATTTTTATATGTTACAATAATTGAATACTCCGCAATCATCTGCTTCGTAAATTGCATAATTGAGATTTGATGTAGCAGCTACCAGTGACATTTTGCATAAAACTTCTGCAACATGCTTTTTATAACTGCATTTTCATTCATTAATAAATTATTAAAATTAGCTTACTTATAATTTGATATCCTTCACAATAATGTTATGGGACTTTAAAACCTAAAAATAGAGTTAAATTAGCAAACTATAAGGAAAAGCTAACATTTTAAAGTAGCGTAGGTATACATGTTAGAATAGTTAAACCACATAGTTGCATTCTCCGCAACTATCCGCTAGGTTTATTCTATACTTGGTTTTTACTGTTGCAGCCACAAATAACATCTTGCATAAAACTACAGTAAGATGCATTACAAAACTGCAGATATGTTTTTAATTTCAAAGGTCAATTCAAATATAAAATGAAAGGAAACTTACAATTTTGTTTTGAGACCTGTTGGGATCTCCCGAATAGAAAACCTAGAAAATCGAAAAAATTAGCAAATTGTTGGATGAAATAAGATTTCCACAGTAAAGTATCTATAAATGTTACAACGGTTGTTCAGATAGTTGCATATTCCGCAACTATCCGTTCGGTTGATATTACACTTGACATTTAATGTCGCAGCTTCCATAAACAGTATGCATAAATCTACAAGCAAAATGCGGGGACAACTGCCGGTAAATATTTAGTTTCATAAGTTAATTCAAAATTAAAAGAGACTTACAATTTTTTGTTGAGATTTTATTGAAATCCTTCGATTGGAAAACCTAGAAAATCGAAATAATTTACAAATTGTTGGATAAAGTAAGATTTTTAGAGTAAAGTATTTATAAATGTTACAACAGTTGATCAGATAATTGCATATTCCGCAATTATCCGCTCGGTTCGATGTATTCTTGTTATTTAATGTTGCAGTTTCGTAAACCATTAAGCATAAAATTACAAGCAAAATGCGCTGCATAACTGCTGGTATATTTCAAATTTAAATGAAGGGAAACTTACAATTATGTTTTGAGGCCTATTGGACTCTCCCGATTAGAAAACCTAGAAAAACAAAATAATTAGCAAATTGTTGGATAAAATAAGATTTTTAGAATAAAGCATTATACATTTACGATTTAATTCTTTTTTAAAATGAAAAACAAATATTTAAAGAAAACTTACGTTTTATTTTAGGAGACTTTTTGAAACTCGTCGATCGGCAAACCTAAAAAAGTTCACATAATTTAGTACATTGTTTAATGAAATAATTATTTTTAAGGTAAAATATTTATAACTGTTACAATAATAAACTCGCATAGTCTAATACTTCAAAACTATCCGTTCTATTCATTGTATACGAAATATTTACTATTGCAGCCATCTAAAACATCTTGCATATAGTACAGCAAGGTGCTAATGCAACTGCTTACATATTTATAAATTTACAATTTAATTCATCTTTAAAATGAAAAATAAATATATATTACAAATTGCAAGAAACTGATAAATCAGATTGTTTTTGAAATCATTAATGGATCAAAGAGAATGTCAAAGTCATCATTTCTATCAGTTTTTGTAATAAAGTGCACGGTAATTGTTACTATATGAATAAATGTAATTAGTACTTTATAAAATTGATACCATATTTCCCCCCAAAAAGCTCTTTTTTTTTTTGATGAAAACTGGTTTTTTGTAAAATAATAAAATAACTTACATTTATAAACTGTTGGTGTATGCCCTGCGGAACTAATCAATTTGAGATTGCATCGAGTGTTTGATCCAGAATTTTCAAAAAGCTTGAAAAATAAAGAGAAAAATTGTTACAAATAAGCAAGTAATTTAAATGGATTCAATAATTAAAATGAAAAACTTACGTTTTATAATAGGAGACTTTTTGAAATCCTTTGATCGGAAAACCTAGAAAATTACATATAAGTCAGTACGTTGTTGAATAAAATAATAAGTATTTTTATATGTTACAATAATTGAAGCACATAATTGAATACTCCGCAATCATCTGCTTCGTAAATTGCATAATTGAGATTTGATGTAGCAGCTACCAGTGACATTTTGCATAAAACTTCTGCAACATGCTTTTTATAACTGCATTTTCATTCATTAATAAATTATTAAAATTAGCTTACTTATAATTTGATATCCTTCACAATAATGTTATGGGACTTTAAAACCTAAAAATAGAGTTAAATTAGCAAACTATAAGAAAAAGTTAACATTTTAAAGTAGTAAAAAAGTTCACATAATTTAGTACGTTGTTGAATAAAATAATTATTTTAAAGGTACATTATTTATAACTGTTACAATAATTAACTCGCATAGTCTACTACTTCACAACTATCCGATCTAGTTATTGTATGCTAGAAATTTACTATTGCAGCTAACCATAACATCTTGCATATAGTACAGCAAGGTGCTATTACAACTGCTTACATATTTAAAATTTCACAATTTAATTCATCTTTAAAATGATAAACAAATATTAAAAGAAAACTTACGTTTATAATTAGGAGGCTTATTGAAATCCTTCGATCGGAAAACCTAGAAAATCTCACATAAATTCGCTTGTTGTTGAATAATACATAGTTTTTATAGAAAAGTATTTATATATGTTACAATACTTGACACACATAGTTTAGTGCTTCACAACTATGCGCTCAATGAATTGTATTCTTGGTATTTACTATTGCAGCCAAATATAACACCTTGCATATGAGTACAGCAAAATGCCATTTACAACTGCTTACATATTTTTAAAATTTTACGATTTAATGCTTCTTTGAAATTAAAAACAATTATTTAAAGAAAACTTACGTTTTATTTTAGGAGACTTTTTGAAACTCGTCGATCGGCAAACCTAAAAAAGTTCACATAATTTAGTACATTGTTTAATGAAATAATTATTTTTAAGGTAAAATATTTATAACTGTTATAATTAATAAAATAACACTCACCATATGTATAGGATCGATATGAATATATACTATCTTTTTGGGGTAACCAATTTGGGACACACGAGCCGAAAATCTGAACAGTAAACAAAAATTAGCAGACTGTAAGACAAAAAATGATATTTAAACAAAGAATTCATAAATGGAATGTTACAACAGTTAAAACAAATAGTTGAACACTTCACAACTATCCGCTCAGATAATTGTATATTTGATATTTACTATCGCAGTCATCAAAAACACCTTGAATAACGACTGCAACAAGATGCTGTGCATAACTGCGGGTATATCAATGAAAATATATCATATAAAAAAAGAACACTTACGCGTTTGTCTTTTTTGGGAAACCTGACGGGCACGTTCGATGCAAAACCTAAATAATTGAATACAAATTAGCAAATTGTGAGGCAGAACATAAATTTAAAACTAAAACATTTTTAAATGTTACAATAATAGAAACAGATAATTGCATGGACCGCAATTACCTGCTCATGATATTGTATACTTGGTATTTTATATTGCAGTCACTTGAAACATCATGATTAATACATTACATCAAGACGCCTATGTATAGCTGCTAGTATAGTTAAAATTACTTAGATAAATATTAAAAGAAACTTACAATTAGATTCGGGAAACTTAGTTGGAACACGCGAACCAATACCTAAAAAAATACACACAAATAAGCAATTGTTAAAATTGATAAGTCACAGATAAGTTTTAATTAAAGTAAGCTCATATTAATTTACTTTAAAAATAAAATATTAGTAAATTAATGCACAATTATAAATTAGTTAAGCGTTAGAAAAATATTGCAACAATCTTATTTTGGAAATGATTCTAATATAAAATGTGATCATATGTTACTAAATACTACTACGCATAGTTGATACTTCACAACTACCCGCTCAGATATTTGTATACTTGAAATTTGCTGTTGCAGCAACCAGTAGCACCTTGAGTATAACTATAACAAGGTCCCGTGTAGAACTGCTTTTATATTTTTAATTTATTCTTTAAAATAAAACAAATATTAAAAAGAAACTTACAATTATATTTAGGGGACCAACTAGAAATCGATCGTAAAACCTAGAAAACTATACACAAATTAACAAATTGTTGGATTAAATAAGATTTTTAAAGCAAACTATCCATATATGTTACAATAGTTACAACACGTAGTTGAACACTGCGCAACTATATGCGTATTTAATTGTATACTTGAGATTTATTGTTGCAGCTATCAAAAACATCTTGTTTAACACTACAAGAAGTAGTAGTATATAACTGCAGATATATTTCTAATTCCGATTAATTTAACTTTAAAATGAACTTACAGTTATATTTTGAAACTTATTGAAATGCCTCGATCGGAAAACCTAGAAAATAGCACGTAAATTAGCAATTTGTTGATTAAAATTAGATTTTTAGAGTAAATTATGTATGAATGTTACAACGGTTAAATCGCATAGTTGCATAATCCGCAACTATCGGCTCGGTCGATTGTATACTTGGTATTTAATGTTGCAGCTGCTAGAACATTCTTGAATACAACTATAACAAGATGTGACGTATACTGCAGGAATATATCTAATTGAATAGCTTAAGTCACTTTGGAAGTGAAGCAAAATTTAAATTCAGGAATCTCAAAAATGACAAATTGAAAAGAGAAGTTTTTTAAAATTATGTATTATTGGTATAACTTACTTAGTTTGAATATACTGTGATTTTGATATCCGGTGTAAGATTTCTTGCTGCAAATTTGAAGCTTTTAACTCGAAATTTGAAACTAAAATCTTCAATGAGAATAATTTGCAACCAAATATATTGAGTTAGAGTATACTGTTAAATCAGAGTGATATTTTCGTTCATGTTCTAATCAGAACCAGGAAGGCTTCATCATTTATCAATGGATCTAGTTTAATTGAAATGATTTTAATAATAAATAAACTACATTCATAAATGTTGGGACTGTTGATGCATTCGCTATGATCCTCCACAAATTTAGTTTGCATCAATGGTTTGATCCAGAATTTTCAAAAAACTTGAACAATAAAAAGAATATTGTGATTATGCAAGAAATGAATTAATAATTAGATAAATATTAAAAAAAATTTTTCAGTAAAACTCTTATATAAAATATTTAAATATTACAATAGTTAATACACAAAGTGGAAAGTTGAGTAAGAGTAAACTAGCAAATCAGAGTGATGAACGAAAATTCGTTCATGCTCTAATAAGAACCAGGAAGGCATCAACCTTAATTATCAATGGATCTAGTTTAATTGAAATGATTTGAATAATAAATAAACTTACATTCATAAATGTTGGGACTGTTGATGCATTCGCTATGATCCTCCACAAATTTAGTTTGCATCAATGGTTTGATCCAGAATTTTCAAAAAACTTGAACAATAAAAAGAATATTGTAAATATGCAAGAAAAATATGAATTAATAATTAGATAAATATTAAAAAATTATTTTTCAGTAAAACTCTTATATAAAATATTTAAATATTACAATAGTTAATACACAAAGTTGAAAGTTGAGTTAGAGTAAACTTGCAATCAGAGTGATATTTTCGTTCATGTTCTAATCAGAACCAGGAAGGCATCATCATTTATCAATGGATCTAGTTTAATTGAAATGATTTGAATAATAAATAAACTTACATTCATAAATGTTGGGACTGTTGATGCATTCGCTATGATCCTCCACAATTTTAGTTTGCATCAATGGTTTGATCCAGAATTTTCAAAAAACTTGAACAATAAAAAGAATATTGTGATTATGCAAGAAATGAATTAATAATTAGATAAATATTAAAAAATTATTTTTCAGTAAAACTCTTATATAAAATATTTAAATATTACAATAGTTAATACACAAAGTTGAAAGTTGAGTTAGAGTAAACTTGCAATCAGAGTGATATTTTCGTTCATGTTCTAATCAGAACCAGGAAGGCATCATCATTTATCAATGGATCTAGTTTAATTGAAATGATTTGAATAATAAATAAACTTACATTCATAAATGTTGGGACTGTTGATGCATTCGCTATGATCCTCCACAATTTTAGTTTGCATCAATGGTTTGATCCAGAATTTTCAAAAAACTTGAACAATAAAAAGAATATTGTGATTATGCAAGAAATGAATTAATAATTAGATAAATATTAAAAAATTATTTTTCAGTAAAACTCTTATATAAAATATTTAAATATTACAATAGTTAATACACAAAGTTGAAAGTTGAGTTAGAGTAAACTTGCAATCAGAGTGATATTTTCGTTCATGTTCTAATCAGAACCAGGAAGGCATCATCATTTATCAATGGATCTAGTTTAATTGAAATGATTTGAATAATAAATAAACTTACATTCATAAATGTTGGGACTGTTGATGCATTCGCTATGATCCTCCACAATTTTAGTTTGCATCAATGGTTTGATCCAGAATTTTCAAAAAACTTGAACAATAAAAAGAATATTGTGATTATGCAAGAAATGAATTAATAATTAGATAAATATTAAAAAATTATTTTTCAGTAAAACTCTTACAAAAAAATATTTAAATATTACAATAGTTAATACACAAAGTTGAAAGTTGAGTTAGAGTAAACTAGCAAATCAGAGTGATGAACGAAAATTCGTTCATGCTCTAATAAGAACCAGGAAGGCATCAACCTTAATTATCAATGGATCTAGTTTAATTGAAATGATTTGAATAATAAATAAACTTACATTCATAAATGTTGGGACTGTTGATGCATTCGCTATGATCCTCCACAATTTTAGTTTGCATCAATGGTTTGATCCAGAATTTTCAAAAAACTTGAACAATAAACAGAATATTGTGATTATGCAAGAAATGAATTAATAATTAGATAAATATTAAAAAATTATTTTTCAGTAAAACTCTTATATAAAATATTTAAATATTACAATAGTTAATACACAAAGTTGAAAGTTGAGTTAGAGTAAACTAGCAACTCAGAGTGATGAACGAAAATTCGTTCATGTTCTAATCAGAACCAGGAAGGCATCATCATTTATAAATGGATCTAGTTTAATTGAAATGATTTGAATAATAAATAAACTTACATTCATAAATGTTGGGACTGTTGATGCATTCGCTATGATCCTCCACAAATTTAGTTTGCATCAATGGTTTGATCCAGAATTTTCAAAAAACTTGAACAATAAACAGAATATTGTGATTATGCAAGAAATGAATTAATAATTAGATAAATATTAAAAAATTATTTTTCAGTAAAACTCTTATATAAAATATTTAAATATTACAATAGTTAATACACAAAGTTGAAAGTTGAGTTAGAGTAAACTAGCAAATCAGAGTGATGAACGAAAATTCGTTCATGTTCTAATCAGAACCAGGAAGGCATCATCATTTATCAATGGATCTATTTTAATTGAAATGATTTGAATAATAAATAAACTTACATTCATAAATGTTGGGACTGTTGATGCATTCGCTATGATCCTCCACAATTTTAGTTTGCATCAATGGTTTGATCCAGAATTTTCAAAAAACTTGAACAATAAACAGAATATTGTGATTATGCAAGAAATGAATTAATAATTAGATAAATATTAAAAAATTATTTTTCAGTAAAACTCTTACAAAAAAATATTTAAATATTACAATAGTTAATACACAAAGTTGAAAGTTGAGTTAGAGTAAACTAGCAAATCAGAGTGATGAACGAAAATTCGTTCATGCTCTAATAAGAACCAGGAAGGCATCAACCTTAATTATCAATGGATCTAGTTTAATTGAAATGATTTGAATAATAAATAAACTTACATTCATAAATGTTGGGACTGTTGATGCATTCGCTATGATCCTCCACAATTTTAGTTTGCATCAATGGTTTGATCCAGAATTTTCAAAAAACTTGAACAATAAACAGAATATTGTGATTATGCAAGAAATGAATTAATAATTAGATAAATATTAAAAAATTATTTTTCAGTAAAACTCTTATATAAAATATTTAAATATTACAATAGTTAATACACAAAGTTGAAAGTTGAGTTAGAGTAAACTAGCAACTCAGAGTGATGAACGAAAATTCGTTCATGTTCTAATCAGAACCAGGAAGGCATCATCATTTATAAATGGATCTAGTTTAATTGAAATGATTTGAATAATAAATAAACTTACATTCATAAATGTTGGGACTGTTGATGCATTCGCTATGATCCTCCACAAATTTAGTTTGCATCAATGGTTTGATCCAGAATTTTCAAAAAACTTGAACAATAAACAGAATATTGTGATTATGCAAGAAATGAATTAATAATTAGATAAATATTAAAAAATTATTTTTCAGTAAAACTCTTATATAAAATATTTAAATATTACAATAGTTAATACACAAAGTTGAAAGTTGAGTTAGAGTAAACTAGCAAATCAGAGTGATGAACGAAAATTCGTTCATGTTCTAATCAGAACCAGGAAGGCATCATCATTTATCAATGGATCTATTTTAATTGAAATGATTTGAATAATAAATAAACTTACATTCATAAATGTTGGGACTGTTGATGCATTCGCTATGATCCTCCACAATTTTAGTTTGCATCAATGGTTTGATCCAGAATTTTCAAAAAACTTGAACAATAAACAGAATATTGTGATTATGCAAGAAATGAATTAATAATTAGATAAATATTAAAAAATTATTTTTCAGTAAAACTCTTATATAAAATATTTAAATATTACAATAGTTAATACACAAAGTTGAAAGTTGAGTTAGAGTAAACTAGCAAATCAGAGTGATGAACGAAAATTCGTTCATGTTCTAATCAGAACCAGGAAGGCATCATCATTTATCAATGGATCTATTTTAATTGAAATGATTTGAATAATAAATAAACTTACATTCATAAATGTTGGGACTGTTGATGCATTCGCTATGATCCTCCACAATTTTAGTTTGCATCAATGGTTTGATCCAGAATTTTCAAAAAACTTGAACAATAAACAGAATATTGTGATTATGCAAGAAATGAATTAATAATTAGATAAATATTAAAAAATTATTTTTCAGTAAAACTCTTATATAAAATATTTAAATATTACAATAGTTAATACACAAAGTTGAAAGTTGAGTTAGAGTAAACTAGCAAATCAGAGTGATGAACGAAAATTCGTTCATGTTCTAATCAGAACCAGGAAGGCATCATCATTTATCAATGGATCTATTTTAATTGAAATGATTTGAATAATAAATAAACTTACATTCATAAATGTTGGGACTGTTGATGCATTCGCTATGATCCTCCACAATTTTAGTTTGCATCAATGGTTTGATCCAGAATTTTCAAAAAACTTGAACAATAAACAGAATATTGTGATTATGCAAGAAATGAATTAATAATTAGATAAATATTAAAAAATTATTTTTCAGTAAAACTCTTACAAAAAAATATTTAAATATTACAATAGTTAATACACAAAGTTGAAAGTTGAGTTAGAGTAAACTAGCAAATCAGAGTGATGAACGAAAATTCGTTCATGCTCTAATAAGAACCAGGAAGGCATCAACCTTAATTATCAATGGATCTAGTTTAATTGAAATGATTTGAATAATAAATAAACTTACATTCATAAATGTTGGGACTGTTGATGCATTCGCTATGATCCTCCACAATTTTAGTTTGCATCAATGGTTTGATCCAGAATTTTCAAAAAACTTGAACAATAAACAGAATATTGTGATTATGCAAGAAATGAATTAATAATTAGATAAATATTAAAAAATTATTTTTCAGTAAAACTCTTATATAAAATATTTAAATATTACAATAGTTAATACACAAAGTTGAAAGTTGAGTTAGAGTAAACTAGCAACTCAGAGTGATGAACGAAAATTCGTTCATGTTCTAATCAGAACCAGGAAGGCATCATCATTTATAAATGGATCTAGTTAATTGAAATGATTTGAATAATAAATAAACTTACATTCATAAATGTTGGGACTGTTGATGCATTCGCTATGATCCTCCACAAATTTAGTTTGCATCAATGGTTTGATCCAGAATTTTCAAAAAACTTGAACAATAAACAGAATATTGTGATTATGCAAGAAATGAATTAATAATTAGATAAATATTAAAAAATTATTTTTCAGTAAAACTCTTATATAAAATATTTAAATATTACAATAGTTAATACACAAAGTTGAAAGTTGAGTTAGAGTAAACTAGCAACTCAGAGTGATGAACGAAAATTCGTTCATGTTCTAATCAGAACCAGGAAGGCATCATCATTTATAAATGGATCTAGTTTAATTGAAATGATTTGAATAATAAATAAACTTACATTCATAAATGTTGGGACTGTTGATGCATTCGCTATGATCCTCCACAAATTTAGTTTGCATCAATGGTTTGATCCAGAATTTTCAAAAAACTTGAACAATAAACAGAATATTGTGATTATGCAAGAAATGAATTAATAATTAGATAAATATT
This sequence comes from Nebria salina, assembly GCA_944039245.1. Lineage (NCBI taxonomy): Eukaryota > Metazoa > Arthropoda > Insecta > Coleoptera > Carabidae > Nebria > Nebria salina. Next base: position 1,069,336 of record OX063288.1, on the reverse strand, counting down.
AAAAAATTATTTTTCAGTAAAACTCTTATATAAAATATTTAAATATTACAATAGTTAATACACAAAGTTGAAAGTTGAGTTAGAGTAAACTAGCAAATCAGAGTGATGAACGAAAATTCGTTCATGTTCTAATCAGAACCAGGAAGGCATCATCATTTATCAATGGATCTATTTTAATTGAAATGATTTGAATAATAAATAAACTTACATTCATAAATGTTGGGACTGTTGATGCATTCGCTATGATCCTCCACAATTTTAGTTTGCATCAATGGTTTGATCCAGAATTTTCAAAAAACTTGAACAATAAACAGAATATTGTGATTATGCAAGAAATGAATTAATAATTAGATAAATATTAAAAAATTATTTTTCAGTAAAACTCTTACAAAAAAATATTTAAATATTACAATAGTTAATACACAAAGTTGAAAGTTGAGTTAGAGTAAACTAGCAAATCAGAGTGATGAACGAAAATTCGTTCATGCTCTAATAAGAACCAGGAAGGCATCAACCTTAATTATCAATGGATCTAGTTTAATTGAAATGATTTGAATAATAAATAAACTTACATTCATAAATGTTGGGACTGTTGATGCATTCGCTATGATCCTCCACAAATTTAGTTTGCATCAATGGTTTGATCCAGAATTTTCAAAAAACTTGAACAATAAACAGAATATTGTGATTATGCAAGAAATGAATTAATAATTAGATAAATATTAAAAAATTATTTTTCAGTAAAACTCTTACAAAAAAATATTTAAATATTACAATAGTTAATACACAAAGTTGAAAGTTGAGTTAGAGTAAACTAGCAAATCAGAGTGATGAACGAAAATTCGTTCATGCTCTAATAAGAACCAGGAAGGCATCAACCTTAATTATCAATGGATCTAGTTTAATTGAAATGATTTGAATAATAAATAAACTTACATTCATAAATGTTGGGACTGTTGATGCATTCGCTATGATCCTCCACAATTTTAGTTTGCATCAATGGTTTGATCCAGAATTTTCAAAAAACTTGAACAATAAACAGAATATTGTGATTATGCAAGAAATGAATTAATAATTAGATAAATATTAAAAAATTATTTTTCAGTAAAACTCTTATATAAAATATTTAAATATTACAATAGTTAATACACAAAGTTGAAAGTTGAGTTAGAGTAAACTAGCAACTCAGAGTGATGAACGAAAATTCGTTCATGTTCTAATCAGAACCAGGAAGGCATCATCATTTATAAATGGATCTAGTTTAATTGAAATGATTTGAATAATAAATAAACTTACATTCATAAATGTTGGGACTGTTGATGCATTCGCTATGATCCTCCACAAATTTAGTTTGCATCAATGGTTTGATCCAGAATTTTCAAAAAACTTGAACAATACACAGAATATTGTGATTATGCAAGAAATGAATTAATAATTAGATAAATATTAAAAAATTATTTTTCAGTAAAACTCTTATATAAAATATTTAAATATTACAATAGTTAATACACAAAGTTGAAAGTTGAGTTAGAGTAAACTAGCAAATCAGAGTGATGAACGAAAATTCGTTCATGTTCTAATCAGAACCAGGAAGGCATCATCATTTATCAATGGATCTATTTTAATTGAAATGATTTGAATAATAAATAAACTTACATTCATAAATGTTGGGACTGTTGATGCATTCGCTATGATCCTCCACAATTTTAGTTTGCATCAATGGTTTGATCCAGAATTTTCAAAAAACTTGAACAATAAACAGAATATTGTGATTATGCAAGAAATGAATTAATAATTAGATAAATATTAAAAAATTATTTTTCAGTAAAACTCTTATATAAAATATTTAAATATTACAATAGTTAATACACAAAGTTGAAAGTTGAGTTAGAGTAAACTAGCAAATCAGAGTGATGAACGAATTTTCGTTCATGTTCTAATCAGAACCAGGAAGGCATCATCATTTATCAATGGATCTATTTTAATTGAAATGATTTGAATAATAAATAAACTTACATTCATAAATGTTGGGACTGTTGATGCATTCGCTATGATCCTCCACAATTTTAGTTTGCATCAATGGTTTGATCCAGAATTTTCAAAAAACTTGAACAATAAACAGAATATTGTGATTATGCAAGAAATGAATTAATAATTAGATAAATATTAAAAAATTATTTTTCAGTAAAACTCTTATATAAAATATTTAAATATTACAATAGTTAATACACAAAGTTGAAAGTTGAGTTAGAGTAAACTAGCAAATCAGAGTGATGAACGAAAATTCGTTCATGTTCTAATCAGAACCAGGAAGGCATCATCATTTATCAATGGATCTATTTTAATTGAAATGATTTGAATAATAAATAAACTTACATTCATAAATGTTGGGACTGTTGATGCATTCGCTATGATCCTCCACAATTTTAGTTTGCATCAATGGTTTGATCCAGAATTTTCAAAAAACTTGAACAATAAACAGAATATTGTGATTATGCAAGAAATGAATTAATAATTAGATAAATATTAAAAAATTATTTTTCAGTAAAACTCTTATATAAAATATTTAAATATTACAATAGTTAATACACAAAGTTGAAAGTTGAGTTAGAGTAAACTAGCAAATCAGAGTGATGAACGAAAATTCGTTCATGTTCTAATCAGAACCAGGAAGGCATCATCATTTATCAATGGATCTATTTTAATTGAAATGATTTGAATAATAAATAAACTTACATTCATAAATGTTGGGACTGTTGATGCATTCGCTATGATCCTCCACAATTTTAGTTTGCATCAATGGTTTGATCCAGAATTTTCAAAAAACTTGAACAATAAACAGAATATTGTGATTATGCAAGAAATGAATTAATAATTAGATAAATATTAAAAAATTATTTTTCAGTAAAACTCTTATATAAAATATTTAAATATTACAATAGTTAATACACAAAGTTGAAAGTTGAGTTAGAGTAAACTTGCAATCAGAGTGATATTTTCGTTCATGTTCTAATCAGAACCAGGAAGGCATCATCATTTATAAATGGATCTAGTTTAATTGAAATGATTTGAATAATAAATAAACTTACATTCATAAATGTTGGGACTGTTGATGCATTCGCTATGATCCTCCACAATTTTAGTTTGCATCAATGGTTTGATCCAGAATTTTCAAAAAACTTGAACAATAAACAGAATATTGTGATTATGCAAGAAATGAATTAATAATTAGATAAATATTAAAAAATTATTTTTCAGTAAAACTCTTATATAAAATATTTAAATATTACAATAGTTAATACACAAAGTTGAAAGTTGAGTTAGAGTAAACTTGCAATCAGAGTGATATTTTCGTTCATGTTCTAATCAGAACCAGGAAGGCATCATCATTTATAAATGGATCTAGTTTAATTGAAATGATTTGAATAATAAATAAACTTACATTCATAAATGTTGGGACTGTTGATGCATTCGCTAGGATCCTCCACAATTTTAGTTTGCATCAATGGTTTGATCCAGAATATTCAAAAAACTTGAACAATAAACAGAATATTGTGATTATGCAAGAAATGAATTAATAATTAGATAAATATTAAAAAATTATTTTTCAGTAAAACTCTTATATAAAATATTTAAATATTACAATAGTTAATACACAAAGTTGAAAGTTGAGTTAGAGTAAACTAGCAAATCAGAGTGATGAACGAAAATTCGTTCATGTTCTAATCAGAACCAGGAAGGCATCATCATTTATCAATGGATCTATTTTAATTGAAATGATTTGAATAATAAATAAACTTACATTCATAAATGTTGGGACTGTTGATGCATTCGCTATGATCCTCCACAATTTTAGTTTGCATCAATGGTTTGATCCAGAATTTTCAAAAAACTTGAACAATAAACAGAATATTGTGATTATGCAAGAAATGAATTAATAATTAGATAAATATTAAAAAATTATTTTTCAATAAAACTCTTATATAAAATATTTAAATATTACAATAGTTAATACACAAAGTTGAAAGTTGAGTTAGAGTAAACTAGCAAATCAGAGTGATGAACGAAAATTCGTTCATGCTCTAATAAGAACCAGGAAGGCATCAACCTTAATTATCAATGGATCTAGTTTAATTGAAATGATTTGAATAATAAATAAACTTACATTCATAAATGTTGGGACTGTTGATGCATTCGCTATGATCCTCCACAATTTTAGTTTGCATCAAAGGTTTGATCCAGAATTTTCAAAAAACTTGAACAATAAACAGAATATTGTGATTATGCAAGAAATGAATTAATAATTAGATAAATATTAAAAAATTATTTTTCAGTAAAACTCTTATATAAAATATTTAAATATTACAATAGTTAATACACAAAGTTGAAAGTTGAGTTAGAGTAAACTAGCAAATCAGAGTGATGAACGAAAATTCGTTCATGCTCTAATAAGAACCAGGAAGGCATCAACCTTAATTATCAATGGATCTAGTTTAATTGAAATGATTTGAATAATAAATAAACTTACATTCATAAATGTTGGGACTGTTGATGCATTCGCTATGATCCTCCACAATTTTAGTTTGCATCAAAGGTTTGATCCAGAATTTTCAAAAAACTTGAACAATAAACAGAATATTGTGATTATGCAAGAAATGAATTAATAATTAGATAAATATTAAAAAATTATTTTTCAGTAAAACTCTTATATAAAATATTTAAATATTACAATAGTTAATACACAAAGTTGAAAGTTGAGTTAGAGTAAACTAGCAAATCAGAGTGATGAACGAAAATTCGTTCATGCTCTAATAAGAACCAGGAAGGCATCAACCTTAATTATCAATGGATCTAGTTTAATTGAAATGATTTGAATAATAAATAAACTTACATTCATAAATGTTGGGACTGTTGATGCATTCGCTATGATCCTCCACAATTTTAGTTTGCATCAAAGGTTTGATCCAGAATTTTCAAAAAACTTGAACAATAAACAGAATATTGTGATTATGCAAGAAATGAATTAATAATTAGATAAATATTAAAAAATTATTTTTCAGTAAAACTCTTATATAAAATATTTAAATATTACAATAGTTAATACACAAAGTTGAAAGTTGAGTTAGAGTAAACTTGCAATCAGAGTGATATTTTCGTTCATGTTCTAATCAGAACCAGGAAGGCATCATCATTTATAAATGGATCTAGTTTAATTGAAATGATTTGAATAATAAATAAACTTACATTCATAAATGTTGGGACTGTTGATGCATTCGCTATGATCCTCCACAATTTTAGTTTGCATCAATGGTTTGATCCAGAATTTTCAAAAAACTTGAACAATAAACAGAATATTGTGATTATGCAAGAAATGAATTAATAATTAGATAAATATTAAAAAATTATTTTTCAGTAAAACTCTTATATAAAATATTTAAATATTACAATAGTTAATACACAAAGTTGAAAGTTGAGTTAGAGTAAACTTGCAATCAGAGTGATATTTTCGTTCATGTTCTAATCAGAACCAGGAAGGCATCATCATTTATAAATGGATCTAGTTTAATTGAAATGATTTGAATAATAAATAAACTTACATTCATAAATGTTGGGACTGTTGATGCATTCGCTATGATCCTCCACAATTTTAGTTTGCATCAATGGTTTGATCCAGAATTTTCAAAAAACTTGAACAATAAACAGAATATTGTGATTATGCAAGAAATGAATTAATAATTAGATAAATATTAAAAAATTATTTTTCAGTAAAACTCTTATATAAAATATTTAAATATTACAATAGTTAATACACAAAGTTGAAAGTTGAGTTAGAGTAAACTTGCAATCAGAGTGATATTTTCGTTCATGTTCTAATCAGAACCAGGAAGGCATCATCATTTATAAATGGATCTAGTTTAATTGAAATGATTTGAATAATAAATAAACTTACATTCATAAATGTTGGGACTGTTGATGCATTCGCTAGGATCCTCCACAATTTTAGTTTGCATCAATGGTTTGATCCAGAATATTCAAAAAACTTGAACAATAAACAGAATATTGTGATTATGCAAGAAATGAATTAATAATTAGATAAATATTAAAAAATTATTTTTCAGTAAAACTCTTATATAAAATATTTAAATATTACAATAGTTAATACACAAAGTTGAAAGTTGAGTTAGAGTAAACTTGCAATCAGAGTGATATTTTCGTTCATGTTCTAATCAGAACCAGGAAGGCATCATCATTTATAAATGGATCTAGTTTAATTGAAATGATTTGAATAATAAATAAACTTACATTCATAAATGTTGGGACTGTTGATGCATTCGCTATGATCCTCCACAATTTTAGTTTGCATCAATGGTTTGATCCAGAATTTTCAAAAAACTTGAACAATAAACAGAATATTGTGATTATGCAAGAAATGAATTAATAATTAGATAAATATTAAAAAATTATTTTTCAGTAAAACTCTTATATAAAATATTTAAATATTACAATAGTTAATACACAAAGTTGAAAGTTGAGTTAGAGTAAACTTGCAATCAGAGTGATATTTTCGTTCATGTTCTAATCAGAACCAGGAAGGCATCATCATTTATAAATGGATCTAGTTTAATTGAAATGATTTGAATAATAAATAAACTTACATTCATAAATGTTGGGACTGTTGATGCATTCGCTATGATCCTCCACAATTTTAGTTTGCATCAATGGTTTGATCCAGAATTTTCAAAAAACTTGAACAATAAACAGAATATTGTGATTATGCAAGAAATGAATTAATAATTAGATAAATATTAAAAAATTATTTTTCAGTAAAACTCTTATATAAAATATTTAAATATTACAATAGTTAATACACAAAGTTGAAAGTTGAGTTAGAGTAAACTTGCAATCAGAGTGATATTTTCGTTCATGTTCTAATCAGAACCAGGAAGGCATCATCATTTATAAATGGATCTAGTTTAATTGAAATGATTTGAATAATAAATAAACTTACATTCATAAATGTTGGGACTGTTGATGCATTCGCTAGGATCCTCCACAATTTTAGTTTGCATCAATGGTTTGATCCAGAATATTCAAAAAACTTGAACAATAAACAGAATATTGTGATTATGCAAGAAATGAATTAATAATTAGATAAATATTAAAAAATTATTTTTCAGTAAAACTCTTATATAAAATATTTAAATATTACAATAGTTAATACACAAAGTTGAAAGTTGAGTTAGAGTAAACTAGCAAATCAGAGTGATGAACGAAAATTCGTTCATGTTCTAATCAGAACCAGGAAGGCATCATCATTTATCAATGGATCTATTTTAATTGAAATGATTTGAATAATAAATAAACTTACATTCATAAATGTTGGGACTGTTGATGCATTCGCTATGATCCTCCACAATTTTAGTTTGCATCAATGGTTTGATCCAGAATTTTCAAAAAACTTGAACAATAAACAGAATATTGTGATTATGCAAGAAATGAATTAATAATTAGATAAATATTAAAAAATTATTTTTCAGTAAAACTCTTATATAAAATATTTAAATATTACAATAGTTAATACACAAAGTTGAAAGTTGAGTTAGAGTAAACTAGCAAATCAGAGTGATGAACGAAAATTCGTTCATGCTCTAATAAGAACCAGGAAGGCATCAACCTTAATTATCAATGGATCTAGTTTAATTGAAATGATTTGAATAATAAATAAACTTACATTCATAAATGTTGGGACTGTTGATGCATTCGCTATGATCCTCCACAATTTTAGTTTGCATCAAAGGTTTGATCCAGAATTTTCAAAAAACTTGAACAATAAACAGAATATTGTGATTATGCAAGAAATGAATTAATAATTAGATAAATATTAAAAAATTATTTTTCAGTAAAACTCTTATATAAAATATTTAAATATTACAATAGTTAATACACAAAGTTGAAAGTTGAGTTAGAGTAAACTAGCAAATCAGAGTGATGAACGAAAATTCGTTCATGTTCTAATCAGAACCAGGAAGGCATCATCATTTATCAATGGATCTATTTTAATTGAAATGATTTGAATAATAAATAAACTTACATTCATAAATGTTGGGACTGTTGATGCATTCGCTATGATCCTCCACAATTTTAGTTTGCATCAATGGTTTGATCCAGAATTTTCAAAAAACTTGAACAATAAACAGAATATTGTGATTATGCAAGAAATGAATTAATAATTAGATAAATATTAAAAAATTATTTTTCAGTAAAACTCTTATATAAAATATTTAAATATTACAATAGTTAATACACAAAGTTGAAAGTTGAGTTAGAGTAAACTTGCAATCAGAGTGATATTTTCGTTCATGTTCTAATCAGAACCAGGAAGGCATCATCATTTATAAATGGATCTAGTTTAATTGAAATGATTTGAATAATAAATAAACTTACATTCATAAATGTTGGGACTGTTGATGCATTCGCTATGATCCTCCACAATTTTAGTTTGCATCAATGGTTTGATCCAGAATTTTCAAAAAACTTGAACAATAAACAGAATATTGTGATTATGCAAGAAATGAATTAATAATTAGATAAATATTAAAAAATTATTTTTCAGTAAAACTCTTATATAAAATATTTAAATATTACAATAGTTAATACACAAAGTTGAAAGTTGAGTTAGAGTAAACTTGCAATCAGAGTGATATTTTCGTTCATGTTCTAATCAGAACCAGGAAGGCATCATCATTTATAAATGGATCTAGTTTAATTGAAATGATTTGAATAATAAATAAACTTACATTCATAAATGTTGGGACTGTTGATGCATTCGCTATGATCCTCCACAATTTTAGTTTGCATCAATGGTTTGATCCAGAATTTTCAAAAAACTTGAACAATAAACAGAATATTGTGATTATGCAAGAAATGAATTAATAATTAGATAAATATTAAAAAATTATTTTTCAGTAAAACTCTTATATAAAATATTTAAATATTACAATAGTTAATACACAAAGTTGAAAGTTGAGTTAGAGTAAACTAGCAAATCAGAGTGATGAACGAAAATTCGTTCATGTTCTAATCAGAACCAGGAAGGCATCATCATTTATCAATGGATCTATTTTAATTGAAATGATTTGAATAATAAATAAACTTACATTCATAAATGTTGGGACTGTTGATGCATTCGCTATGATCCTCCACAATTTTAGTTTGCATCAATGGTTTGATCCAGAATTTTCAAAAAACTTGAACAATAAACAGAATATTGTGATTATGCAAGAAATGAATTAATAATTAGATAAATATTAAAAAATTATTTTTCAGTAAAACTCTTATATAAAATATTTAAATATTACAATAGTTAATACACAAAGTTGAAAGTTGAGTTAGAGTAAACTAGCAAATCAGAGTGATGAACGAAAATTCGTTCATGTTCTAATCAGAACCAGGAAGGCATCATCATTTATCAATGGATCTATTTTAATTGAAATGATTTGAATAATAAATAAACTTACATTCATAAATGTTGGGACTGTTGATGCATTCGCTATGATCCTCCACAATTTTAGTTTGCATCAATGGTTTGATCCAGAATTTTCAAAAAACTTGAACAATAAACAGAATATTGTGATTATGCAAGAAATGAATTAATAATTAGATAAATATTAAAAAATTATTTTTCAGTAAAACTCTTATATAAAATATTTAAATATTACAATAGTTAATACACAAAGTTGAAAGTTGAGTTAGAGTAAACTTGCAATCAGAGTGATATTTTCGTTCATGTTCTAATCAGAACCAGGAAGGCATCATCATTTATAAATGGATCTAGTTTAATTGAAATGATTTGAATAATAAATAAACTTACATTCATAAATGTTGGGACTGTTGATGCATTCGCTATGATCCTCCACAATTTTAGTTTGCATCAATGGTTTGATCCAGAATTTTCAAAAAACTTGAACAATAAACAGAATATTGTGATTATGCAAGAAATGAATTAATAATTAGATAAATATTAAAAAATTATTTTTCAGTAAAACTCTTATATAAAATATTTAAATATTACAATAGTTAATACACAAAGTTGAAAGTTGAGTTAGAGTAAACTAGCAAATCAGAGTGATGAACGAAAATTCGTTCATGTTCTAATCAGAACCAGGAAGGCATCATCATTTATCAATGGATCTATTTTAATTGAAATGATTTGAATAATAAATAAACTTACATTCATAAATGTTGGGACTGTTGATGCATTCGCTATGATCCTCCACAATTTTAGTTTGCATCAATGGTTTGATCCAGAATTTTCAAAAAACTTGAACAATAAACAGAATATTGTGATTATGCAAGAAATGAATTAATAATTAGATAAATATTAAAAAATTATTTTTCAGTAAAACTCTTATATAAAATATTTAAATATTACAATAGTTAATACACAAAGTTGAAAGTTGAGTTAGAGTAAACTAGCAAATCAGAGTGATGAACGAAAATTCGTTCATGTTCTAATCAGAACCAGGAAGGCATCATCATTTATCAATGGATCTATTTTAATTGAAATGATTTGAATAATAAATAAACTTACATTCATAAATGTTGGGACTGTTGATGCATTCGCTATGATCCTCCACAATTTTAGTTTGCATCAATGGTTTGATCCAGAATTTTCAAAAAACTTGAACAATAAACAGAATATTGTGATTATGCAAGAAATGAATTAATAATTAGATAAATATTAAAAAATTATTTTTCAGTAAAACTCTTATATAAAATATTTAAATATTACAATAGTTAATACACAAAGTTGAAAGTTGAGTTAGAGTAAACTAGCAAATCAGAGTGATGAACGAAAATTCGTTCATGTTCTAATCAGAACCAGGAAGGCATCATCATTTATCAATGGATCTATTTTAATTGAAATGATTTGAATAATAAATAAACTTACATTCATAAATGTTGGGACTGTTGATGCATTCGCTATGATCCTCCACAATTTTAGTTTGCATCAATGGTTTGATCCAGAATTTTCAAAAAACTTGAACAATAAACAGAATATTGTGATTATGCAAGAAATGAATTAATAATTAGATAAATATTAAAAAATTATTTTTCAGTAAAACTCTTATATAAAATATTTAAATATTACAATAGTTAATACACAAAGTTGAAAGTTGAGTTAGAGTAAACTTGCAATCAGAGTGATATTTTCGTTCATGTTCTAATCAGAACCAGGAAGGCATCATCATTTATAAATGGATCTAGTTTAATTGAAATGATTTGAATAATAAATAAACTTACATTCATAAATGTTGGGACTGTTGATGCATTCGCTATGATCCTCCACAATTTTAGTTTGCATCAATGGTTTGATCCAGAATTTTCAAAAAACTTGAACAATAAACAGAATATTGTGATTATGCAAGAAATGAATTAATAATTAGATAAATATTAAAAAATTATTTTTCAGTAAAACTCTTATATAAAATATTTAAATATTACAATAGTTAGTACACAAAGTTGAAAGTTGAGTTAGAGTAAACTAGCAAATCAGAGTGATGAACGAAAATTCGTTCATGTTCTAATCAGAACCAGGAAGGCATCATCATTTATCAATGGATCTATTTTAATTGAAATGATTTGAATAATAAATAAACTTACATTCATAAATGTTGGGACTGTTGATGCATTCGCTATGATCCTCCACAATTTTAGTTTGCATCAATGGTTTGATCCAGAATTTTCAAAAAACTTGAACAATAAACAGAATATTGTGATTATGCAAGAAATGAATTAATAATTAGATAAATATTAAAAAATTATTTTTCAGTAAAACTCTTATATAAAATATTTAAATATTACAATAGTTAATACACAAAGTTGAAAGTTGAGTTAGAGTAAACTAGCAAATCAGAGTGATGAACGAAAATTCGTTCATGTTCTAATCAGAACCAGGAAGGCATCATCATTTATCAATGGATCTATTTTAATTGAAATGATTTGAATAATAAATAAACTTACATTCATAAATGTTGGGACTGTTGATGCATTCGCTATGATCCTCCACAATTTTAGTTTGCATCAATGGTTTGATCCAGAATTTTCAAAAAACTTGAACAATAAACAGAATATTGTGATTATGCAAGAAATGAATTAATAATTAGATAAATATTAAAAAATTATTTTTCAGTAAAACTCTTATATAAAATATTTAAATATTACAATAGTTAATACACAAAGTTGAAAGTTGAGTTAGAGTAAACTAGCAAATCAGAGTGATGAACGAAAATTCGTTCATGTTCTAATCAGAACCAGGAAGGCATCATCATTTATCAATGGATCTATTTTAATTGAAATGATTTGAATAATAAATAAACTTACATTCATAAATGTTGGGACTGTTGATGCATTCGCTATGATCCTCCACAATTTTAGTTTGCATCAATGGTTTGATCCAGAATTTTCAAAAAACTTGAACAATAAACAGAATATTGTGATTATGCAAGAAATGAATTAATAATTAGATAAATATTAAAAAATTATTTTTCAGTAAAACTCTTATATAAAATATTTAAATATTACAATAGTTAATACACAAAGTTGAAAGTTGAGTTAGAGTAAACTAGCAAATCAGAGTGATGAACGAAAATTCGTTCATGTTCTAATCAGAACCAGGAAGGCATCATCATTTATCAATGGATCTATTTTAATTGAAATGATTTGAATAATAAATAAACTTACATTCATAAATGTTGGGACTGTTGATGCATTCGCTATGATCCTCCACAATTTTAGTTTGCATCAATGGTTTGATCCAGAATTTTCAAAAAACTTGAACAATAAACAGAATATTGTGATTATGCAAGAAATGAATTAATAATTAGATAAATATTAAAAAATTATTTTTCAGTAAAACTCTTATATAAAATATTTAAATATTACAATAGTTAATACACAAAGTTGAAAGTTGAGTTAGAGTAAACTAGCAAATCAGAGTGATGAACGAAAATTCGTTCATGTTCTAATCAGAACCAGGAAGGCATCATCATTTATCAATGGATCTATTTTAATTGAAATGATTTGAATAATAAATAAACTTACATTCATAAATGTTGGGACTGTTGATGCATTCGCTATGATCCTCCACAATTTTAGTTTGCATCAATGGTTTGATCCAGAATTTTCAAAAAACTTGAACAATAAACAGAATATTGTGATTATGCAAGAAATGAATTAATAATTAGATAAATATTAAAAAATTATTTTTCAGTAAAACTCTTATATAAAATATTTAAATATTACAATAGTTAATACACAAAGTTGAAAGTTGAGTTAGAGTAAACTAGCAAATCAGAGTGATGAACGAAAATTCGTTCATGTTCTAATCAGAACCAGGAAGGCATCATCATTTATCAATGGATCTATTTTAATTGAAATGATTTGAATAATAAATAAACTTACATTCATAAATGTTGGGACTGTTGATGCATTCGCTATGATCCTCCACAATTTTAGTTTGCATCAATGGTTTGATCCAGAATTTTCAAAAAACTTGAACAATAAACAGAATATTGTGATTATGCAAGAAATGAATTAATAATTAGATAAATATTAAAAAATTATTTTTCAGTAAAACTCTTATATAAAATATTTAAATATTACAATAGTTAATACACAAAGTTGAAAGTTGAGTTAGAGTAAACTAGCAAATCAGAGTGATGAACGAAAATTCGTTCATGTTCTAATCAGAACCAGGAAGGCATCATCATTTATCAATGGATCTATTTTAATTGAAATGATTTGAATAATAAATAAACTTACATTCATAAATGTTGGGACTGTTGATGCATTCGCTATGATCCTCCACTATTTTAGTTTGCATCAATGGTTTGATCCAGAATTTTCAAAAAACTTGAACAATAAACAGAATATTGTGATTATGCAAGAAATGAATTAATAATTAGATAAATATTAAAAAATTATTTTTCAGTAAAACTCTTATATAAAATATTTAAATATTACAATAGTTAATACACAAAGTTGAAAGTTGAGTTAGAGTAAACTAGCAAATCAGAGTGATGAACGAAAATTCGTTCATGTTCTAATCAGAACCAGGAAGGCATCATCATTTATCAATGGATCTATTTTAATTGAAATGATTTGAATAATAAATAAACTTACATTCATAAATGTTGGGACTGTTGATGCATTCGCTATGATCCTCCACTATTTTAGTTTGCATCAATGGTTTGATCCAGAATTTTCAAAAAACTTGAACAATAAACAGAATATTGTGATTATGCAAGAAATGAATTAATAATTAGATAAATATTAAAAAATTATTTTTCAGTAAAACTCTTATATAAAATATTTAAATATTACAATAGTTAATACACAAAGTTGAAAGTTGAGTTAGAGTAAACTAGCAAATCAGAGTGATGAACGAAAATTCGTTCATGTTCTAATCAGAACCAGGAAGGCATCATCATTTATCAATGGATCTATTTTAATTGAAATGATTTGAATAATAAATAAACTTACATTCATAAATGTTGGGACTGTTGATGCATTCGCTATGATCCTCCACAATTTTAGTTTGCATCAATGGTTTGATCCAGAATTTTCAAAAAACTTGAACAATAAACAGAATATTGTGATTATGCAAGAAATGAATTAATAATTAGATAAATATTAAAAAATAATTTTTCAGTAAAACTCTTATATAAAATATTTAAATATTACAATAGTTAATACACAAAGTTGAAAGTTGAGTTAGAGTAAACTTGCAATCAGAGTGATATTTTCGTTCATGTTCTAATCAGAACCAGGAAGGCATCATCATTTATAAATGGATCTAGTTTAATTGAAATGATTTGAATAATAAATAAACTTACATTCATAAATGTTGGGACTGTTGATGCATTCGCTATGATCCTCCACAATTTTAGTTTGCATCAATGGTTTGATCCAGAATTTTCAAAAAACTTGAACTATAAACAGAATATTGTGATTATGCAAGAAATGAATTAATAATTAGATAAATATTAAAAAATTATTTTTCAGTAAAACTCTTATATAAAATATTTAAATATTACAATAGTTAATACACAAAGTTGAAAGTTGAGTTAGAGTAAACTTGCAATCAGAGTGATATTTTCGTTCATGTTCTAATCAGAACCAGGAAGGCATCATCATTTATAAATGGATCTAGTTTAATTGAAATGATTTGAATAATAAATAAACTTACATTCATAAATGTTGGGACTGTTGATGCATTCGCTATGATCCTCCACAATTTTAGTTTGCATCAATGGTTTGATCCAGAATTTTCAAAAAACTTGAACAATAAACAGAATATTGTGATTATGCAAGAAATGAATTAATAATTAGATAAATATTAAAAAATTATTTTTCAGTAAAACTCTTATATAAAATATTTAAATATTACAATAGTTAATACACAAAGTTGAAAGTTGAGTTAGAGTAAACTAGCAAATCAGAGTGATGAACGAAAATTCGTTCATGTTCTAATCAGAACCAGGAAGGCATCATCATTTATCAATGGATCTATTTTAATTGAAATGATTTGAATAATAAATAAACTTACATTCATAAATGTTGGGACTGTTGATGCATTCGCTATGATCCTCCACAATTTTAGTTTGCATCAATGGTTTGATCCAGAATTTTCAAAAAACTTGAACAATAAACAGAATATTGTGATTATGCAAGAAATGAATTAATAATTAGATAAATATTAAAAAATTATTTTTCAGTAAAACTCTTATATAAAATATTTAAATATTACAATAGTTAATACACAAAGTTGAAAGTTGAGTTAGAGTAAACTTGCAATCAGAGTGATGAACGAAAATTCGTTCATGTTCTAATCAGAACCAGGAAGGCATCATCATTTATCAATGGATCTATTTTAATTGAAATGATTTGAATAATAAATAAACTTACATTCATAAATGTTGGGACTGTTGATGCATTCGCTATGATCCTCCACAATTTTAGTTTGCATCAATGGTTTGATCCAGAATTTTCAAAAAACTTGAACAATAAACAGAATATTGTGATTATGCAAGAAATGAATTAATAATTAGATAAATATTAAAAAATTATTTTTCAGTAAAACTCTTATATAAAATATTTAAATATTACAATAGTTAATACACAAAGTGGAAAGTTGAGTAAGAGTAAACTAGCAAATCAGAGTGATGAACGAAAATTCGTTCATGTTCTAATCAGAACCAGGAAGGCATCATCATTTATCAATGGATCTAGTTTAATTGAAATGATTTGAATAATAAATAAACTTACATTCATAAATGTTGGGACTGTTGATGCATTCGCTATGATCCTCCACAAATTTAGTTTGCATCAATGGTTTGATCCAGAATTTTCAAAAAACTTGAACAATAAACAGAATATTGTGATTATGCAAGAAATGAATTAATAATTAGATAAATATTAAAAAATTATTTTTCAGTAAAACTCTTATATAAAATATTTAAATATTACAATAGTTAATACACAAAGTTGAAAGTTGAGTTAGAGTAAACTAGCAAATCAGAGTGATGAACGAAAATTCGTTCATGTTCTAATCAGAACCAGGAAGGCATCATCATTTATCAATGGATCTAGTTTAATTGAAATGATTTGAATAATAAATAAACTTACATTCATAAATGTTGGGACTGTTGATGCATTCGCTATGATCCTCCACAAATTTAGTTTGCATCAATGGTTTGATCCAGAATTTTCAAAAAACTTGAACAATAAACAGAATATTGTGATTATGCAAGAAATGAATTAATAATTAGATAAATATTAAAAAATTATTTTTCAGTAAAACTCTTATATAAAATATTTAAATATTACAATAGTTAATACACAAAGTTGAAAGTTGAGTTAGAGTAAACTAGCAAATCAGAGTGATGAACGAAAATTCGTTCATGTTCTAATCAGAACCAGGAAGGCATCATCATTTATCAATGGATCTATTTTAATTGAAATGATTTGAATAATAAATAAACTTACATTCATAAATGTTGGGACTGTTGATGCATTCGCTATGATCCTCCACAATTTTAGTTTGCATCAATGGTTTGATCCAGAATTTTCAAAAAACTTGAACAATAAACAGAATATTGTGATTATGCAAGAAATGAATTAATAATTAGATAAATATTAAAAAATTATTTTTCAGTAAAACTCTTATATAAAATATTTAAATATTACAATAGTTAATACACAAAGTTGAAAGTTGAGTTAGAGTAAACTAGCAAATCAGAGTGATGAACGAAAATTCGTTCATGTTCTAATCAGAACCAGGAAGGCATCATCATTTATCAATGGATCTATTTTAATTGAAATGATTTGAATAATAAATAAACTTACATTCATAAATGTTGGGACTGTTGATGCATTCGCTATGATCCTCCACAATTTTAGTTTGCATCAATGGTTTGATCCAGAATTTTCAAAAAACTTGAACAATAAACAGAATATTGTGATTATGCAAGAAATGAATTAATAATTAGATAAATATTAAAAAATTATTTTTCAGTAAAACTCTTATATAAAATATTTAAATATTACAATAGTTAATACACAAAGTTGAAAGTTGAGTTAGAGTAAACTAGCAAATCAGAGTGATGAACGAAAATTCGTTCATGTTCTAATCAGAACCAGGAAGGCATCATCATTTATCAATGGATCTATTTTAATTGAAATGATTTGAATAATAAATAAACTTACATTCATAAATGTTGGGACTGTTGATGCATTCGCTATGATCCTCCACAATTTTAGTTTGCATCAATGGTTTGATCCAGAATTTTCAAAAAACTTGAACAATAAACAGAATATTGTGATTATGCAAGAAATGAATTAATAATTAGATAAATATTAAAAAATTATTTTTCAGTAAAACTCTTATATAAAATATTTAAATATTACAATAGTTAATACACAAAGTTGAAAGTTGAGTTAGAGTAAACTAGCAAATCAGAGTGATGAACGAAAATTCGTTCATGTTCTAATCAGAACCAGGAAGGCATCATCATTTATCAATGGATCTAGTTTAATTGAAATGATTTGAATAATAAATAAACTTACATTCATAAATGTTGGGACTGTTGATGCATTCGCTATGATCCTCCACAATTTTAGTTTGCATCAATGGTTTGATCCAGAATTTTCAAAAAACTTGAACAATAAACAGAATATTGTGATTATGCAAGAAATGAATTAATAATTAGATAAATATTAAAAAATTATTTTTCAGTAAAACTCTTATATAAAATATTTAAATATTACAATAGTTAATACACAAAGTTGAAAGTTGAGTTAGAGTAAACTAGCAAATCAGAGTGATGAACGAAAATTCGTTCATGTTCTAATCAGAACCAGGAAGGCATCATCATTTATCAATGGATCTATTTTAATTGAAATGATTTGAATAATAAATAAACTTACATTCATAAATGTTGGGACTGTTGATGCATTCGCTATGATCCTCCACAATTTTAGTTTGCATCAATGGTTTGATCCAGAATTTTCAAAAAACTTGAACAATAAACAGAATATTGTGATTATGCAAGAAATGAATTAATAATTAGATAAATATTAAAAAATTATTTTTCAGTAAAACTCTTATATAAAATATTTAAATATTACAATAGTTAATACACAAAGTTGAAAGTTGAGTTAGAGTAAACTAGCAAATCAGAGTGATGAACGAAAATTCGTTCATGTTCTAATCAGAACCAGGAAGGCATCATCATTTATCAATGGATCTATTTTAATTGAAATGATTTGAATAATAAATAAACTTACATTCATAAATGTTGGGACTGTTGATGCATTCGCTATGATCCTCCACAATTTTAGTTTGCATCAATGGTTTGATCCAGAATTTTCAAAAAACTTGAACAATAAACAGAATATTGTGATTATGCAAGAAATGAATTAATAATTAGATAAATATTAAAAAATTATTTTTCAGTAAAACTCTTATATAAAATATTTAAATATTACAATAGTTAATACACAAAGTTGAAAGTTGAGTTAGAGTAAACTTGCAATCAGAGTGATGAACGAAAATTCGTTCATGTTCTAATCAGAACCAGGAAGGCATCATCATTTATCAATGGATCTATTTTAATTGAAATGATTTGAATAATAAATAAACTTACATTCATAAATGTTGGGACTGTTGATGCATTCGCTATGATCCTCCACAATTTTAGTTTGCATCAATGGTTTGATCCAGAATTTTCAAAAAACTTGAACAATAAACAGAATATTGTGATTATGCAAGAAATGAATTAATAATTAGATAAATATTAAAAAATTATTTTTCAGTAAAACTCTTATATAAAATATTTAAATATTACAATAGTTAATACACAAAGTTGAAAGTTGAGTTAGAGTAAACTAGCAAATCAGAGTGATGAACGAAAATTCGTTCATGTTCTAATCAGAACCAGGAAGGCATCATCATTTATCAATGGATCTAGTTTAATTGAAATGATTTGAATAATAAATAAACTTACATTCATAAATGTTGGGACTGTTGATGCATTCGCTATGATCCTCCACAAATTTAGTTTGCATCAATGGTTTGATCCAGAATTTTCAAAAAACTTGAACAATAAACAGAATATTGTGATTATGCAAGAAATGAATTAATAATTAGATAAATATTAAAAAATTATTTTTCAGTAAAACTCTTATATAAAATATTTAAATATTACAATAGTTAATACACAAAGTTGAAAGTTGAGTTAGAGTAAACTAGCAAATCAGAGTGATGAACGAAAATTCGTTCATGTTCTAATCAGAACCAGGAAGGCATCATCATTTATCAATGGATCTAGTTTAATTGAAATGATTTGAATAATAAATAAACTTACATTCATAAATGTTGGGACTGTTGATGCATTCGCTATGATCCTCCACAAATTTAGTTTGCATCAATGGTTTGATCCAGAATTTTCAAAAAACTTGAACAATAAACAGAATATTGTGATTATGCAAGAAATGAATTAATAATTAGATAAATATTAAAAAATTATTTTTCAGTAAAACTCTTATATAAAATATTTAAATATTACAATAGTTAATACACAAAGTTGAAAGTTGAGTTAGAGTAAACTAGCAAATCAGAGTGATGAACGAAAATTCGTTCATGTTCTAATCAGAACCAGGAAGGCATCATCATTTATCAATGGATCTAGTTTAATTGAAATGATTTGAATAATAAATAAACTTACATTCATAAATGTTGGGACTGTTGATGCATTCGCTATGATCCTCCACAAATTTAGTTTGCATCAATGGTTTGATCCAGAATTTTCAAAAAACTTGAACAATAAACAGAATATTGTGATTATGCAAGAAATGAATTAATAATTAGATAAATATTAAAAAATTATTTTTCAGTAAAACTCTTATATAAAATATTTAAATATTACAATAGTTAATACACAAAGTTGAAAGTTGAGTTAGAGTAAACTAGCAAATCAGAGTGATGAACGAAAATTCGTTCATGTTCTAATCAGAACCAGGAAGGCATCATCATTTATCAATGGATCTAGTTTAATTGAAATGATTTGAATAATAAATAAACTTACATTCATAAATGTTGGGACTGTTGATGCATTCGCTATGATCCTCCACAATTTTAGTTTGCATCAATGGTTTGATCCAGAATTTTCAAAAAACTTGAACAATAAACAGAATATTGTGATTATGCAAGAAATGAATTAATAATTAGATAAATATTAAAAAATTATTTTTCAGTAAAACTCTTATATAAAATATTTAAATATTACAATAGTTAATACACAAAGTTGAAAGTTGAGTTAGAGTAAACTAGCAAATCAGAGTGATGAACGAAAATTCGTTCATGTTCTAATCAGAACCAGGAAGGCATCATCATTTATCAATGGATCTATTTTAATTGAAATGATTTGAATAATAAATAAACTTACATTCATAAATGTTGGGACTGTTGATGCATTCGCTATGATCCTCCACAATTTTAGTTTGCATCAATGGTTTGATCCAGAATTTTCAAAAAACTTGAACAATAAACAGAATATTGTGATTATGCAAGAAATGAATTAATAATTAGATAAATATTAAAAAATTATTTTTCAGTAAAACTCTTATATAAAATATTTAAATATTACAATAGTTAATACACAAAGTTGAAAGTTGAGTTAGAGTAAACTAGCAAATCAGAGTGATGAACGAAAATTCGTTCATGTTCTAATCAGAACCAGGAAGGCATCATCATTTATCAATGGATCTAGTTTAATTGAAATGATTTGAATAATAAATAAACTTACATTCATAAATGTTGGGACTGTTGATGCATTCGCTATGATCCTCCACAAATTTAGTTTGCATCAATGGTTTGATCCAGAATTTTCAAAAAACTTGAACAATAAACAGAATATTGTGATTATGCAAGAAATGAATTAATAATTAGATAAATATTAAAACAATATTTTTCAGTAAAACTCTTATATAAATATTTAAATGTTACAATAGTTAATACACAAAGTTTAAAGTCGAGTAAGAGTAAACTGGCAATCAGAGTGATATTTTCGTTCATGTTCTAATCAGAACCAGGAAGGCTTCATCATTTATGGATTAATCTAGTCTAATTGAAATAATTTTAATAATAAATTAACTTACATTCATAAATCTTGGGACTGTTGATGCATTCGCTATGATTCGCCACAATTTTAGATTGCATCAATGGTTTGCACCTCAATTTTCAAAAAACTTGAACAATAAAGAGAATATTGTAAACATGCAAGAAAAATATTAATTAATAATTAGATAAATATTAAAACATTATGTTTCAGTAAAACTCTAACATAAAATATTTAAATATGTTACAATAGTTAATACACAAAGTTGAAAATTGAGTTAGAGTAAACTGGCAAATCAGAGTGATATTTTCGTTCATGTTCTAATCAGAACCAGGAAGGCATCATCATTTATGAATGTATCGAGATTAATTGTAATGATTTTAATAATAAATTAACTTACAATCATAAATATTGGATTTGGACGCATTCGTTATGATCATCCACAATTTTAGTTTGTATCAATGGTTTGATCTAGAACATTCATATAACTAGAGCAATAAAGAGAAAATTGTAAATATAAAAGATAAAATATTAAGTAATTAAAAATTATTTAAATATTAAAACATTATTTTTTAGGAAAATTCTAATATAAATTATGTTACAACAGTTAATACACATAGTTGAAAACTTCACAACTATCCGCAGAATGAATTGTATACTTGTATATTTATTATTGCAGCTCCAAAATTCATCTTGCATAAAAGTACAGCAAAATGTGATATAAAAACTGCAGGTATATTCTTATAAATATTATTCTACAATTATATATAAATATTGAAAGGGGAGCTTACGATTAATTTCTGGAATCCAAATTGCAAAACACCACCCGAAAATCTAAAATGTTAAACACAAATTAGCAAACTGTAAGGGTATAAACAAAATGTTTAAAACAAAATATTTATAAATGTTACAACGGTTGTACAGATAGTTGCATATTCCGCAACTATCCGCTCGATTGATTGTATATTTGATATTTAATATCGCAGCTATTAAAAGCACCTTGCATAGAACTACAACAAGATATAACCGGTAGCTGCGCAAATATTTATAATCAGACAGTTTAATTCACCTAGTTTCTAAAGAGTATACAAATTAGAAAGCTGTAAGGTAAAATATGTTATTTAAAATTAAGTGTTTATATATGTTACAATAATTTTTGCACATAGTTGAATACTGCACAACTACCCGCAAAAATAACTGTATACTTCGTATTTACTATTGCAGCCCTAAAAAACATCTTGCATAGGAAGTACAACAAGATGCTATGTACACTGCGGATACACTTATAATTTAAAAGGTTAATTAATCTTTAAAAGAAAACTTACGATTAGTTTCTGGAATCCTTATTTGGAACACGAGATCCAAAAACCTACAAATTAGTAAATCATTTTGTAGTCAAATTATTATTTATAATTGTTGGATAGAAAAAGATTTCTAGAGTAAAGTATTTATAAATGTTACAACGGTTGATCACATAGTTGCATATTCCACAACTATGAGCTCGGGTGGTTGTATATTTGATATTTAATGTCGCAGCTTAAAAAAACACTATGCATAAAACTACAAGCACAATGCGATGAAGAGCTGCAGGTTTATTTTTAATTTCAAAAGTTAATTCAATTTTAAAATAAAAGGATACTTACAATTTGGTTTTTGAGATTCTATTGAAATCCTCCGATTAGAAAACCTAGAAAATCAAAAAAAATTAGCAAACTAAAAAAGAAAACCTAGAAAATCGAAAAAATTTGCAAATTGTTGGATAAAGTAAGATTTTTAGAGTAAAGTATTTATAAATGTTACAACAGTTGATCAGATAATTGCATATTCCGCAATTATCCGCTCGGTTCGATGTATTCTTGTAATTTAATGTTGCAGTTTCGTAAACCATTAAGCATAAAATTACAAGCAAAATGCGCTGCATAACTGCTGGTATATTTCAAATTTAAATGAAGGGAAACTTACAATTATGTTTTGAGGCCTATTGGACTCTCCCGATTAGAAAACCTAGAAAAACAAAATAATTAGCAAATTGTAGGATAAAATAATCTACAAGCAAAATGCGGGGACAACTGCCGGTAAATATTTAGTTTCATAAGTTAATTCAAAATTAAAAGAGACTTACAATTTTGTTTTGAGATTTTATTGAAATCCTTCGATTGGAAAACCTAGAAAATCGAAATAATTTACAAATTGTTGGATAAAGTAAGATTTTTAGAGTAAAACAGTTATAAATGTTACAACAGTTAATCAGATAATTGCATATTCCGCAATTACTCGCTCAGTTGGTTGTATACTTGTTATTTAATGTTGCAGTTTCGTAAAGCATTATGCATAAAACTACAAACAAAATGCTCTGCAACACTGCAGGTATATTTTAAATTTAAGATGAAGGGAAACTTACAATTATGTTTTGAGGCCTATTGGACTCTCCCGATTAGAAAACCTAGAAAATCAAAAATATCAGCAAATTGTTGGATAAAATAAGATTTCTAGAATAAAGTATCTATAAATGTTACAACGGTTGTTCAGATAGTTGCATGTTCCGCAACTATCCGTTCGGTGGATTGCATGCTTGAAATTTAATGTAGCAGCTTAAAAAAACACTATGCATAAAACTATAAGCACAATGCGATGAAGAGCTGCAGGTATATGTTTA